>JAHSUH010000783.1:0-625000 GCA_025388415.1 Cynanchum wilfordii | reverse complement strand
CACCCGGATCTTCAACTTCCGGTAATATCACTCTGTTTCCTTTTTGTACAACCGGTAATAATATATCTATACTGATTACTCTTTTAACTGCCAATTTTTGCCAAATTAGAACGGAGAAAGCTTTCCTCTCGGACGATTTAATGGAATCATCGGTGCAATCAAACTTAACCACTCTGCCGGAAGAGACATCGGAAGATACCAGAAATGACGGTAATGCCGCCGATGAACGACCATCCACCTTCTCTTCCGTGCCTGCCCGTCCTCCAATTCAGTGAGCACTTGCTTTCTTTTTCTCGATAATGAATCTGTTGTTGTTTGATCATTTTAGTTTTACTCAGTTGGATTTTACGAATATTAATTTGGTTCAAATGCTCGATCGTGATATTAAAGTTCTGTGATATCTTCTTTCTTGGAAGTTCTGAACTGTGTTTCTCGGTTTAAATTCAGTAGAGTTTCTGTAGTAAATTTTGGTTAAATGATTGGGAATTTATTCACGCGTAATTATATTTCAAGATTAGTCCGTTCCCCATTTTATGTGCATAGTTGGAATTTAAATTGCTTTGCAGAATTATTCGCATGGATAATGGAAATCTTGATTAATGATGGCGGAAATAAGTCACAACATGATTCTCTCTCTTTCTTTCTCGCTGAGTAAAAAGTTCCACAAGATATTGGTTGAGAATTGAGATAATGTTAAAATCCTAATATAAGATATCTTTTCCAGGGAACATGTGCTCACCTCTGAATTCCAGAGTACAACACCAGTTCTTTTTCACTTATTAACAATAAGCTGTATGGGTTCTTTTGTAGAGTATAACGCTTTCTAATTCTGATTTCTGATAGTTATCAAACTGGAAGAATCTTAATTTGTTTGCCAGATGAACATGCTACTCTGAAGTTCGTTATCAAATAACAAATTATCATCTCTTATTATCTGTTTAATAACAAACTGACAGGGGAATGAATAGGACTGCTAAACATTCAATATAACTATTGAAAATTTCATTTGTGTCCACATTTTTGTTAAAAGAAATGTCTCTCTTTAACATAACTAGTATTTTGTCTCATGTAATTTCTTTTCATGTAGAAAATCTTCGCAAAAATATGCCCCTTTAGATTGGGCGGAATATTTTGACCGTGAAGATGATATTCACATCCCGGATTCAGATGATGTTAGTGGCATCTCTTTTCAAAACCATTTCATAGCTCCTGCCTCTTTTGTTTGACGTGATATTGCTCTCTGTTCATTCTGTTGTTTCAGGTCTTTCATGTCTACATAGCAGGAACAGAAGGACCAGTTGTCTTCTGTTTACATGGAGGAGGTTATACTGGGTATGATTAAGTTGGACTTCCCTTATTTGCTACTTTGCTGCTTGAGAGTGTTGGTTAGTTTGAAATTTTGGTTACTTCGTGGCAGAAAATGAATGATATGTGGTCCCTAGGTGTAGATGTTGCTGTTTAGACTGTTTTATTAGAGAAGCTAGCTGAAGGAAGGATAAAAGCTTTCTAAAGAAAGAAATGCCATAGGCACTTGTGTTTCTGTATAATGCAATAGAAGCAAGGAAACATAAAATCTTTAAGACTCCTACAAGAATTTAGTATAATGTGGTGCAGAAGTTTCAGTTTGATCACAAACACAGACCTAGCCTAATAAGTGCAACTAATAATCTTTCTGAAATATCTGACTTCTACTGTATTATTGAAGTGTCTTTCTTTGCGGATATTTCTATAGGTTATGCAGTGGATATCCATTATAAAGGATGGCATTTTGGTTTACTTCATGATCTGTGTTCATTTTCTGATCTAGTAACTGTTATAAGGTGGTTTGTTCTTTTTCTTTTTCTTCATTATAGTCTCATAATGTATGCTCAATTTTGAGAATCAATTGATTTCTGTCAAAACCTGCCCAATAACTATGATAAAATAATAGCAAAGTAAATTAAAGAACATATGAGGGGGAATTCTTAGCATCACAAAAAGGAAGGGGAAAGCCCCTAGGAATTACACCCAGGACTCTGAGAATTGTGACTTAGGCTTCATCTTGTCGCCAATTGAAAGTACTTAAGAAATAGGAAATAGAGATTTAACCTCTCAAAGGCTATTAGTTTTAGTAATTTGAAAATACTTAATTATGATCAGGGTAAGCTTAGAAGAGATAGACTTAGTAACTAAAAAAAGACATTTTCTTAATACTCTCTAAGTAGGAAAGATAAATTGGGTGAAGATGCAGTAACATATATTGTTCTAAGCTAGATGTTTATAGGTCACTCTTAATTTCCTCTTTGAAGTTTGACATGAAAAAAAAAAATAAATAAATAAAATTTATAAAAAACTTACTGGATAGGTGGTTTAACTTGTACCCTAGCCTTTTTCTTTTCCTTTTGTCTATGGTAAGGATGTGGTATAAAAGTTGAAAATGTAAGGTAATGGTATAGATATCTTACCTTATGCAAGTTTGGACGAGTTATATGTATGGCCTTTACCCTACCTATGTTTACTCCTTCCTGGCATTTTTGCTTGGCTCTAATCTACACCTCGACTGTTTTTATGTGAAAATTAAATAGAAATGTAGATTCCAATGGATGTCAATTGTTGCTAAGAATTTTATTCGTTTCATATTTTCTATTACTGAAAGAAAATGGATTTATATCCATGTAAGATGTATCAGCATGTGATGTTCGAGTATCATAAAAGTGAAATGCACTTCATCCTCTCATAATCCATCAGAAGAAGCTAAGCAAATTATGTTTTGTTTGATATTGCCCAGGCTTTCATTTGCTTTATCTGCAAGCAAAATTAAGGAGAAAGCTAGAGTAGTGGCAATGGACTTGAGGGGACATGGAAAAACATCAACTGAAAATGAATTAGATCTATCAATTGAGGTATGGAATCTTATGCTTTTCAAGAAGAAGATGGAGGGTTTGATCTACAATACTTGGGCTCAATCTTTCTTCTGAATTTTATTTGCCTTAAAAGGTTTTGTTGTCTTCTTTCATGTCTGACGTTTTTTACAATGACAGACTCTATGCAACGATGTGCTGGCTGTTTTAAAGACAATGTATGCTGACTCACCTCCTGCAGTTGTGCTTGTTGGCCACAGGTAACTCCAATTTGATTTGTTTGTATCTTATGCTTTTATATGATTTCTGTTAGCATTGCAATAGACTTTAAACAGCTAGGAAATTTACTAGAACATCTTTTGAATCCAAGTACTTATCTGATTCTTGGTATGAAACACTTTTACTTATTTTCATGATGCAAGAACCTCTAGGAGGAAGTTAGAAAAAGGTAGCTGATTTTGGACTTTCCCATTTTAGGGCATACAATTGCACCATAAACTAACTATATGTATCAATGAGTTCCTTTCAGAAAGATGCTTTCCCCTACCCAATTACATTGCCAATATGTTGTCAAATGCTGAGTATATCCTCTTACTTGTAAATGATGATACAGCATGGGAGGTTCAGTTGCAGTTCATGTTGCCGCAAAGAAAGTGCTACCTAACTTGTGTGGGCTGGTTGTCGTGGATGTTGTTGAGGTCTATCTTAGCACTAAATTTTTGGAGATAGAATTTTATGCTTAAACTCCCTGTAATATTAATCTTTTCCAATTCCAGGGAACAGCAATTTCCTCCCTGATTCACATGCAGAAAATTCTATCAAGCAGAATGCAACATTTCTCTTCCATTGAGAAAGCGGTAACTAATTCCTGCATATCCTGTTTTCTTTGTGTTGTTGGCATGTTAAAATTAGTTACTTGTTATCCTTATTCAATATCAAAGCGGGAACACAGAGATTTCTTGATATCCTTTTTTCCTTTTCTGGTTGGGGGATGCGAATATAAATTAATTGTTATCTTTGCTCAACATTGGTACAATTCATACTTGATTCTTTACTGGGTCTAATGAGGTCTATTTGTTTCTGGAAAAGGTGATGTTTTAGTTTCATTCATTTTTGGATTGTTAATGATTTCAATATCCATCACACTTGCACTGTTACACATGTTCTCTTCAATTCTTTTTTGACTTCTCAAAAAAACTTTTAATATTCATGAAAGGAAATTATCTACACTGTTAAATTTGTTTCTAATTTTTGAGTGTCCTATTATATAATTTACTTGAAAATGCTTTGCATCCCTCATTTTTATCGCATATTCCGATTCTACAAATTGAAGAAAATCCAACCTTTATCATCACTTTGATTCCATAAACTCATTCTAAAATTAAGTTGATTAATGTATATCTCTATTTCTGCATACCATCATTCAAGTTGGTTACTTGAGATCTCTGACCACTTTGCTTATCAGTACCTTTAGTAGAATTGTTGTTGGATGAATATTTTCTGCTGAAGACTAATTTCTTATCACTTGCTTTCATTAGCTTCTGTAATCTAGCAATTTATGTGTATTACTTCATTTGTGTTGATTTAAGTGATAGTTCCATTTACCAAACCTTAACTTTGGGAGTTTACCTGTCACTTGATTTGATCATTACATTTTCCAATAGATTGAATGGAGTGTTAAAGGAGGCTCTTTAAGAAATGTAGAGTCCGCACGTGTGTCGATTCCTAGCACATTAAAGTATGATGATTCCAGAAAATGGTGAGTATCCTTGTTCTAATTGAGGTTATTGCTTCTTGAGCCTTTTTTCTTCCTGTTTCTTGACATCCTTTGTATTATGATTATTACAGTTATACCCACAGAGCAAGGCTGGTGGAGACAGAACAATATTGGAGAGGCTGGTATCTTACTTTTCATTGCTCAATAGTTTCAAGTGCTTAAATTTTTATATAATAACTAATTTCTGCCTGTTTTACACTACTACTTTTGTTACATATTTTGTAAATAAATGTAAATCTACCATGTGTTTTTAATATCTTATGATACTTGGGGGAGTCCTGTCATGTAGTTTCTTTCAAATGATTTAGTTGTTTAGACTGCTCTTTTTTCTTATGGTGCATTTAATACCGAAGTAGAAATATCTTCTACCTAGGACAGCTACATAGTTTGAATTATGGTAAATAGTAGATTGATCTGCATTATTGCGAAATCAGTTGTAGAATTTAACATCAGAACAGTTCAGGGTTCATGTTTAATAATACAGAACTGTTAATACTAATTTAACATCTAGAAAATTCTGTTATCACTTAATGATTCTTGTGTTTCAGGTACGAAGGGCTTTCTGAGAAATTCTTATCTTCACCTGTACCAAAACTCTTGCTTCTAGCTGGGACAGATAGACTTGACAGGTTTTTACTGCTGAACTTACCTAGAACTTGCATTGAGTTTTTAGTTGTATGTATTACCAACTAAACAGGATACAGTTTTCTTCCTCTTTGAATTGCAAGCTAATGCAGAAGAGTTTTTTCTAGTTAATGAATAGATTTTTTCTTCTTTGGTTTTTCCCCTTTCCCAGAACTCTTACAATTGGTCAAATGCAAGGGAAGTTTCAAATGGTGGTTGTCAGACACACAGGCCATGCCATACAGGTATGTCTTAAGTTTGAACAGTCCGATTTCCTGTCCCCCCTTGAAAATCTTGATATCAATCAATATTGGTGCTGATTATTTTTACAGGAAGATGAACCTGATGAATTTGCTAATTTGGTACTTAACTTTATTTCTCGTAACCGGATTGGTCCTCGTGGCGTAGAGGTCAGTATTCAAATATACAAATATATATATATGATCTAGCTGAGGAACATTTGCCTCAACCTGAACCATATATTGATTCCTGTTAACCTTATTATTGCTGCAGATACCAGGATTGCGCAGGCCATAGTCATGGCAGCAACAGAAACTACTTTTATTTTACAGGGCCTACAAATTACCAGTAATGTATTTTACCTATTTGGCTTGAGATGTTTGAGTTGTTGGTGTTACTACTAGGTTGTCAGTTTCTGTTCAAAATATCTTGTGTCGAGTATATTATTATGCAACTTTCAGTTGATATGGAAAAAACACATACGGATCCTACATGAAATTAATAAATTTGTACAGTTTTTGTTCAATCTGATAGGTAAGAACTATTTCATAACCATATAAGGGCTTCAAATTCAAATTCAAATTCAATCATTTTTAATTTGGCATAGTTTTTGGTAATCTTTAAGAATACAAAGGTTTCTATAGGAAAAACTCCCAAGATCACATTTACAACCTGAATCCACTGAGTCCACGCCAAACTATGGACCTTAACTATACTCACAATATTCAAATTGACAATAAATACCTAAATCTATAAATCTATAATAATCTCAAGCAAAAACAAGGAACACAAAAGAGAAACTTAAGATCTAAAAAAGTGTAATTTCATGTTCATGAATAGATATTCAGAATTAATATATGGGCAGTTCTTTTTTCAACTGCTGTTTTGTGTTTTTCATGTAATAATGAAAACGTATATATGGAAAAAAGAGCAAATTACAACAATATCTCTGGAAAGACCTAATAAAAATGTCACTTTATTCTGCAAAAAAATGGAGATTCATCATTTTTTTCCCCCATGAATCAAAGGATCTCTCTCAAAACTGCTAAATGGAAAGAAAACGAGAACAGAAATGGAAGAAATCACTGTGAAGTAGCTTCCTTCAAATATGCAATGAGGTCTGCACGATCCTTCGGCTTCTTCAGTCCTGGGAAAACCATCTTCGTTCCAGGGATATACTGCATCAAAACAATCAAAAACAGTCGTCAAACAAAGCCAAAGATTAAACAAAGATGGTTTTCTCATAGGAAATGGAAAACCTAAACTCGTTATTTTCTCAATATACTTGATAAACATATTCATTCCGATCCTATTTTTGTGATCATAAGTTTTGAAAATATTCGCTAGTGGACTAAAAACCCGTGAAAGAACATATGTTTTTAACACTAGTTATGCATACAAACATCCTTCTTATGTATACTAATATCTGAAGAAATAACTCTTTAACAATTCAAACCAAAATATAGCCATTTAGACTTAAAAATTATCAGAATCAATATTTATGCCTAAATGCATGAGGCTAAACAAGTTGATGAATTGAATTTCTAACCTTCTTGGGATTCAGCAAGTAATCATAAAGTGTCTTTTCTTCCCAATTGACAGCCATGTTCTTGTTAGCTGTAGAATAGGAGTAACCAGCAGTAGTTCCAGATTGTCTTCCAAAAAGGCCATTCAAATTAGGTCCTGTAGGTATATATAAGGATAAGCATCAAACACCACAACGACAAAAAGATATCGAGGTAATGAATGCAATAGTAAAACATGCAATACGAGGGAAAAAAATCGAAAGCAATCCATGGTAATACATCTTCAAATCATGTGTACCAGAATACAACAAGATACCGAAAGATATCAGTCTGTACAGTTTCAGCTCAACTACATTAGTGTTAGTCTTAATCAAGATCAAAGATTATCCTACCAAGAACTAAAGCTTCAACAATCTGGCCTGTCTTTAATGAAATTTCTCTATAGCATAAATCATTAACATACGAATACGAGGTTTCAAAAATCTATAGCCCAATGAACATTCATTCTCCATTAAAAAAGTTTACAGGCAAGAAAACCACAAGAATCAATTTTAGCATTTAAACCAGAAAAATCCCAGAGAACATATTGTTGCAAAATGTTCCAAAATAAAATTTAGGTTTAGGAGATTGATAATCAAGAAAATTTACCAAAAAATTAAAAAAAATTTACCAAAACTATCACAATTTCATTTAGCAAGAAAAACCCTTTTCATGACAAACCCTCATCTCAGAATGAGAAAATCAAAAAATTAAATCTTACAGTACTGAAATCTTACGAGAACCCAGAAATCAAGAAAACAGAGGCCAATAAAACACAAGACAAGAAAAAACCGACAAAGATTGAAACTTTCAGAAGCCAATGAAATGCATAGCAACAGGAGATTTCAGATCTACAAATATTATACCTAAAATGGAGTTTATAACGCTCACAATCAATAATAATAATAATAACAGATACTCAAAAAAAAAAAAAAAAAAATCTTTAAAAAAAAAAAAAGGGATCGAAGCATCTCAAACTATAAATCGAAATTTAAAAGATCTCCAACAGAGATAAACAGAGGAAAAGAAAAACCATCTCGAACAATATATGCATTCAAAAAACAATTTCAAAAGAAATCTACCCATAAAAACAAAAGGGATTATCGAAAATAATGAAAAATATAAAAATTTCAACAGATTGAAAACTATCAATCAAAAAGAAAGAAAAATACATGCCAAAATAAAAGTTATAGCTTTACCTTGTTTATGACCAGCTCCTTTCTCAACCGTGTGGCACTGTGCACACTTAGTCTTGAAGATTTTCTCCCCGACTTTCGAATCTCCGGGAGGTGCCTCTGCAAAAGATGCCATTTTTGATTAAAAAATTTTCCTTTTTTAATGATCTGAGTATTGCTTTCTTTTTCTTCTACGGGGTGGGATGACCGATGGAGTTCTTGATTCTTACTTTTGAAGGGAAAATTTGTTATTTATGCTAAAATATATATATATATATATTTTCGGTTGTTCTTGATTGGTTAGGGAAAAGAAGCTACGAGACGGAGGATGTGGGAAATTTCGTTTCCTTTTTGGTTACTTTTAGGAAGGGAAAAAAAATGTGGTGAGAAATGCAAATACGAAGGAGTTGGAAAATAGGGGAACGTGGGTTAAGGCTGGCGCTGAACAAAATGGCCGCCTTTGTCTAACCATAGTTAGTTTAACCATCCATTGTGGTTTACATATAAAAGTATTTTTTCTTATTGTTAGTTTTGTTAACAAAACTCGTTTCAAATCGTTTATGTTCGGTTCAAACTCGTTCATTTATAAAATAAATAAAATTTAAAAAGTAGGGTCATTTTGGGAAATGATCCCTAATCTATAGTGGTGGTTCCCTTTTTTTAGAGTCCAAATTCAACTCAACTTCTACCTCTTTGATAAATCATAAAAACAATGGGGCCTTTCTTTACTTTTATCTATATATGTAAACAAACAAAACCATGGTGGATTTGTTTGATCCGTTTATTTATTAAACAAATCAAATTCAAACAATTTTTTAAATTCGAATAATTTTCAATCCTACTTAAAAAGTGTTTGAAAATTAAACAAACTAAGGTCAAATCCTAAAAACAATGGTTGTTTGTCTTTTTTCTTACTTTTATTTATATATATAAAAAAATTTTTTTTTTTTTTAACAAATAATTTTTTAAACTCGAATAATTTTCAATCATACTTAAAAAATGTTTGAAAATTAAACAAATTAAGGTCAAATCTCCGATGTTAATTTTGACTTGACTTTTTTTTCGTTTACGCTCTAATTGTACACAAGAAAATATTTTTTAAAAAAAAAATTAATGTTGTTGAGACTTGAAGTCTCATATTTTTCCACTTAAGAGATCATTAAACGGTCATTAAGTAAAAGTCTAAAACTATTTACACAGTCTATCTAAAATGGATCAAAACAGACAATATCATTATATTTTTTAAAAAATAAAGATTATCGAATTATAATGATTTTAATATTCAAGCATATGACATAACTTATAGTAATAATATAAATAATAATAATAAAAATATAATTATATTAATGCAAAATAAATATAAAACTATAAATTTTTTTTTTTTTTTGAAAGTAAAAACAATAAAACTTAAAAAGAAGAAGAAGAAAAACTTCAATTTAATCGTGAAGTAAAATCTATTTCTGATTTCTGATTAATATTTGGGAAGGTGTATAAAAATGAGGGAAGGAGTAATCTGGTTATGATGCCGCCGAAAATGGGAAATTGCTTTGAGCAGTAGTAAATAGATAGCTCAGTTTTTGGGAATTTCTTCACGGCAGATGGAAAAAATATTACTGCACAATAAGGTTTTGAGGTACTCAAACCCTAGCCTTATTAGTTCTTCTCTTTGTTTCTGGAAGTATCCAATTCTTCTGTACGCTAACCTTCATTTCGATTTGGATTCAGTACACAAGATTGCATATTTCGGTAATGCTTCATGTGGGTTATCTTTGTTTTGCATTTCCGGTTCTGATCCTGCCCTGGGGAAGTGTTCTTCTTTGAGGAATTATTATTACCCACCTGGGTTGTATTCAAGTCGCCGCTTTGACTCCAATTTACCTCGCATAAAGAGTTCTTTTTTAAACTCATTTTCTGGGATTTCTTCTAGTTTTCATCTTTCGAATTCTTCCTTGAAGTATTTCAAGACATCGAGTTTTAATAATAATGCCTACAGATTTCATGATAGAAGGCTTTGTTCTGTTTCGTCTTCTGATGTTAGTGTTCATAACGATGTTGGTGGAATTGTTCTAGATGAGATAGGATGGAGAAGAAAAGGGAAAAGAGTATATGAAGCAGGAACGAAAGTAAAATCTAGTATTATTGAAATTATTATGAGGGGTGAGGATGATATGGAGACAAAGTTGAGTTCAGTCTCTTCTGAGCTGTCTGTGGAGTTTATCACTGAGGTTTTTCGGGTTTTAAATTGCCAAAAGGTATCTGGACTTCGGTTCTTTAGATGGGCTCGTGCCAATAATCCAAGACTATTTTTGAGTGCTGATTTTTGTAGCTTAATTATTAGTAATTGCGGATGGTTAGATGATTATGATACCATGCTATTGTTATTGAATGAGTTCAGACTGGCAAACATATGCCTTCATGACAAAGCATTTTGGTTTTTACCTGTATTTAGGTCTAGTCAGTCTTCTCTAATAAACTCGGTTGAAAGACTCATGGAGGTATTAAACCAGGTGGGGGGCTCATGTCGTAGTTCGGGGATTTGTTCATTGATTGAGATGTTTTGCAGGTTGGACTTGTTCAACATGGCTAAGCATGTATTGGAAATCTCTGGGAAGAAGTCACATTATGATATTTTGGTGAGGGAAAGATGCAAGAAAGGACATTTAGCATCTGATATAATTCAGGAAATGAAGGAATTCGGTTGTGAGCCTACTATCAAGACTTACAATTATATTGTGGGCAGTTTGTGTAAGCAAGATAAGATGAATGAGGCATATGAGATCCTTGAACAAATGCAACAAGAAGGTGTGCTTCCAGATGCATTAACATATGAAATTTTTATACATAAATTTTGCAACTCTGGAGAGGTGGATAGTGCTAAGAAGTTCTTGGATGAAATGGGGAATATCAATCTTCAACCTCGGCTTGAAACTCAGACTGCTCTTCTCAAAGCATTATTCAAATTAGAACAATATGCTGAGGCATATAACTATGTGACTGATTCCAATGATACATACAAACTCTCTAGCTCTAAGCTTTACAGCTTGCTGGCAGACCTTCATCAAAGGAAAGGAGATCTTATGTATTCTCAACGAGTTATGCTTGAAATGATGAACAAAGATCACAAGCCTGATTTTAAAGTGTATATTACACTTGTTAAGAAGCTTCAAAAGATTGGTCAATATCCTTTAGCTACGGATCTTCAGAACATGTTTTCAAGATATCTACAAGAATCTAATTCAATAAGTGTATGAGGTCTTCACAATTGATCATATTGTATGGTTTTTCTCATTTAAATAACAGGAAAAGTAAATGTGTCATTTGCAACAGCTTGTTATAGGTATCTGCAACTAGGTTTTCTTTTTTCCTTTTTTTTTTTAATGAGAAAGATAGATACATCTGAGGAGAAAATGACAAGAAATTTTGGCCTTTTACATATTTTTTCCCCTTCTTTTTGCAGCGTGATTCTTCTTGAGTTTTGGAACTTTCTAATTCTTATGCTTCACCTTGTCAGAATCTGATACACTATTATAGATTGGAAACTTAGATGAACATTTTCTTTGGTTTGTGGTTTTTTCTGGTCATTTATTTTACTCTTTATGCATCTGTTTTCCTCTGAAGTACTTTCAAATTGAATCTAAGATGCAATTTAATTTGACAATTCTCTTCTAGTTGAATCTTGAATTGTAGCATTATGTAATTCAACCACCTAATTTTCATCTTCTCCTCCCCATGCAAATAAAAAGGCATGCGAATCTTGCATGATTCTAGAGTTAGCTTGCTAGAATTTTTGTGATGGAAAGTAAAGAAAGAATACTAATAATACTTCAAGTATTATTGTAGAAAAATATTGAATGTTGAATGACAGAGTCTTTATCTAACTATGTATATTAGTGATCTCTGAAAATGTTGTTATCTAACAATTGTTAACTTCCAGTGGGACTGCCATTGCCAAATTCTACATATGCTTAGGGGTAAAAAACACAACTCTGATGTTTATCTATCTAATATAAAGATCCTGCACTGATCTCGCAGACTTGGTTTTCTATATGTTAATTATGTTCTAAAAACAGGACAACACGATACTTGGCACCTGGATGTTTGAGGGATTCCTGGATGCATCTTGATGTCGGATAGAGCAGGAATTCATGGATGCTGCTCTGTATCTTTGCTTATGTTAGTAACTCACTGTGCTTTTTAACTGCTGAATATGAACTTTCGTGGGAAATTTTTTATGTAGCTTTTTTTTTTGTGTAGTCATGATTTGTATACTTGTATTAAATTTCCATTTTATTTTCAGAAGCTCTTACTAAGGACTTTTTCTTTGCTTTCTAGCTAAAGGTCTAAAATTCCTTGGGGGAGAAAATGTTGTATTCTAGTTGGTCTTCTTCCTCTTACTTTGGCATCTCCACCTAACTTGTCAAGTGGGAGATTTTGAGTTTGATTCATGTGACAGTTTTGTGCCACATTTGTAGTCTTGGAGAATTTCCTTCCATGGATTTCTCCTGAATTAGTCAATAAAGATACCATTTTACCAAAAATAAAAATCCTATACTATACTATAGGGGCATGTGAAGTCCCTATACTATTCCAATTTCTTTCCAATATACTTGATTTTGGAACTAAGGTTAAGTTATTGTTGTTGTATAAGCATTACCATATACTTCCCCCCTTTATGCATTACTATTATACTTTAGATGTTTCAGTAGATTGAAATTGGAGTTTGAACTTTATTATTAGTTCCAGAATCTTAAGGGATATGCCTAATTTTTGTTGGCTGGATTGGTGACTTGGTCTGGATGAATTTTGAACTTCTAATCATTGTATTGGGTTTATGTCTGATGATTGAATATGTAGTTATTGTTCAGTTAGTTTGGGACTGCTGTCTGCTGCCATGGTCTTGGTGTTGTTCTTAAGCTTTAGCCATGTTGTGTATAGATCAACAGATTGGGGTATATATATATCTCAAAATATTTTAAGATATATATATATATATATATATTTTTATTTCCCTTTTAAAACAATTAAACTCAGAGAATCTCTCACTATTATGTCAGTTTTGTGTGAAACTCTTGTCATCTACACCGACAGAAAAAAAGCTAGTATAGATAAAAGAAGATGCAGATGGAAGGAAAAGGTTGCAAATTGAGCAAAAAGATTCAGAAATGGGGAATTGGCATTTACAGAAAGTATGTACACAGTAAATAAAAATCTATAACTTTAGAAATCAACAATCCGAGTTCCTGGGGTGGCCAAGAACAGGTTCAGCTACTGTTATTGTCCTTATGGTAGAAGGAAGAAGAAACTTCATGAAGTGGGTTCAATTCTTAGACATCACTGATCAGAAAGTTATGGGGAGATTATGAACTTGTTGGCCTGGCTAGTATTTCTTAGAGGATGGTGTGGTTTGCCTGGAATACGGAAAGTGACCTCTACTGGCAAACTAAACCAAATCAATTAACGTGATTCTTTATTTTGGAATTGAGTTTGTTGCGTGATATATCCCTTCCAGATTAGTCAATTGTGCTCGACCCCCAAAACTCAAATAGAGGATGTCAAGATAAGGTCACTCTACCAACAGTCTCTACAAGAACAGCATCCATCTTTGAAATGATGAAAACAACTTGAATCCTTTACAATAATTTCTCTGCCCACCACTTCACAAATAGCCTTAACTGAATCATGGCAACTGCGACAAATACGAAGATTTTTGGCAACTCGAATTGTAATCCCTTCTTTTGTATTAATCAATCCAAAGGAAATGGCTAACAGTTCACTATGTTCAACATAAACACACTCCCTTTCTTCATCAACATCATGGAGGCTAAAATCTGAAGTTATCCTAAACCCTTCTTGTTCTTCAATTTCATTCATCAACATCTTTAGTTGTGCATGTATACATTCAGATCTTGGATGAGATTTATCACCTGTCCTGAAAACATGAATCTTGTTCTTGAATTCAATCCAACTATAAGCCTTACTAGGTTTCAGACCCATATCCCGGATTGTTTTCTTGAATTTTTCCACCATTTCCCATTTTTCATGATGTCCATACCAATTGGAGAGTAAAACATAATTCTCTGCATTAAGAGGCTCTAAATCACAGAGCTTCTCAATGATTCTCTTACCTTCATACGCATCTTGGTGTATTCTGTACCCATCTAACAGTGCTCTTAGAACTTCCCTTTGCTGTGATATTTTCCTTTCCTCGATAAACGTCTTCGCCTCACTAAACAGTCCAACTCGAGCTAGAAGAGCAACCATGAGTGCACAATGTGCTAGCTTTGGAGATCTTATGGAGTTGAAGATATTCCTGCCCTCATCAATCATGGAGGCAGAAAAACAAGCATAGAGTACAGATGCCAGAATCATCTGGTCTGGTTTTACACTTGAGTTATCCACCATTTCTTGGAACAACTTTACTGCAAGTTTTCCTTGCCCGTGCAAACTATAGCCCATGATCATGACAGTCAATGAAACTACATCCTTATCTTTCATCCTTGAAAACATTCTTGAAGCATACTCAATGGAACCTGATTTGACATACATGTCCATCAGAGCATTTTGGACAGTAACATTTTGCTCAATCTCGTTCCTGATCAAATGACCATGAATTTCTTTCCCGTTCTTATGAGCAGCTACTCTTGCACAAGCTGGAAGGATACTAGAAACAGCAAAAGCATCAGCTCTTATGCCTTCTTTGTTCATCAACCTCAATAACTTAAGACTGTCATTGAACCCTCCTTTTTTCACGTAGCCATTAATAATTGCAGTCCAAGAAATGGCATCTTTACAAGCAATACTATCAAAAACTGCTTTAGCATCTTTCAAACTACCACAATCAACATACATTTTCACTAAAGAATTTCCCACTAAAACATCAGATTCCAATCCATGTTCTTTAGCAATCTGATGAATACGCCTACCTTCCCGCAATGATTTTAACATAGCACAAGCACTAATAGCAGTAACAAACGCCACAGCATCAATGGTATTATAACCATACTCTATCATTTCAAAAAACAAGTCAATTGCTAACTGAGGCTCACCATTTTTCAAATACATTCTAGCTAACAAAGTCCAAGCAACAGCATTATTCTTATTAAATTTAATGGACTTAAAATAACATTTTGCAGCATCAATTCCATCCAACCGGCCATACAATTCAAGAAGTGACGATATAACATAAGAATCAGAAGACAGCCCGAATTTCAACACATGACAATGAAGCTGTTTACCTAAGGATAAGCATCCTAAAAGCCGAGAAGCAGCAAGAACCCGAGGCAGAGTGTGACGGTCAGGCCTGACACCAAGCAGAAGCATCCGTTGGTAGACAGAGGTAACTTGGTCATTGTCTCTACTGCTGAGATACGTTTGGATAAGGTTGTTCCAAGCAAAAGTGTCTCTAACAGGAATTTCATCAAACAGTTGGTGGGTCTGTGTTTGGATTAGCTTATCATTAGTTTGTGAACTGCATTTGCAACGGGTGAATTGATGGTTCGAAATTAAGGTACCAGGTTGGAAAAGGGTTGGATTTTCAGGTAATTTTGAGAAGAAAGAATGGCCTAATTGAGGTGCTTGTGATGAGAATTTGATGACCTCCATTGATAAACAATTTTTTCACAAAATTGGGGATGGTTTGTAATAGGGAAGTCAAACTAATTCATTTTCATGTATTGTTTTGCAGTTCAGGAACGTTGCATATGACTTTAATATTATTATTATTTTGTCACATGTTTCAGATCAGTTCCAACTATGAATAATACTTTCTAATTATATATCTATATCTCTATATATAATAATCTCCGTTTCAGGACTTTAAGGCATATATACATCTATCAATCCTTGTTCGAGTCGAGTAGATGAAGTAAGTTCCCATTTTGCAAGTAAAAAAAAAAAGAATGCATATACTCCCTTTGTTCTTTTTACTTGTTACAAACAATACAAATTCGACCCGAGTTGCACTCGCAGAGTTTAACTCTTACTCGGAAGAAGATCTCACATAACCTCTTACATAATGCTCACAGGAGTGTCGAATTATCAACCTCGTATGTAGCATCACAATGCGTTTTTCCATTCAGTTAGATTTTTATTATTATTTTTTTTTTTCTAAAAAGCAATGCCCATGTTTTCATTTGCTCCAAATTTATTTTAATTAGGTTTTTTGATCGATTAATTTAAGAGAAATCTATGGAATGAGACTTTTAAAATTAGAGCATTTTATTGAGAATAAAACACAAAGTTGTTCTTAGCCATCCTTTTAGTAATTTATATTACTATCGATTAATTATGGGATTGACAGCACTCATGGTCAACTATTTGGTATTATTCTTACTTTATCAAAATAATACCCCGAGTTGACTATGAGTATTTATGTCCATTCTTATTTACCATTACATATTTATATCATTTATCGATATGGAACGCGGTATCACATGAATGATCTACGAAATAATATTTCTAAAATTACAGTATTTGACTAAAAATATAACATAAAGTTATTTTTAACATCCTTTAGGTAATTTAATATTCTCATCGATCCATGAAATAAGACTTCTAAGATTACAATATTTAATTAAAAATATGACACATAAACTATTTTTAGAATTTTTTTATTATTCGAAATTCTCATCGATTAATTTAAGAAGGAATCCATGAAATAAGACTGCTAAAGTTACAGTATAACAATATTTGATTAAAAATACAACACAGAACAGTTGTTAGTGGTATTTTTATAAATATTTAAAACTTATAATCACAAATACTCAAATCATTATCCGTAAGTTTCCTATACAAAGAAGAATTTATTCTCTTCTTCTATCATCATCTTATTAAAATATCATCGCTACATTTCCCATTATGGATTTTCTTTATAAAAAACACTAAATAGTAGTAAAAATAATAATAATATTTTCCAAAACATTCTTATCAATAAACCAAGAAAGTAAAAGAGAATAAATCTTTCATGATAAACCTTTCAAATTGTCATTATCCGCAGAGAGATAATGAAAATTTTTTTTTTTTTTTTTTAAATATACAATAAAAACATTCAATTCCTTCTTCTTTTCTTTGACTATTGGGGGATAGTTTGGATGTTTCATTTATTGGTCTTTAACGAATTCGGTTCCTAACTTTATACCCGGGAAAGAGGGCCATTACTATTCATTTGGGTGGCTTTTTGTCCATGCCAATGGAAAACTTTTCTTTTAAGGTGGAACATGTTCCTCCCATTGCTAATTCATCAAGTTATCCCCAATAACATCGGGAAAAGTATAAAAATCAATTTTATTGCATAATAAACAAATAAAACTTTGCTATTTAATTTCTTATTAAATCATAATTCAAAATAAAACATTTTCAAGACTCTAAATAACAATATTTAACCCTTAAGATTTAATAATTCAAAAATAATAATATCTTTTATAATACTGACTTAAAATAATTTAAAATACAAATTTCTAAAATAACGTCAATAAATAAAAATATGACAGTTGATTAAACATTCTGGAAAGTAATACACCGCACTTTAAAAATAGATTCCTTAAATAAAAATACAATTTTCAAATAACGTCAATAAATAATAAATATAAAAATAATTTAGTATGAAAATAGTGTCTGTACTTAAAAATTCTTAAACAATGTGTAAAAAAAAAATTATTTACATAACATTTTAAAATCATCAAACTATTCAAATTTGAAATAAAAGATAAAATTCCTATATTTTAGTTTTTCTACACATTTAAGAAAAACGCAACTTTCACTTATACTATACACGTATATATATATTTAAAAATATTCTCTTTTAAAACTTTATCTTTTATTAATAAAAAAGTTTATAAAGAAAATATAACTATCATATCATATACACTTTTTTTTTTTAAAAAAAAAAAAAGAAGAATTTTTTTTTTTTTTTTTTTTTTTTTTCCCCCTTAATGATTCAATCTGCTTCATTTAAAAATTATAAATCTATTATTGATCTCTTTGGGGGGTGTTTAAGAGTAAAAGTGTGTGGAGTGTATAAACCCATTATTCGGAAAACCTAATAAATCGATTTCAAAACCCTAAATTTCTAATAATCAAAATTAACAATATTCTGAATTCCTTAAAAAAATTAAATACATATATATATCAAAACTTTCAATTATAAATACTATTTAAAACATTTAAATCAATCATATAACAATCATTCTTTTTTTTTATTTTTTCATTTAGATAATTAAAAGAAAAGGATAGTTCCACCTACCTTGATTGTAGTAAACCAAAAATCATCAACTCAAATACTCGCTTCTAAATTTTCTGCCTCTTCAAACTCTATCAACAATCCATTTCACTAATTAGTAACTATAACTATCTATTTCTTCCTCTCATTATAATCATAAAATAAAGGGCATAAAATCTCTTACCTTTTCCACCAAAGTTTGAATATCCTAATCTACTCCCTCTCTCTCGGCGGCGCTCTCTAGTTTAAATGAAAAGAACCCTATGTTTACTAGCCAGATGTATTTTAATAGCCCTCTTTTTTTTTTTTTTTTTTTTTTTTTTTTAACTATTGAATAATTAATACTTAGTCCTCAAACTCTATAAATATCACACAAAGCCCCTTAAAATAAATTGTTAGTGGAATGGTCCCTTTGGGTAAAGTCGTTTTTTCTTCTTCTACATTTCTCTTTTTTTTCTTTCTCACCACTTTCTAAATATAGCAACTAATTTCTCCACATTATGGATTTTACTTTTTTAGGATAAAAACTTTATCTAACACTTATTTCACAATAAGCAAAATTTTAATTCAAAATTTTAGTTAAGAAAATTTAGATTTTATTTATTTTTTTTTTTTGAGATTTTAACTTCTATTATTTTTCGAACTTATGATCTCTATATCATAAGTGGGGGTCTTTTATTACTTTTACTACACTTATTTTAACTTTATTTTTACTTGGATATACGATTTATGTTTACCTTTTTTTTTTTTTATTCTTTCTTTTCTTTTTTCTAATTGTTTTTTCAATTTTTAAAATCTAGAGACTATTACCATTTGAATTACGGATTCTTAAATTTTTTTTCTTCAAATAATAATTTCTTTTAGTACTTATTTGTAAAGAAATTAGGAAGATTGATGAATTTAGTCCCTAAATTTTTTAGGTTCTTCAAGTTTGCCCCTTTATTTTTTTTAATAGTTTTTTTGGTCTTCTATCTTTTTTATTTGTTGTATGTTTTTACTTTTTTAAAAAAAAATATATAAAAAAGAGTAAATAATTTACTAAAAGAAAAAAAAATCAAACTTATCAAACATAAATAACTTAGAAACTAAGTTTATTAATCTTCCAAAAATTATATCTACACTTAATTTAAAAATAATTAAATAATTAAAATAAAATTAATAGATTAATATATATTATTTCAATATAATTTAAATTCATAAATTTATTATATAAAATAATGGGTTAAATATATATGTATATATGATTTCAATATAATTTAAATTCATAATATTTATATTATTAATAAATCTTTTTTTTAATTTTAAGTTGATGGTGTATTTGTGAATGATTTTAATCATTCACTTTTATATTATTTTTATTTTATAATATTCCACTTAAAAAAAAAAAAATCTACTATCAATTTGGTATTATAAAATTTGGTGATTGCAACGTGAAAATTGCTGACACGATCAAATCAAATCAAACATTCACCAAACTTGTCTTTTATCTCCACATATGTATATATATATATATATAAAATTCAGATTCACCTAGAATTAAATTCTTCTCATACAATATTTTAAACCATAGTTGGAAATTCAGAATTAGAAATTAGATTATGGGAGTAGTTGATTTTTGTCAAATAGAATTTAGTTAGAGAATCCACTAGCTATAAGATTATTATTATTGGAACATAATCTAGATCAATTTTTATCAACTTTATATATATATATATATATATATATATATATATATATATATATATATATATATAATAGCTAGTCAAGTCAACTCATTATTTACACTATTTTTAAAGTTAAAATAGCTAGTGAAGTCATTTTTTCGACTAATTTGACATGAGTTGGACTCATAAAGTTTAACTCTTGTTGAAGAAAATGTCTTATCCTACTCTTACATGACATTCATAAGGAGTGTCGAACTCATAATCTCGTGTAACATTCATAATATATTTTTCTATTTTGTCAAGTGAAGGGATTAACTTGGCACAATGTGAATGCGCATTCTGAATGCTAAACGAGGTCGAAGGTTCGACACTCGTTATAAGTGTAATGTATGAGTTAGGGTAATGCATTCCCCCGAGTAAGAGTTGAACTCTACGTTTAACCAAGTGAAAGGATTGGTAATTTTGAATTAATATTTAATACACTTGACATACACATAATCAAATTATTAAGAACATTTTGAAGAATTAACATTTTATACTTGAATAAATCATGCTCGAAGTCATGAGTTTGACATTTGTTATGAGTGTCATATAAGAGCCAAAATGAGATCTTTCTCAAACAAAAATTTGACGTTAAACACAATCTAAACCGAATTTGAATTAATCAAAATAATTCAATTCGATATCCTAAATTTCACAAACCCCAATACCTATCTATTTCAATGATTTTCTTTTAGTTTAAAAAAAAAAAAAAAAAAAAAATAAAATCTTATGGCAAACATATAATCTTGAAATTGTCATGACTCAATCAAGTATGTATTATATAAAACAAAACACATTGTAGTGTAGCGTCAATTATTGCATGCTAGTGTAGAAATTAGAATACATCATATTACAAATTCTAAAAAAAATTTATATTACAATATTTCTGATCAGTTTCTACTTGTTTTCACTACTACTCATTGTTGTTCTACAGTCACTGCTGCATTTCAGCTAAAATGGGTAAGGAAAATGGGATGGAAAATCAAGAACTGTTTGATAATTTTAATTTTTTTTTGGTAACTTTTTGTTTTGGGATGGTTTGAAATGCTGTATAAAAATTGATGATGGTTTTGATTGCAGGTATGTTTGGAAGATTATTAATCTGCGTAGGAAAATTTGATTTCCAATCATTGTGCATTCAGGCGGGTCTTATAGATATATTGAATCTATTGCTTGTTGTGATTTTCTTCTACGTTGTTGTACTGCTTATTATAGGTCTTGTGGGTAAGAAAAATGTTTTCACATGGAAAAGGGACTTGTTTACTACAGCCATTTCGATCTTTTGTGCCATTATTGGCTCTGCATATTTTGGTTCTGGTTTTGGTTTCTTTAGTATTAGTAGTAGTAGTAGTTTGACCTTGTTTGGAAGCTTGTCTAGAGGACTGACATGGATCACGTTTTCTCTGTCCTTGTTCATACAAAGTTGTTCTTCCACTACCAGATGGATTAATTTTCTGATATCTGTCTGGTGGGTTGTATTTTTTCTTGTGATATCAGCTCTAAATGTTGAAATTTTGGTGAGAAATCACGTTTTACATGTTCTTGAAGCGGTTTCTTGGTTTGGTAGTTTCCTGCTGCTTTTTTGTGCTGTTAAGAAATTTCATGGCCTTGCTGTTTTTCGTCGTAGTCGAACAGTAGAGAACGGATTAAGGGAACCTCTGTTATTACCTCAGCAAGATGACCAACAATGTTGTGATATAGGTCGTGCTAGTTTTTTTGAGAAATTGTCATTTTCATGGATAAACCCTTTACTGTGTGTAGGTAGTTCTAGAACTTTAGGTCTAGAAGATATCCCTTCTCTAAACTCTGAAGATGAAGCAGCTACAGCATATGAGAAGTTCAGGGATGCATGGAATTCATTTCAGAGAGGGAAGGAGAAGAACAGCAATGCTCAGAGTGATCAGAATCTTGTTCTCAGGGCTATACTAAAAGTTTATTGGAAAGAAATTGTGCTTGCTGGAATTTGTGCTTTTCTAAGGGCAGTTGCTGTTTCATCGACTCCACTTCTGCTTTTTGCCTTTATAAGTTTTTGTAGCAGTGATACTAGAAATCTTGATAAGGGTCTAATCTTGGTGGGGATCTTGGTTCTTGTGAAGATTGTGGAGTCTTTATCTTATAGGCATTTCTATTTCTACTCGAGACGAATTGGTATGAGGATTAGATCAGCTCTTATGGTTGCAATCTATGAAAAGCAGCTCAAACTATCTAGCTTAGGGAGGAGAAGGCACTCAACTGGTGAGGTTGTGAACTATATAGCAGTTGATGCCTACCGGATGGGAGACCTTGTGATGTGGTTTAACTTAGGATGGAGTTCTGTCCAGCTAGTTCTCTCAGCCATTGGGGTTCTTTTTAGTGTGGCTGGTCTTGGTGTTCTTCCAGGTTTGATCCCTCTCCTCATTTGTGGTGTTCTAAATGTACCATTTGCAAAGATTTTACAGAAGTGTCATTGTGGATTCATGGCTGCACAAGACAAACGACTCAGGTCTACTTCAGAGATCTTGAACAATATGAAAATTATAAAGTTACAGTCATGGGAAGAAAAGTTCAAGAATATAATTGAGTTATATAGAGAGAGTGAATTCAAATGGTTGAAAGAATCTCAGTATTGCAAGACTTATAACAGTGTGTTGTATTGGATGTCTCCAACAATCGTTTCATCGGTGATCTTTTTTGGTTGTGTTCTTTTCAACAGTTCCTTGTTGAATGCTACTACTATTTTCACCGTCTTGGCAGCCTTAAGGACCATGGGTGAACCTGTTCGTGTAATACCGGAAGCTCTTTCATACATGATTCAGTTCAAAGTTTCATTTGAGAGAATCAATTCTTTCCTTCAAGAAGATGAAATAAAAAAAGTGGATACAGTGAGAAGAACTCCTGCAGCTGAGGATAATCTTAGTATCTTTATTCAAGATGGCCATTTCAGTTGGGATCCTGATTCAGGCACAGAAACAATCAGAAATGTGAATTTGAAAGTGAAAAAGGGGAAGAAAGTTGCAGTTTGTGGACCAGTTGGTGCAGGAAAATCATCAATTTTATATGCTATCTTAGGAGAAATACCAAAGAAGTCAGGAACAGTGAGTAATGAAGCTGCTCTATTCATAGCAACTATTACAAAATAAGCTTTTAAATATTGATTGCAAACACTGTTTTTCTATATCCAGGTTAATGTACATGGATCAATTGCTTATGTTTCTCAAGCTTCATGGATACAAAGTGGAACGGTTCGGGACAATATACTCTATGGGAAGCCTATGGACAAGATCAGATATGAAGAAGCTATAAGGGTCAC
Source organism: Cynanchum wilfordii (assembly GCA_025388415.1). Classification (NCBI taxonomy): domain Eukaryota; kingdom Viridiplantae; phylum Streptophyta; class Magnoliopsida; order Gentianales; family Apocynaceae; genus Cynanchum; species Cynanchum wilfordii. The sequence goes on along the minus strand of JAHSUH010000783.1, from coordinate 601,568 downwards.
TGCCTTAGACAAAGACATTCAGGGATTTGACTTCGGTGATCTAACAGAGATAGGTCAGAGAGGGATTAACATGAGTGGAGGGCAGAAGCAGAGAATTCAACTTGCTCGAGCAGTCTACAGTGATGCTGATATATATCTTCTTGATGACCCTTTTAGTGCAGTTGATGCTCATACAGCTGCATCCCTTTTTAATGTAAGTCTACCTTAATGAATACACTTGGATTCACTGAAGAACAATGTTTGAACATCTATGAAAAATTGCTCAAATAATACTGTTATTTACTTTTTCAGAATTGTGTGATGTATGCATTAGCCCAAAAGACTGTCATTCTTGTGACTCATCAGGTTGAGTTTCTTCCGGAAGTTGATCATATTCTGGTAATCAGGATCACTTTTGACAGTTTAACATCTTCTTCTTAGCTTAATTATTTTCATTATCCTAACACATGAAATCATCTGTTTGCATCCATGGAGGTTATGGAAAGTGGAAATATTACTCAATCAGGAAGCTACAGAGAATTATTGACAGCTGGGACGGCATTTGAACAGCTTGTTGTTGCTCATCGAGCATCAATGGCATTGTCTGATCCACTGAATGAAAAAAATGAACTTGAACCAAAAAAACTACAAAGGGATGTGGAGAAAGAAATCAAGCAGTCTTACCTCGGTAAAGAAAACAGTGAAGGAGATATTTCTATCAAACCTGAAGGACAGTTAACTACAGAAGAAGAGAAGGAAATTGGGGATGTTGGACTTAAGCCATTCATGGACTACATATTTGTATCAAAGGGATTCTGGTACTTAGTCCCAAGTATAGTATCGCAGGCTTGTTTTGTTGCTTTGCAGGCTATCGCGAGCTATTGGCTAGCATTTGCTATCCAATCACCTAAATTTAGCAGCATCATGATTGTTTCTGTTTATACTGTGATTTCAGCATTTAGTGCCTTCTTTATATACCTGAGAAGTCTATTTGGAGTTCTTCTAGGATTGAGAGCTTCTAAATCCTTTTTCACTTGTTTCACTAACTCCATTTTCAAGGCACCAATGCTATTTTTCGACTCTACACCTGTCGGGAGGATCTTGACAAGAGTATGACTTACCTTCTTCTTATCACCTGCAGTTTTTTGGAAAGCTGAATCAAATCATTTTTGCTCAAAATTTTCTGATTTTTCTCAGGCTTCCTCAGATTTGTGTGTGTTGGATTATGATATCCCTATCGCCTATACTTTCGTGATGGCTGCTGGAGTTGAACTAGTTGGTATTATTGCTATTATGGTTTTAGTGACATGGGAAGTTCTTATTGTTGGGATCCTTTCTACAGTTGCCTCAAAATATGTTCAGGTGAGACACATTTTTAGTACTTTCTTCTAATTTTGTCTTTCCATTCACTTCCAAAGTTTGTTTTTTTGAGTCTGATCTTTCTCAAATGAAGGGATACTACCAACCTACTGCAAGAGAACTTATGAGAATCAATGGAACCACAAAAGCCCCCATCATGAATTATGCAGCTGAAACAGCACTTGGTGCTGCAACAATTAGAGGTTTCAAAATGGAAGACAGATTCTTCAACAACTATCTAAATTTAGTGGATACAGATGCCAAGACCTTCTTTTGCTCCAATGCTGCACTGGAGTGGTTAGTTTTTCGAACAGAAACACTTCAAAATCTTACTCTATTCACAGCTGCTTTTCTCTTGGTGTTACTCCCAAAAAGCTATCTACCTCCAGGTAATGTGCAATTTTCCGTTCTCTAGAGAAAACAATAAGCATCATAAAGGTTCTTACAGAGAAATAGCTATTTACCTTTTCTTTTCTTGTTCAGGACTTATTGGACTTTCTCTTTCGTATGCTCTTACTCTTACTGGCACTCAAGTATTCTTATCTCGATGGTACAGCAATTTAGATAACTATATGATTTCTGTTGAGAGAATCAAACAGTTCATGCATATACCATCAGAACCTCCAGGGATAATCGTAGACAAGTGTCCACCAGCTTCATGGCCTTCCATGGGTAAGATACAGTTGAAGGATCTTATGGTGAGAATCACAAATCTTATTTCATCACATTATAGAGGAAAATATGTTTTGAATCATCACTTTGAATTTCTCTTCTTCTTCTTTTTTCCTTTGTCAGATAAGATATCGTCCAAATGCACCGATAGTTCTGAAAGGAATCACCTGCACATTGAGAGAAGGGACTAGAGTAGGAGTTGTTGGAAGGACAGGAAGTGGCAAAACAACACTTATAAGTGCTTTGTTTCGCCTCGTAGATCCCTGTGGCGGCCAAATCATTATAGATGGGATAGATATTTGTTCTATTGGTCTTAAGGATTTAAGATTGAAGCTCAGCATAATCCCTCAAGAACCAACTCTTTTTAGGGGTAGCATCCGAACCAATCTTGATCCATTAGGCCTCTACACTGATGAAGAGCTGTGGAAGGTGAAGAAGCTAGAGTTTATACATATATATACATATATCAAGAATCCTGACCCTTTTTCCATGATCATCCTCCAATATTTTTCTTGATCAATCTGATTACCAATAATTTTTATATGTAGGCTTTGGAAAAGTGCCAGTTGAAGGAAAGCATCAGCAAACTTCCAAACTTGCTTGAATCTTCCGGTGAGTTTAATCCGGTTGTAGATAATAAATTTTGTCCTCTTTTTTTACAGCATCAGTCTCTATCAAACTGGAATAACTGAGAATTTTAAACACGCACATATATATATATATATATATGTTTACTTGTTTTATACAGTGAGTGATGAAGGAGAAAACTGGAGTATGGGGCAAAGACAACTTTTCTGTCTTGGAAGAGTCTTGCTGAAAAGGAACAAAATTTTAGTTCTTGATGAAGCTACAGCTTCCATTGATTCAGCTACAGATTCCATCCTGCAGAAGGTGATTAGGGAAGAATTTGCAAATTGCACAGTAGTAACTGTGGCACACAGAGTACCAACTGTTATAGATAGTGATATGGTCATGGTTCTTTCTTTTGGTAAGCTTTCTTTTCTCCCTCTCTCTCTTGTTATCTAAATAACTTACTTCTTGAACTAAGCTATGATACTCGTCCCATGTATGAAATATGTATAAATCTGCCATCGAATAAGAATAGATATTCCATTTAGCATAACAATACCAATTAATTGACTTTAATTGCTACTAAATCTATTGTCCTGTTTTGGGTTCATGGGTCTACGCCCACTAAGTGCTAAAAACCATATGTGCCCATTAAGTATAAATCTGTAAATAGTTGAATGTAGGTGTCGCTAGACATATAAGTATCTCAAACTTGAACTAAGTTATAAGTAAAATTTGTCATAAAATATAAAGATAGATCTGTAAGTGTTCGTTTTTAAGCTTTCGATGAGTTCTTCTAATGCAAAACATGGATTCATTTACATTCTTGCAGGAAGAATATTGGAGTATGATGAACCCTCAAAGCTAATGGAAACCACAAGTTCAGCTTTTTCTAAGCTTGTAGCTGAATACTGGGCTAGTAGTAGCTGCAGAAAAGGCTCCTCCCATATTTTGGAAGAAGACTATTGAACTCAATTTTTCTGATTTTTGGACTAGTCATTTTATTCTAAGGATGACTGTTGAATGAAAGATATTTTATGAATTACTATTATTAGAAAATTATAAAATTTAAATTTATAAATAAATTTAAAAGGAAAAAAAAAAAAAATAGAATTTAAATATTTTATTGAAAAAAAAAAGAGACTCTATTTTGACAAAATAGAGTCTTAATATTTTATTATAAAAAAATGAGATTCTATTTTGTCAAAGTAGAATTACTTTATTTTGGGAATGAGATAAAAAATATTCGTATTTTTTTGAAAAAAATCCAAAATATGTCATATTTTGGAATAAACCCTGGAATGTTCCCTTTTGGGTAAAGTCGTTTTGCTTGCACTTGGTAGGAACTGGATGTCTATCATAAAAAAAAAAAAAAATTGATTTCTTCTTTTACACTTTCTCTTTTTCTTTCTCACCACTTTCTAAATATAGCAAGCAGAAGTTCTATATTCTAACCCAATGATTAGGAGTCTCTTCCTCAACTTTAAGGTTGAGGTTCGAATCTCTCTTGATTATTAGTTTAACAGTTTCTTTATTACATTCTGGCTTGTTAATAAGGATCTAACTTCACCCGGAGTTTCACAGTTTGAGATATATTCGCAAGGCCTCTCTGAATAGATTAATCTGGGTCGGAAGGGTCTGAGATACCACCTAAAAAAAAAAAATATAGCAACTAATTTCTCCACATTGTGTATTTTATTTTTTTAGGATAAAAAATTTATCTAACACTTATTTCTCAATTTGCAAAATTTTAATTCAAAATTTTAGTTAAGAAAATTTAGATTTTTTTTTTTGAGAAATCATAACTTTTATTATGACTTTTCATGTCATTAGTGATTATTTCTCAATTGAACTACGCCTTTGATTAGATTTATTTACTTGTATACACAATTTAGGAAGATTGATGAATTTAGTCCCTAATTTTTTTGGTTCTTCAAGTTTGGCCCTTTATTTTTTTTAGTAGTTTTTTGGTCTTCTATCTTTTTTATTTGTTGTATGTTTTATATATATATATATATATATAAGAGTAAATTATTTACTAAATGAAAAAAAAATCAAATTTATCAAACATAAATAATTTAGAAACTAAATTTATTAATCTTCCAAAAATTATATCTACACTTAATTTAAAAATAATTAAATAATTATAATAAAATTAATAGATTAGTATTATATATATATCTATTATATATATATATATATATATATATATATATGATTGCAAAAGTCTGATGACACACAATCAATAATTTTGTTATCTTTGTACGGTCAAATTTGTAATTTAATGTCATTTTTTCCTTTTTTTCTCTTTCTTCTCTCTGTGGCTCTGTTTTCTCTGCCTCCTTCATATGCAATCAATTCAAGCCCTCAATTAGGTTGTTCTAGATTGTCTGTTTTGTAATTCTGTTTTATCGTAGGGTTCTGTTGTTTTGATTGGTTTTGTTTCTCTATTTTACAACCTTTCTGATGACATAGTGTGTAATTTTGTGGAACTTTAGAAATTTTATTGTCTTTTTATTTTTTATGTAATTTAAATTCTGATGACATTATTGTAATTTTCTCCATCTTTTTAGTCTTTTTGTCTTATTGTATGGTTAATGACTTTTTTTTTTTTTTTTTGTTATTTATATATATTTTTAAAATTTTCACTTTCTCTTTATTTATCTAAATTTGTATTAATTTTTTTTATGTCTCCTTTTATACTTAAATAAATTTTGATTTTTTTTTTTAATATTGACTTCTTAATTAGTAGTTTTTGTTTTTTATTTTTTAGTTTTTACTTTTCATTTCCTCTTTATTTATCTCAATTTGTATTAATTTTTTATTTTAAAAAGTATTTTATCTAACAAAAAATTTAAAGAACTTCATTTGTTTTTTTTTTTTTTTTTTTTTTTTTTTTTTCTTCGGCTATTGTATTTTTTAGACTATTGTGTTTTTTAATTTCTTTGATCTTTTTGTCTCTTTTTATGCTTAATAACTTTTGAGTTTTTTTTTTTTTGTTATTTATATATATATATTTTGACTTTTCACTTACTCTTTATTTATCTAAATTTTCATTAAATTTTTTTTATGTCTCCTTTTTATACTTAAATTAATTTTGATTTTTTTTTAATCTTGACTTCTTAGTATTTTTTTTTATTACTATTTTTTACTTTTCATTTCCCCTTTATTTATCTCAATTTGTATTATTTTTTTATTTAAAAAAAGTATTTTATCTAACAAAAAATTTAAGGAACTTAATTTTTTTTTTATTTTTTTGTATTTTTTCTATTTTCTTCTTCGGCTTTTGTATTTTTTAACTTCTTTGATCTTTTCTTCTCATTTTATGCTTAATAACTTTTGGATTTTTTTTTTCATTTTTATTTTTCACATTTCGCTTTCTCTTTGTTTATCTCAATTTTATTAAATTTTTTTTTGTCTCAGTTTATACATAATCACTTTTTTTTTTTATTCTTGACTTCTAAGTAATTTCTTTTTCTTTTTTTTTTTTTTTAACTTTTCACTTCCTTTTTGTATTCTTGACTTTTTGTTTTTATTAAAAAAAAATATTATCTAACAAACAATTAAAATAACTTAAATTTGTTTTTGTATTTTTCTCTATTTTCTTGTTGAGCTACATAAATATAAGTTGAGAGCTGAAAAACATAACTAAATTTAAGATTCATATAGTTTTACTGGTATTTATTCTAATAATTTTTTTTAATTAATTATGACGGTCTTGTGTTGAATTTTATTTTTAAAAAATGTTGAAAGAAAAAAATATTAAAACGTGTACATTCCGGAACTGGACGGAATGTGTAGACTAATATATATATATATATATATATATATATATATATATATATATATATATATATATATTTTCAATATAATTTAAATTCATAATATTTTTTTTTTAATAAACTCTACTATCAATTTGGTATTATAAAATTTGGTGATTGTAATATGCGGTTGGATTCAAGTGTTGGATTAGTCGAGTAATACATAGACAACATCACTAAAAAAAAAATTTGGTTATTGCAACTGAAAATTGCATTCACCAAACTTGTTTTTATCTCATATCTATATATATATATATATATATATATATATATATATAATTATGAATCATAAAATTCAGATTCACCTAGAATTAAATTCTTCTCATAAAATATTTTAAACCATAGTTGGAAATTCAGAATTAGAAATTAGATTATGGGAGTAGTTGACTTTTGTCAGATAGAATTTAATTAGAGAATCCACCCGCTATAAGATTATTATTATTGGAAGATAATATAGATCAATTTTAATAATAATATAAGGCAAAGTTGACCTTTTTTTGCCTTCATTTTATTTTTATTTAAACATTTTGATAATTTATCAACTTTATATATATATATATTCCACTATTTTTTAAATTTAAAATGACTAGTCAAGTCATTGTTTCGACTAAGAAAATGTCTTACCCTACTCTTTCATTACATTCATAAGGAGTGTTGAACTCATAATCTCGTGTAACATTTATAATACATTTTTCTATTTTGTCAAGTGAAGGGATTGACTTGGCACAATGTGAATGCTAAACGAGGTCGAAGGTTCGACACTCGTTGTGAGCGTAATGTATGAGTTAGGGTAAGATATTCCCCCGAGTAAGGAGAGTTGGACTCAACGTCTAACCAAGTGAAGGGATTGATAAATTTGAAGAACATTTTGAAGAATTAACACTTTATACTTGAATAAATCATACTCAAAGTCACGAGTTTGACACTTTATATATACAATTCAAACTAAATTTGAATTAATCAAAGCAATTCAATTCAATAATCTAAACTTCACAAACCCCATTACCTATCTATTTCAATGATTTTCTTTTAGTTAAAAAAAAAAAATAGAAATCTAAAATCTTTGGGCAAACATATAATCTTGAAATTGTCATTACTCAATCAAGTATGTATTATTATATTAATTATATATAATGTTGAATAAAAGACAAAAGCAACTATCAATTGTGAAAGCAATTAAAAAAAAATAGAATTGGAGAAGAAAAGTTATTAATTGACTTTTTCTTCTAGCTCTTTTCAACTATTATAAGTATATTCTATTTTATCAATATCAACTCTATATATTTAATGTAAAGAAGTCGTAATTGAGTTTGTAACAGTTACTTATGATCCATAGTTCACGAATTCGAGATTAGAATTCAAAAAAAAAAAATCTATATATTTATATTATATGTATAGTATAATATATAAAACATAACACGTTGTGGTGTAGTGTCAATTATTGCATGATAGTGTAGAAATTAGAAAACATCATATTACAATTTTTTTTTTAAAAAAAATTTATATTACAATATTTCTGATCAGTTTCTACTTGTTTTCACTACTACTCATTGTTGTTCTACGGTCACTGCTGCATTGCAGCTAAAATGGGTAAGGTAAATGGGATGGAAAATCAAGAACTGTTTGATAATTTTAATTTTTTTTTGGTAACTTTTTGTTTTGGGATGGTTTGAAATGCTGTATAAAAATTGATGATGGTTTTGATTGCAGGTATGTTTGGAAGATTATTAATCTGCGAAGGAAAATTTGATTTCCAATCATTGTGCATTCAAGCGGGTCTTATAGATATATTGAATCTATTGCTTGTTGTGATTTTCTTCTACGTTGTTGTATTGCTTATTATAGGTCTTGTGGGTAAGAAAAATGTTTTCACATGGAAAAGGGACTTGTTTACTACAGCCATTTCGATCTTTTGTGCCATTAATGGCTCTGCATATTTTGGTTCTGGTTTTGGTTTCTTTAGTATTAGTAGTAGTAGCAGTAGTTTGACCTTGTTTGGAAGCTTGTCTAGAGGACTGACATGGATCACGTTTTCTCTGTCCTTGTTCATACAAGGTTGTTCTTCCACTACCAGATGGATTAATTTTCTGATATCTGTTTGGTGGGTTGTATTTTTTCTTGTGATATCAGCTCTAAATGTTGAAATTTTGGTGAGAAATCACGTTTTACATGTTCTTGAAGTGGTTTCTTGGTTTGGTAGTTTCCTGCTGCTTTTTTGTGCTGTTAAGAAATTTCATGGCCTTGCTGTTTTTCGTCGTAGTCGAACAGCAGAGAACGGATTAAGGGAACCACTGTTATTACCTCAGCAAGATGACCAACAATGTTGTGATATAGGTCGTGCTAGTTTTTTTGAGAAATTGTCATTTTCATGGATAAACCCTTTACTGTGTGTAGGTAGTTCTAGAACTTTAGGTCTAGAAGATATCCCTTCTCTAAACTCTGAAGATGAAGCAGCTACAGCATATGAGAAGTTCAGGGATATATGGAATTCATTTCAGAGAGGGAAGGAGAAGAACAGCAATGCTCAGAGTGATCAGAATCTTGTTCTCAGGGCTATTCTAAAAGTTTATTGGAAAGAAATTGTGCTTGCTGGAATTTGTGCTTTTCTAAGGGCAGTTACTGTTTCATCGACTCCACTTCTGCTTTTTGCCTTTATAAATTACTGTAGCAGTGATACTAGAAATCTTGATAAGGGTCTAATCTTGGTGGGGATCTTGGTTCTTGTGAAGATTGTGGAGTCTTTATCTTATAGGCATTTCTATTTCTACTCGAGACGAATTGGTATGAGGATTAGATCAGCTCTTATGGTTGCAATCTATAAAAAGCAGCTCAAACTATCTAGCTTAGGGAGGAGAAGGCACTCAACTGGTGAGATTGTGAACTATATAGCAGTTGATGCCTACCGGATGGGAGACCTCGTGATGTGGTTTAACGTAGGATGGAGTTCTGTCCAGCTAGTTCTCTCAGCCATTGGGGTTCTTTTTGGTGTGGCTGGTCTTGGTGTTCTTCCAGGTTTGATCCCTCTACTCATTTGTGGTGTTCTAAATGTTCCATTTGCAAAGATTTTACAGAAGTGTCATTGTGGATTCATGGCTGCACAAGACAAACGACTCAGGTCTACTTCCGAGATCTTGAACAATATGAAAATTATAAAGTTACAGTCATGGGAAGAGAAGTTCAAGAACATAATTGAGTTATATAGAGAGAGTGAATTCAAATGGTTGAAAGAATCTCAGTATTGCAAGACTTATAACAGTGTGTTGTATTGGATGTCTCCAACAATCGTTTCATCGGTGATCTTTTTTGGTTGTGTTCTTTTCAACAGTTCCTTGTTGAATGCTACTACTATTTTCACCGTCTTGGCTGCCTTAAGGACCATGGGAGAACCTGCTCGTGTAATACCGGAAGCTCTTTCGTACATGATTCAGTTCAAAGTTTCATTTCAGAGAATCAATTCTTTCCTTCAAGAAGACGAAATAAAAAAGGTGGATACAGTGAGAAGAACTCCTGCAGATGAAGCTGATCTTAGTATCTTTATTCAAGATGGCCATTTCAGTTGGGATCCTGATTCAGGCACAGAAACAATCAGAAATGTGAATTTGAAAGTGCAAAAGGGGAAGAAAGTTGCAGTTTGTGGACCTGTTGGTGCAGGAAAATCATCACTTTTATATGCTATCTTAGGAGAAATACCAAAGAAGTCAGGAACAGTGAGTAATGAAGCTGCTCTATTCATAGCAACTATTACAAAATAAGCTTTTAAATATTGATTGCAAACACTGTTTTTCTCTCTCCAGGTTAATGTACATGGATCAATTGCTTATGTTTCTCAAGCTTCATGGATACAAAGTGGAACGGTTCGGGACAATATACTCTATGGGAAGCCTATGGACAAGATCAGATATGAAGAAGCTATAAGGGTCACTGCCTTAGACAAAGACATTCAGGGATTTGACTTCGGTGATCTAACAGAGATAGGTCAGAGAGGGATTAACATGAGTGGAGGGCAGAAGCAGAGAATTCAACTTGCTCGAGCAGTCTACAGTGATGCTGATATATATCTTCTTGATGACCCTTTTAGTGCAGTTGATGCTCATACAGCTGCATCCCTTTTTAATGTAAGTCTACCTTAATGAATACACTTGGATTCACTGAAGAACAATGTTTGAACATCTATGAAAAATTGCTCAAATAATACTGTTTTTTTTACTTTTCCAGGATTGTGTGATGTATGCATTAGCCCAAAAGACTGTCATTCTTGTGACTCATCAGGTTGAGTTTCTTCCGGAAGTTGATCATATTCTGGTAATCAGGATCACTTTTGACAGTTTAACATCTTCTTCTTAGCATAATTATTTTCATTATCCTAACACATGAAATCATCTGTTTGCATCCATGGAGGTTATGGAAAGTGGAGATATTACTCAATCAGGAAGCCATAGAGAATTATTGACAGCTGGGACGGCATTTGAACAGCTTGTTGTTGCACATCGAGCATCAATGGCATTGTCTGATCCACTGGATGAAAAAAATGAACTTGAACAAAAAAAACTACAAAGGGATGTGGAGAAAGAAATTAAGCAGTCTTACCTCGGTAAAGAAAACAGTGAAGGAGATATTTCTATCAAACCTGGAGGACAGTTAACTACAGAAGAAGAGAAGGAAATTGGGGATGTTGGACTTAAGCCATTCATGGACTACATATTTGTATCAAAGGGATTCTGGTACTTAGTCCCATGTATAGTATTACAGGCTTGTGTTGTTGCTTTGCAGGCTATCGCGAGCTATTGGCTAGCATTTGATATCCAATCACCGAAATTTAGCAGCATCATGAATGTTTCTGTTTATACTGTGATTTCAGCATTTAGTGCCTTCTTTATATACCTGAGAACTCTACTTGGAGTTCTTTTAGGATTGAGAGCTTCTAAATCCTTTTTCACTTGTTTCACTAACTCCATTTTCAAGGCACCAATGCTATTTTTCGACTCTACACCTGTCGGGAGGATCTTGACAAGAGTATGACTTACTTTCTTCTTATCACCTGCAGTTTTTGGGAAAGCTGAATCAAATTATTCTTGCTCAAAATTTTCTGATTTTTCTCAGGCTTCCTCAGATTTGAGTGTGTTAGATTATGATATCCCTATTGCCTATACTTTCGTGATGGCTGCTGGAGTTGAACTAGTTGGTGTTATTGCTATTATGGTTTCAGTGACATGGGAAGTTCTTATTGTTGGGATCCTTTCTACAGTTGCCTCAAAATATGTTCAGGTGAGACAATTTTAGTAGTTTCTTCTAATTTTGTCTTTCCATTCACTTCCTAAGGAAGTTTTTTCGAGTCTGATCTTTCTCAAATGAAGGGATACTACCAACCTACTGCAAGAGAACTTATGAGAATCAATGGAACCACAAAAGCCCCCATCATGAATTATGCAGCTGAAACAGCACTTGGTGCTGCAACAATTAGAGGTTTCAAAATGGAAGACAGATTCTTCAACAACTATCTAAAGTTAGTGGATACAGATGCCAAGACCTTCTTTTGCTCCAATGCTGCACTGGAGTGGTTAGTTTTTCGAACAGAAACACTTCAAAATCTTACTCTATTCACAGCTGCTTTTCTCTTGGTGTTACTCCCAAAAGGCTATCTACCTCCAGGTAATGTGCAATTTTCCATTCTCTAGAGAAAACAAGAAGCATCATAAAGGTTCTTACAGAGAAATAGTTATTTACCTTTTCTTTTCTTGTTCAGGACTTATTGGACTTTCTCTTTCGTATGCTCTTACTCTTACTAGCACTCAAGTATTCTTATCTCGATGGTACAGCAATTTAGATAACTATATGATTTCTGTTGAGAGAATCAAACAGTTCATGCATATTCCATCAGAACCTCCAGGGATAATCGAAGACAAGTGTCCACCAGCTTCATGGCCTTCCATGGGTAAGATACAGTTGAAGGATCTTATGGTGAGAATCACAAATCTTATTTCATCACATTATAGAGGAAAATTTGTTTTGAATCATCACTTTTGAATTTCTCTTCTTCTTTTTTTCCTTTGTCAGATAAGATATCGTCCAAATGCACCGATAGTTCTGAAAGGAATCACCTGCACATTGAGAGAAGGGACTAGAGTAGGAGTTGTTGGAAGGACAGGAAGTGGCAAAACAACACTTATAAGTGCTTTGTTTCGCCTCGTGGATCCCTGTGGCGGCCAAATCATTATAGATGGGATAGATATTTGTTCTATTGGTCTTAAGGATTTAAGATTGAAGCTCAGCATAATCCCTCAAGAACCAACTCTTTTTAGGGGTAGCATCCGAACCAATCTTGATCCATTAGGCCTCTACACTGATGAAGAGCTGTGGAAGGTGAAGAAGCTAGAGTTTATACATATATATACATATATTCAAGAATCCTGACCCTTTTTCCATGATCATCCTCCAATCTTTTTCTTGATCAATCTGATTACCAATAATTTTTATATGTAGGCTTTGGAAAAGTGCCAGTTGAAGGAAACCATTAGCAAACTTCCAAACTTGCTTGAATCTTCCGGTGAGTTTAATCCGGTTGTAGATAATAAATTTTGTCCTCTTTTTTTACAGCATCAGTCTCTATCAAACTGGAATAACTGTGAATTTTAAACACACACACATATATATATATGTTTACTTGTTTTATACAGTGAGTGATGAAGGAGAAAACTGGAGTATGGGGCAAAGACAACTTTTCTGTCTTGGAAGAGTCTTGCTGAAAAGGAACAAAATTTTAGTTCTTGATGAAGCTACAGCTTCCATTGATTCAGCTACAGATTCCATCCTGCAGAAGGTGATTAGGGAAGAATTTGCAAATTGCACAGTAGTAACTGTGGCACACAGAGTACCAACTGTTATAGATAGTGATATGGTCATGGTTCTTTCATTTGGTAAGCTTTCTTTTCTCCATCTCTCTTCTTGTTATCTAAATAACTTACTTCTTGAACTAAGCTATGATACTCGTCCCATTTATGAAATATGTATAAATCTGCCATCGAATAAGAATAGATATACCATTTGGCATAGTAAGCACAATACCAATTAATTGACCTTAATTGCTACTAAATCTATTGTCTTGTTTTGGGTTCATGGGTCTAGGCCGACTAAGTGCTAAAAACCATATGTGCCCATTAAGTATAAATCTGTAAATAGTTGATTGTATGTGTCGTTAGACGCATAAGCATCTCGAACTTGAACTAAGTTATAAATAAAATTTGTCATAAAATATAAAGATAGACCGGTAGTTGTTTTTTTTTAAGCTTTCGATGAGTTCTTCTAATACAAAACATGGATTCATTTACATTCTTGCAGGAAGAATATTGGAGTATAATGAACCCTCAAAGCTAATGGAAACCACAAGTTCAGCTTTTTCTAAGCTTGTAGCTGAATACTGGGCTAGTAGTAGCTGCAGAAAAGGCTCCTCCCATATTTTGGAAGAAGACTATTGAACTCAATTTTTCTGATTTTTGGACTAGTCATTTTATTCTAAGGATGAATGTTGAATGAAAGATATTTTATGAATTACTATTATTAGAAAATTATAAAATTCAAATTTGTAAATAAATTTAAAAGGAAAAGAAAATGAAAAAAATAGAATTTAAATATTTTATTGAAAAAAAATAAGACTTTATTTTGGCAAAATAGAGTATCAATATTTTATTATAAAAATATGAGACTCTATTTTGCCAAAGTAGAATTACTCTATTTTGGGAATGAGATAAAAAAACAATCATATTTTAGAAAGAATCCCAAAATATGTCTTATTTTGAGAATAAACCCTGGAATGGTCCCTTTGGGTAAAGTCGTTTTGCTTTCTTCTTTTACACTTTCTCTTTTTTTTTTCTCACCACTTTCTAAATATAGCAAGTAGAAGTTCTATATTCTAACCCAATGATTAGGAGTCTCTCCCTCAACTTTAAGGTTGAGGGTTCCAATCTCTCTTGATCATTGGTCTAACAGTTTCTCCCTTACATTCCGGCTTGTCAAGAAGATAAGGATCTAACTTTCACCCGGGGTTTCACAGTTCGAGATATATTCGCAAGTGCGCATATACCCGCACTGTTGGGTCTCTCTGGGTGGATTAATCTATGTCGAAAGGGCCTAAGATACCACCTCAAAAAAAAAAAAAAAAATATAGCAACTAATTTCTCCACATTGTGTATTTTATTGTTTTAGGATAAAAAATTTATCTAACACTTATTTCTCAATATGGAAAATTTTAGTTAAGAAAATTTAGAATTTATTTTTGAGAAATCATAACTTTTATTATGTCTCAAACTTATGACTTTCATGTCATAAGTGATAGTACTACCAACTGAGCTACGCTTTTTTGACTAGATTTATTTACATGGATACACGATTTAGGAAGATTGATGAATTTAGTCCCTAAATTTTTTTGGTTCTTCAAGTTTGGACCTTTATTTTTTTTAGTAGTTTTTTGGTCTTCTATCTTTTTTATTTGTTGTATGTTTTGCTTTATATATATAAGAGTAGTAAATTATTTACTAAATGAAAAAAAAAAATGAAACTTATCAAACATAAATAATTTATTAATCTTCCAAAAATTATATCTACACTTAATTTAAAAATAATTAAATAATTAAAATAAAATTAATAGATTATATATATATATATATATATATATATTTCAATATAATTTAAATTCATAATATTTTTATTTTTAATAAACTCTACTATCAATTTGGTATTATAAAATTTGGTGATTGTAATATACTTGTCGGATTCAAGTGTTGGATTAGTCGAGTAATACATCAACACCATCTCTAAAAAAAAATTGGGTTATTGCAACCTGAAAATTGCCGACGCAACCAAATCAAATCAAATATTCACCAAACTTGTTTTTATCTCCACATATTATACATATATAATTATGAATCATAAAATTCAGATTCACCTAGAATTAAATTCTTCTCATAAAATATTTTAAACCATAGTTGTAAATTCAGAATTAGAAATTAGATTATGGGAATTTAATTAGAGAATCCACTAGCTATAAGTGTTGAATATTTTCAAAATATGAACAATCAGTTTGATTCAATGAATCATGGTTGGTACAGAAGTATTGTACGCTTCCGTAAAAGATAATATTATTTTAAAGATAATATTATTATTCTAAATGAAAAGATACTATCCAAAGAATACGTATCTATCGGAAAGTCATCTTTCAAGTTTATAAATATTATGGATATTAATTCTGCAGGATTAATATCAAGAATTACGCTATCAAAAGTTATCGGAAAACAGTTCCGCAAACACTCAAACACGCATAAATCTCTTCATTGTATCCTAAAGGCGATTTGTATAGGACAAATATTGCTTTTAGGAAAGTGACATTGATACACGCCTTGAAGTCTATTTTTCTTTATTCTCGGTTTTATATCTAACAATCTAAAAGCAATATTTTAGGAAAAACAGAAAGCTTAATGGCGACATTAAAGGAACTTGCAACATCTATCGTTAAGTTAGAACGATTTGATGGAGGAAGTTTTATCAGATGGCGGAAAAGGGTTCTTTTTTTGTTAGTTTCATTGCAAGTTGTTTATGTTATCAATACACCCAGGCCCGATGAAAAAGAGAACGAAACTCTTGAAGAAACAAGAAGAAGGCAAAAATGGTATACTGATGATGAAATCTGCAGGGGACACATTTTGAATGCAATGAGCGATGCATTATTTGACATTTATCACAACATAGCAACAACAAAGGAACTTTGGGAGAGGTTGGAGAACAAATATATGCAAGAGGATGCAACCCGTAAGAAATTTCTTGTCTCTCGTTTTAACAGCTTATAGGATGAATGAAACCAGGTCAGTAATGGAGCAATTTCATGAAATTGAAAGGATTTTAAATAATTTTACTCAACATAAGATGCATATGGATGAATCAATTATTGTATCAAATATTATTGACAAATTACCTCCTTCCTGGAAAGATTTCAAAAGAAATTTAAAGCATAGAAAAGAGGATATTTCTCTTGAGCAACTTGCAAATTCTCTTCGTGTAGAAGAAGAATTCAGACAAGAATTGAAAGTGCAAGAAGATGCCAATGAGTCACTCTCAAAAGTTCTTGTGATTGAAGAAAGCAAGTCAAATTCTATGTCAAAGAAAAGACCTTTCCAAAATAACAAAGTCCAAAAATTTACGAAAAAGAAAAAGGGCAGTTGTTATTTTTGTGGAAAAGAAGGACATTACAAGACAAATTGTTATCATTATAAGAAGAAAAAAGACAATGAAAAGAAAGGCAGTGGCAAGTATTTAGGCTCTTCTTTAAATGACAAGAATGAGAAGTTAGTTGCCATGATTTCCGAGGTGAATCTTCTTGAAGATGATATGTCTTGGTGGATGGATTCCGGTGCTACTCGTCATGTGTGCAAGGACAAAGCCATGTTCAAGATAATGAAACAAGTTTCCGATGATACTGTTGTATACATGGGGAACTCTGCTGCAGCCCAAGTTTTGGGAATTGGGAATGTTGAAATTGAATTTACTTCGGAAAAACATTGACATTGACAAATGTATTTTATGTTCCGGAAGTTAGAAAGAATTTAGTTTATGGCAGTGTTTTGAACAAATATGGCTTTAAACTTGTATTTGAGGCAGATAAATTTGTATTATCAAAAGGGGGAATATTTGTTGGTAAGGGATACCTTTGTAATGGGATGTTTAAATTAAATACTAATAATAATATTGATTCTGTTTATACTGTTGACTCTCCTTATCCGTGGCATAATAGGCTTGGACATGTCAATTTTAAAAGAATTATGAATATGGTTAATCTTAATTTAATTCCATATGTTGATAAAGTCCATGAAAAGTGTGATACTTGTATGTTAACAAAAATAACCAGAAAGTCTTTTCCTAAAATTGAGAGGTCATCAGATTTATTAGATTTAATTCATAGTGATATATGTGATTTACGTAATACTCCTACTTTAGGTGGAAAGAAATATTTTATCACTTTTATTGATGATTATAGTAGATATTGTCATGTTTATCTAATAAGTTCTAAAGATAAAGCTTTAGATAAATTTAAAATTTATAAAAGTGAAATAGAATTACAGTGTGAAAAATTTATAAAATGTCTAAGAACAGATAGAGGTGGGGAATATTATAATCCTTCATTTTTTGAGACAACAGGAATTAAACATGAAATTACAGCACCTTATACACCACAACAAAATGGTGTAGCAGAACCGAAAAAATCGTGTGTTAATGGAAATGGTTAGTGCTATGATGTCTAATTCTGGTTTGAGTCAAGGTTTTTGGGGGTGAAGCTTTACTTACTCTTGTTATATATTAAATAGAATTCCTAATAAAAGGAGCAATAAAACTCCTTATGAATTTTTGAATAAAAGAAAACCGAACCTAAACTATTTAAGAGTTTGGGGATGTCGGGCAGTGGTTAAAGTACCAGAACCCAA
This sequence comes from Cynanchum wilfordii, assembly GCA_025388415.1. NCBI lineage: Eukaryota > Viridiplantae > Streptophyta > Magnoliopsida > Gentianales > Apocynaceae > Cynanchum > Cynanchum wilfordii. The sequence continues at coordinate 583,702 of JAHSUH010000783.1, read as the reverse complement.
AAGAAAGAAATTGGGTGAAAGAGGAATCAATTGCATCTTCTTAGGCTATGCACAAAATAGCAAGGCATATAGATTCATGGTTATTGAACAAAATGATTTGATGCCTATAAATAAGGTAATTGAGTCACGTGATGCAATTTTTGAAGAACATAAGTTTAAGTCTATTCCTCAAATTAAAGATAAAGATAAAACTTTAGAACAAGGAAATCAGAATTTAGATGAAAAGGATATTGTGGATATAGATAATGAAGAAGTAATAAATCTTCGAAGAAGTAAAAGAGCCAAGAAAGGCAAAAGATTTTGGTCCTGATTTCTTCATGTTTCTTGTAGAAGGAACAAGGAATTTGGTTAGTAACCAAAATACCATATTGTTATAATATGGATAGTGATCCTCAAACTTTTGAGGAAGCTATGAAAGCACAAGATGCAGCTTTTTGGAAAGAAGCAATCAATGAAGAAATGGATTCAATTATGGGTAATAAAACTTGGAAGTTGGTTGATCTTCCACCGGGCTCTAAACCAATAGATTGCAAGTGGATATTTAAAAAGAAAATGAAAGTTGATGGAACTATTGACAAATTTAAAGCTCGATTAGTAGCTAAAGGCTTTACACAAAAGCAAGGTATTGATTATTTTGATACATATTCTCCAGTGGCAAGAATTGCAACCATTAGAGTTTTAATAGCTTTGGCTTCAATCCATAAATTGGTAGTTCACCAAATGGATGTAAAAACAACATTCTTAAATGGAGAATTAGAGGAAGAAGTGTACATGAAACAACCTGAAGGGTTTATACTTCCTGGACAAGAAAATAAAGTTTGTAAACTTGTGAAATCTTTATATGGCCTTAAACAAGCGCCTAAGCAATGGCATAACAAATTTGATGAAGTAGTACTTGCTAATGGCTTCAAGATTAATCAATCCGATAAATGCGTGTATAGCAAGTTTAATGATGGTCAAGGTGTTATTATATGCCTATATGTTGATGATATGTTGATTTTTGGTACAGACTTAGAACAAGTAAAGAATACCAAGAATTTCTTGTCAAGCAATTTTGCTATGAAAGACATGAATGAGGCAGATGTTATACTTGGAATTAAAATTATACGAGATGAAAATAATATAAGTCGAACACAATCTCATTATATTGAGAAAATATTAAAGAAATTCAATCATTATGATTGTATTCTTGTCTCAACGCCATTTGATCCAAGTATAAAATTATCAAAAAATAAAGGAAAACCAATATCACAATTGGAATATGCCAAAGTAATTGGTTGTTCAATGTATGCCATGACGTGTACAAGACCGGATATAGCTTATGCTGTTGGGAAATTAAGTAGGTACACGAAAAATCCAAGTGATGTGCATTGGCATGCTGTTAGAAGAATATTAAAGTATCTCAAGAAAGCTACAAATTATGGGAAAAGATATAGTGGTTATCCTTCAGTATTAGAAGGATTTTCTGATGCAAGTTGGATTACAAGCCATGAAGATTATGCTAGTACTAGTGGTTGGATCTTTATGCTTGGAGGAGGAGCTATCTCTTGGGGTTCCAAGAAACAAACTTGTATTACAGATTCAACTATGGCAGCTGAATTTGTAGCTCTAGCTTCAGCAAGTAAAGAAGCTGAATGGTTACGGAATTTATTTTATGAAATTCCGTTATGGCCTAAACCAGTAGCGCCAATTTCTATACATTGTGATAGTGAAGCAACACTGTCAAAAGCCTATTGTCAAGTATACAATGGAAAGTCACGACACATTGGACTTAGACATAGCTATGTTAGAGATTTGATCTCTAATGGTGTGATAACAATAGATTATGTGCGTTCAAGCGATAATCTAGTAGATCCATTTGCAAAAGGCTTACCAAGGGAGGTAGTAAACAAAATGTCAAAATGGATGAGTTTAAAGCCTACTACTATAAATTACCAATAACAGAACCTCTACTTGACGCTGGTATTACGCCAAGTCTCGAGTTCAAAGAGTAAAGTATGTTATTAGTGTAATTGCAAGCATTAAATTATTTTATTTGTTCCATCCATGGTTTATTAATGCTTGGTACCTGCATTGAAAGGAGGATGAATTGCAAATTCTTAATGAATCTATAGGACAACTTGTCAAAGGAGATAAAAATAAGAAAATTTTGTCAAAGTACCATAGATGCAGGGGTACTAGATATAGATTCACCTATATGAGTATGAAGTTAGTCTCTTCAAAGAATTAAAAGGCTTTATTCTATAAACTCATGAAAGATACGTACACAAGACTATAAAATGTGTTATTTGTTAGAGTAGTGTTTTGATGTAATAAGTTTTGTGTGTGATTGTATCTACAGTTTATCAATAAAGGCATTTGGTTCAAAGTTTTTACTACCATTATGTTTAGATATATTGTATTGATCTTTCATTAAGTAAAGGTTCAAATCGTAAGATACCTTTATTTATGCATACAACTTACATGATTGAAATAACTTGTTTATTTTGAAAATGGCGGGAGATTGTTGAATATTTTCAAAATATGAACAATCAGTTTGATTCAATGAATCATGGTTGGTACAAAAGTATTGTACGCTTCCGTAAAAGATAATATTATTTTAAAGATAATATTATTATTCTAAATGAAAAGATACTATCCAAAGAATACGTATCTATCGGAAAGCCATCTTTCAAGTTTATAAATATTCCGGATATTAATTCTGCAGGATTAATATCAAGAATTACGCTATCAAAAGTTATCACAAAACAGTTCCGCAAACACTCAAACACTCATAAATCTCTTCATTGTATCCTAAAGGCGATTTGTATATGACAAATATTGCTTTTAGGAAAGTGGCATTGATACACGCCTTGAAGTCTGTTTTTCTTTATTCTCGGTTTTATATCTAACAATAAGATTATTATTATTGGAAGATAATCTAGATCAATTTTAATAATAATATAAGGCAAAGTTGACCTTTTTTTGCCTTCATTTTATTTTCATTTAAACATTTTGATAATTTATCAACTTTATATATATATATATATATATATATATATATATATATATATATATATATATATATATATATACATATTTCCACTATTTTTTAAAGTTAAAATGACTAGTCAAGTCATTGTTTCGACTAATTCGACCTGAGTTGGACTCACAATGTTTAACTCTTGTTTAAGAAAATATCTTATCTTACTCTTACATGACATTCATAAGGTGTGTCGAACTCATAATCTCGTGTAACATTCATAATACATTTTTCTATTTTGTCAAGTGAAGGGATTGACTTGGCACAATGTGAATGCTAAATGAAGTCGAAGGTTCAACACTCGTTGTGAGCGTAATGTATGAGTTAGGGTAAGACATTCCCCCGAGTAAGAAGAGTTGGACTCTACGTCTAACCAAGTGAAGGGATTGGTAATTTTGAAGAACATTTTGAAGAATTAACACTTTATACTTAAATAAATCATACTCAAAGTCACGAGTTTGACACTTTATATACACAATCCAAACTAAATTTGAATTAATCAAAGCAATTCAATTCCATAATCTAAACTTCACAAACCCCATTACCTATCTATTTCAATGATTTTCTTTTAGTTAAAAAAAAAATAGAAATCTAAAATCTTTGGGCAAACATATAATCTTGAAATTGTCATTACTCAATCAAGCATGTATTATTATATTAATTATATATAATGTTGAATAAAAGACAAAAGCAACTATCAATTGTGAAAGCAATTAAACAAAAAATAGAATTGGAGAAGAAAAGTAATTAATTGACTTTTTTCTTCTTGTTCTTTTCAACTATTATAAGTATATTGTATTTTATCACTATCAACTCTATATATTTATGTAAAGAAGTCGTAATTGAGTTAGTAACAACAACTTATGATCCGTAGTTCATCAATTCGAGATTAGAATTAAAAAAATTAAAAACTCTATATATTTATATTATATGTATAATATATAAAACAAAACACGTTGCAGTGTAGTGTCAATTATTGCATGCTAGTGTAGAAATTAGAATACATCATATTACAATTTCTAAAAAAAAAAAATTATATTACAATATTTCTGATCAGTTTCTACTTGTTTTCATTGCTACTCAATGTTGTTTGGTAGGGTTTTAGAATTTTACGATTGTCGTTAAATTGGACAAGATTAATTCAATTAAATTAATGAGCAGTTTATGGTGTTCACCGAGTTGTTTCCCTAGGAAACCTAATCGAAATTAATTAATAAGATAATAAAAGACAGTAAAAGAGGGATTTTTTAGATTGGGGAATTGTAGAAAATAATTAATTAATAAAAAGTATGCAAATATCGGATTTAGAATTTCAGTCCAGGGTAATTGATTCAATCCAAGTTCTTCCTTGTTCCTTAGTAAATTTCCGAATTAATAAACCAATTCCTTTATTGAATATTAAATGAGATCCCTAATTAGCATCCGTATCACCTACTAACAATCAGCTAGAATTCGATTAAACAACAAAAAGATATCATAGACGATCGCCCAATCAATCAATCCAAGTTTAATCTAAATATCAAGGGAATTCGTCAATCAACAAAATTGTCCAAAATTGAAATCAATCGCAAATATTAAAATCTCAACTCAATCCAATCAATAATCATCAAAAGAATCAAGTAAAAACACTTCTTCAATATTTAGTCAATCGATATAAAAATTGAATTGTTAAAGTATTGAATTGAAAATTGGAAATTAGCTTAGAACCCGGAATTTGTGTAGATTATGAACTCATAACTTGTCTTGGAATCATTCCCCGAACTGAATCGAAACTTAGGCGGCCATTGCGATCTCCATCTCTCTTCTCTTTCTAAATCTTGAAAACTTCGTAAAGATAAGAATGCAGACCAGACCTATTTATAATGTTTTTCCTAACTTCTCGGAATCCTAATAGAATAATAACTTTTTACTAACTTCTCGTCAGAATCCTAATAAAATAATAATAAAGATAAGATAATTTGAATTTATCTTAAAATATTTTGGGAATTGTTGATAATCATCCGTTCAAGTTTTAATTATTCTTCCGAAAGATGTCTTCGTAATAATTAATGACTAAAAATAAGTCTTTTAGCCAAATTCTGCTTAATCTTTGATTTTCCACCGCTATCATCAAAACAAACATAAATTCCACAAATTAGCTCAATATTTAATCAAAATGTAAGGAAATTAAATATAGTAATTATGAAATTTTATGACTTATCAAATTCCCCCACACTTAAATCATGCTTGTCCTCAAGCAAACTACTAAACATAATTTCCGTAAAAATCATTCAGTTTACTATTCAACAAGTCTACAGGTGTAGTGTGTGTTCCAATTTTGACTTATCATTCAATCAACAGACTTCCTCTCTTCAACAACTCAATACAACAGTAACTCAATCAATCAGAATTCATAACAACTAATCACAATCACCTTTCGGAATCTCAAGTTTGGTGCCACTTTTAGTTAGTACTCATAATCAATTTTTATGGTTTCGTCTACTTTCACATATTAACTTAAATTACCAATGTAGCGAGTTCCGCTTCGGCAGCTCCCAGATCACAAGGACCTTAATCAAGAATACTCGCAGACTAACCTTATTATTATTTAGTCCAGTGGATCATGTTTTACTTTCAATTTGAACTACCCATGTAGCGAGTTCCACTCTGGCAACTCCCGGATCTCAAGGACCTTAGGGTACCGGGCATTAAGTTCCCATCAGAAGTGATTCTCGAGTAGTCAAATCAATTTTTCTTTTCTTTATTAAAATCAATTTATATTTGTGGCATTTTTTCTCAAAATCCTTCCAAGCAACTACGTCGGTCATCACAAACCCCAAATGATCTAATACCATCAACTAAGTGTTTCAAGAGTGATCCATCAATCAAACAACTCATCAGAACTAGATGTGCGCAAATAATCGGAGATTTCCTATAATCAAGCTAGTATCAAGCGTCAACAAATTTAACCAAATCAACCCTCAAGATCTTAGCATTCCGATAATTAGTAAATATCATAGGTAGAGTAAATCAAACTTCATAATCACTCATCAATATATCTTCTCGGGTAAGCTAAAAGTTTGAAAATATTCAAAAAGTTGAAAAAATAACCCACAAAAAAAAAAAAGAAAACAAGAAATAAGAAAAACAAAACGCGAAGAAAAACTTTTTTTAATTTTTTTTTTATATAGAATAAGAAAAACAAAATAAAACAAAAGAAGAAAAAGCATAATAAAAATGTTCTTCCCCCACACTTGAATGCAACATTGTCCTCAATGTAAAACAAATATATAGATATAGGACAAAATAAAACAAGAGAAGGGAAAAGAAACAGCCTAGTGTTATCGGATGTAGGAGACAAATTGAAGATGAAGCTCCTCCACCGTTTGCTCCTGAAAACCTTCATAAAATTTCCTTCCTTGTAAATTCTTGAATTCATAAGTTGCTAATATTTTCCTTGAAATACTATGAAGACAAAAATGATCACCATATGCAAATATATGACATAATTTTAAAACAGAAGGAAATTCATGAATGATAAGACATTTCTTAATTATGTGATCAGTACATATACGCCACATGTATGAATCATCCCAAAAATAAAATTTAGATTTCCTCCTCAACTTATTAACTTGATGTTTACTAAAATGTGCAAGTATCTCATTGGAAACTAGAAAATTAACAATATCTGCATATGTCCACCAAATTACATTCTTATTATTTTGTAACAATTTAAGAAACTTATTTTCTTGATCGGGTTCAAGGTTATTACCAATGATAATAGACAATTCGCCTCCTTCTAAATAAGCATACTTAAGATTGTTTGGTAAAGGTATAAACTCTAATGTGGGTGGTTCTTGAATGAATGGAAGCATCCTAGTAGATTTAATCTCAGTAACATTGTTAACATGTGCTCCAAAACAATCATCATCCATAGAATCAACAGAATCAATAGCATCAATAGAATCAACATAATCATCATCGTCAATAGCATCAATTGAATCAATAGAATCTAAATGAGGTTCTTCCTCATTCCGAACACATTTCAAGTAATCCTCAATTTCACAATATGCATGACATTTATTAGATCCAAGACAACAATGTGAGCAATAAATGGTATCATCTATTCCAACAAAATTAGAAAAATCAAAAAGCAAATCAATGCACATAGAATCAACACAAGAATCATTAGATGACAAATCTAACATATTCACTTCAAGATTTGTTGCATGATTTGAAGAAAATGGTTCAGAAGAAATTACTGGATCATGTAACTCTTCCTCACTTCCCAACGTAACAACACTAACATTACCTTTCGGATTTGGAATCGGTTGGGAAGGCAACTCTCCAAAACCTTGACTTTTCACCTCATTAAGACTAGTAACAAGTTGACTAATCTGTGTTTGCAATTCTTGTATACTTGAATCTATTCTCTGTTGAAATTGAAGACTGTTTGTTGCAAATTGTTTAACTATATCTACAAGACTAGTCTCAATTCTTGAATTCTGCTGTTGTGGTTGTTGTCTCCAAGTATGTTCATATCTGTAGTTTATGTCATCCCTCCATCCAAGATCATAAGTTGATGAATATGGATCATACCTTTGAGGACAATGCTCTGTAGGATGCATATATGAATCACATATACCACAAAGAGTGGTAGAAATTTGTGTTTGCCTCTGTTCCCATGCAAACCGTCTTACCCAATATGTTAATTCATCAAGTTTTCTCTCCATTCTTTGTTGGATAGTTGTTGATGAACTGCACAAAGGTAAGATAACACCCAATGATACAAATAACAAACGCAAAATACTAAAAATTAACAAAAATTACTAAAAATAAAACAAAAAATACTTTAAAATTCGATAAAGTGATCAAAACAATGGAATTTGGCCAAAAACAGAGTTGGTTCACTGCCTATGGCAGTGAGTTTTGTTCCCCACGACCCAAAACCTTTTGGATAACAAACATCAGCGTAATTGGAAATAAAATATTTTTTACGTGAACAGTAAAATAAACTGAAATTTTCAAATTTCTACCTAAACACAGAACAAAAATGCGAATAAAAAGTTTCAAACAACTAAAAAAAATAAAAGACAGATTCTTATTATGATTTAATAATTATGGCTTCCCCGGCAACGACGCCAAAATCTTGGTAGGGTTTTAGAATTACACGATTGTCGTTAAATCGACCAAGATTAATTCAATTAAATCAATGAGCAGTTTAACGTGTTCACCGAGTCGTTTCCCTAAGAAACCTAATCGAAATCAATTAATAAGATAATAAAAGACAATAAAATAGGGATTTTTTATATTGGGGAATTGTAGAAAACAATTAATTAATGAAAAGTATGCAAATATCGGATTTAGAATTTCAGTCCAGGGTAATTGATTCAATTCAAGTTCTTCCTTGTTCCTTAGTAAATTTCCGATTTAATAAACCAATTCCTTGATTGAATACTAAATGGGATCCCTAATTAGCATTTGTATCACCTACTAACAATCAGCTAGAATTCGATTAAACAACAAAATGATATCATAGATGATCGCCCAATCAATCAATCCAAGTTTAATCTAAGAATCGTGATAATATCAAGACAATTCGTCAATCAACAAAATTGTTCAAAATTGAAATCAATCGCAAATAATAAAATCTCAACTCAATCCAATCAACAATCATCAAAAGAATCAAGTAAAAACACTTCTTCAATATTTAGTCAATTGATCTAAAAATTGAATTGTTAAAGTATTGAATTTAAAATTGGAAATTAGCTTAGAGCCCGGAATTTGTGTAGATTATGAACTCGGAACTTGTCTTAGAATCATTCCCCGGACTGAATCGAAACTTAGGCGACCATCGCGATCTCCATCACTCTTCTCTTTCTAAATCTTGAATACTTCGTAAAGATAAGAATGTAGAGTGGACCGTTTTTCCTAACTTCTCAAAATCCTAATAAATAAAATCCTAATAATTATGAAATTTAATATAATAATTGAATTTTATGCCTTATCATTGTTCTACGGTCACTGCTGCATTTCAGCTAAAATGGGTAAGGAAAATGGGAAGGAAAATCAAGAACTGTTTGATAATTTTAATTTTTTTTTTTTGGTAACTTTTTGTTTTGGGATGGTTTGAAATTCTGTATAAAAATTGATGATGGTTTTGATTGCAGGTATGTTTGGAAGATTATTAATCTGCGAAGGAAAATTTGATTTCCAATCATTGTGCATTCAGGCGGGTCTTATAGATATATTGAATCTATTGCTTGTTGTGATTTTCTTCTACGTTGTTGTATTGCTTATTATAGGTCTTCTGGGTAAGAAAAATGTTTTCACATGGAAAAGGGACTTGTTTACTACAGCCATTTCGATCTTTTGTGCCATTAATGGCTCTGCATATTTTGGTTCTGGTTTTGGTTTCTTTAGTATTAGTAGTAGTAGTTTGACCTTGTTTGGAAGCTTGTCTAGAGGACTGACATGGATCACGTTTTCTCTGTCCTTGTTCATACAAAGTTGTTCTTCCACTACCAGATGGATTAATTTTCTGATATCTGTTTGGTGGGTTGTATTTTTTCTTGTGATATCAGCTCTAAATGTTGAAAGTTTGGTGAGAAATCACGTTTTACATGTTCTTGAAGCGGTTTCTTGGTTTGGTAGTTTCCTGCTGCTTTTTTGTGCTGTTAAGAAATTTCATGGCCTTGCTGTTTTTCGTCGTAGTCGAACAGCAGAGAACGGATTAAGGGAACCACTGTTATTACCTCAGCAAGATGACCAACAATGTTGTGATATAGGTCGTGCTAGTTTTTTTGAGAAATTGTCATTTTCATGGTTAAACCCTTTACTGTGTGTAGGTAGTTCTAGAACTTTAGGTCTAGAAGATATCCCTTCTCTAAACTCTGAAGATGAAGCAGCTACAACATATGAGAAGTTCAGGGATGCATGGAATTCATTTCAGAGAGGGAAGGAGAAGAACAGCAATGCTCAGAGTGATCAGAATCTTGTTCTCAGGGCTATACTAAAAGTTTATTGGAAAGAAATTGTGCTTGCTGGAATTTGTGCTTTTCTAAGGGCAGTTGCTATTTCATCGACTCCACTTCTGCTTTTTGCCTTTATAAATTATTGTAGCAGTGATACTAGAAATCTTGATAAGGGTCTAATCTTAGTGGGGATCTTGGTTCTTGTGAAGATTGTGGAGTCTTTATCTTATAGGCATTTCTATTTCTACTCAAGACGAATTGGTATGAGGATTAGATCAGCTCTTATGGTTGCAATCTATGAAAAGCAGCTCAAACTATCTAGCTTAGGGAGGAGAAGGCACTCAACTGGTGAGATTGTGAACTATATAGCAGTTGATGCCTACCGGATGGGAGACCTTGTGATGTGGTTTAACTTAGGATGGAGTTCTGTCCAGCAAGTTCTCTCAGCCGTTGGGGTTCTTTTTGGTGTGGCTGGTCTTGGTGTTCTTCCAGGTTTGATCCCTCTCCTCATTTGTGGTGTTCTAAATGTACCATTTGCAAAGATTTTACAGAAGTGTCATTGTGAATTCATGGCTGCACAAGACAAACGACTCAGGTCTACTTCAGAGATCTTGAACAATATGAAAATTATAAAGTTACAGTCATGGGAAGAAAAGTTCAAGAACATAATTGAGTTATATAGAGAGAGTGAATTCAACTGGTTGAAAGAATCTCAGTATTGCAAGGCTTATAACAGTGTGTTGTATTGGATGTCTCCAACAATCGTTTCATCGGTAATCTTTTTTGGCTGTGTTCTTTTCAACAGTTCCTTGTTGAATGCTACTACTATTTTCACCGTCTTGGCTGCCTTAAGGACCATGGGAGACCCTGTTCGTGTAATACCGGAAGTTCTTTCATACATGATTCAGTTCAAAGTTTCATTTGAGAGAATCAATTCTTTCCTTCAAGAAGATGAAATAAAAGAAGTGGATACAGTGAGAAGAACTCCTGCAGATGAGGATGATCTTAGTATCTTTATTCAAGATGGCTATTTCAGTTGGGATCCTGATTCAGGCACAGAAACAATCAGAAATGTGAATTTGAAAGTGCAAAAGGGGAAGAAAGTTGCAGTTTGTGGACCTGTTGGTGCAGGAAAATCATCACTTTTATATGCTATCTTAGGAGAAATACCAAAGAAGTCAGGAACAGTGAGTAATGAAGCTGCTCTATTCATAGCAACTATTACAAAATAAGCTTTTAAATATTGATTGCAAACACTGTTTTTCTATCTCAAGGTTAATGTACATGGATCAATTGCTTATGTTTCTCAAGCTTCATGGATACAAAGTGGAACGGTTCGGGACAATATACTCTACGGGAAGCCTATGGACAAGATCAGATATGAAGAGGCTATAAGGGTCACTGCCTTAGACAAAGACATTCAGGGATTTGACTTCGGTGATCTAACAGAGATAGGTCAGAGAGGGATTAACATGAGTGGAGGGCAGAAGCAGAGAATTCAACTTGCTCGAGCAGTCTACAGTGATGCTGATATATATCTTCTTGATGACCCTTTTAGTGCAGTTGATGCTCATACAGCTGCATCCCTTTTTAATGTAAGTCTACCTTAATGAATACACTTCGATTCACTGAAGAACAATGTTTGAATATCTATGAAAAATTGCTCAAATAATACTGTTCTTTTACTTTTCCAGGATTGTGTGATGTATGCATTAGCCCAAAAGACTGTCATTCTTGTGACTCATCAGGTTGAGTTTCTTCCGGAAGTTGATCATATTCTGGTAATCAGTACACTTTTGACAGTTTAACATCTTCTTGTTAGCTTAATTATTTTCATTATCCTAACACATGAAATCATCTGTTTGCATCCATGGAGGTTATGGAAAGTGGAAATATTACTCAATCAGGAAGCTACAGAGAATTATTGACAGCTGGGACGGCATTTGAACAGCTTGTTGTTGCTCATCGAGCATCAATGGCATTGTCTGATCCACTGAATGAAAAAAATGAACTTGAACAAAAAAAACTACAAAGGGATGTGGAGAAAGAAATCAAGCAGTCTTACCTCGGTAAAGAAAACAGTGAAGGAGATATTTCTATCAAACCTGGAGGACAGTTAACTACAGAAGAAGAGAAGGAAATTGGGGATGTTGGACTTAAGCCATTCATGGACTACATATTTGTATCAAAGGGATTCTGGTACTTAGTCCCAAGTATAGCATCACAGGCTTGTTTTGTTGCTTTGCAGGCTATCGCAAGCTATTGGCTAGCATTTGCTATCCAATCACCTAAATTTAGCAGCATCATGATTGTTTCTGTTTATACTGTGATTTCAGCATTTAGTGCCTTCTTTATATACCTGAGAAATCTATTTGGAGTTCTTCTAGGATTGAGAGCTTCTAAATCCTTTTTCACTTGTTTCACTAACTCCATTTTCAAGGCACCAATGCTATTTTTCGACTCTACACCTGTCGGGAGAATCTTGACAAGAGTATGACTTACCTTCTTCTTATCACTTGCAGTTTTTTGGAAAGCTGAATCAAATCATTTTTGCTCAAAATTTTCTGATTTTTCTCAGGCTTCCTCAGATTTGAGTGTGTTAGATTATGATATCCCTATCGCCTATACTTTCGTGATGGCTCCTGCAGTTGAACTAGTTGGTATTATTGCTATTATGGTTTCAGTGACATGGGAAGTTCTTATTGTTGGGATCCTTTCTACAGTTGCCTCAAAATATGTTCAGGTGAGACACAATTTTAGTAGTTTCTTCAAATTTTGTCTTTCCATTCACTTCCTAAGGAAGTTTTTTCAGAGTCTGATCTTTCTCAAATGAAGGGATACTACCAACCTACTGCAAGAGAACTCATGAGAATCAATGGAACCACAAAAGCCCCCATCATGAATTATGCAGCTGAAACAGCTCTTGGTGCTGCAACAATTAGAGGTTTCAAAATGGAAGACAGATTCTTCAACAACTATCTAAAGTTAGTGGATACAGATGCCAAGACCTTCTTTTGCTCCAATGCTGCACTGGAGTGGTTAGTTTTTCGAACAGAAACACTTCAAAATCTTACTCTATTCACAGCTGCTTTTCTCTTGGTGTTACTCCCAAAAGGCTATCTACCTCCAGGTAATGTGCAATTTTCCATTCTCTAGAGAAAACAAGAAGCATCATAAAGGTTCTTACAGAGAAATAGTTATTTACCTTTTCTTTTCTTGTTCAGGACTTATTGGACTTTCTCTTTCGTATGCTCTTACTCTTACTGGCACTCAAAAATTCTTATCTCGATGGTACAGCAATTTAGATAACTATATGATTTCTGTTGAGAGAATCAAACAGTTCATGCACATACCATCAGAACCTCCAGGGATAATCGAAGACAAGTGTCCACCAGCTTCATGGCCTTCCATGGGTAAGATACAGTTGAAGGATCTTATGGTGAGAATCACAAATCTTATTTCATCACATTATAGAGGAAAATTTGTTTTGAATCATCACTTTGAATTTCTCTTCTTCTTCTTTTTTCCTTTGTCAGATAAGATATCGTCCAAATGCACCGATAGTTCTGAAAGGAATCACCTGCACATTGAGAGAAGGGACTAGAGTAGGAGTTGTTGGAAGGACAGGAAGTGGCAAAACAACACTTATAAGTGCTTTGTTTCGCCTCGTGGATCCCTGTGGCGGCCAAATCATTATAGATGGGATAGATATTTGTTCTATTGGTCTTAAGGATTTAAGATTGAAGCTCAGCATAATCCCTCAAGAACCAACTCTTTTTAGGGGTAGCATCCGAACCAATCTTGATCCATTAGGCCTCTACACTGATGGAGAGCTGTGGAAGGTGAAGAAGCTAGAGTTTATACACATATATACATAGTCAAGAATCCTGACCCTTTTTCCATGATCATCCTCCAATATTTTTCTTGATCAATCTGATTACCAATAATTTTTATATGTAGGCTTTGGAAAAGTGCCAGTTGAAGGAAAGCATCAGCAAACTTCCAAACTTGCTTGAATCTTCCGGTGAGTTTAATCCGGTTGTAGATAATAAATTTTGTCCTCTTTTTTTACAGCATCAGTCTCTATCAAACTGGAATAACTGTGAATTTTAAACACACACACACACATATATATATATATATATATATGTTTACTTGTTTTATACAGTGAGTGATGAAGGAGAAAACTGGAGTATGGGGCAAAGACAACTTTTCTGTCTTGGAAGAGTCTTGCTGAAAAGGAACAAAATTTTAGTTCTTGATGAAGCTACAGCTTCCATTGATTCAGCTACAGATTCCATCCTGCAGAAGGTGATTAGGGAAGAATTTGCAAATTGCACAGTAGTAACTGTGGCACACAGAGTACCAACTGTTATAGATAGTGATATGGTCATGGTTCTTTCATTTGGTAAGCTTTCTTTTCTCCCTCTCTCTTTTGTTATCTAAATAACTTACTTCTTGAACTAAGCTATGATACTCGTCCCATGTATGAAATATGTATAAATCTGCCATCGAATAAGAATAGATATTCCATTTAGCATAACAATACCAATTAATTGACTTTAATTGCTACTAAATCTATTGTCCTGTTTTGGGTTCATGGGTCTACGCCGACTAAGTGCTAAAAACCATTTGTGCCCATTAAGTATAAATCTGTAAATAGTTGAATGTAGGTGTCGCTAGACATATAAGCATCTCGAACTTGAACTAAGTTATAAGTAAAATCTGTCATAAAATATAAAGATAGACCTGTAAGTGTTCGTTTTTAAGCTTTCGATGAGTTCTTCTAATGCAAAACATGGATTCATTTACTTTCTTGCAGGAAGAATATTGGAGTATAATGAACCCTCAAAGCTAATGGAAACCACAAGTTCAGCTTTTTCTAAGCTTGTGGCTGAATACTGGGCTAGTAGTAGCTGCAGAAAAGGCTCCTCCCATATTTTGGAAGAAGACTATTGAACTCAATTTTTCTGATTTTTGGACTAGTCATTTTATTCTAAGGATGAATGTTGAATGAAAGATATATATATATATATATTTGATTATCAAAAATAAAGAAAGATATATATATATATATATATTTTTTTTTTTTTTGATAAGCATATATATATATATATATATATGAATGTATAGGTTTTTTTATCATAATCTTTTATCATCGATATGGGATTGCTATCTATTGAAATGATATATATATATATATATATATATATATATATAAAGAATTAAATAATTAAAATGAAAATATAAAGGAGTAAAAAGACTAAATTTTCCAAGAAATTTGGACATTATAAAACTTGAAGAACTAACCAACTGAACTCAACGAGTAACAATGGTTTCTTTGTCACTCAGAAGCGCACTTTCTTGGACTTCAATTTCCTCTATAAAAACTTTCAGAAGTGCCCATAGACCTGTATCAAAACTCATCATCAGGGTTTGTTATAATTCCACCGGAAAAGCAATTTCCGATCCCCAGCTTACCAATTATTCCGGCATTATACTTGAAGAAGTGGTTGATGTTAATTCGGGAAAGCTGAGATTGGATTCTTGGATTTCTTCTCGTATCCATGGCATTAGTAGGGCAAGAGTTCAGTCCAGCATCCGCTCTGGTCTTGTCTGTGTTAACGGCCGCGTCATTGACAAGGTTGCATATACTCAGTCACGGTTGGAATTTGAAAAATTATTTATGTCTGTTCATTTTTTCTGTGTTTTTTTTGGGGAGAAAAGCTATAATGTTTCGATCTTTGATGATGACCCTTCTGATGAATTGGTTTTGTATTGCCTTCAACGTGTTTGATTAATTTACTGATGTTCTTTTTCTAGGTTTCACATATGGTGAGAGGTGGGGATAAGGTTAATTGTACGATATCGGAATTGCAGCCTCTGAAGGCTGAACCGGAAGATATACCTTTGGATATAGTTTATGAGGATGATCATGTACTTGTTGTCAACAAGCCTGCTCACATGGTGAGGTTTTAGTTCAATCAAAGCTCTTTTCATGACATACCTGTGGAAGAGCCATGTTTTTTGAGTTTTGAGTTTGAAAAAAGTGAAATGTTGAGTTTTATGTCTGGAAAAATAGGAACATAATCATTGAAAAATTGGTCGTAATATTGGTCGATCAAATATTCAATAGTTATATATTTATTTTTTGAATCCAACATATCTAATCAGTAGCTCTTAGCTTCTACCATTATTCAGGAGACTTAAAACATTTTCCTGATCGTATGTTTGTAGCATAATCTTGTGTCTACTTTTCCTGTCCTTTTATACCTTTCTGTGCCATTGAGTTGTTTGTTATACTTGCTATTTCATTTTAGTGTGCACTGTGGGTTATGTAACTATGTTAGTGATGAATCTTATGCATATTTTTGTTTACACATGTTGATTTCCTTTAATGCCTATGATTTTACCACTGTGGTTCTTTTATTATAATTATTTTTCTTTTGATGGCGGCGTGGGGGAATCATGCTTATTATGGGTTGATGATTGTAACATAATATTGTTCAACCACACAGGTTGTTCACCCTGCTCCTGGAAACTTTTCTGGAACTCTAGTAAATGGCATTCTGCACCATTGCAGTCTTCCTACAGTTTCACTATCAAACATTGAAAAACTTCCTGAAGAAGATGTTTCTGATGATGAGTTCAGTGACTTTGCTACAGCTCCAAGTTATACAGAACAAAACTCTTCCGCGATATCTGAGATTGCTGTTCGTCCAGGAATTGTCCATAGATTAGATAAGGGAACTAGTGGATTGCTAGTAGTTGCAAAGGTGATGACCATTAAAAGTTCTTGAGAAGTGGTAATTAGTGCTAATTTTCCTTCCATTTCTTTACTAGTTGATCTTGCGCTTACGCCAGTAATACTGGTATGCTAAATTTTAGTCGTTCTTGCAATTTGTAGGACGAGCATTCTCATTCTCATCTTGCTGCACAATTCAAAGAACACAGTATAAAGAGAGTCTACATCAGTCTTACTTGTGGAGTTCCATCACCAGTATCTGGACGTATTGAAATTCCAATAGGCCGTGATGTAAACAATCGAATACGCATGGCTGCCATTCCAGGATCCATTAAAGGCAGAAATGCACGTAATGCTGCTAGCAGGTGATGTTGAAATCTTTCTCAGTTTTATCTGTATTGTGATTATATCATTGTTTGTTTCTTCACAACCACCTTCAAAAGTAACACCATTAATGAATGTGGTAGATTTAAGATGAAGACTGTAAGCACTAATATTTTGGTTCAGTCTGCCCGAATCTGGCTTGATGGACTGAGTTCCCAAAAGTTCTTCTGATTGATATTTGTTAGAAAATTTACCTAATTTGATGAATGATCATTATCAGTCTAAACTCATTTGTGACAAACTTTGCCTCTTTTTCCAGGTACAGAGTAATTGAAGTACTTGCTGGTGGTGGTTCTGCATTAGTTGAATGGAGGCTTGAAACTGGACGTACTCATCAGGTAAAACTGTCCTTTTAGTTATCAAATGCTTCCATATCTTCACCAAACACTGATTTATCCACTGAAAGATCTTCTTGAACAATCTTCGAGACAAGAAGTACTATTCTATCCTATGCAACAAGTTTGTTGGGATCTTTTTCTCAGATTAAAAATGTGACCCTAATTTGCTTTTGTTTCTTTGAATTTCTTGGTTGAGAAATTCAAAACCTTGCAAAACGGATTGTTTCCTTTGTTTCATGCATATTCTTTCCTACAAATCCAGATAAGGGCGCATGCGAAGCACCTGGGAATTCCTCTGTTGGGAGATGAAACTTATGGAGGAACCAAGGGCATGGCTCTCTCTCTGCTTCAGCCTAGGATCCCACCAAGCTTCCATGGGAAGGTTATGGAAATGGTTTCCGGACTAGAAAGACCTTGCCTCCATGCTTTTACTCTTGGGTAGGAAGAAATACTTTGTTCTCCCACTTCATATCGATTTTGCTCTTTGCAATGCAATATTAAAGATAAAAGAAGTAATCAAACATTTGTCTTTCAGATTCGTGCATCCCCACACTGGGAAGAGCCTCAAGTTTTCTCAGATGCCGCCGACAGATTTTGCTGAAACTCTAAGCCTCCTACGTGACATTAAGACAGAAAAGGTTGTATAAAAGGTTTGTTTCCGACCTAGTATTACTTGTTTGCTGTGCTTTGATGGAGGAATGAACAATTTGCCACTATATATATGAAATATGTCATAGAATATAACTATAGGTTTAGATACTTGATATATCTTTTATAATATAGGGAATACGGTGTCAAATAGTTGATCGTGAATGATTTTAGGTCCATAGTCACGACTTGTTTGCTGTGCTTTGATGGAGGAATGAACAATTTGCCACTATATATATGAAATATGTCATAGAATATAACTATAGGTTTAGATACTTGATATATCTTTTATAATATAGGGAATACGGTGTCAAATAGTTGATCGTGAATGATTTTAGGTCCATAGTCACGACTCAGGGTACAGCCAACTCCTCAGTGCATGAGGAAAAGTGGAGCTTTGAGCAACTTTGGTTCCGGACTAGCAATCTATACATCATACATTGTGATTCTTTGTATATTTTGTCCTCTTCTGATAAGGAAGAATCACAGAATGTCTGTCTGTCTTGTGACTGTACCAAAAGAAATCTTGCAAATGATTCAAGAATATCTGTTTATATGCGTCAATTATTGCCAAAAGAATGCTGAAAATTGAGAAATTGGTTATGGGATTTCTTTAATTTTTAATTCATGATAAATTTAAATTGACAGTCATCAAAACCCCATGTATAGTTAGTTCTAAAGCTTTAAGCAAAGAAAAAAATAAGCAGTTTAAAAGAAACTAGAAATATACAAATCCTTGAAGAAAATACAATTTCATGTTCAAGAAACTAGGAAAGATTAAAAACCATACTGTAAATGTAATATTTCATAATTGATTGTCAGCCCTACATATGACAAATTTTTGATTCTTTGAGAAGAAAATTTGAAGACTGATCCAAAAAATATTGAAGCATCTTGTCAGCAGTATATGTTACAACTCCTGCATCCAAAAGGTATGGCCAAAATCTTGCAGATACACAAATCTCTACTATATATGCACCCAGTATTTCTTTCATTTTTACCTGCCAATTAAAATGCAGAGTTTATATCAGGCCAAACACAAACAGAAGCCACAAGCTTGTATTTATATGTATGTATACACACATATATACACATATTAAAGTTTATCATTTTCTCAGAAGAGATTCTTGTTCTAAACCCGACACCTGAACAGCATTTATCTCTCATATTAATCAGACAATTGCAAACATCAAGAAACCTTAAGAAATATCCTAAACTGGAGATTTCTTTATAAAGATTATAGGTTGCATTCAAACAACAGATCTTATATTTCAAAATAGTATAATCCAAAAATTATATCTATCCACCATCCACTATCCAAAAATAAACATAATCTTCATCTATAATCGGATAAACAGGTTCCTTAACTTGAAAAATTATATCCCACGAGAGTATGGGGTTTCACCATAAATTGACTAGCAATATATTGCTTATACTCAATCAACAGAAACAAAAATTTGCTTTTTTTTTTGTCTTCAGCACGATTCGTTCAATTTTCTATCAAATGCCTTTCTGATTTCCTAACTCTTCATTTTGACTCTCTATCCGTAACATCTTTCCTCCCTTTTTGGTCCTCACAATTTCTCTTGTTAGGGGACGAGGAAGATCCATAAGTTAGCAAATAGAAGCAATAACATATATATATATATATATATATATATATAATATAAACAGATCAGTTATTTTAGTTTTACCTCCAGAGATGACTCTAAACTTTGTATTCTCCAACATGCAACCATTTGGTGCATGACCACTTGTTACCTTTGATCACCGGGCATCCACCTACATTAGACACAGAATTAAATTCATTCCTGAAAGCCATAACTTGGCTTTTGGAATCAACAGACCCGACTACTACAATTCATCACACAACAATCTCCATGCGGAATCAGACTTTAATTTGATGTTACAAAGTGGTCCAAGAATTTTCTTGCATTCGTTTTAGTTAAATCATTTTCAAGGAAATCAAGAAAAAACGCATGGATAGGGGGAAGGAGTGGAAGTGGAAAAACAATGAATATGTTTACCATGTAAACTTGACGGATCCAAAGAGGCATCAGGCCTCATGCTCCAGAAAAGCAGTGCGTCGCCCATTTTAGGTTTCACAGAAAGTCCCCTTTTCGCACATGCTGACTTCTCATTCCACCCTGGAGTGGCATTAAAATTTCCACTGGCAGCAGGAAAGACTGTCTCACCACCTTCTTCAACATCTGATCTGTATGTATTAAGCACATATGAACGTAGAAATTTCATCATGATCTGTATGTAACGACACAAAAGGAATCCACAGTGTTGGTGAAATATAACTTACAGATACATCAAAATGGTAGCTATACGTTGGCCCCCATTCTTGGTGTTAAACTCATCAAGAAAGTAGTCAAAATGAGGCTCGTATTTCTGTCCAACTTCATAATGCAGAACCTGAAGGCCTTCTCCATGCTCTGAAGTGAATCTCAATTTAGTTATTCATGTGGTATGTTGAAGCAATAACCAACAAATAAAATCTAGTTGAAAGATAAACATTCTCAGCTCAAAAGACAGATAATTGTTTCAGTTCATATCTTATTACTGTTGTCCAGCATTCTCCGAGCAGCAAAAGTACGACAAAATTAGGAGCAACTTTTGAACATAAAATGGTCACCAAGAACTGAAAAGAAATCATTCTTATTTGTGGACAGAAGCTAAAGAAAACCATAAGGTATTTTTCAAGAAAATCTCGATAACATAAGACATAAACCTCATTCAATTTACTTGAGAAACGTAAAAATGACGTATTCCAACAAATGACTACATAAGAGCACGAACAAGCACTTCAAATGTATTACCAAAAGTCATATACTACACAATTTTCACAGTTAGAGCCGAAAGCTCCCAACAATATACGGCCAACCCTCATACCTACAGGAATAAAGGTGTAGTCTGCAATCCTTTTCTCAATGTCCCTGACAATTTTATCACGGCCCCTCCTCAAAAATGTTCCTGAACTTGTTCGAACCCTATAATAAGACAAGAGAGAAGTTTTCAATAGCATAATTAGGCAAAAGATTAAGAACCAAAGACCATTCTTTGATCCAAAATATCAGCTATGGAAGATTAGCAACACAAACCTGCTGTCTTTGCTCTGACCAGTTTTACTATCAACTACAGTAGACTTGACCATGTGAGGTTTGGCAAGATTTATTAAATACTCACATTCTTCCTTAGACTGTTGAACATGGGAAAACAGAGTAAATATTCTTCAAAAAAAAAAAAAAAAAAAACACATAATCCAGAATTGCAAAATTTCCATACAATTCAGAATTACACTTCTGAATAAGATAAATATTCACTTATAGGTAATATATACATATAATAAACATTCACTTCTACAAAACTAATCAAATGTATCTTCCTATGCATAATCATAAAGACAGACAAAAATTACATACAACCATGTCTTTTTTGGCATTACATGCCAGAAAAAAATAAAGTAGTGGAAAAGAAATTGATATTAGAAATGAAGAATTACCAAGAAATTGTGATAAAGAAAAGCCCTAGGCTCCCAAGAAAGAATCTCAGTCCATTGTTCCCCTCTATTTTCCAATTCTTCTACCTGGACTCTGCATTTCAAACAATAACAAAAATTGGCACAAATGAAAAAAAAAAAAAAAACAAAAAGAAAAATTCTCCACAAGAACATAAAAATCAATAAATTCCCCCACAAGGGCCAAAAAAGGGGAAAAAAGGGAGAAGAAAAGAAATATACGTGTCGATAGTCAAGCGCTTGAACTTGATTCGATCTGTTAAAGAAGGGACGTGATCAGAACCAACTGGAAGAGAAAGAATACCGAGAGCGAGAAGCATTAACAGAACAATGCTCAACATCAG
Source organism: Cynanchum wilfordii (assembly GCA_025388415.1). Lineage (NCBI taxonomy): Eukaryota > Viridiplantae > Streptophyta > Magnoliopsida > Gentianales > Apocynaceae > Cynanchum > Cynanchum wilfordii. Next base: position 561,745 of record JAHSUH010000783.1, on the reverse strand, counting down.
TAACATTAACAGAACCAAAGCCACCGTCGACGATCTCTTCCCATGCCGACCAACCCTTCCTTTCGGCGGCATTTTTACCACCAATTCTTTGCACAATCAACAACAACAAAAGAGCTAATAGAGAAACTAACTGATTAAAATCCCACAAAAAAAAAAGGAAAAAAAAAAACAAAAAACAAAAAACTAAAACAGGATTGCTTCAATTAGTTTAGATTTGCTAGAAATTGCAGTAATCTGATACGGGTAGAAAAAAATTCTTTTCTTTGAAGCTGGTTTAAAATTAAAAATTGAAATGATCAGAATAATTTAACCAGAAAATGGAAAATCTTGAAAAGTCTGAAGAAACTGTGGGCTGGAAGAAAATTGGAGTTTATATATATATATATATATATAATATATATATATATATATATATATATATATATATATATATTTGAAGAGGAAAGCTCAGTTTGGGAAGCACCCTCTTATGTGTCAAAATCAAGAATAGGATATAGGAAAAATCAAATTTTTTTGGTAAATTTTATCAATTTTTATCTTTAAAAAGTCATATATTTTGTGGGTTTTTTTTTTCATAAAAATCATAACTTCATTATGTTTCGAACTCATGATTGTTCATGTTACAAGTGATGATACTAATTGATAAAATTTAAACGAGAGGAACCTTTTATTCAATTAAAAATAAAATAAAATTTTGATAATGGAATAAAATTGATAAAAATTTATTTATTCAAATAAAAATAATATTAGAATTAAAACGATGAATTTATAAGAAAATATGAAAAAAATAAAAATATCCTTAGGTTTTTTTTTTTATGATTTAACAGAAATTTAAAGGAAATAATCTATTTCATATTATTTAATTAATTTAGAGATGAATTACATCAAAAGAATTAAAAATAAGGACCAAATTTACCAAAAATTCATAATTTGGGGACTATTTGACAATAAAAAAAAACAAAAATTTCCATTTCCCTTTCATCGCCCCTTTTCTCTCTTGCTTCTTCTCCTCAAAAGTCTTTCACAGACACAGAAAACAAAGATTTAAAAATAAAATAAAATAAAATAAATATTGTGATCAGTCTGAAATGAGAAGCTGATTGATTTTATTTTTTTTTCTTATTTATAGAAATTCAATTTTTGAAAGAAAATATTTCAAAGTTACAAAGAGGAGAAGGTGTGTGGTGGGTTGAAGAAAAACTCCCAAGATTCCATTCTTTGAGCTTCAGATTTTGGAATTTAAGGTTCCGTTAGGGCTTTTTCCTTATTTTGAAGAAGGTAATTACAATAACTTTTCGTACCATAATTGCTTGCTTTATATTTGGGATAATATATATTTATATATATATTTTCGCTTCTGTGTCCTGGATTGGCGTTGCTTTTTTTTTTTTTTTTTTTAATCTTAATTAAATTCTGGTGTATCTAATTCTGTATGTATATATATATATATATATATATATATATATATTTGTTTTTGCATATGGGTATGTTTTCTTTTTCTTAAGTTAATGCCTAGATATTTCTTGGAGAGTTTCAGTTTAAAATTTTCTTCATTTTTTTAAAAATGGAAATTTGTAAACATTTGGGTTTTTTTTTGGGGTGGGGGGGTGAAGGATAAGTTTGTTTGTGAGCATTTATCAAGTGAATTTGGGGATTTTTTGGATATGGGATCAATATGGATTGGCTGCTATATGGAAGGTTTTGATTGAAATGTTTTAGTTTTTAGCTTGATTAAGTTGTCCACTTTCCCTTAGCTTTATTCTCAGGAAGTTTGAATTACTGTAAAGATTTAACATTCAATGGTTTTTTATTGATTGTGTTTGTGTTTGTGTTCTACTGCAATTTTTGGTTCTTATACTGACCATGAAATTTCTTGAAAATAGATGTAATCTTAGATACGAAATTAACAATTATACCATATTTCATTCTTCCGGAAGGAAATCACTGCCTAAAAAGCCAGGGGAGAACTGAGAAGAGAAATGGGAAGCAAGCTCCATAAATTTCAAGGGCTTCTATGGATGCACCATCATCATCGTGTTCTCTGCTGGACTACTGGTTTTCGCCTCTTGCATGAAGGCCCAGACACGGTGGAGGAGCTATTGGACAGGCATGTAGTGAAGAAAGAGAAGAGCTTGAATGATGATGAGAATGAACTGTTGACTCGTCAACGACTCACTAGCACTCGTCGCGAGGCATTGAATCTCTATCGAGACATCATCAGAGCTAGCAGGTACTTTTTGTGGCCTGATTCTAGAGGAATACTTTGGAGAGATATTCTGAGGGAGAATGCGAGGAAAGAGTTTGAGGAAGCTCGATTTGAAAAGGATCCGGAGGTTATTACTCGTCTGTTGATTGGAGGGCATGATGCTGTTCAGGCTGCTCTGGATAAGCTTGTGGAGAAGCAAAAGCAACAGATTGAGAAGGAACAGAAAGATTTGAATCGGTTCTGAGTTTGATATAACATGGTAACTCTTCTTTGTTGTGTTGCATATTAGAAATGTATGCAAAATTGATTGATTCTTTGCTTCTCTAATCATAAATATGCAATTTTCTAGCTTGATTTAGAGCTATTTGGATTTGGAATCCTCAAAAAATTTTATATAGTATTTCAATGCTTATTGGTGATCTATTTGTGCTGTTGTTTGATCTATAAATGTATCTTTTTCAGGAGATTTCAGCTCATCATTATAAAAAGATTTGGTTTTTATGCTTAAATCTTTTCATTTGTTAATCTCAAGGAACAGGAAATGGAAATGGAATCAATGGAAGTGATCATCACCATTTGAGGGAATGTTTTCAAGAAAGGTGCTAGGAATTTGGCTGATCATTATGGATGGTTCATTGCTAACTTTTATTACTTGTGCAGAAGCTATATCCCTTGGCATTGTGCTCCCTTAGAGTTGGCACAAATGGTTGAAAGAAATAGAGGGAATCCCTTTTATTTTTTATAGGTTCCTTCTTGTACACAGAGGAATGAGTAATAATTAGGGAGTTTTGCCTTCTTGTACACAGGAGGAGATAATTCTTAATGCAGTGTAAAGATGGGCTTTTATTTTTAATTCTATCACATTGGTTTTTTTTTTGGATCAACATTGATCATTTTTCAGCATGTAAGTGGTACATTTATTAAATTACATGTAAAAAAGTGATTGGATAGTGTTCAATTTTGATCGAAATGACAATCAACTCAAAAAAACATAAATAATTAGGAGAAGAAACATGAATAGTTAGGACATGAGATTGAGTGTTTTTGGTAATATTGCAGATTGAGGTTACTAGACTAACAATAATGACAACAACATGACTAACTCAGTACTCTGTTTCCATTTTACAGTTTTGAGTAATATGATAATCTCTTACACTGAGGATGATCCAAAGAATGATTCCCATGATTTTGATATCTATCAAAAACGACCTTGCATATCAAGTGTCTCATTCAAACCCTTCAATCTCTCTAATCCTTCACTAATCAGAAACCGAATCTTCTGCTTGTCATTGCAATTCCTGTTATTCTCCATCTCTTGTCTAATTATTTGTCTCAATTCAGCTTCACCAACATCATCAAGACAATGTCACAACTATTCATGAACAATATATCAAATAAATATAACTAGTATTTTCTCAACATCCAAAAGGAACTAATTATGTCATACTTATGTAAGAATGTGATATCATATATATATAATAATGGATTAAAGTATCAATTGTCAACTCATAGTTGATCTTTCATCAGACTCATAGTTGCAGTGCGCCTTCTAGGGCCAGGTTGTGACATATTCATTCATAAAACTAATAATTCAGAGTAAAACAAATAACCTAGCATAGCTTGAAACAATTCTAACCCTGGGAAACAAGAATCAGACTCTGAGTAAAGGTGGTGATTACTGATCAAGCACAGCTTCACAGCAACAAATTTTCAAACAGGATATGCAGAATTTCTTTGTCAGATTCTCACAACAGAAGCAGGAAGATAGCTCTGTTTATTAATGACAGAAAAAATCACTAAAAATACAATATAATAAATCTCAGAAAATTCCACTCACTAAAATGCTAAATGATTTTCCAGAAGATAAGAAACTGCACACAATCTGCACTATGTTTTCAAGGAATTTAAACAATGTCACCTGATATCAACATTCAACTAGATAGTTACCCCCCCAAACTATATATTTTAATTTAACCTTCAAAAATGAGCTAAGCATAAACCATAATTTCACAGAATCTTAAAAAAAAAATAACAAAAAATAATTTCAACTCAATCACAAAAGCAGGGGGGGAGGGGGAATTTATGAAGGAAGAATAAGAAAAACACCTCTAGATTGAGCAGGAGCTCGTCGAGTAGTCCTAAGAGCTTGTCTGTAAAGCTTGAACACTCTAGCCCGAAGAAGAAAGTCCTGCAAATCTAAGAAGGCCATCGCGAATACCTTTTCCAAAAATTACAGATTGTTTCAAAATTAGTTCTGAAATTCTATCAAATAGCATCTGAATCAAATTTAATCATTTAGCCCAGAAAAAAAAAGAAAAAAAAAAAATCAGAAATTTGAAAAGGTCATGGCCTGGAAGCCTATATGGACAATTATGAAGTTTTTTTTTTTTTTCCTTCCTTCGAGACTCCTCTTTTTCCCAGTTGCCCTTTTTTTTTGGGCTGGCGTTGACAAAATACCAAGAAAAAAAGCCCAATCCAGATCATTGTGTCAACCCACTCAGGCCCATGCTGCGATTATAGAATTATCGACACACAAAATTAAGGCAAATTGGTATAAATAGTCCACAAATTATAGACGTTTGATGACATTGGTGCCCCAAATTATTTTTTTGTGGGATTGATCCCCGAACTATAAAAAATTGGTGATATTGGTCATTCCTTTAAAAATTCTGTTAAATCACCGTTAAGTTATAAAAAAATTAAAAAATTTCAAGAGCATTTATGTCATTACACTATTTAAATATAATGAATAATATATAATATATATACATAGTTTGTGGACTATTTATGCCAATTTGTCCAAAATTAACTATTTAATATTGTTAAGCCCTTAGCTTAACAAATTATAAGTGCTACACGAAGTAAAAAGTTCAACATTTGCTATGAACGTCATATAAGAGTTAAAGTGAAACTTTCATCGAGTAGGAGTTGGACCAAAAAAAAAAAAAACTACCATGGTATTATTATTTATTATTATTTTGCTAAGGACACGAAGTGTCTTAGATGAGTTTCAAACTACAAGAGAACACTTTTAAGTAAATTCACAGCCAGATTAATTTCGTTCGAGTCGGGTTAGTCCTTGCAAAAGGAAACTCCGACTCTAAGAGTTCTTTACTAATTTACCTGCACATTGGAGTTACTTGGTATTATTATTATAATAAAAGAAATCTTTTGAGTTCGTAATAAATATGTAAACTCATACTTATATTTTATATCACATCATATTTAGAACGAAGTATCACAAATAATGCCGATATTTTGTTTCATTCATGTTTTATCTCCCAACTATTTTTTCATTAATTGATCTGGACTTTCTTTTTTTAAAATATATATATATATATATATATTATCTTTATACTAAAAATATTGGAACAAATCTTTTAAGTTTTTTTTTTTTTATTCACTTGGGGCAAAGGTCCCTGTCACTGGACAAGCCTAACTGCCGGAGAGTTTGCGGGAGTTCAACTCTTACTCGAGGGTTAGGGCCCCCAAAGCTTTTTAATATGGCGCTAACCACCCCATGGGATATTAGAACTCTCGAACATACGCCCGGACGCATTAGGATTGAGGCTTACTAACTCCTCCAAACTAGTGAGTTCTTTTAAGTATTATTTGTAATAGATATATATTACATAAATATAAATTTATTAGTTCCAAAAATAAATATGCCATTTCAACTATGTCCCCGAGATGAGGAGTTGATTTCAAAAATATGCCATTTCAAAAATAAATATGCCATTTATCTTCTAAAAGTTCTCTTTTGTCCCCGAGATGAGGAGTTGATTTTGAAGATACCTCTATGTCCTACAGGTGGTGCAGATAAATTGACTTGGCACTATACTCCTCATGGTCAATTTTCTGTTTCTTCTGCTTATAAGTTGTGCTTTCAACAACGGTTATGTAATCTGCCTAGCAGCTCTTCACAGCAGTCTGAGTGGGCCATCATTTGGCGATGTCATCTTCCCCCTAAGGTACAAATCTTTGCTTGGCAACTTTGCCATAGTGCTTTAGCCACTGGCGTCAATTTGCAGCATAGGCACATTCGTGAATCTGCTGCGTGTGCTCGGTGTGCAGCGGAATATGAGGATGACCTGCATCTCTTTTTTCACTGTGATTTTGCCCAGGAAGTTTGGCATCTTTCGGAATTTACACCTTCCAAGTTTCTCTCCAAGGCCACATCGTGGCTGCATTTATTCCAGTTATTTCTTTCTGGAACGAGGGAGTCATATTCTGTTCTTGGCAGGTTTATTATTTGTCTTTGGGGTTTGTGGGGAGCGCGCAACTCTTGGATTTTTTCTAATCGATATATACCAGGGGCTGATGTTATATATCGCTCAATGGAGCTGTTGTCTCTATTCCAATCTGATGTTGAGCATAATGAGCCTGTGGTCCCTTTCCCTCCTCAGATTCGGGATTGTTGGAGACCTCCTGAGGAAGGTTGTTTGAAGTTGAACACTGATGCATCTTATAGCAGTATGGGAGCTGGGTTTGGTTTCGTCTTACGTGATCACACTGGCAAAGTTATACTATCTGGTGCAGGTCCCCTTTCTGATATTATTTCTGCTGAGCATGGAGAGATCATGGCTTTGCGAAAAAGTTTGATTCATATACAGGAGTTTCATGGGATACCAATTGTTTGTGAAACTGATTGCTTACGTTTGGTACAACAGCTACAACGAGAAGCAGTAGATCTGTCAATCTTGGGTGGTTTGGTGGAGCTTTTACAATCTCAGATTGCTGGTTTTGGATCCTGCTCTATTAGTTTTGGTCCAAGAACCACAAATCATGTAGCTCATATACTTGCGAAGTTAGGTTTTTCACTTAATTCTGATGTTGTATGGTTTAATTCTTCGCACCCGAATGTTCTTGATATCCTCCACAATGAGTGGAAGGTTTCCTCTTGAATGAAAGTTTCGACACTTTTCCCCTCAAAAAAAACTATTTAAATAAAGTCAGAAATATCAATTACATATAAATAGAAAGTAGGAGTAGGATTTGTCCTCTTCCTCTCCTCCACTAGAAATTTCATAGAAAAAGCGCTACAGTAGCAATCGCGACTCTTATGCATTCTCGATGTCAAAATTTTACGCTTTTTTCATGTTCTTTTACTTAATTAATTAAAAATACGAAAGTAACGTTTGACCTACTATAATTAGTATTAGTATATTAATGCCATAATATTAGACACGTTTTTTTAATTAAGTACTTAAATCTAATTAAAGAACAATTGTTTTAAAAAAAAAAAAAAAAATTAAAGAACAATTGACCAATCCAAGCCAAAACTTGTTATCACCTAAAATCCTTTTTTGTAATTTTTTTTTCGGACTAATCTATATTCAAGTTGAATATTCTTTATGGGAAATAAAAGTTATGGTCACAAGTAGAGCTGAGGTCGTTCATTAAATGTTCGACTATATATACATTTGCCCAAAATTTTTTTGTTCGAGTTCTTTCGATTATTTGTTTATAAAGCTCGAAGTTCGGCTCGAGTTCGCTCGTTTAATTTTCAAACATACCCGAGCTCGAGTTCGCGAACTATGACTCTTTTTTTTTTTTATTTAATAATATATATAAATATAAAAAAAAAAAAATTTAATAATATGTTCGCGAACGCGCTGATTATGTTCGCGAGCTGTGATACCCCGTCCCACATCGAAATGATAAGTAAATGTGTAATGGTATATAAGAATGGGCCTATCATAGTCACTTGGATATCGTTTTTGTTTAGGACAAGACAGTAGTTCCAACGACCCTCACAGAACTACACGTAATATGCTCAAGTAAACTTGAAAATTAATTGAGCCTAAAAATTTGTTCGAGTTTGGTTAAAAAAAAGGCCGAGAGGGGTTTGTTTGTGTGGTGAGTTACATTTTTATACAGGTTTTTAAATGGACTATAAGTTTAAACATGCAATTTTATTTAAGTTAAGACAGTTTTTTATCAACTCATCTACACTTTGAAGTTTGTAAACCTAAAGAACATGAAAATAAAGAGAAGATAGATATAAATGTGTGTGTCGTGTGTGTATATATATATTTTTGCTTCGAATTTGATTTGTGACTATTTACAAATTCACACACAAAATTACTATTAATGAATTCGCAGTGTTAGAAATTCGGATTTGAATTTTGTTATGCAATTGGTCTAAAAAGTTTGCAATGTGAAAAATTAAGGTATGTGATGGTAGTAATGGTTGAGGACCGATAGACCAGAAACCATAGCTATTATTGGGGGCCTCCACCCCATGGTATGGATTAGGTCACTCGATATATGTAAGTGTATTTTAATTTTTCAATTTTTTATTTTGTTGATAGAATGAATTCGGAACTCCAATTATAAAATTCCAAGTGAATTTTTTTTTTCTTTCATTACACGTAATTTTTTTTCATTTGGAATTTTATGTCAAATTTGTATGTTCATATTATTTTTTTTTTAATTTACGATTTTGTGTCCTTTTATCTTTTAAGAATTAGAAACTATCATATGTATATTATATTACACGTTTGAAATTTAAGTTCATGAATGAAAGAAAAATGAAAGAATAAAAAATGATCAAGTAAGGATAAATTTTGAATTGGATTTGAAAGCAATAGGTGGTGGGACCCGGCAAAACGTGCTTCAATAATTTGCTTATTAAATTTCTTATGACCATATTTGTCTCTTATTTGCCAAATACATGTGCTACATACAATCCTACTTTTCAAACAAAACTTTATATATATATATATATATATATATATATATATATATATATATATATATACAGTTGATATAATATTGAAATAATAAGTAAATTTGTAATGGTTTATTAGAATGAGTTTAGGTACTCATAGTTAACTCGAGGTATCCCTTTTAGTACAGTTAAAAAAATATCAAGTAGTTGACCATGGATGTTGACACGAATTTGCAGGTTCGGCAATAAATATATATATGTGTGTGTATGTATACATTATTTCTTTCTACTTTGTACATAATCAAGTCTGAGTTGATCATTTTTTTTTAAAGTAAGTTCTTTCTATGTTCATTCTTTTTTATAGTATTTAAAATCGAGAATTTATTTAAGGAAAATTAAGTTGCTTACCAATAAGATCAATATATAAAGTAATATTAATCGATTAAGTATTTAAAATTGATACTACATTTTTCTATTTAAAGTGATACATTTTTCTATTTAAAGTGATACATAAATATATCCTTAATAATTTATTAGTTTCATATAAGATAATATATATATATATATATATATATATATTGAAATTTCGAAACCTCTTGAATTATAAGTGAATCTTTAAGGAGTTTAGCCATACATAGAGCACCTAGAGGTATTTTCTTGGTTTCTTCTTTTGATTGTCTCTTTGCCTTCAATAGTACTGTGTGTCTGTGTGTTAGCCACAATTATCAGACCTTTGAATGGAGATTTTAAAAAAAAAGAAAAACCAAAACATTCATCAAACTACTTAGCTGTATGTAATAGTATTAAATATACACCCACCAACTAATCATGTGGGCAGAATTAATTAATTAAGAAGAAAGAAATATCAATTTTTTTTGGTAATTAATTTTTTCGTGTTCGATAGTCACTTTGGGCCTCAACTAAATCAAGGTTGAGCCATGTCTAATCCCTATTGGGGGAAGCTCTCTCTACACAACTCTCTATACGCAAGGTTTGAAATCATGTGGGTAGAATTAATTAATTAATTAATTACAAGAAAGAAATATAATTTTTTTTTTTTGGTAATTAATTTTTTTGTGTTCGATAGTCACTTTGGATCCCAACTAAATTGAAGTTGTAAGCGATCTCTATTAGGGAAAGCTCTTTGAACTTCAGATCTTGCGTATGAGAAGCTCTCCCCTTAAACATGTCTCTATGTTAGATTTGAATGAGTAATCAAATTCTTTCTACTTGAACTAAATAGTTATCCGTTTTTTCTGAAGACTTTATATATATATATATATATATATATATATATATATATATATAAATCCGAGGTTTGACCAAACTCCGCCTACGTACGTACGTTTCTTGTTCTTATCACAAAATTACAATCTTCCGTTTCTTGAAATAGTCAATAACGTAGACTGCAACTTGTGAACGTTCTTTCAATCTCCTCTAATTAATTCCTCCCCCCTTCCTTCTCCTTCTTCTTTTCTGCTAAGTGTAATATATATAAATATATATATATATATCATATTAGTATTAGTATTGTATATATATTACTGTTTTTTTAGATTTCCATTAGACTATTCAATACTCAAACTACTTCCACGACTAATAGCTATTATATACCTTTTATAACATAGGAACCAAACTTTTGTACCTTCATTCATTCATTTCTCTCAATCCATCTCTAGTTCCTTCCTTCATCTTGCATTTTTCCCCTTCTTCTTCTGCAAAGTGTTATATATATATATATATATATATATATTCGATATATTACTCAATATTCCAAACTATTTCTACGACTAATAGTTATATATATACATATATCTTTGATAGAATTTCATATAGTTATATATTCAGAGCTACTACTTCCACTAATAATGGAGAAGCCACCGGCAGCAGCAGCAGCATCAACGGTTAATAAAGCAAAGAAAAAGTTCTTATCATTTATACCAAAAGCAGCTAAAGCAGCAGCTATTTTAAGGTTTGAATTTGATCATCAGAACGTTACTCCGTTTAGTCCACCTGGAAATAATCCGGCAGGAAACAACAAGAAGCATCATAATAAAGGTAATCATCATCATCATTATCATAATTCGGGCCCGTTCACATCTGAAATCATCGAAGAAGCCCGAAAAAGCAAATCCAAGAACTCAAGATTCGATACCAAAGAACCAACTTCTCCAAAGATTTCATGCATGGGGCAAATCAAGATCAACAAAACCAAGAAAAACAACAAGAAAGATATTGTTCATGTTAAGCCCTTTATTACTACTACTACTACAAAATCTTCTGTTCTTCCTTGGGAAGCAAGAAAAAATAAGAAGAAGAAGAAGAAATCCTCACCGACTGGTAGAAAATCTGATGCTCAACTATATACAGATAGTAGAGCGCCTAGTTTAAATCAAATGAAGAGGTTTGCTAGTAGTAGGGAAACTTTATCCAATTTTGATTGGACGAACCCTACAACTGCACAGAAGGTTACGCCGGATCCGGTGAAAGATCGACGGAGATATTATTATTATTCGGATGAAGATAGAAATAATTACAGTACCGATGATGATGGAGAAGAGGAGGAAGAGGAAGACGAAGTCAAAATTCCGTTCTCGGCACCATTAATGGTCGGCGGTGGAGGAAATGGGGAACCAATTAGGGTAAGTTTGGAGGCGAGGAAGGAAATTAATCTATGGAAAAGAAGAACAATGGCGCAACCTAAGCCTCTTCACTTGAACACTTAGGTAGGAGGAGGGCATATTGGTAATTATTTGTTTTGTTTTGATTAGTTAGGTGTTAAATTTTGAATTAATTCTTGATTTTTCATTGGTTTTTGATTGTTTGAATTCATTCCATGGATGTGTGGAGAAGAAATTATAATATACATACATACATATATATATATATATATATATATGCGTATGTTTTTGTTGTAAATATGGTAAGGAAAATTGAATGTACATTTGGTTGTTAGTGGAATTTGGAAATTTTGAATATTCAAGTTTCAATCCTTCTTTGTCTATTTTGGTCATTTTACTTCACCGACATTTATATGTTTGCTAAAACCTCTCTTTGAATTTTTCTTTGGTTTTATTTACTTGTTTTTATCTAGAAAGAAAGACTTTCCGATGATTTCTTTTAGTTAGACTATTCGATATATCTTTTAGTTAGACTATTCGATATTTATATATCAAACTTTTATTTGAATCATCTTGTATGTAACTGTATTTAACTATATTTAAAACTGATGAATTGCATCTGTAAAACCTAGGTATTCGAAATCACACATATCATCCTGTATTCAAAATCACAATGTCTGTCTAACTCTTACTCAACCATCTTGTTAAATTACATTTATAAAATCTAACTTTTACTCAAAGAAAATACTATGAGTTAAATCTATGACAAATATTTAACTCATGACCTCGTATAACAATTACATAGGACTTTCCTATTCTACTAAACTAAACAAATGTTTAAGAAAGAAGGACATTCATCCACAATTAAAGACTTTCTCTTTGGCTTCTTCTCACCTAAATTCTTGAATATATATATATATATATATATATTTTATATTACAAATTGATCTGATAGAAATGAAATTTTAGACAATTTCTAACTTCCAAGAGTTGAAAATTAGCAGTTCAAATGCCATAAGCCAATAAAACTATCTCAACAGATTAGAATCTATTCAAAATACCTCAATAATTAGTCAATGTAGACAAAATTCCTTGTTTAATAAACATGTACACAACACCTTTGATATCCATATGATCCAAACATGTCCTAAACATGTAGTAGAGAACTTCAAGGTTCTTCAGAAAAACATGAAATCTTGGTAGTCATTTGAAAAATATCTTCAGCCACAAGATCAAAAAACAGATTCATGCTTACGCTGTAGCATCTTCCTGGGATTTGTTTTCCCTGTTTGATTCGTGATCATCAACCGCCATTGCATTCTCCTGATGACTATCATTGCTCCCTTCAGTCATAATCTCATCCTTTGGTGTCTTCACTTGTTCATCCACTGTTTCAGGTACTTCGTTTCCTGTACCTGAAGCAGCAGCAGCAGCAGCAGCAGCAGCAACAGTAGAATCCTCCTCTGTTACCAGGTTTCCATCAGGCTGTGGTTCTTCTGATTCTACCATGTCAGGCTTCTTCGGGCTCTCACTAGTTTGGTTATTACCAGTGTCTGTTTCATTGCTTGGCATTATTTCTCCAGATGAAGGGGCGACAGACAACAATGTGGTTTCAATGGATAAAGAACTTGAATCAACATTCCTAGTGGTTTCATCTGCAGCAGCTTCCTCTGCCTTGGACAGCTCAAGAGCCCGGTTTTTTGATGCAAGTTTTTCTTCTTCTTGTGCTCTGTATTGCTGTACAAGATGCTGGATCCTTTCCCTTTCTGCTATAAGATCACCGTACCTTGTTTGTAAAGTTCGCTCAAGATCCTTCTGTTTTTGAACTTCTTCCCAAATGTGGTTAATTCTGTTTGATGATGCTACTTGCTCTTGTTTTTTTAAAGCTTGGAAACACTCGAGTTCTGTTCCTGCCGTATCCAGTTTACTGTAGGTTCCGTGTATTTGGTTCCAGAGTTTCTCTGCTCGGTTCTGACATTAAAAAAAAAAAGCAAATAATTAGCAGTCTTATAGGCAAAGAATGACAAAATGAAATGAATATCTGCTATTCAAATCAAATTCTAGACAGATGGAATAATAGTATACCTCGTAACCTTTGGTCAGAACTTTAATTTTTGCCTCCATACGTTGTGCTTTTTTAGAGGCATCATCCAATTTCTCCTTCGCAATCTCAAAGTCATTCTGCAATGCAGCAAGCTTCTCCACATTCCCAGCAACACTAGACAAACCATATGCATTACGAGCAGGTAGGTACATAATGTCATTCAAACAGATGGAATGAGCTTCGACATATTCATCAAAAGATTCATTCTCATGTCCCATAGCTAGACGAAGGAACCAGGCTTCCTCCTTGATCAAATTATCAGCCTGCACAAGAGACATCCGCTAGATAACTCAGGAAAGTAAAGGACCAGAATATATTAACTGACAAATGCCATTGATAACATCATATGCTAGGCGTGATCCAAAATGATGTACTTCAAAGCAGGAAACATTTAGGCGGAAGCAGATAAAATTTTAAAATTTCAAGACAAGCAAGAAATAAGATACTGCTTAAACTATAAATAGGGGGTGTAGAGAGAGGGCATATGGGAGTTAAAAAGTAAACTACAAAGGAACTCTCTATTACAACGTTTTGCCCAAAACGCTGCAGTGGAAATCAACAAAAATCCATCTAGGGACTAACCTCAAACTTGTACACTATGAACATTTCGAAGGACTTCAGCTGCGGTATCTACTTTAAACAACAATGGCATGAACCAAGGAGATCTAGATAAATTTAGTCTAACATTATGTCAAGGGCATTAAAAATGTTCTTCCAAGAGTCTACATAGAAATAATAAAGTGGAAAAAAAAAACTAAAAACTCACAATTAATTACTAACTGATACTTTTAAGGACTTCTAGTTACAGTCTTCCACTATTGGCTCCTACAGAAACTTTATCAACATGTGAGTTCAATCACTACATCACTTGCAGTCTGTCAAAAGAAGGATATTACTTTCTATTCATCCTGTCTCCCACATTCCAACAGCACAAGCAATCGTGTGTTGCTCCCAAGTATCGCAAAACTATTCTAAATTAATTCACTAGCCTAGTTCTTCATGCATCTAGTCACATTCCTTTCCTCTTTCCAGAACCACATGTCTCAAATACCACTAGCTGCAGAAATTGAAGCCCTACCCAGAGAATTTCACCTTCTCTCCACTCATCACCACCAAAAACCAAGAATTTCATAGCGATGGAACTAATAATGGAAAATGAAATTTACTACACCATTTAAGGGAATAGTAAAATTTATGAACAGATGATGGCCAGAAAGCCGTGGGAGTTAGAATGGGGATAATGGTTCCAAGTATGAAGAGTTGTTTAAAGAGATCTGGTTGCACATTTTAGAGCAAAAGGAAATTGTACTTAGTATTTCTGCATCTACTTTTGCTTGAGACTACAATAGGTTGTGAATGAAGAATTAGTTGGGCTTAAAGCTGTGCTGATAAATATGCATAGACCACTTCACAATTAAAGACAACAGTATGTGGTCATTACTAATAACTTTTCATGTCACTAAATGAAGACAACATGAGAATTTCAGATAAAAGAATGTACCTCATTCAGTTCATTCTCTTCAAAGTCTGCTATGAGAGGCACAGAAACTGACTTTCTTTTGGCTCCTTTCTTCTTTTCCTTTTCTAGTTTATCATCAAGTGGATACTTTGCATTATCATGCTCTAGTAGAGCTAGGAGTTCCTTTCTTATCATTTCATCAGCCTGCTCAACAGGTGTAGGAGGGACAATGGTGCTCTTGTCTTCATCGGCTTTTAGAAGGGACTTCCTAATCAGATCAAGTGATGCAATAGGAGGCCTAGGAAGTTCCCTTTGAAGAACTTTAGATCTCTTCCGTAGTAATGCTTGTTGCCTGGCTTCCTCCTCGGCTTTTTGTCTAGCAATTCTATCAGACATATCATCCTCAATCCTTTCCTCAGTTTCTTCATTATCTTCAGGAGGTGGAGGCATAACTATCTGGTACTCATTACTGGGTTGGGGAAGATTTTTCAGACCAGAAAGCAATTCCTTACTTGAATAAGATTGCCCCAGATTGGGTCTGTCATCCATATCCATATCTTCATTTATGCGTAGCTCATCTCTTAAGGGGGTTCCTCTTGGTGTAGTACCAAAAGAATATCCATCTCGTGACGGTGTCATGCCAATTCTGGGAGTATGGCCCGAGGCTCCAGGTGTAGCTGAAGGAGTCAAGAGAGGATTTGGAGTTTGAATTTCCTTTTTCTTAGGAGTGACTCCAGTAAAATCAGAAGGATGCAACATGGGATTCTCTCCACCAAGTAAAGGTGTCTGAGATTGATTCAATCTTCTCTGATTTTCCGCTTCCATCATAATGGCATCTTGCTTACTAGCAGGAGTTCTTTGAGGGGTTCTTAATGGAGTCATTCCCTGCCTTGGAGTCTGGGCATAGCTTGCAAGAAGAGCATGAGTTGCAGCATTTGCATCTGTGAGATCTTCACTCCCAATAATATCATTAGCAATACCAATTTTGGCAATTGCCTCCAATTCATGATCTGGAATTTGTGGAGCAGGAAGATTCAGTTTTGACCTTCTCCTCACTGCTTCTGGATCATTAAGTTTGTTTGCTTGCATTATAGCAGACGGGGCATCTTGCCTCTGAGCAATTTTGTTTCTTGCAATATCTTGCTTCCTTAGACGAGCTTCTTTGTCAACCCTTCTTTCACCTTCAAGCTCTTCAATGGTGGTTGGAAACTTAGGTTGCTCCACTGTTCGACTTTCATCTGTAACATCATAAAAGCCTGGGGGAGGCCTCTTTTCGAAAGGGATTTCTGCATTATAATCAATGCCCTTCCTCTTTCTCTTCCTGTGCCGAACATCAATACCAGCCGCCTTTAGCTCTCTCCTCTTCTGCAACGAAGCAAGCCTTCGAGCCTCTTCAAGCTGCTTCTCCCTAGCTTTCCTTTTAGCCTTTTTACCTCTGGTGTTGGCTAATCGGGCTCGTGCTTCTGAAAGCATCTCCTTCTCATCCTCATCCATGTCAACAGGGTCAGGACGAGCAGGCTTTGATTCCGGGTTTGGATCAATCTCTCCAGGACGCAATTTACGAGGATCATCCCCTGGTTCGTAGTTCTCATCCTTAGCACATGCAGCATCAAGAAGTTTCTCATAACGCTCCAGGCACTGAGACGGTGTTCGACCCACAATTGGAGCAATTGTTCTCCATTGAGTTGGCATGAGTTTAGCAAGATGCAGCAGCTTCTCATCCTCTTCTCTCGTCCACTCAGTCTAACATATTACATACAAAAAGATTTATATATAAGTAACTAGTCATTGATTTATTAAAAAGAAGATAAAATAAAATTCAACAGCATAAAATCTTTCAATCTTCCCTAAGTTCCCAATATTAAAAGAAAGAACATACATAAGAAGAAAAACACAACACATCAAACTATTACTAATTCTATCAATACTAACCAGTAAAGGCAAAATTTTCCTCCTTTCAAGCACAAACCAAGAAGAGTTCAATACTGAAAACAGATGTTTCGGACTAATGCAGGTTGGGAAAAAAATCAGATACCGCAAAATCAAAATGTATTCTAGCCCTCTTTACTAGAATTAAATAAAATACACACAATCGCCAATATATTAATGTGAAGCACAAAGTATATGCTAAAGAAAGATAAAAAATTAGCAAAACATGAGCTGAACCCGAAACGAAATCCACATAATTGAAGGGTGTAAAACAAACAGAACAGCTAAAGATTTCCTTTTTCACAACAAAAAAAAAAACAAGAAAAAATAAAAAGGGACCGAGAAGCTTACTTTCTTGATAGAAGGGTCAAGCCACTCGTACCAACGAGCTTTACACTGCTTAGCAGATTTACGAACAAGAAGAGAAGAAATACGAGCCCATTGATTCTTGCCATATTTCATAACCGCCGCCTTCAAGATCTCGTCCTCCGTGTTCTTCCATACTCCACCCTTTATCATAATCCTCATCTTCGCTGATTTTATTTGATAACCAAATCTTCTTCTTCTAGGGTTTCAATTTTTGCTGCAACTTTCCGATTAAGATAGACTGTCCGCCCCTTCCGTAGAATTATTTTAATAGAGGGATGCAAAAGGGAATTAGAATGGGCAAAAGAGGAACTGTGGTGCTGCTGGTTATGAGAGAGAATTTCCTCGATTGAATTAAGGGTAAAATTTCATCTTTCTTCTCATTGAAATTTTTTTAAAATATCTTTAATTATGAGCGTCTTGACACCTATTTATACTAGAGCATAATATAAGTCTAATGAATTTAAAATATCGGTTATTGAGTAAAAGGTTTTAAACTCCAATTTAATAACTAGTTACTGATATCTTTGGCGAGTCATGTGAGATTTCAAGTCAAAACAAATTAAAAATTTTATATATTACATAGTTTAATAAAATAGTTTATACCTTAATTACTTTTGATTCGAAATCATAATTTTTTTTTATTATATATATATATATGTAAATAACTAATCCTCCATATATATATATATATATATATATATATATATATATATATATATATATATATATATTACTAGCTTTGAATATTTAGTTAAATTTTTTTTGGTACGTGGAATTTTTATTAAAAGAAAATATTAGACAAATGAATGATTAAAATCATTTATGGTAATATAACAAAACACCAACCTAGATAAGTTGGGAATAACTAAACATAATAGTAACAAAAAATAACACAACAAAAATCTTATCTAGATTTTTAATATCCGAACGGCCAGTCACAAAACTCAACCACATAGAGGGCTAGAATTCGTCTTCTTCCTTCAACAATAACCTAATCTATTCCGAGTGTATCAAAAATTTCATAAGATACCTAAAAATAAGACAAAAATAGGCCCCGATCTTGACAACAGGATTCAACAAATTTTACTTCAAAACAAAGAAAAAAATATTGATATCTAGATATCAATGGAGAACTAAGCATTTGAGATGTGAAACATAGCAAGAAAACTAGAGAATTAGAATAGAATAAACTAAAAAAAAAACCAAAGAAACACAAAAAAAAAAAAAAACCAACAACAACAAGAACAACAAGAAACCAGAAAAGGATGAAGAAGAGGATTGATCTGGGCAAGAGAGAATTTGAGTCGGAGCTAAAACTCTCCCTTAGCTGCAGAAGAAACCTAGTGTAGAGTGGGCGGGAGAGAAAAGTTTTAGGGTTTTAGATAGATATTTCTCGATTGTCCCACTCTAATTTTTTTTAAAATTTTGAACATTTAGTTAAATGCTAATTATAAAATATGTATAATCATGTCCACAACATTCCCATAAAACATCCAAGAGATATATGAAAAATTAAGGACCAATTCAAATGTCTCGTGTGTGTATATATATACACGAGGCATTTGAGTTGTACGAATATTATGGACGACTTTATACTTGTAATTTTAGTTAGTCATATATATTGTAGTCCTGAGAGTCTCTTTCCACAGATCCCTCTCAAATTAATCGATAAAGACACTGAATCACAAAATATATATATATAAACACTCAATTTATCCTCCAACATTAAAATTTTTGTAAAATTTCGATCCTTACAACGTGTGTTGTGTCCAAATATATATATATATATATATATATATAGATAGATAGATAGATATATTCTTTAATTAAGTAAATACTCCTTGATATGTAAGTATTTCTCCAATGAGTTCTCCTTTACCAGAACCAACATATCTCCCACAAATTTCACCATCTTTAATGAACAAAAACGTGGGAACTTGAATCACGTCCATGTCTTTCAAGAACTGCATGCAACTCTCGTTCTCATCACCGTTCATTCTGGCGAAAACCACCGTGTCCATCTGCTTCGACAGCTTCACCACCGTCGGATATACCTTAACGCACGGCCCGCAATGCTTCAATCCCACATCGAGAACGAGTAGTTTGTTGTCTTTCTTGTGTTCTTCCATGAGTTTCTCCACGTCTTCTCTTGAATGGACCTGAACTACGGCGGAATGGTTGTCCCCGTAGTACAACACGTCCCCGACCAATTGGTCTGGACCGATACCTATCATATTTATTTAAATAAATCACGTGAGTTTATGCGATCTATTTAATTTGTAATAAAATGATAGAGTTATATGCATCAAGTATAAATATGGAAAAAATGGATCCTTTATTCATAGAATTTATTATTTAGATAGGTCGAATAATATATTTTTCGTTATATATTGAAGATTAACTGAATAAAAAATAAATAAAATGAACCCACGCGTCAAAGATATTAATATTGGAGACCAAATTTATTAAATTTTCATTAATATGGACTCGCATATATAGATACATTATTCATAGTTTATCATAGTCACTTATATAGACTATGACGATTTTCTATTATAACATCTCATCATTAAAAAAGAAATACGAACCTCAATAAATCTTTTGAAAGAACACTTACCAAAAAAAAAAAAAAAAATATCTTTTGAAAGATCGTTACTCCTTAGTCTATTTTGTAACATGTTCCAAAGATATTCAAATGTACTCGTCATCTACTCTAAAAGTCTAAGTTAATAGAAAAATGTTAAATTTATCTAATGTACCCTCTAACGTTAAGACATGTCATAAATTTTCTTACCAAAACTCGACAGTGTGCTTAATAATCAATAAACTCGAAAAATATCATGTTAAATGGAGTCCTTTCTATATCGATTTAAATGTTTAGAACAAATGATAATTCACGTGTCAATTTAATATAGTATTATAGAGAAAATCGAATGTTAGAGATGATGGATTTAAAAATAATATACCTTCTTCTTCATGAATTTTCTCCATGTTCTTGTAAAAGCTAAAATGAGGCACCCTATCAATTTTCTCTCTCTTACAAAGCTCCTGTGTCTTCTCCGATTCATCTCCCATTACCAGTAAGAAATCCACGTCGTTGCATGTTCTGCTTAAATCCAC
The DNA here is from genome assembly GCA_025388415.1 of Cynanchum wilfordii. Lineage (NCBI taxonomy): Eukaryota > Viridiplantae > Streptophyta > Magnoliopsida > Gentianales > Apocynaceae > Cynanchum > Cynanchum wilfordii. The sequence goes on along the minus strand of JAHSUH010000783.1, from coordinate 541,264 downwards.
CATGAAAGGATAAATCTTGCTGCTGTTCAAGCTGTGACTTGCTGCATACTCCACCACCACCAGCTTATTTTTCGCCGTACGGAGTGCTTCGTCGAATTCTTCTATACTGTGCACTTTCTGTACTCTTTCGTCATCGAGTGTGTTCTTCTTCTTAACAGCACCGGAAGAAGAAGAAGAAGCAGCGGCCGATGACGAAGTCGCTGCTGCCGCAGCATTGCGGCGGCGGGAGCGAGAATTAATTACGAGATTTGTAAGATTTTGTTTGGAATAATTTTTAGGAAGAAATGAGAAGAATGTATTGTAACTGGTTTTGGTAATGGAGGGATGATGAATTAGGTCTGGAGAAGAAGTAGGTTTTGTTATTGATGATAAATAATTGGAAATTGTTGCCATGGGAATGGGAATTGAGAAGAAAAAAATGGAACAAGAAATGATGTCGGAGAAGGTTTGAGGAAGACGGCCGGAGATTATTGTTACTATTATTAGTATTAGTGATATCAAGCTTGAATATCTAAGATGGAAAGGTTTCATCCACACGTTTCAGATGTGGTTCATATTGTCCACACAAAGATTTTTCTTGAGTTGATTCTTTTGTTTTTATTTCTCATTCTCTGGTATTCTTTTGTTTATAAGGGATTTTTTTTTTTCCGGTTTATAGAGGAATCTCAAATTATGGGAAGACATTTTTAAGTCAATTCATATCTAAACTAATCTTTGTTCGAGTTGGATTGTTCTATAGCAAGAGGAAGTTTTGATCTCAAATTTTAAACAGTTACATATATGAGTCGAGGTCGAACCTTCAATCTTGGTCTCTAGCAAGAAGAAGCTCTGACATCAAATTTTGAACAGCTACATACATGACGAGGTCGAACTCTTAATCTTACTTAAATCAGAAGAGCTCATTACTAGATCACATGTGTTTTGGGGTTAAATTATTGTTAGTTAGTCTAACGATCACGAGAAGTCATTGTGGTATTACCTTAATGTGTGATGGTACCGAAAATTATGATTTTTTTTTTATACCCACTTGGGGCGCCCGGTGTCCCACCTTATTTGGTGAAACTAATCCGGACTCGGCCTGCAGGCACTCTCGGAGTTCAACTTTTACTCGAGGGTGAGAGTCCGACCCAGAGCTTTTTAACATGACGCTAACCACCCTAGAGGGATTCGAAACTTCGATCATCCGCCCTAGGGAAGCATTAGGAGTTCTCGCAACAACTCCCCCAAGCTACCGGGTTAAAATTATAAATTTGAATTATTAACTTTTTATGTAAAACTTCAAAGTATAAATGAGTTGATAAAGAATTCTATTAGCTTGACTCATTCAAGATCGCCACTTAAATAGTAATTATTTTTTAATCGCCACTTAAATAGTAATTATTTTTTAAATTTAAGATATTTTTATTTTTTCTGTGTCTTGAACTTATGAACTCCAAAAATTTGAAACTACCAAAAAAAAAATGAAGAAGAAGAACGGGGGGTTCTATTATGGGCTGTATCTTTATGGACATTATTGGGCTTACTATGAGTTTTTGGGCCTACCATTCACCATAATTATTATATATGTATATATATATCTTCAAAGCGTAAGTAAGTTAACCAAAAATTCTCCTCGCTTCAACTACTAACTGTGCTCGAGCACGAATTAATCTTATATATGAATTTCTTCAAAACAAAAACATATATATATTTTTTGGTACCCACTTGGGCTCGCTCGGTATCCTCACCTTTTGAGTGAGATTAATCTGAACTCGGCCTGCGAAACGCTCACAAAGTTCAACTTTTACTCGAGGGTTAGGGTCTGGCTCAGAGCTTTTGGCGCTAACCACCCCAAGGGAATTAGAAACCTCGATCATCCGCTCTGAAAGAAGTATTAGAAGTCCTCTTACCAACTTCCCCAAGCTACCGGGTTATATATATATATATATATATATTATGATAAGCATGTATGCACAATTAAGCAATAAATTATATCACTTATCAATATAAACATAATAGGTTGAATTGTGTTTAAGATAAAGTTCTAAAAGGGGATTTCTTTTCTTTTCTTTTCTTTTTGATAGGTAATTAAGGGGGGAAATTATGGTTATTAAACTCTAGGATTCATTTCCCCAGTCATTTTTCTGTTTTTTTTCTTAATTATTATTATTTATTTCAAAAGTTAAATCTTATAAGTTTTAAATTCAAATAATCGTCGGCTAAGGTTGGCGGAGTGGCGGAAGGCCCTCCCTCATCCCCCATGTACTCAAAAAAAAAAATTCAAATAATCAATTTTAAAAAATAAAACTATTATTTGAAAAGAATTCAAAATAATCAAGTTTAGTCCGAGGTTATGTGGCCGAGTGGCAAGAGACTGCACCCCCAACCACCCCTTCAGGGGTTCGACACCCAAGTCCAATCATAGTAATGCCGGATCTCAGTGTTGGATTAGTCGGGTAAAAATCCGGACACCATCACTATAAAAATAAAAAAATAAAATCAAGTTTAATTTTTTTGTAAAGACACCCTGAATATTCTTCAGGTATGGTGGAAACATTTTTGTTGGCCACTTCCATTATAAATATTTAATTAAAAATTTACATTTTTCTATCCAAAAATTGAATGTTTCACAATTACGCTTTTAATATATATATGTGTGTGTGTGTGTGAGTGAGTGTGAAATTAAATACAACTTCTGTTTAATTGCTATAATTTCTCAAATAATTTATTTGATGAAATATAAGTAAAATTTTAATTATATTTTTAACAATTGATTATCAAATTTGAAAAAAAAAAATTATTGAAGTTTAAAAATGAAGGATAACTTCGAAAATAAATTTTTTTTTTTTTTGGTATCCACTTGGGGCGTCCGGTGTCAACCCGGACTCGGACTCGGCCTGCGGCGCGCTCGCAGAGTTCAACTCTTACTCGAAGGTTAGGGTATGACCCAGAGCTTTTAACATGACATTAACCGAGGCATTAGGAGTCTCTTACCACTCCCCCAAACTACCGGGTTGAAAATATTTTTTTATTTAAACATGAAATATTTTAGATGATAGATAGTCTAATTTAGTCATATTTATATCTATCCTAATTCACGTTCGAGTCATGTAGATGCGTTCGTGAAAGATAAATTCTAACTCTAAATTTTAAACAATTGCATATTAGTGTGAATTTAAACTCAAACCTTACTTAAATTAGAAGAACCGTATATTAGTCCACATGCACTTCAGATTTAAATAATAAGTTGGGGAGGGGAGGGGGGAGAGAGATTTAACTTAAAAAAAAAATATGTGTGTGTTGTGTGGTGTGTTTTTTTTTTGGAAGTACATGAAAATATGTATTATAATAATGGTTGGTGTAGCCTAAACTTGCACAACTAAAAGCGTGAACGCTTCAAACTATGGTCCCTAAACAAGCAAGAATATATATATATATATATATATATATATATATATATATATATATATATATATATATATCTATAGAGAGAGAAATTGGTTTGCATGAACTAAAAGGTACGCAATCCATTTGGACATGGAGGGTAACATTGGCTACTTTTTGACTTGTGAGTTTGCCAATTTCCTAAGTTTCACATAATTTTACTTCTTTCTATGATGTAAGAATTAAAGCATTAAAAAAATTTCCCTCACTTTTTTTCCCCCCCAAAATAAATAAATAAATATATATAACATATTACAAAGTTTCTATTGTTATGCGATGAAATATTAACTAATTTTGATTAAAAATACTAGTTTAGAAAAATAATAAATAGTTATGCATAAAGATCGACTATGGCCTAACAAGGTACCAAAAAGAACACATTCGAGTTAATTATAAGATTTGAGTTCATTCTTATAAACGACAGATATCACAATATATCTAAACAAAATAATGCATACGCTAGCTATAATAATAGTTGAATTCATATATAATCATAAATAGATATATATATATATATATATATATATATATACTATTTTTATACAAAGTGATATGCATATGTTATATATATCCTACTAGTTTTCTTTTTAATATATATATATATATATATATATATACATATATATATATATATACACACACATGAACTAGTGCTTAAGGAAGAGGTGGTGGAGGAATTTTTTTTTTTTTTTTTTTTTGGTCCATTTAATTTCCATTTTTGTTTCAACAACATACGAGAACATATTTCTTCAATTGATTAATTATTCCCAACTTTTTTTCTCTATTTATATTAGTATTCTTAATTAGACGTCTCTCTCTATATATGTATATATGTGTATATATGTATATAAATACATATACACATATATATATATACCAATAAAAACAATTTCTTTTTCTTTTTCATTTTCTTCTTTTTAGTGATTACGTGATTGTTCGGTGAGAACATCTAGTACGTGTCCATGAAACTATATATATATAACTAAATATACCACTTGATTAAGAAAAAAAAACAAAAAAAAGAGAAATTTCCTTTAGTGGGATATAAAAATCCCATACTTCACAGCAACTTAAGCTAAGAGAGAGAGAGTGTGTGTGTGTTTAGAGAGAGAAAAAGAGAGAGAAAGAAAGATAAAAATGGAGTTAAAGTTGTTGTTCTCAACATCAGGACTTGGGCATCTTTTCATGACAGTCTTTCTTTCCTGCTTCTCATCGTTCATGGTGATTCCGGCCATTACCGACGTTACAATGGCTGCAATTTGTCCCGGAAAACAGGAATGCTCTTTAGCTATTTATCTCTCTGGAATTCAACAAGCGGTACGTACGTTTACTATTTTAATCAGTTCTTATACGTACATATATATCTGATATATATATATACACACACTTTATCTTTAATTCAGAAGTTCTTTGAGAAACCTTTTTTATCATGATCTTTTTTTCTACTGTACTAATTCTCTAGTATTTCCTTATTCTTTGACCCGAATAGAAAGGGATTTTCCATGGTAATTAAAAAAATTATGAATTCGAGTTATTTTAGAAGCGAAAATATATCATAATTTTGAAAAAATAAAATAAATTTTGCTTGGATTAATTTCCCTTTGATGCTTAGTAAATATTCTTTTGTAAATAAGGATAAGACAGTAATTATATAAAGTATATTATAAGGTACGTAGTTTAAGGAAAAAGCTAACTTCCTTAATTTGACACTGTTAAACTTGAAGGCTAGTATGTATATACAATACATACATACATATATATATATATATATTGTAAACACCCTGCAATTAATTGGTAACCTTTTTTTTAAAAAATTAGGAGATTTTTTCACTAATACAATTAGAACACGAATCTTTTATATATAGTTATAAATGAAATGACTGTTGGGAATTGAAATGACATGGTTCAGTCAACTGACTTATATCCATAACTGTACTATAATTGTATTACTTAAACTTACACTTGTAACTAATTAGGGTTACCTTCAAGCCCTAACTTACAAGTTGGATATCTGATGCCCTTTCTTGGGTTGTTGAGATCCAACTCTCTAACTCCTAATTGCCTCCTTTTATAGGCACAACTAGGGTTAAGACAATGACTCCAAAACCTACTAGGATTAGGATTCTATAAAGTCTCATACTAAGACTTGTTATCTCTATCCTTATTTAATTAGGAATCAAACTATGCTACTATTTAGGCTTAATACAATGAGTCCGATAAACTGGGTCTAATAAACCTAACCTTAACAATTATCAGTCTCCGAAAAACTCAACAATGACTACTATTTGAATAATGTTGTATTATTCATTCAATAAGTAATATAATTATATCGAGGCAGAATAAAATAATAATAATAAAAAAGAAATGGACAAAATATGTGACAAAGGATGGTTACTTAGGGGAGTTTCTTCCTCTACTTGGTGTTTCCTAAACATGGGAAGTTTCCTTCAAATGTAAGACAAGCATGGGGTTTGGGGGTTTTGGATTTTTTTTTTTTGTGTTTTGGTATTTGAAGGTGACAATAGAGATATTCTTTCATCATCATTGTCTTTGGAGGTCACGTAAAGGGTTGGTAAATATATATATATATATAAGAGAGAGAGAGAGAGAGGGGGGGAAGGAGTGTTGTGTGTATGAAAAGAGAGATGAGGTTTCCTTCATCCTTTATAGGACAATTATTTCTCCAATACGACAATTTCCATATTATTATCAATATTATATATATATATATATATATATATATATATATATATGAGATAGTTAAGAAAACGAAAATTTAGTTGATAGTAATTTTACGACTAATTAACTCTAAAAACTAAGGATGAATGTTTTTAACAATAACCTCGGAGTAGAGATATTCTTCCTAGTACCAATTTTTTCTTTTGGAAGGAATTTAATTTACTAGCTTTATTACTTTTTCTTTTTTTTTCTTTTATAAAAGATATATATATATATATATATATATATATATGTATCTATTGGACCCAGCAGTGTCTATGGAAAGGTGAGATATATATATATATATATATATTTATGTATCTATAGGACCCAGCAGTGTCTATGGAAAGGTGAGATATATATATATATATATATATAGATGTATCTATAGGACCCAGCAGTGATATATATATGATCATCAACCTTTTCCTACTTAAGGAGAATAATTCGTACATTATTTTTCATTCCACTAACAACTGTCCCTTTTTTCTCCTTCCTTTAATTTGCATCACAAAAAAAAAAAAAAAAAAAATGTGTACCTTATTCATTCAATTTGGTTACATTATTATTACAAACACTGTGTATATCTCCATATATATATATATATATATATATATATATATATATATTTATTGTGATATCTCGTTATGATTTATATATTACGACATGGTATATATAAAAAAAATTAAATATCTTTAATTAACTCAAAATATTTTTTTAATGTACAGTGAATATAATATCATATCAATCCGCACATTTAACGTACATATAAGAAATATAGTATATTTTTCTTCTCTCTCTGTGTATATATGTGTGTGTGAGAGGAGATTTGAGTTTTTTAACTAAAATGAAACAAGAAATTTACTTGTTTTAGTTGATATTTATGGATTTGACATCACCTTTTATATATATATATGTATGTATGTATATATAAACCATGCAGATAATAGGGATGGGATCTTTGGTGACAATGCCTATAGTGGGAAATCTTTCCGACACGTATGGTAGAAAACTCATGCTCACTATCCCCATGACTCTCTCCATTTTCCCTCTTGGTACCTCTCTTTAATTTTTCTCCTTTATTTTCATTTAATTTTATATATATATATAAATGCACATAATTTTAATTAGTGAAACGTATAATTTTATCCGATGAACATAAAAGAAATAGATATAAATTATGTGAAAAATTTTACTAAAATGTGATAATGAGTTACTCTTTCTTATTTTATTTTATTTTTTTTTTCAAGAAAAAATAAATCAAATTCATATCCACTATATATATATATATATATATATATATATATATTTAAATATATAATAATGGTAAGGTAGTAAAGGAGACATTAAGTAGTTGCTTTATTAGGAAACTAGTATTTAATTGTCAAATAAATATTTAGTTGAAGATTTATTTATTGGAAATAAAGATTAATAGAATCTAAAAAAAAATTCAACGATATTCAGCTAATAATAAATATTCTTGTCTAGTGTTCCATTATTTTAATAATTATTCTTTCTTTTTTTTTCTCTTCGTTTTTTTATTTGTCACGTATTTAAAAAAAATAGAATAATTAATAAGTATTAGTCGTAAAACATTAACTACGAGAGAAAAAAAAAATCATTAAAGAAAACGGGTTTTTTTTTTTATTATTATTATTATTTGTTTCATTAAAAAATTAAGTTGCATTTATTGATAATTTTTTCTTTCGTATCTTTTTTTACAATTTATAGTTATTAATTATTTTTATTAAAAAAAATAAATTTAAATCTTTTTAAAAAATTATATTTTTTTATGTGCGACAAATAAAAAAAAATTAAAACATAGTTATGAAGTATATTTAATTATTGGATTATTGAATATCAAGTACTACCTATAAATTAGTTTCTTAATTAGGAAATTAGATTCCTTTCGCTTTTCAATCAAATCCATATATTTTTAGTCCCATTTTGGAAATATAATATATATATATATATATGTATATGTACAATTTTGAAACTTTGTCGTATTTAGTCCCTTCTAAAAAAAAGAATAGTCTCTAATTTTTAAATTTCTTTATTTATTTTTTTTATAAAAAAACAGTTGTACTAGTAATAATTTTTTAAAAAATAAATTAATATAACAACCTTGTAAATCGTGGAAAAGGAAGGGATGGATGTGATTTGATGTGATGTAAGTGTAAACATTATATACATACATACATACATACACACACACTATATATATATATATATATGTATATCGTTTAAACAGTTATTTCATTTTGATCAATCAATTTCTTGATTCAGCTTTTTCTTTTGTGGGGTTTACAACTTTGAAAAAAGATATAATAATAATACAAATCATACCAACTTTTAATTAATTTATAAAAGTTAATAAATATTAGATAAAATAGAATATGAATTCGAGTTATTTTAAAGAAGTTACCTTAAAAATATATATATATATATAACTCGACAACATTGTAAAGCAAAAGGTTAAATTTAATAAAGGAAAAAAGCAATTTATATTCCTGCACTTTGTCCCTTTGTATAACCATAATGGAAATCCCCCTCAAATACACACACAATATATATATATATATATATATAATTGAAATTTTGAGACATTTTTACCTATATTATACTGTGAATTCAAGACACATATATATATATATATATATATACACTCCAATGTTTAATTGAAATCTAAAAATTTAGAGTACGAATAATATACATTATTCATAAAACAATGATCATTTTTATAAACAACTGTTACTTTAGGAGAATTAGTTATATTTCCATGTGGGACTATAAAAAACTCTTTTAAAAAATATTTATTTTTATCTAGAAAAAACCCGTTATTATTGATTGTTTTAGTTGTCAAATAAGGGTAGTAATATTTTTACTTATAATTTCTTTTTTTTTTTTTTTAAGTTTTACTTATAATTTCTAAACCTTATGAACGAATATGTTTCAAATTTTTTTTTTTTTAAAAAACTGTTAGTTATAAATAATATATATTCCAGAAATGTGAAAAATAAAATATCTTAAAATTTTTTAAAATATATATTTTTTTTTAACCGGAAAAAAAAAAAAGAGGCATACTCGGTCATTAATAAGACTCTTATTTATAATACGAGAGCTCATTAATTTTTTTTTATACATGGGGGGGGGGATTTGGGTGTCGAACCCACAAAGTGGGGGTTGGGGAGGTGAGCTCTTGCTACTGCACCAGACAACCTCGACAACGGGAACATCATGAGTTAAAAATGATAGAACTTAGAATTTTTTTTAAATTTTTTTATTTTATTTTCGAATTGAAATCCCGGTGAAATTTCAAGAATGAAAATCTTGGTGAAATTTTGCTACACACTATTTGGTTTGCAGCCGTATTAGCTTACAGCAGAACAAGGGAATTCTACTATGCATACTATGTGCTCAAAACCCTCATTTCCATGGCAACCGAAGGAAGTGTACATTGCCTTGCTCTTGCATATGTGGTAAAGTAAAGCTTCTCTATCTTTTTCATTTTTTCCTTTTTTTCTTGAACAGAAAACCCAGTATTCGTCAATGTCTGAATTCTGATTTTGATGGTATTAAAATTGATTGTCATGAAAAAATTGCTGAATTTTTTGTATATTTAAAAAAAACCCCATGTCTTTGATTGTGAAATTTCTTGTCTTTTTTTTTTTTTCTTTCAGGCAGATAATGTCCCGGAGAGCCGACGAGTTTCAGCAATTGGAATCATGTCTGGGATTGTGTCTTGTGCCTTTGTCTGTGGGAACTTCTCTACACGTCTTCTCTCCGCTTCTGCTACTTTTCAGGTTCTTTTCTTGCTCTACCATTGTTAAATTTGAATCATGGTTGTGTAATGGTAGCCTCTGTTCTATATCTGCCTCGGAATATATATTTCGATCAAATATATGTTTTATACATAATAATATTTATATATAATATAATCTATCAGTGATTTTTACATATTTTTTCCAAATTTTGTAATTTTTTCAGACTTTTTTAGCTTCTTTTCAAAAATTTTCATCTACTAATTTTTATCGAAAATTGGTGACATATAGTCCATATGAGCAAAGTCTCATTTTTGTAATGGAGTGAGCCGTTCGATATATGTATCTGTCGATTTGTCTCGGAGTCAGTCCATACTGCGAACCATGATTTGAATTAAATTATTACCTCTCTCGTGTACGCTAATCACAAATTTTTAAACTTTTATACTTTTATAACAAGCCAACTTGGAGCAAATAATCAACACTTTATAAAAAGCCAACTTGGAGCAAATAATCAACACTTGGGCAATGATACGAGTCGAACTTAGGACTTTCTATTCGGATAATAATCAACAAATAGGGGCCATGATTGGGACTTTCTACTTTGATAATAATCAACTTATGGGGCGATCACAAAAGTTGAACATAAATCATTTTGTCTGATGATAGTATACAAATAGAGTAATTATAAGAGTCGAACTTAGGACTTTCTTGTTTGATAATAATCAATAAATAGGGACAATAAATGTAGTAAAACTCAACTTTTTGTTCGAATACCATATTAAATTGAATTCAGTTAAATTGTCGCATGCTCTAGTCTCTACACCACGTAATCTAATAGTGGGGTTAAATTTAACACTCATATTTGTGGGGTAAAGCTTCTGCCTAACTTGAGCTTCAGAACTTGGTTGAAAAGGTCCTTGCTTCATCTACCTTTATGATAAGAAAGACTATAAACTGGATATATATATATATAAACATATATATGCCTATATATATGTATATATTTTGTCTCACATACTTATAAATCACTTACTAATCAAGTTACATGAAAACCTACTATCAAGATCAAAGTTAGAGCTTTACAATGCTTGAGCAGATGAACTTAGGTCACTTACATTACATAACTCTGTTTTTTGCCATTTGTTTTCTTCATAGGTTTCTGCAGCACTTTCAGTAGTTTCACTAGTATACATGAGATTGTTCCTTCAAGAATCAATTGTGCAAAAAGCTATTTCATCAAAAGCACCAGAGGTTGTTGATTGTCTTTTGGAAAAATCACCTAGAAAGGCCCTGCAATTGTTCAAGAAATTGCCTTCTCTCGATGATACAATCGGCTTGTTAAAAACTAGGTTAGCATCCTAAACATAGATCATTTATGTTAGAACAAGTAGTATGGATAATGATTATTGGTCTCGATATTGGTGTTTTAGCCCGACATTTTCAAAGGTGGCTGTGATTTCATTCTTTAGCACTGTTGCAGAAGTTGGTGCTCATGCTTCTTTATTGGTATGTTTTCAACTAGTTCTAGAAGCTTCATTTGGTTAGAAAGGAAAACAAGTAAAAGGAGATAAGAAGTAAGGATTTTTCATTTATTATATGTGCAAATGCAGTACTACTTGAAAGCTCAGTTTCAATTTGACAAAGATCAATTTGCTGATCTTATGATAATCGCAGGCGTTGCAGGAAGCATATCACAGGTTAACTGCATGTTTTAATCAGTTCTATTCTCTGCCATCCATATGCTATATGTCCTGAATCCTCATTTCCATGTCTTTTTTGTACTTTGCAGTTAGTTCTTATGCCGACTTTGGCTCCTACATTCGGAGAAGAGAAGCTTCTCTCATTAGGCCTCTTTTTCAGCTGTGTTAATGTAAGGGGAAAAAAAACGCTGATTGCTTACCAGATTAGATTTCATTTGCTAACTTATTCATAACATCCTCTTCAACTATCAATCTTTGTGTTTAAAATGCAGATGCTGCTTTACAGCATTGCATGGTCTTCCTGGGTAAGTGTTTTTGTTTATGCTGTTTTTTCAGTTACTGCAAATCTGGACTTACTCGATTCTCGATTGATGGTTTCAAATCTTGTTTTAGGTTCCTTATGCTGCTGCTATGATCTCGATTCTTGCAGTTTTTGCAATGCCATGTGTAAGTCTTTTTGCTTATTATGCCATGTTTTTTATACAATCTTGATATACCAGCAGTAAGTGTTTTGATTTGCTGCCATGTTGTTTTGCAGTTAAGAAGTATTGCATCCAAACAAATAGGACCATGTGAACAGGTACTTTCTTGATACAACCTTAACCATATTCCAAGTGTTTTTTATTTCAAATGTTAAGATTGTGACTCGAATTTGCCCAAAATGTTCGCAATGAACTTACCGAGAATTTTTTTTTTTTTGGAGAAAAAATGGGGATTAGTGGTAGAGAATAGGGTTTATATTTTTTGTCTCGATAAAAAATTTGAAACTCCCTTCTAAATTTCGACTATTGTAGATTCTTCTCTTCTTTGGTCGTGATTTTTTCTCATCTAGGATTTTCACTCTTGTTTCTTTCATAATTTCATAACATCAACAAAGAAGAATTGTATCATATAATATTGTGAAACTACTCCGGAGTTTGTTAAATTGTGGTAAATTTTAGAGTAGATGATAATTTAACTCGATTAAATATGATATCATAGTGTAGAGATCTTGAGTTTGAATATATGTTGTTGCTTTCTTTGTTGAAAATTTGTGATCGGTCCACACGTAAGGGGTGTGTTAAAAGAATAAATTTAACCTTTCCTTATCAGCTTTTAGAGCAGGTAACAATTTATCTCGTTTTAACAGATTTATTTAACTCGGTAGGAGAAGGACAATAAAATAACCAAAAGAAAAAGTAAAAAAAGACAATTCATATCTTGCAATTTTTTGTGAAGTTTTTTTGGTTCCATTCTTCCAGGGAAGAGCTCAGGGGTGCCTTACAGGGATATGTTCCTTTGCTCATATTGTTTCCCCATTTGTATTCAGTCCTTTAACTGGTAAACTGAACTTCTTTCTTCTCATTTTTTTCCTTTTATGCATAGAAGTATGAACTACTGATAATCACCGAGATCTAAACTAATCTTCTTTCGATCATTTTCTAGCTCTATTTCTTTCTGAAAGAGCGCCATTTCATTTTCCCGGATTCAGCATTTTATGCGCTGCTTTTGCCGGGGTAAGTGCATACATATCATCACACATTGAAGGAATCCAATGATAAGAGATATCGTATTTTCTCATCTCTACAATTTTTGATTGTCTGGTTTTTTTACAGATGCTGGGTTTCATTCTAAGTCTCTGGATAAAGAATGTTGAACCCGAAACGAGGTGCTGCACCAATAATCCTAACTTGTTGGAGCCTTAGGTTTTTGAGAGAAGAGGATGAATGAGGTGGTTGTAGTGCAGTTGGCCTTGTGATTTGGTTGAAAAAGATGATGCCAAAGTTCAGAAATGGAAATGGTCAGTCTTGGTGTTAGTAGTATCAGAAATGCATGTAGTTAATATATATATATAGATGTATGTATGTATATGTGCAATATTTAGTAGTATTTTCCTTGAATTCTTGGCATGCAATTTGGGAGGAAAGGAGGAGTTCCCAACATATTTGCAATGCCTAAATCTGAATATTCAGTCACACTATTTTGTTTTGATTGAAATGACCATTATACCCTCTACATGCAAATTTCTACACAATTAGAACAGTTAAAGTGACAAGAAATTTAATGAAAGTCTAAGATAAAGTGACTTATTCTTAAAAAAAGACTAGTCTCCACTCAATTTTAATCTATTCTTTTTTTGATAATTACTTTAGAAGGATCAAGTCAACAATACTAATTTCATATATTTATTTATACAACGCATATAAAGGGTATAATGGTCATTTTACCAAAACTTTCAACTCTCCAAACAAGATTTGCATATTAATAAAAAGCAGTGCTAAAAGTTTAATTAACAACAAACAAGAAGTAACAAATTTTATTATTATTATTAATGCATAAACCCTAAATCAAGACAACAATAAATCTGAAACTCACTGACAAATCACTAACAGATAACGGAACTCTGAAACATAAAACTCAAGATCTAAATCAAAAGAAAAAGAAAATTGCAGTAAATGGTATTATCATCATTTTTTTTTTTTTTTTTTTTTAGTTATCATAATCAAACATCTCATTATATCTAACATAATCCTCAATATCCAATTGATTCTTTGAGTATACAAAACTCACGCCCCTTAATTCTGCTACATACCATAGCCTCCAAGTATCAAAGTTAAAGTCCCAAGTGGAATCATCGACGGGATCGACTGGTACAAATCTGAAAAAGGAAAACGGAAAATTAACCAGTATCGAATCAAATCGATCATGAATGAAGATGAACAGAATTGGAAAATCATAACAAATAATTACCTCATAATGTATATCTCTTGTGTGCTTTCCTTTTGAAGATAGTGGTTAAGTGCATCTAGTAATGCTTTGTAAGTGAAAGGATGTAATCCATCAATATTATCCCTGGGCAATTTGGGCGTCGGACAAAGACCGGCGTCGGCAGCATGTCCATGGGGACAGGGACGAATATAACTCAAGTGCAGCGTGGCCAAGGTACCACTTTCAATATTCTCCGTGAAACCGAGTTCCATGATTTCATCCAGCACGTCACCGCAATAAATTAACCTGTTGCTAGGTTTGGAAGGATGAATCAACATCATTTTCCTATATCCGGATATGTTTTTACATGGAACTCCGAACGCTTTACGACAAACTCCGATTGGTGGCTCTGTTTCCGGCATTTCAAAATCGTCGTCGGTGCTGTCAGACTGAGATATTGAAAGGACCATTAGGAACTGATTCAGAACAATCCAATCAACCAACTGGTATTGTATGTATGAATGTATGTATTGCTGTTTCTGATTCTGAGCAAACTCTCGCAGATTGATTGTTGTTATTTATAGATTTTTCAATCATGCATTCAATCCCCAACTTCAACCACTACTATGAAACATAAAATGCACATGATCCATGCTAATTTTTCTTCTTTTCCAGAAACAAAATATTTGTTGCTCTGAATCACCATTTTTTTTCTTCTAGGTTTTCTCTCTGATGAAAGAGAAAACAGGACATCACAAACTGCATGCTCAACAACAGCCCCTACCGATCATTGAATGGGCTCTCCGGTTAGAGGAATCTACATACATATTTTATGTGTAAACACAATTTTTTTTTTAAATTTCTTTACAAAATTAAAATACAAATAAACAAGAATTACTATATATATATATATATATATATATATATATATATATATATATATTTTATCAGTTCAATTTTATGTTGGGTTGGTTCTATCTTAATCCGATCCGTCACGGACCTTTTTTTTTTTTTAACCCACTTGGGTCGCCCGTTGTCCCACCTTTTCAGTGAGACTAATCTAACTCGGCCTGCGGAGCGCTTTCAAGGTTCAATTCTTACTCGAGGGTTATGGCCTGACCCAGAGTTTTAAACATGGCACTATCTATTCCAGGGGATTCGAAACATCGATCATCCGCCCTGGGGAAGTATTAGGAGTTCACTTACCAATTCCCCCAAGCTACCGGGTTCGTCGGGGGCCTTTTTGATTTTATTTTTTAATGTCTTTGAACTTAATCTCAAAATGAACTTGAATTATGAAGTCGATGTGTCAAATTTAGTATCATTCAAAATATCTCTTTGTATGTGTCTTTATTATTCATCTATTTATAGACAAGAAAACTGTCAATTCATGACTATTAAACAACTATGTGTCAACGTGTGATTAATAAATATGTGAATAAGGATATAAACATTTTTACAAATTATAAATATATAAAAATAAAATTTTAATATCTGCAAGAAAATATATGTATGTATGCAATATTTAAGTGGTATTTTCCAATAATTCAGCGTGGATTTTTTTTTTTTCATTTAGACTTTATTTTTTTAAAAAATAAATAAATAAATTCTTTGTCAAATTGAAATGAAAGAAAAAAATTGTGTATGGAGGGTATAATGGTCATTTTATAAGAAGGTATTAATAAGTTGTACCAAAAGGAGTCCCAACATTTTTCAAATGCCTAGATCTGAATACTCTGTTACACTATATATATATATATATATATATATAAACAGTTTTGAAATAGAATCTATTTTTTTTTATATAATTACTTTAGTTTCGAGTCTGTGAAATCCCATTTCAAAAAATAAATCCTTTTAACATTCATTTCTCTATTTATAAGATTCAGACTTGAATAACTTGAGTAAGTGTAGAGATTTGCACATGAAGGGTATAACGGTCATTTTATAAAAAATTCATTAATATATAAATAGTAACATCCAAACAAAGCATTACCAAAAGACTGCCAATAGGTTTGCTTTAAAGAATTAAAAACCTCAATAACCTTGTTTGCTTGTCATATTGGCAAAGGGGAAGAAAGAAAATTGATATCTAAAGCAACAATCATATTTACCTTGAGCTACAACTTGAATGGAAAAAGTTTTTTCAACTCAACTTTAGACGGATCGCTCTCGAAAAAGAATCTATAGGCGAGATTTTTAGTACAAGTTCAAGTTTAAGATGACCTAGTTGTGCCACGGACTAATTTAGTAAATATCTCATTAGTTGTGCCACATCCGCTTCAAGTGTTCCATTTACTCTTATATCAATTATCAGTATCCAAGTATTGTGATCAGCTTTTTGATACTATTATCGTGTATATTAAAAGAATATCTTAAATTGACTATAACTATTTATCCTCGATTATACTATTACGTTTTATTTCATATTTCAATGTCAACGCTTTTAGGTCAACAAACGTACCCATTAGTGGAACTCCATTTTTGAATGTCTGATACCTACTAGTTTTGATAAATTGCGATACTTTTCAAAAAAAATTACCATCTTTTCACATTAACCCTTTCAACTTCAAATTGCAATTATTAGTGTTCCCATGAAAATTTTACATAATATTCTACAAAGATAAAATAATTATTTTGAGTGATAAGCAATTTATAAATATTACTAATCAACTAAATTTCTTTTGATGGTGATTAGATGTGATATATGATATTCAGGAAAACAGTAAGAATGCCAAATAACTTACAAAAAGTCTATAATGAAAAGTATTATCTCGATATAAGTCTTCCAATGTTTAAGTTAGTATGAAAGCTAATAGACTTTTGAGAATATCGAGAATTTGCAAAGAGAATGTATGAAATGCACTGAATGCAACCAAAGACTACTAATCAAAAAATAATGAATCTAAAAAGAGGAAAAGAAGTTGTCGTCTTGGTGCATGAGCATTACTTTCTCAACTACTCGTTAAAGTCATTTAAAATGTTTTCATACTTAAAAAGTATGGATATGACAGGACCCGACCACTTGATGGGAGTCCACACCTTCATAAATCAAGTGTACACGTGGAGTGACCTTATCCAGGTCACCTAAGGGTTTTTGCATGACTTAAAATTTAATTTAAGATTTTTCAATTACACAAAGTTACGAGTTTGACATTTCGTTATAAATATCATATAAAATTAATACAATGTCTTTTACCAAACAATGATTCTAAATATCGGATAATCCGACAAAAATCAATTATTTTTGAAAGAAATTGTGAAGGTCAAAATTTGACAAGATCCCATAATTTGGAGGATTGCATTTAAATTTTAGCCCATGACTTTTCTTTAAAAGACCATGACTCCACGTGTAATCTTCCCATTTCCTAGATTTTATTACCATTTTTATGGTTATAGGCGGTAACTGTCTCTCTCAAAATCATTCCAGCTCGGTTCCTTTAACCGATAGCTCCGTCGGAGAACCCAACACAAAACCACCGCAATCACCACCGTTTTCTCTTTCTTCCTCCTCCGCTTGTAGGCTTACCTGTTTTGTTTTTTTTTTTCATTGCCAATAACTGATAAAGGGAAATTAACAAAAAGAAGAAAAAAGACAGCTCATTTTTAATCTGAACTTGATTTCTTGGAAAAAAAAAAAAAAATTCCTTCCAATGGCGGATGATAATTCAGAGAAGGATATTGTATATCTTCATGGAGATTTTGATCTCAAGATTATAGAGGCTAGGGACTTGCCGAATATGGACATGGTTTCCGAGCGTATTCGTCAGTTCATTACAGCATTTGAAGTTTGTAGAAAACCGTTTTCCGGCCGCCGGAGAGCCCATCGTCACCGTAATATAATTACAAGTGATCCTTACGTTACTGTTTGTCTTGCTGGAGCTACAGTTGCTCGTACCCGCATTATTTCCAATTCACAAGATCCAATTTGGAACGAGAACTTCAAGATCCCCTTAGCCCACCCTGTTTCCCAAGTGGATTTTCAGGTGAAAGATAATGACGTTTTCGGAGCTGACCTAATTGGTGTCGCATCCGTCCCTGTTCAGATGATAATTTCCGGTGAGTTAATTGAGGATTGGTTTCCGATCGTAGGACCTTCTGGCAAGCCCCCGCGTCCGGATTCCGCTGTCCGGTTACAAATGAAATTCACCAAATGTAAGGATAATCAGCTATACCGCCAAGGATTCACAGATAGTTACGAGCTAAAACAGAGTTATTTCCCTTCAAGAATTGGTGGGAAGGTGACTCTGTATCAAGATGCCCATGTACCAGATGGGATGTTACCGGAGATTGAATTGGATGAGAAAATGGTGTTTGAGCATGAAAAGTGTTGGGAGGACATATGCCATGCGATATTGGAAGCCCATCATTTGGTTTACATAGTTGGATGGTCGATTTATCACAAGGTGAAGCTGGTGAGGGAACCTTGCAAACCATTGCCTAGCGGTGGAAATTTGAATCTTGGGGATTTGCTTAAGTATAAGTCCCAGGAAGGAGTGAGGGTGTTGTTGTTGGTTTGGGATGATAAGACTTCTCACAGTAAATTCTTCATTAATACGGTATTGAATATGATTTCCCTTTTTGTTTCTATATATATATATATATATATATATGGATTTTGGAATAAATGCCTTGTTCTGCTTTATTTAGCCTATAGTAATTTGCTTCCCTACTGTTGTTATAAAATAGTATCCCTTTTATGGTCAAGGGATGAAAAAGATATAGTTTTAATGGAGTACTTTTTCTTTCTGACCATTGTTTGGTTCCCCTTTAAACTATAGTTTTTTGTTTAAAAGTGCAGTTAGGATATCAAAACAGTAGTAATCTGTATCTGGGTCCACTCTGTTTGTCAATATTTTGCAGATTGGCCCATGGTCATGTTCTGAAACTCCATACTGATTCTAAGATTTTGGCTTTTTCTTGATTTATTTTCAAGAAATTGCATTAGGTATACAAGCTCTTGTTAGTTCCGTGGTTTTTTTATGTGATCCATGATATCCAAGTTCTTGTATTTTCATTTTGCAGGAATTTCTAGGTCCTGGAATTTAATAGATTTAGCATATTGTTATACTAGCTACTTGCTCTGATCCCCCCATAAGATGGCAAATTTTGGACCCTAGGAAAGCAGGAACTTGTTCCATCTCATAGAAATCTTGTTTTCAGACAACTTTTGACCTTTTTTTTTTTTTTAACCTTCTTTTGTCCCATTTGGCATTAGCTTGTTCAAACACACACCACAGTGCCTATTTCTTTCCCATGTGTGATTTGTTTTTGTTTTGCTTCACATAAGCTATTATACAATCTGATGTTATTTTATGTCCTCGAATCCTTTTTCAAGATCTTTCTTATGTTAGATATGATGCATTCTGCTTCAATTAAATAGAACTTGTGTGCAGGCAGGAGTAATGCAGACACATGATGAAGAAACTCGTAAATTCTTCAAGCATTCATCGGTCACATGTGTGCTGGCACCTCGCTATGCTAGTAGTAAGCTCAGCATTTTTAAACAACAGGCATGCTTTATATCATTATCTAGCTTTTGTAATCCTTTTCTTTATACCCTTTTGAATTCAAATCCCTGTAGGCACTGGTAATAGAATAGTAGAACTCTTTCATGGCTGCCATAATTTGATTTTTTTACTTTCCTTTATAATGTCTAATCATGCCTTTTTCAGTTCAATCAGCTAGATACCCCTCAGTAAAATTGTATAAGCGCATATGAACATGGACAACATATGTATGGCCATTGACATATATTTCCATATAATATGAGCTAACTTCTTTCTCTCTCTCTCTCTCTCTTACATTTTACTCAGGTGGTTGGAACCCTCTACACACACCACCAAAAATGTGTGATTGTTGATTCACAAGCCCATGGAAATAACAGAAAAATAACTGCTTTTATTGGGGGTCTAGACTTATGTGATGGGCGATATGATACACCTGAACATAGATTATTTCGTGATCTTGGCACTGTTTTTCAAGATGATTATCATAATCCCACATTTGCTGTGAGTTTTTCTTGCTTACACAATATTTCATTCTTCTAACTTCTGTTTCAGTATAATTGAAAGCTTTTATTAGTTTATAACTCATACCGTATCAGGTCCATTTGGCTGTCCAAGGGAAATATCAATTAATTTGTCTCAGTATTGTTTTTTTATTTCCCTTCTATTAAACTTAGGAGCTAATCCTGCCAAAAAATTGCAAAAACAACCTTATCTGCCACAAGAGCAATTATCCCCATTGATTTCGCCCATATATTAATTTATATCTCCATATACACTATGTACAGTAACATGATATGGACAACATTGTCATTTACTAGATCCACATAAAGCTTACTTGAGTACAAACTGCAAAAGATCATGTCTCATCTCTGTTTTCAATAGGCAGGAACTAAGGGTCCTAGAGAACCATGGCATGATTTGCACTGCAAGATTGATGGACCTGCTGCTTATGATGTGCTCACAAACTTTGAGCAAAGGTGGAGAAAAGCCAGAAAATGGTCAACATTTGGAAAACGTTTGAAAAGAATCTCCCATTGGCATGATGATACGTTAATAAAAATTGAGAGAATTTCTTGGATACTTAGTCCAACCTCATCTATTCCAAATGATCATCCTTCATTGATGGTTTCAAATGGAAAGGATCCAGAAAACTGGCATGTTCAGGTGCATGCTTTTCTTTGAAATATTATTTTTCTTTAATAGATCAAATATTGTGTACTAAAATCTTGACCATCTATAAAAATATGGAAAATTTTCAGGTCTTTCGTTCTATAGATTCAGGTTCTGTAAAAGGATTTCCCAAAGATGTTCATGAAGCTGAGGCACAGGTGCTGAAGATTAATATTCTCATAATACAAATTCATAAAGCTTCTGGATATCAACTGTGACTTGTGTGTAATACGTTTCTAATTTCCTTGTTTTCATATAATTTACTTTGTGAATCTGTTGCTGCAGAATCTAGCCTGTGCAAAAAATGTTGTTATAGACAGGAGCATTCAGATGGCATATATTCAGGCAATAAGGACTGCCCAGCGCTTTATATACATAGAGAATCAGTATTTCCTTGGGTCATCTTATGCTTGGCCTTCCTACAAGGCTGCAGGTATATCTCTATCTTCCTGAGATGGCACTGTTTATTCTGTATTATATTCCTTGTTTTCCGGAATTTTCAACATTTGTGTATTAATCATAATAGCAATTATATAACTACCATTGATGTGGTGCTTCTCAGCAAAGTGATTTTCGCCTTCTCTACATGACTGCAAAATTCCATTTTCTTTTTTCTTCTCATCTATGAAAAGATAAAAAAGAACGGTGTTTTTATCAATTCTTTTGATGATCATAGTTAAGATCACATCTCAAAATGCTTCAACATCTATAGTTACTCTTGATACCTAGATGCCCTTTTTAAAGTACAACATTACTGGTTACTACCATCTTTTCACTTATCTGCATCTGGATATGATTAGGTGCTGATAACTTAATACCAATGGAGCTTGCACTAAAGATTGCTAGTAAAATACGGGACAAGGAGAGGTTTTCTGTTTATATTGTCATCCCCATGTGGCCTGAGGGCAGCCCTAGTTCTGCTGCAGTACAAGAAATTCTTTATTGGCAGGTAAAATGCAGAGATTCGTGTAATTCTGAATAACAATTGCTGCTTAGTCATTTATCATCTGATTTGTCAACATTATTCTTCCCTGTTATATATCAAGTTTGATCTTAATGCATGACATGGCAATAAAATTGTCTAATTCATAGATTTCAACTTGCAGAGTCAAACAATGCAAATGATGTATGATCTTGTTGCTAAAGAGCTGAAATCCTCTGGTATAGAGAATGCACATCCCTGTGACTATCTGAATTTTTATTGTCTTGGAAATCGTGAGAAATGCCACGACCAATCATCAAATTTGGGTGCTGAATCTTCAACAAACACTCAAGTGGTAATTATGCTTCTCTTTTTAACTTTCTCTAAAAATGGAATTGCACCAGCACTCAACTGCATCATGCAATAATCACATTCGCAGTTCATTGTCCATCCGAATCATGTTCCTAGAAGCTTTAGAAATACATAAATCTGATTTTTGGAGTTATTTTATCTGCCAAGTTTCTTGAATTCGTGTATTTTAAAATGTTATGAAGTAACTTGGAATAAACTGGCTCAGATTTCAGCTTCACAAAAAAATCAGAGGTTCATGATATATGTACATGCCAAAGGAATGATTGTGGATGATGAATATGTGATCTTGGGATCTGCCAACATTAACCAACGGTCAATGGGTGGTTCAAGAGATACTGAAATTGCTATGGGTGCATATCAACCCCATCACACCTGGGCTAAGAAACAGAGGCATCCACGTGGACAGGTTAGTTTTGATTTATACATACATATATATATATACACACACACATTATATTAATGAGAACTATAACAACTAACCAATCCGGATTGCTCTGTAACTATGAAAAGTATCCATGAAAGAGATGACACCTAAAAACTTTATTTTTTCTCATATTGATAAATGTATAAATGCAATCACTCTCTCTCTATCAACTTATGTTTTTAGATAAAGTGAAAACTTAACATGGTATTAAAATTGGAGGTCCCATGATCATCGCAGTTTCTTATCTCAAGATTTGATTAAATCAGTAGCATGGTTCACATTTGACAGATTCCTAATGTCAAATTATGTTGTATTTGCTTTTACTTGTGTTTTTTTCCAGATATATGGATACAGAATGTCTTTGTGGGCAGAACATATGGAAAAGGTAGAAGATTGCTTCATGAGACCTGAAAGTTTGGAATGTGTGAAGTACGTGAATGAGATGGCTGAAGATAACTGGAAAAGATTTGTAGACGAAAATTTCACTAAACTGGAAGGCCACCTTCTTAAATATCCATTGGACATCGATGCAGATGGGAATGTGAATCCTTTGCCTGGACAAGAATGTTTTCCTGATGTTGGTGGCAAGATTTTGGGAGCTGAAACCACTCTTCCTGATGCATTGACAACATAGCTCCACAATTCTTCGGTTAGTTTTGCAGCCAGAGATTTCATAGAATACTGTTTTCATTTTTTCTGTTAGCATTGATATCTATCAAAGCTGGCTTAGCTTTTCACATGGTGAAATTGGTGAAAATCTCTCATAATGTTGATAAAACATATGAGGACCAGAAAATAATATATATATTATATGGAAGGATATTATTGGGGTCTAAGAAGTTAAGGAAAGATCCATTTTTCCATTTTTTCTTACAGTTGAATCTTGAGATATAAGAGTCAGTATGGGCCTTCATTCTTTCCAATTTTTTGTGTTTCTTTATCCCAATTTTTGCATATATATATATATATTTATATATATGGAATGTAATGTATGATGGAAATTCACATTATGAATTTAATTCTTCTACATGTTCATCAGCGGCTGCTGTTGTTTTATTATTATGTAAAGCTTATTTCTCTATTCATAAGATTTGAAGGAAGTAAGCTTCTTTCACTTAGAACAATAACTGTAAACTGCTGCTGTTATTATTATTACATAAAGCAAATAAAAACGTCCTTCTTATGTATCATTGGACGGATTAAAAAAAAAAAAAAAAAAAGGAAACACAGGAAAACACTTGTGTCTAATTCACTCTCTTCTGATTAAAGAAATTAAAAATGGAAAAATCAAAGAGAAAAAGAAAAAAAAAGATACAAGTTTTAGTTAACAGTGACTTTGCCAATCATGCCAGCACCCTGGTGAGGTGAACAGTAAAAACTGTAAGTTCCTTTCTCAGTCAAAGTGACAGAGTATTCCTCTCCTGGTCCATTTAGAAGTGCCTCCTCGCTCATGGAAATAGCTGAAGCATCAACACCTGCTGGTACTTCATCTTCATCAAACACTACATTGTGTGGGAACCCAGCATTGTTCTTGAACACAATCTTCTCCCCTGGAGCCACTGAGAAGTTGCCCGGAACAAAAGCAAGACCGCCGTCGTCGCTGCCGAGTTTGACTTCAATAGCCATGGCACTGCTAGCAAGAATTGCACTTGCAGCAGTAGCAACAAAAGCAGCAGCACCCATGTCTTTCAATGAAGCCTTGATTGACAACTTAGGTGCTGGAATTCCAGCAGATACAATCTTGACATTGCTGGTGGTGGGAGTAATTCTTGAATAACCAGCCTTGAGACCTGTGAATGATGGGATGGAAACAGCAGCTGAGGTGACTGTGGCCATTTTCTGTTTTCTTGTTTTAATGGAGATGGATCAACAACAAGGGAAAGAGAAGGGTGAAAGGAGTATAAATAACAAGGGTGTTTCTTGAATGAGGATGAATGGATTTTTCTTTCTTTCTTTCTTTCTTGTATTATATGAGGTTGAAACTTGTGTGGTTTAGGTTGGATGGATGGATAATGAATGGTAGGGATGATGGGTTGGGTTATCTTGTGGAGGGTTTCTGTGATTGGTTGGAATGGGACTCTATCCTTTCTACGTGGAATTTCCTACCTTTTAGATATTTTTCTTCTCAATGTGAGGTGGAAATTTATTGTTGGTAGTGGTGAAGAATAAATGAGTTTTGCCAATTGAAAAAAAGAAGCTTATTCTCAATCACATCTTGGATCAAGATCAAGTTCTCCAATTCTTGAAATTTTGCATGGTTCAAATGATTGGACTTTTATCATTTCAGAAATTTTGCTAATTCTATCAATATCTGACTTACTAATTTTACAACAATACGTAATTTTGTGGGCAATTTTACAGAAGTTTCAACATTGGAAAAAGTTCTAATTTATACAAGTGAGAATTATTTCAAAAAAATTGTGTGTCTAAAAGCATCTATTTATTCTCAGGAGATCTTTCTATATTAACTCAAGAGCCAATGTATTGATCCATTTGGCCACAGAACGTATAAGCAACGACTGCTGCTTTATTATTATTATTATTATTATTATTATTGTCAAGATTAACCGCAACTTGCGGCTTTCTGAATTGAAAAGCATCAAAAGAAAATAAAGAAAACACATCTTGGATATCTATTTGTTCACAAACTTATCAGAAATGTGATAAAATATAAAATCAACATAGCTTCATACTTTTCCTCATGCTTTCCATACAATCCAACCTCCGACACTTGAAGCCCCCTCCCAACCCAAAACAAAGTAAGGATGTCCAGTAACCATAATTATATCCTCCATAAAAATCATTGTCAATTTGGCAGCTTATTGCAGTTTGAAGCAAACAAAGAATAAAAAGATGGATAACCAGATACACTGCTACATTCTGTTGTAAAAACATTCAACACAAGTTGAGGAGAAATATACATGGGTAGTAGCAGAAAGGAATTCAATAACACTTTATAACAAGGGATTTATAACAAGGGATAAAAGTTAGGACTGATCAATGACCATCACACACTTTTTTCTTCTACACAATAACCCCTCCTTTAGAGCATTGTATAGCAAATAGGCATCAAAGAACATTCAAAACTTTCTTCCCCCACAATGAAATTCTGAAAAAAAAGGTTCTAACGGGAGAAAACAAAAACCTCCATGCAATTTAACTACAGTGCCAAAAATCCAAAAAAAAAAATTGTTGAACAGATTACCAAAGTACCAGAACATTATTCAACACATAAGAAATAGCAGGAGAGTAAAAATCTAGCAAAATCACTCATTGTTTTGCAAGGGAAAGGGGATTTTAGTAGAAAAACACAAGATTTTCCCCTATCATATTCAACATCAATATCAAACAGTCAATCCCAAAGCCATGTTAAATTTCTCCTTCAAACAGTCCATTCAACATAGTATATTTCTAAATACCAACTAACTCAAGAAGTGATACATTTAAATTAAAAATGGACACTATCAATGACCAGATCCCAAAACAGAAGAGGGCATCCTAAAATTTTAATATAAGCATAAGCATGTTTTCCATTGCATAAAGCCCAAACCCTAACATAGGATAACCTACATTTCATAAGAAATGCATGTTCAGCAAACACCATACCACATGCTTATATATACCAGGATTAAGCCAAGATTTTAACACAGCCTGAACCACTGCTGCTGCTATACCATCTTATGAGCTAATTAACCACATCCTTTATACAGAGCATAAATTTTCCATTAGACAATTATGGATAAAATCTATAAGTAACATATGGACTAAATTTATACATGTATACTTACATACATACACATAGAGGTAAAATTTTTTATCTACCTGTGTAAATACTAAGTTGAGATATCTATTCTATATACAATCACAACTTCCCCCATGGGACCAATGTAATGTACTCCCGAGAATTAGCCTTTATCCTCCTATTTCACTTCATAAAAGGGGAAAGATATCATCATTGCTGTCGTCCTCATTCAGGTCGAAGTACTTTAAACCCAATTCATTGTTCACATTGGGGTTGAAGCTCGAATTCACATAGCATTTCATCTCGTGAAATAGGTTCAAATTGTCCACCAGCTTGTGAAATACATTGCATCCACAACACTACCAAAAATGTAATGAAAGCATTAGCAACAAGAATCAAACAAACTTTAAGAAAGGAAAAAGGATCATACTCATACGTAATCCACTGTATATATATACCTGGACAAAAACAGTGCCGTCAGTATAGGCATGCGGATTGATGGCTCGGGTGGTGCGCTGGCCGCAGACATTGCAAGTGAAGGCCACGCGCATACGACGGCGTGGCGACTTGGTGAAGAGAGACCAGGGAAACGTGGAAATCTGCTCAGTACCCGATTCAGATTCCGAACCTGCAGGAACAGACGGACCTTCCATGCCCGATCCAGTAGTCCATCCTCTAACGTTGGCAGCACTCAAAACTAATCCCATCGCAGCATCCTGTTCAATCAAGTCAAATCAAGAAACAAGGAAACACACGAAATAAATAAATATATATATATATATAAAAAATATATATATATTGATTTGTTATACACAAAAACTATAGACAGAACACGCACCTTAGAGAGTGTACCACGGCTGAGGATGGGGACAAGGCTGCTTGATTCCCGACTTGAATCGGAGCTAAGATCGGGTTCGTTTCCATTATCTGGTAAAAAAAAACAGAGGTAACAGATAGAAGTTAGAAATGGAATTCAAGCGAAAGCCGGGAGTAACAGAAATCTTAAACGTACTTTTCGGGGAGGTGGAGAAACGGAGAAGCCGTCGAGAAGAAGAATCCTTCGATCTAGAGGAGAAAATTGGCAGAGAAGTTACGGTGGCAGTGGTGGTCAGGGCTTCCATTTTCTGCTCTCCGGTGTAGTAAGGCGGTGGTTGATGGTGGTTTCTGGATGAGTTTTTTTCAGTTTGACCACTTATAATCTCCGGAAAACCGACTTTGCTGACCAATACAATCTCAGATTTTAATTTGCTGATTTTGTTTATGGTCCTTAATATTTATTTTAATGACAATTAGCACCTTGTACTTTTTATCATGATGATTTAAATATATATAATTATTAATTTTATTAAGAATAATACATAATTCAATTGTTAATAATCTTATTTATGATGTAATTTTTGTCATTTGATCAAAATTAATTAACATTTACTATTTTTTACATGTGAGGTACACATTAAATTTAGGAGGTCTTTTTTTATATTTTATGTCAGATAATTTCCAAAAATACATAAAATAACAAAAAAAATAAATCTTTAAAGTTAATACATGTATCCATTACACCCCAAAAGGTAATTTAATATTAATTAATTTTAATTATCCAAAAAAAAATTGATTAATTTTAATTAAAATTACCAATTTTAAAAAAATAAATATAGATTCAATTTAATAGAAATTAAAGATTTTAAATCAATTTCAAGAAAACTAAATAATTATAGAAAGAGAATTTTCATTTAAAATGATAAGAGATTGTTTTTTTCTTTCTTCTTCCCTTTTTTTTTTCTTTTTTTTTTTGTGAAAGAGAGGAATTTTTTTTTTTATCGCACGGGTGTCTTGAGTGGATTCCGCTCGCTGATTTGTAAGCACCTCGTTGGGTGGGATAATTGACCAGAGAATTTAACATTTTTTCATATCCAAGTCGGGATTTGAAACCTCTACCGTTCCACCACATGCCTCTGGTTAAAGAGAGGAATCTTTTCTTCTTCTTTTTTCGTGTGGTGTCCGAGTTATACCCGAATAATCCACACCCAGATCCGGCAGCACTATGGCTGAATTGGGGATCGAACTCCCGTCATTTGATCAACAAATGTGGTTGCTAATCACTCGGCCAAAACACACTTGACAAAGAGAAGAATCTTTATTAAATTAAATTATCCTTAGAATTGAATTAATTCTTTTGGATATTTGTGGGCTTAAATAATTATGGGCTTTTGTCATATAGCCCATTATGATTTAGGATGCTCCAAAACTAAATCAAACTTACTTTTTTTTTTTTTTTTAAGAAAATTCTTATCCAAATTTTAAATAACGGCATACATCTACATGAGTTGAAGTTGAAACCTGTAACTTCACTTAAAGTTAGGAGAGCTCATTACCAACTCGTTTCAACTCACTTTTATTTTTTTTAAATTACTAAAAATATACCTTTTACACAAATCAACAAAATTGTTGGTAATAGGTTTATTGGTCAAATAAAAATAATTTGTTTCTCTAAAATAAGTTTTGAATTATTAACAATATTCAAGTGGAACGAGTTTGGTTTCCTTTGTGCAACGTCTTGAATTCGAATTTTATCTATAGAGAGACTAATGTAGAACTTCCTCGAACACATAAAAATAAAAAATAAAATTAAAATAAAAAATTAACAATTCACTTCATAACTTAACAAATAAACTCATTGTGAGTGTCATTCGAAGCTTATTTTTGTTTAAAAATAATATCCGCAATAATAATAATAAGAGACAATGAAATTCAAAGCATAGGTGAGCTGCTAATGAACTTTTTTGACTAAAGTGAGGTCGAAGATTCAAATATAAAATTTAGGCTTACAGATTTCCTTCCGTAATGGAACCATATATGAAAGAGTTAGACTTCAACACAATAGGACACGCTTATAACAAAAATAAATAAACGAAACTCCAAGGCGTAAGTGAGCTGATAAGGAGCTCTCCTAGTTTAAGTGGGGTTGAAGTTCAAACCTCATTCATGTATGTAACTGTTTAAAATTTGGTGTCAGAACTTCCTCCTGCAAAAGACCAACATAGCTCAAACAGAGATTAGTCTAGATGTAGATTTGATTTAAAAGTGTCCTCTCATAATTTGTGACTCATCTAAAACACCTCGTACTTAAGGAAAAAATAAATAAATAAAAGAGAGAGAGAAAGAAAATGAGATTAAAATGGGAGAATTAAAAATGCTGATCATTCAAGAGCACAGTGGGAGAGTACAGGAAAGTACTGTTGTTGGAGCATGTATAGTGGCCACTGTCACACACGACAAGCCAGACATCAGAAGAAGAAGAAGAAATTGTGTTCAGTCGTGTTACTGTCTTCTGGTCCATGATTATATATTATATATATTATGGGTACTTTTTTTTTTTTTCTTCTTCTTAAGTACGAGGTCTCATATATGAGCCTCAAATTATGAGAAGATATTTTTAAGTCAAATCTACATCAAAATTAATCTTTTTTCGACCTGGGTTGGTCCTTGCGGGAGGAAGCTCTAGCCCAGATTTTAAACAGTTGAAGGGTTTGAACCCAACATCACTTAAGTTAGTAAAACTTCTTACTAGCTCACATACTTTTTAGGATTATGTGTACCTTTAACTATTTATGTAACAATCTTTTTTATTATATAATCCATCCATTTTATTTTTTATTTTTTAATCATACTAGAGAGAAATCCACTTTTTTAAAATATATATTTATTTATTGATATATTTTTTTAATATTCATGTAATTAATTAATATATTATAATATCAATTCGAGTCATGTTATTTTCTTACTTGAGAAAGCTCTGACAGTCGAAATTTGAACTGTCAACTTTACCTAACCTAGAAAAGCTCATTATCAACTTACTTGTTTCTCGGTTAACATTTTGGTTTCACTACAACTCTGCTTAAATGTGTCTAAATCGATACATACATATATATAAAAATATATATTAGATTTTTTTTTAAAAAAAAATGCTACTTTTATGTGATAAACCCTAAATACTAACTCCGAGAGGTTGGATCGGTGGTAAGATCCATAAAATGAACCGTAAACTCTAACATCTTGAGATCGAATTCGACACCAATCTCCCTTAGAGTCATCGGACTTGGGGGTTAACCCCTTGAATTACTCAAGATACACATGTGGAAACACCTTGTCGAGGACTTGTGTACCTCTAAAATTAGTCGAGGTGCGTGTTCTCTATTGCACCTGACCAGATACCTTATGCTAAGGAAAAAAAATGTGATAAACCTAAATATGAGTAGAATGAATCCTTAGAAACAAGAAAATCAAGAGGGGAGAAGAGGGTGGGAGGGGTCAAATCATCCCCACCATAAGGATGTGGTGGACCGTTTTCCCCATTTCACTGGAAAAGCCAGACATCCTTGTATTGTGGGTTCCCAACATTCACCAGAGTCCTCAGTAGTCACTGTCCTCTTAAACAATCATTTCTCCATTTCATGTCTTCGGTTGTTTTGAATACATCTCAATTAAAGCAATATCTTTAAATCATGTAATATATTTAAATTAATTATGGTTCTAATCAAGTCAATTTTTATAAAAAGATAAATTTCATCCACGAGTTTTAAATATTTGCATAAATTAATATAGTTTCAACCCTAAAAGCTTATTTAAGCGATAAGAGCTTTTTATCAATTTACATACACTTTTCCTTGATGTTATATATTATTTTTTTAATGTAATAATTTCTCTCGAGTTTTTCTCTAGAGTTAGTTCTTGTTTTTAATATACTATTTTTAATTTTATGATTGATACTAATATCATCTCTAAATGTTAACGATCGGAGTTACGTTTAAAGGTTTTTCCGAACTATATTAAATAAATAAATAAGTGTATGAAAAATCTTCTTTACTTGATATATAAGTGAGTTTGTTGATCTCGATTCGATTATAATTTGTAAAGGTTATGTAAAAATCAAAGTAATTAAGGACCTTGTTAGCTCATATTCTATGAGGGCAACTAAAATAATATCCAAATTTATTGATAAATGTTGGGGTATCAACGCAAGTCTCACATCAAAAGATAATGCGAGAGTTGCATATCATATAAATATTCCAAATACTTCATTAGTATAATACTTTTTTGGAAGGTGCCCAAAAACAAAATTGTGAGGACTTATGCCCAAAACAGACAATATCATACTAATATGAGAGTTAATTAAGGTGAGATAACAGTCCAACAAGATGAATGAACAAGCTCAATAATAAATAATTTCAAATATGAAAAGTATTAAGGAATTTAAATATATATATATATATATTATATATATATATGTTTAATAAAAAATTGTTAACTTTCTTGTATGAATGGATGCTTTGATCACCTTCAAGAGCTTTCAAAAAAGGGGGTTCTTCACTAGTTGGGTATTTTGTCATTTGATTTTGTTTAGTATTAAAATGGTTAGAGGAGGGACCTACATATAAACACCTCTTTTTGACTAAAAATAAGATGAACTAAGAATCCATTCATTCAAATTAAAGGATAAATAAGGCCTTAAATTCAAATTAAAGGATAAATAAGGCCTTAAATTCAAATATTACGTATAGAAAATGAGTATCTAAAGAAATCAATGATTTAATTTCAGATTAATAAAAATCAAAGTTACTATTCAATATCAAAAGTTAAAAAAATCAATTGTTTGTGGTTGAGTTGGTACAAATGTACCTTTTAAGCATCCCCTCTCTTGTCGGGTGATGAAGGTTTAACACCAGAATTCAACAAAAAATGCTGCCAGATCCGGGTGGGGATTAAAGATATTATTTATAATTATATAAAATCCATTAGGAACTTTATAGTCTTAAATGAGGTTAGAGTTCAAACTCTTATTACATATGCAGTTGTTTAAAATTTGAGAGCAAAGTCTTCTCCTACAAGGACCAACCCAACTTAAATGGGATTAGTACGTATGAATGTGAAATACTTCTTATATAGTTTGAGACTCATATAAAATATAACGTTAAATAAACAAAAGAAATTTTATTAGGAAAAAAGGAAGAGGAATCTAAGGGTTGCACAAAACACCAAGGGAAGGAATTTACCAGGAAGTTTGTAGACTTTTGCTTCCTCTATATCATGGTGGTACCTAATCCTTCAGTGTAATTTCAATTCAAGTTGACAATAATAAATGATGTTAACAATTTTATTTTATTTTATATATATATATATATATATTTATAATTTAAGGTATTTTACCAAGTCTTTGCTCAAGAATCTGAAAAGTAGATTCCTTTAGATTCTACATTGTACTTTTTTTGCTTAACCACTTTTTTTTTGGAGACTAGTTGCTACTTTATATATATATATATATATATTTATTTATTTTATGCTTTTATTTAAATGAATTATTTTTATATGAATATGTTATCGTAAAAAATTTAATTTTTTTCAAATTATAATGATTCGGACTAATCTAGATTTAACTTGAATTGCACAAGCAGAATTTAACTTTAGTATAAAAATTATGAAAGGTTAAAAAAAAAAAAAAAATTATTGAAGAATGAAATGTTAAAAAAGACAAAAAATTAATCAATTTTCCTGATTTTAATGTTTCGTATTTTGTAATAACCCGTGATTCATGTCTATTGGATTCATCAAAAAAATCTTTTAATAATTTAACCATGTTATTATTATTATTTTTAACATTGATGATAGTGATTCCCTTTTTAAATAATCCTTTGGTGATTCAAGCAATGAGGTAATAATCTCATCATTGTTTATCCAACTTTAGTTGAATTAAGTCTTTCACTTCTATTCATCAAAAAAAAAAAAAAAAAAAAAAATCTTTCATTTCTTAGTTCTCACAATAAAAAAAAATTGCATTATAAATGTTATATGAGGTCAAGATTTTAACACTTGTGTGAACGCCATGTAAGAGTTAGAACGAGACTTTCTCAAATAAGAATTAGACTTTAAAAGTTACAACTCAAACCGAATCCGGATTAGTTGGAGATACTAGATGGTTTAAAAAAAAAAAAAAACTTTAATTGGAGTTCTTAATAAGAACCCAGCGAACAATATAAATTATTATTATTATTATTTTTTTTTTAAAGAGTGGGAAATGAGTCGATCAAATTTGCCCCATTATTGGATGAGATAAAAGGTGGGTTGCTATTAGAAAAGAAAATTTGTTTTTCTTTTTCCTTTTTCTTTCTAAAGTTGAATGATTTGTTTAATCTTGAAATGGATAGTAAAATATTCAGAATTGTATATATATATATATATATATATATGTAGTTAATTGAAAAGATTGAGTCTGGACTAAGAGACAGTGGTGATATAAGCAAAGCCAGAAAGCATTGTTTGAATCCACGTCTGATACACATCCAAGTTGCTGTCTTTTGCTTTTGATTTTTTGTAAATTTTTCTTTTTCTGTAATTTTTTTTTTTTCATTCATGCAAGCAAGCAAGCAAGGAAGGTGGGGAGAGAGAATATGCATTCGTAAACTCCAACAACTCTTTTTGCCTCTCAATTTCATCTCTCTTCTTTTTTTTTTTTTGTGGGTTTTTGGTTTTTTCTCTCTTTCTCTCTCTTAGCTATGCAAAATTTTAATCTTTTTTAATGATTAAATATTTTTAGTAGTAATAGATCAAAGAGAATCTGAATCCGGTTGCATATTCGTCCCTTTCTTTCTTTTTGTTTCTTGGGCATCTCGGTTATGGAAGATACCGAGAGTTGTAGCAGTAAAGCATCAGACTCTTCTCCATGTTCAAGCCGGAAACGGCGGCAAAAGGTTGAGGTTTATCATGAAGTTCTCCGAAGACTAAAGGAGTCGGAGGTGGAAGAATCTTGTCGGCCCGGTTTTGAAGATGAGCTCTGGAATCACTTCTCTCGGCTCCCACTTCGGTATTAAGAATCTTTTTGTGCGTGTGTTAATTTCTTGGTAAAAAATGGAGCTTAGTTAGCAGAGTTTGATGCCCGAGAAGGGTTTAGTGTGTAAATATATTTTGTATATTGTGTTAAATCGAGTTAAATTTTCACCAGTCCAAAAACTTATGCTGATAGAGAAAAAGGTTTAGCAGTAACATATTGTGTCTTCTTTTCTTGTTAATTTTCAGTTTCACTTGAACACAATTGGGGAAAATGATCAATATATGGTGAAGGCTTTTGGATTATTATCTGTACGTCTAAAGTATAATACTACAACAATTTGGAACCAAGAAAATGGAGAAAGGGCTTGCTAACTAAAGTGGATAATTTTAATGGAAAAGTTAGTTTACTGCTGGAGATTTTAAGACAAATTCCACTTTTTGATTCTTAATGGTGTTGGATTATTTTCATTTCATGCTAACTGAGTGACTATGTTCTCCCTGATTGTTGTTGCAGTTATGCTTTAGATGTAAATATTGAGAGGGCACAAGATGTTCTCATGCACAAGAAATTACTTCAGTTGGCTCTTGACCCTAACACCAGGCCAGCATTTGAAGTCCGATTAGTCCAGGTGGGATCCTGGAACTGTCCACTTTTTACATTTAGCTTCAATTGATTTTTACGAATTCTTTTTGTTCTGATTAAATTGATTGTTTATCATAGTAAAATTGGCTGTTGTTATTCAGTTGATCAGCCTTCTCTGCCAATTGATGTTTTGACTGTCCATATATATATATATATATAGATATGAGGTAACTTTCTCCTTTCTGTGCAGGTTCATCCCTTCTCTGATGGGAATCCTGGTGATTTAACACATTCAGCCAATACAAGAACTGATGGTCAAAATGTGGATTTCCCTGGCAGGTAAAGCACTTGATCTTGTAAGTTTTAGTGATATATATATATATATATATATATATATATATATAATATAAAATATTTCCGGCTTCTCTCACAAGTTTCTCTCTGTGATTTATAGGCTCCATCCTCCACCTACTTTCTGCCAATCATCAAACTTAGGATTTGAACTACAAGCAGAAGATTATGCTTTTACTCAAGATGGAAATAGCTCTGTGAGTGGAATTTCCAAATTATTTCGGTAATATTCTGAAAGGTTTGCGTTAGATTCAGCATTTTGTTTTTCTTTTCTGTTCTGTGCTATTATTAGGCTCATTACGCATTAACTTTTGAGATCATTGTTGGCCTTTGGCTCACTCTTTTTTGCTCTATTTTTTCGAGCTGTTGGAGAAGAGATCTTTTTCATATTAATGGTCCTGAAAGTGAAAGCTTATTTATTTTGTAACTGATATGTTGTTGTATCTTTTGCAGTCCTTCGCATGAAATTACAATATCAACAAATGACAAACCAAAACTCCTTAGTCAGGTAAAGTCCTTTGTCATCAACTCTTTTTGCCAAGAGTGCATATTTTGTGGTGATAATGGGTAACATGTTTTATATCTGGTGTGAACGGTTACTGATTCTGGAATCATTTATGTTCATAGTCTTTCCAGTGGGGATTGATTTGTATTAGCAAAGTGATTTCCTTGAAAAAAAAAAAAAAAAACCTGCCACTATTTATAAAGTTCTTAATAAACATAGCCTGTTAGATATTTTCTGTATGAGAGATTTGTGTAGCTTGAGCAGAACTATGCACTACAGTTTTTCTCTGGTTTTCCTTTATCGATTGTCTATCTTGTTCCTCCCTTGATGTCCTTCAGACAGTGCCTTCGGATTGGAGATCAGTTCCATGACTGTCAATGTCATTGACATCCTCGAATGGGACTGGGCTAAGCTGAGGGGAAAGGGTTTTCCATGAGATGTGAAATAAAAACTTTTATTGGCTCGCAAGGTTTGTGGATATAAACGGTTTGTCTGATATTAGTAAGAATTGTCCATGTTTCTGCTAAACATGATTTTGTTGAACTCATTTAACCCAAATTTATCGCTGATCAGATCTGAATATACATTAGTTTACAAGTTTAGTTTCTTATCATATTTACTAATTGCCTTTTAAGAAAAATTTTGTTCACAAGCTGTTCTTGGGGTGTAGGACCTGTGGCATTTCTTGAAGATATAAAGTTTTCTCTATTTTAATTGCTAAAATCATTTTTATTCTCATTTTTTCTTTGTAATTCCTCAATCCTTATTATAACAATGGCATTAAAGTAACACATAATCTGTAGAAGAAAGGACACCTGATACTTAAAACAAGTGTCTGGGATTTGGTTCTCTTGGTTTTGTTCTCTATCGAGAATACTTTCTAAAGATTTTCCTCGTCTTTTCTTTTGTAGATTCATCTAATTCAGGAACATTTCTGGTTTGATATGTTTTCTACATTTTATCAATCATCTTTCTTATGTGTGCATGTACTTTACATTTTCAGTTGACTTCCTTATTTTCGGAGGTTGGGCTGAACATTCAGGAAGCTCAT
The DNA here is from genome assembly GCA_025388415.1 of Cynanchum wilfordii. Taxonomy (NCBI): domain Eukaryota; kingdom Viridiplantae; phylum Streptophyta; class Magnoliopsida; order Gentianales; family Apocynaceae; genus Cynanchum; species Cynanchum wilfordii. Next base: position 504,520 of record JAHSUH010000783.1, on the reverse strand, counting down.
GTTTTTTCCACTATAGATGGATACTCCTTGGATGTTTTTGTTGTAGATGGTTGGGCATACGAGGTATCGCTCTCATTCACTGATGAATTCATCTTGTTTCAGGGTTTACTCCTGTTAAACTATCTTGTGTGGTTGACATGCTTTCCATCTGCAAAAATCTCAGGAAACTGACCAGCTCATCAGTGTCCTAGCAAAAGAAATTCCAAAAATTGAGGTAATTTGGCATACAAGAACTAGATTTTGACGAAACGTCCAGTGGGATTTCGAAAGCTCATTGTCTGGAACACTCTGCAGGAGTACTCTGGATTAAATCAAGAATCACTGCCTCCCGGATTGGTGAATTCCAAGATAAAGCTTTTACCAGAGCAGGTTGTTGACATCCCAACTGATGGAAGTGACGTCTGGGAAATAGATTCCAAGCTATTGAAATTTGAATGTAAAATTGCCACAGGATCAATTGGCAATCTGTAAGTTTTTCTATATATATATATATATATATATATCATTACATGAGAGATGCCTTGATATTCTTCTCTGTTCCACATTTGACTGCCAAAAACTATATATTGAAATAGGTATAAAGGAACCTTACGCAGTCAAGACGTGGCAATCAAAGTTCTTAGAACCGAGCACTTGAATGTAAATATGCAAAGAGAATTTACCCAAGAAGTCTACATATTGAGGTTCTTCCTCTTTCTTTGTCCAGTCTTTCTGCTGGAAACAAACGAACTTCTTTGCTGATTCCTTAATACTTGCAGGAGAGTCCGGCACAAGAATGTTATACAGTTTATCGGTGCATGTACAAGACCTCCACTTTTATGCATTGTCACTGGTATAACCCTTGAATCAGCTATACATAATCTCACATTATTATGTCTTTCAAACATTTGGAGTTCACTGTTTTTTTGTCTGTTTTGGAATTCCACATGATATGAATCCTTGATTTCAGAATACATGTCCGGGGGAAGTGTCTACGATTTCTTGCATAAGAAGAAAGGTTTTCTAAAGCTACCGGCCTTACTGAAAGCCGCCACCGATGTTGCAAGAGGAATGAGCTACTTGCACCAGAACAATATAATCCACAGGGACCTCAAGGCTGCTAATCTTTTAATGGATGAAAATGAAGTAAGAAAAAATTGTTGCAAATACTTGCTTTCCTCTTCTTCCATTTACGGTCAAATCATGAAATCTGCGACCTTTTGTCCAATTTTCTTCTCACGGGCCTCTCTCTCTCTCTCACATAGGTAGTTAAGGTTGCTGATTTCGGAGTAGCTAGAGTTCAAGTACAATCCGGAGTTATGACAGCAGAAACAGGAACTTATCGCTGGATGGCTCCAGAGGTTAATAATGCTTATTCATATTCTTTAATACAAATAAACTGCTGCTTTACATGGTTTGAATTTGCAATCTTGATTCTGCTATATATTGTTTGGATGCTTTGAAGGTTATCGAGCACAAGCCGTACAATCATAAAGCTGATGTTTTTAGCTACGGAATAGTTCTCTGGGAGCTACTGACAGGAAAGGTTGTCATTATATTGCATTACCAACACATATTTCCATTGTTGTTAAAGAGTGAGTGACTCTAAAAATCTGTCTTCTTGATCTTGCCATGCCAGCTTCCTTATGAGTATTTGACACCATTACAAGCTGCTGTTGGAGTTGTTCAGAAGGTACATTTCTCATTTTTACTGTTATTTCGCCTTTGCCAATATCAGCCTTAGTAGCTTCACTACCATTCTACATCCAAATCCCTCTTTTTTTCTTGATTCCATTCATTCTGGAAAGAAACGAAAAGAAAAGAATGCATCGGTTTGACTTGAGTAGTGGGCAATAGCTTTTAAATGCTACACGAAATCTCTAGTTTGACTCTTGTAAGAGTCAGAGTGTGATCTTACTTAAAATCTGACTCTACGAGCGGTAGTCAGACAAGTAAATCTTGTTGGTCTAGCAAAAAAAAAACCTCTCCATATGAACAGTGCATTAGACTTGTTTGGCTTAGTGTTCATTCAAAACCAGTTCAACTTTTTTCTATAGATTATTTGTTATCTGAAGTCATTGTTGAGCCTAATCAAACAAGAAAGTCTATCCTAAGCTCTTACACGGTGTTTATGACCTCGTGTAATATTTACTAGCCGTTTATCACTTGTATCAAGTCAAAAATTTTATAATATAAGTGCATTCATAGTAAATATAACATTTGGATGTTTTCTCTTTTCCTGATACACACAACAGGGTCTAAGGCCTACAGTACCACGGCATACTCATCCATTAATGGTAGAGTTGCTGGAGAGATGCTGGCAGCAAGAACCAGCTTCCCGACCTGAATTTACAGAGATCATTGACATCTTGCAACAAATCGCTAAGAGGGTATATATGTAACTCCACTCTCTATTCTTTTTGCTTTAACCTCCTAATTCAAAATTGAGTCGTGTAGGATCAAGGAAAGCGATCTCAAACACACGTTTCTCTATATACAAAGTTTGAACTTGAAACTTTGTTTAAGGAGAATTAAGTTCTTTTTCACTTAAAATCCCTTTTCAGAGGAATTTCTCTAACATTCATTTCTTCGTATGTTCAAACTTTGAGATCTTTCTTTATGGAGAATCAAGTTCTTCCATTGATCTTTTTTGAGAAAAATATTCGAAAATATTTTTCATAACACTTATTTCTCCATTTATCCTTTTCTATTCTTCTACCTGCATTTTGATTCAAAAGTCTTGGGATCCAATTCTTTTGTGTGTTTGTGTGTGTGTTTTTTTTTGTTTAAAACCAGGTTGTTGAAGAAGAAAGAGCAAGCAAAAGGAGAAGTCTTGGAGAAGCGTACCAGCTCATGGACGTGTGGCCATTGAAGAGACAAGAAAATGAAAATACTGTATGAGAGAGAACAAGATTAATGTAACAATATATAGGGAAAAAAATAATTATAATAATTAAAAAAATAATTAACCTTTTTTTTTATCTTTTCTTTTAATTAGATTTCCTCTATTAGGTCTCATGCGTTTCAACGTAAGTTGTGTACATGAAATAAGTTTAAAATCTTCCGTAACCTATATATATCTATATATATATATATATATATATATATATATATATATATATATATATATATTTATACTTCTTTTTTTTTCATTATTTTGCTCGACCCTAAATTTTAAACAGTGCATACTTGGATTGGAGTTTAAACCTTCAATTTCACTCAAAGTCGGAAAGTCACTTAAAATCTCGATTTCACTTGGAGTTTTATAAATTTATATTTAAATCTCGATAATAAATCAAAATAGTCTTAAATTAACTTAAAACATAGGTGATTATTTGAACTTTTACTCATATATACTATTTAAAATTTGGGATCAAAGTTCCGTGTAAAGAATTAACTCGACTTGAACGAGAATTAATATTCAACCCTCAATCGTTTAAAATTTGAAAAAAAAGCTTTCTCCGATAAAGGACTAACTTGGTTCGAACGAAACTTAGTCCGAATGTAAAATTTTATAGCTCGAAAGTGATATACCATACTTTATGAACTATCTAAGTACATCTTGTACCTTTGAGAAAAATACAATAAAAAGCCTTAAATTTACATTTGGTAAAAACATCAAATTAAAATGAATAATGCAATAAAAAGATTATCGTTACATCATTTAATAATAATTCAAATATTATTCACTTGTGTCAAATAATTTTTTATTTTGAATTTTCCACTTTAATTATGTAAATTACAGAAGAATCTTTTAAAAAATTACACTAACATTTTAGTAAAAACTTTTAATAAACAATATTTCGAATTAAAATATTAAAAATATACACTAACATTTTGTTTGACTAAAATTTTGAATTGAAATATTAAAAATATAATTACATTTTGGACCAATTATTGTTACCCCGGGGGCCCATGGGGGTTGAGTTTGGTAGGGGAATTACGGTTCGATCCCCTACAAACACGATTGAGAAGAGTTTAAAGCCGTAATCCCTGAACCCTCCGAACCCGAATTAATCGACCCGTGTGAGTTCGGATACCGGATCCTTATGAGAAAAAAATTTAACATTTTGGGCTAGACCTTAAAACATTTTGTTAGTAAGAAAGATGGATCATAAAGTTGGCCCTCTTTATTATTTTTCACATATCAGGCCCATAATAAGGCCGCCTAGGGTTTTCACTACTCATCTTTACATATAAATTTCGTTTTCCTCCGCACTCGCACACCAGATTTTCTCTCGGGAACGTCTGGACGCCTCAAACAAACGGAAAACCGGATTGCTGCCCTATTTCCATCGCCATTGAAGAACACCTGATTTAATTCAATGGTTCGTTTTGCGCATCTAAATGCTATTAATTCATTCTGGTTCTTTTTTTTAGTAGAATTCTTGAGGTATTGATTTACTTTCTCTATTGATTTTTCTGATTTGCTAGGCACCGAAGAAGGATAAGGCCGCTCCCCCGTCTTCCAAGCCTGCGAAGTCCGGCGGTGGAAAGCAGAAGAAGAAGGTCTTGCACTTGTGCTTTATTTGCTGATTTTTGTTTGCTTTATACATGTATAAATAAATTTGTTGATATGTACTTAATTTTTTTTATGATTATTAAAAATTGCAGAAGTGGAGTAAGGGAAAGCAAAAGGAGAAGGTTAATAACATGGTACTGTTCGACAAGGCTACATATGACAAGCTCCTAACTGAAATTCCGAAGGGCAAGCTCATTACTCCCTCGCATATCTCAGATCGTCTCAGGGTAATTCTCCGGGAACTTTTCCCCTCTTTTCAGTTAATACAGTATCCTTTTTTGCTGTTATGGTTGTCTAGATTTGTAATTATAACATTCTAGGTTAATTTCGCTAGTGAATTTTAAAGTTAGGATGTCATTGGCTCTGGACGGTTTTCATTTTTTATTAGATTTATTTAGTTCTGCAATTATAATGGAAAGGAAATTGTTATAACTCAGAAATGGTAAAAGACAGTGTAGGTTAAACAAAGGATTGTGTATTTAGTGCACATTTATTTGGAGGAAGATAGAAATTCAATGACTAAAATTAGTGCACATATTTTTTTTTTCAAAAATGAAATGCAAATGCATCATGAATATTAAGCCCTGGCATTGAAAATGTTGCAGGTTAATGGATCACTTGCAAGGAAAGCCATTAGAGAATTGATGGCTAGAGGTTCGATTAGGATGGTTTCTGCCCATGCTAGTCAACAAATCTACACAAGAGCTACCAACACTTGAGTAGTAGAAGTTTCATTTTTGTTGTTCTTATCAATGTCTAGGTTTTTACCTTTTTTTTGAAAAAAAATGTACCATCTATTTCAATTATATACCCTTCAGTGCAATGTTTTCAAGTGGTGGTTATATGAATATTAGACTGAGTTATTATTTTCTTTGTCTAATGAAGTTGTTACTTACTCCATTAATGATTTTATCATCTCTTTTATCTGGTTTAATATGATTTTTCACTGAGTTAAAACTTAAAACTAAGTTTGCAATAAGAATATTAGTGAGGAGCAGGATGCAATACTTATCATTATCATGGTAATTCTGTCCTGCTGGAGCTTGATCCGAATACAATCAATGGTCATCTGACTTTTAATTTTTTTAAATAATAAAATATTTAATATTATTTGTAAGTAATATAGAATGTGACAGCTGTTTTCATGGTCATATATAAATATATATTTTACAGTATTTGTATTCTAAATATTTAGATTATTTTAAAGAGTTATTTTATCTTGTGAATAAGATTTTTATTTCAAATAAATAACCTTTTTTTTTTATATTTGGTAACAATAGAGATATTATATATATATAAAAATATTTAATATTGTATGCTATTTAAATGAGTATTTCAATATATAAAATACTTGTTTTAGGATATTGAACCCATCGTTAACTATTTTAGCATGTAGCTATAATTTTTATATAAATATATAAACGTACATATATAAATTGCTAAAGGAAACATGGGATGAATGGTCGGATCTCACTGAGTATCTGCCAAAATATATATATATATCTCTATATCTCCTAATTATTTTATTTTATTTTCTGGAATCAAAATTTGTTGAAGGTAAAATAAGATATTACTTGAAATAAATGGATTGACTTGTGAGAATTGTGGGTACTATTTTCTCAAAGGACGAAAAAAGTACCATTTCATATAATGTAAATATTTTTTTCTTTCAACTTTTTTTTCAAAGGTACTTTCTATTCATTGATTTTTTGTTGGTTTATAAGTTAGCACAGTCATCACAACCCAACAGTGAAAGTTTTTACAAGGGATGAGCTTGAGATCATTGTTGAAGCTTGTAGAACTTGGGATATTCTAACTGTAACAGATGAAGTATGTTAATATATTTGATTGCTCAATACAATGTCGATGTCTATATATGTATTTTTCTTCCTAATATAGCTATAGAACATTCTTATAATTTTATGCTGCATATACAAAAAGACTATTGTACAATTCAATACTCCATACAGTTGTCTTCACAGGACAATCAGCACCAAATTGCTTGACAAGTTCCTCAAGAATATCTTTTGTCATGATTTTCTTAATATCAGTATTTTAAAATTCAATAAAACTTACTCTATCATATCTATGTTACTATCTTAATCTACTGACATTAATATATATTGTAAATTTTAAGTCCCTTTATCAACAGTAAATTGATTCTCCTGTAATTGCAATCAGGAGAATCTGAGAACAGAGTTGAAGCATCACTCAGAAGAAAACCAACTCGTCTTTTGACGGAATTTTCAAACCCATTCAAATTTTTATCTGATGTTGAAAAAAAAAAAAAAAATCTCTTGTTAAGGCTTCTGTCACTGATGCCAATAAAACTTCAAAATTTCTGATGCTGTTTATGCTACTATGCCTTCACTACCCAAGGATTATACAATCTCAGAGCCTCTACCCAATTGTCCAATCAAGTGTTTGCATTTATCAATATGGTGTAAGTATACATATTTTGGGGAATTCCTTTCTTTCTCATAGCAGCCAAATACATGTAAGCTTGATCAAGTTTTCTGCATTTGCATAGACCCATTTATAAGTACATTATATGTGCTAACATTTGGCAGAATCCCTTTATCTTGCATCTCTGCAAAATACCTAAATGCAGGTTCAAGCCTCCCAACACAAGCTTATGCATGGATCAACATTGTATAAGTCAAAACAATAGGAAAAATGCCATTGCTCTGCATCTTTGATTAGAAGTAAGTTAAATACCCTTAACACGTTTGGGGACAAAACACACCATACCCGAATTGAAGGATCCGGGCCAGGCTCTGTATTGTGGAAATAAAGAAAAACACGTCGCGGCTCGTTGCTCAACCCACTGCCATCACCTCTCCGCCCTGACTCCTTCCTCGGCTGCTACACGGCAGTAGCTGCCTCTTCTTCTTCTCATTCAGTTCATTTTCCTTTACCTTCACCCCCAGAATTCTTTATTATCTCTATATCCAAATTCGTATAAAATCTCTGCAATTTTTTTTTCTTCTTTAGTTTTTCCTTTATTACAATACATGACAAGATGACCCTTTATGGGAAAGCTTCAAAATCAATCGTTGCAAGAAATTATTCCAAATCTCTTAAGTTTCATTTTTCATTTTGTATAAGCTCAAGGTGAGGTTTACATTCTTTTCCTGCTTCCATCAATCTCATTGCACTTCTCTATTCTAGGCCTCCGGCTCGATCGCTTGGGTTCTAGTATAGCTATCATTTGCACTAATGCTTAACCAACCCTAATTATACAAATATCAATCTAAATTAAATCCACAGGTCAGAAAAAAAATTAATTAATATCTAGCATAGTTTACAAAAAATGAATCAAAATCAATTAAAAAGAAAACAATGGAGAATTATAATTACTATTGCGAAATAAGTAGAAAATAAATACAGATGATAAGAAATTGATGGGAATGACATACTTGTTTGCATTTGTTATAGGTATTCCCAATCTACATGCAAGATTGAGAAAGCAAATAGAACCAAATGATCGACCTTAATCAAAATGCAAAGAGAATCAAGAATCTCCTTATATTTTAAAGGGAATGAGGAATATTATTGAGGGAAGAAAAGAGAACTCAAGAACACGTTTTTAAACAAAAAAAAAAAAAAAAAAAGAGAAAGAGAGTGAGGGAGCAACGGATGAAGACGAAAAGAAAATGACATTTAAGGCAGTAATGAAAGGAGAGATAAAAGAGCTTTGAGAGAGTGAGAGGGAGGGAAACAGATGAAGAGGGTTATTGATTAAAATGGTCCAGTTTTTCAAAAAAATACTGTGTTTGGCCCACTTTTTAAAACTTGTGTAAAAATGGCCTTGTTGCATTGACAAATGCAAGATAGAAACTATATAGGTTTTCATGTTGTGATGGATGTATAGTGGATTCTATGTTGCATTCGTTAAATGCAATATAGAACATAACATATTATGTATAGTGGATTCTATGTTGTTATGTGTAGTGGATTCTATATTGTTGAATGCAATATAGAAGTAGAATAGCAATATGTATAGTGGATTCTATGTTGCATTCATTGAATGCAATATAGAACATAACATATTATGTATAGTGGATTCTATGTTGTTATGTGTAGTGGAATCCCCAAATTGTTTAACAAATACTAATAAACAAAAATTAATAACTTAAAACATAACTCAAATAACTTTAAAAATAATATATTTAAAAATAACTTTAAGGTCAAATTTAGTAAAATATACAACACAATGTAATCTTTGGGGAAAAAAAACCAAACCCACTCATATTACCTAAAACAGAAATATAAACATGTCTTCATACCTTAATTTCGTGGTTGAAGATTGAATCCCCAACTTGTATTTTGAAGCGGAGATAAAAATATAGAGTTTTAAGAAGTGTAAAAAATGATATCAAAAATTGTTTTAGAAGTGTATATAGTCCGAAAGTACATATGAACTACATATTAAGACAATATATAGTTAAATATAAATCATATTATTATTTAAAAATAAGTAACAAAAATATACTTATACCCGATGGTGACATTACATCTAATTGATCGCGGTAGGTAATCAAGACATGTCTAGAAATTGACGAGTTAAATTAAATTTCACGTCCCAACGAGCACCGTAAGGAGCACCAATAGGGAGCACATCAAGCTCTTTCAAGTGTCGAATGGGCCGTAAAATGGGAATCGCTCCCCGCCCAAAGCTACAAAATATATATAAATGGTTAAATTAATAATGACTTAAAAAAAAAAAGATAGAAATAATACAAATACCCAACAAGACTAATGATCCGGATATCCTCGAACACACCCATTTGTGATGCGCGTACACATCGATACGTCAGATATGCTAATATTGCACTACCCCAACTCAAAGTCCCACACATTTTCAAATCTTGTAAATGTAACAGATAACGAAGATTTATTATATTCGCAGATAATCTCAGAAAATAAAAGACCCCCGATAAGTAATAGAATTAAACCACGTGCACTCATATGATATGTATTTTCGTTAGCATCTACTGGCAATGGAGTTGCTAGATGCTCATCTAAGACAGACTTGACCAATTTATTCCCACTAATTTTGATAGTGTTCGGCCTAAACCGGCGATGACAAACAATATCTTGCCATTGAATTATTGTCTTATTGCATATTGGCCCAATAATCGCCTCACCGTCAACAGGTAATCCCCAAATAATAGCTACATCTTGAAGCGTAATACTCACTTCTCCACATGTGAGGTGAAAAGTATGAGTCTCGGGACGCCATATCTCAACTAAAGCGGTAATAAGCTTTCAATCTAATGTATAATATCCCGCTCGTGCAACGCCTCCAAATCTAGCCATATCAATTAACTCTTTGACTCTCATTGGTGTAGACTCATATAAATTCCAAAACATAGAGTCGATCGTCTCACAACAAGTGAAGTCTCCAATATCTTTGAGGACTCAAACCGCCAAATTAGAGAAGATCGATGATTACACCGATCCGTTAATAACGTTTGATTAATCGGGTCCGGATGAATTTCATTTTCTATATTTGAATCCATAATCCCGCAAATTCAACAAAAAATATATAAACATTGAACACCATTGAAGATGTTTTAATTATTCTAAACAACGAAATCTCCCGCAACTCTCTGCTTTCTTACATGTAGTTTATATGCTTTTTACATTGATTTGGGTAGTATAATTCCTTTTTCCAAAGCTACCACATAAAGCCAAAATAACAAGCTTTTCCAATACTAGGATACTTATTTCTAAAATCCACCAAGAACAGCACCGTGAAAACTCAAAAGCATAAATAAATGATGGCAAAAATAATCTCACTCCTATAATAGTAAACCCCCAAGATCTAAGGCCAAAATAAGCAACAAATTTTGAGAATCCCCAAAAACATATTGTAGAGTAAATTAACAACCATTAGAGGAAATTTTTATTTAGCAAAAAAAAAAAAAAAAAAAAAAAAAATGAAGTGCGATTCATCTCATCTCATCTCATCTCATCTCATCTATGAGTATTTTTTTTTTTTTTTTTTAGGCTAAAATGAGAAATTGCATTGAAAGAGAGAGAAAAGATACAAACGGTAAAGACAAAGCAAGGAAAGCGGAAAAAAGAAAAACCCACATCAACCCCCTGCGTTGCAGAATCTCATCTATGAGTATATATAGGGAAAAACACTAAAATCAAAAAATAACCAAGAAAAATAGGGAAAAATTGAAACTTCTTACCCGAAACTATATGGTGGCGAGGAGGAGAGAGTTGTCTTGCCGTTCAATGGAGCTTCAATGAGGCTTCAATGGCTTCAATAACTTCAATGGCTTCAATGGTGGGTGAGAGAAATGAGGGAAAAAGAAGGAGAGGAGAAACCGAGAGGAAGGAGGGAATGAGGAGAGAAATGGTAGGGTAGGGTTTTTGTTTATTAAAAAACTTATTTTAATTTTTTTTATTATATTGCATTTCACAAATGCAATATAGAAACCTATATTGCATTTGTCAAACACAATATAGTTTTTGAACTATATTGCATTAGTCAAATGCAACATAGTTTCTATATTGCATTTATCAAATGCAACAAGGCCATTTTCACACAAGTTTTAAAAAATGGGTCAAACACAGAGTTTTCTTGAAAAAGTGTGTCATTTTAATCAATAACCCGGATGAAGATGAAGAAGGAAGAAAAACGGAAGACAGAAAAGAAAGAGAAACGGGAGATGAAGAAAAAGAAACAGCAATATTTAAGGGCATTTAAGATGGTAATGGAGGAAAGGCAAATTACAAAAAAATCTAAAAAATAAAATAAGAATTACAAACATGCCATCAGAAAATGTAATCTTATAGATATAAGATATATATATATATATATATAAAATATTTGTTTAGTACAATATTATATATACTAGGGTCAAAAAAATAAAAATAGAAGTTAATAATTTATTATTAAGTTAAGGATGAATTTGACTAATTTGCCTTCTTTATTTTGGTACTTTTTTTTTTTGGCGAAATATTTTGGCTTTAAAAGGAGAATAAAGCCACTACATGAGCAAAATTTGTGCATTTTCTTGTAATATGATATCTATAAAAATATATATAATATGTAATATAAGTGTAAAGTGAACAAACAAAAAGAAAAGGTGTGAAATTAATTTTGAATTAGAGTTAATGGCGGGAGAGGGAGAGAGAAAAGGAAATCCAGAGGGAGACGGTGAAGGAAATTCTGCGGGAGAGAGTGGAGGAAATCCTGCGGGAGAGAGGGAGAGGGAGAAGGAAATTCTGCACCACCACGTGGGAGAATGGATCATGAGCCCCATTATCTCCCAGCTATGAATGAGGGAAATGTGGATAATGTGGTTGTGGAGGATCCCCCGAGGTGGAGGACAATAATGATGATGAAAATCATGTTGGGATCTCTCCTTAATCGGACAAATCGAAATTTTCTAGAGAAGTGTAAAATTATCTAAAATCTTGTGGAATCCTCTAGAGCACTAGAGATGTGTGAAACAATGTGGAACTTTATGGAAGGGAAAATAATGGAAGGGAGAAGAGTTTCCTAGAATGTGAAGAGAAGTGTGGAAAATTCTAGAGAAACTAATCTCCACCCTTGGATCAAATAAATCTCTATCAATCATTGAGGAGGTGGAGTAGTATAAATAGAGATAGAAACCTCCATTCTCATCATCCATCCAAGTTAAGAGAGAGAAGTAGGCTTGAGAGTTCTATTAATCCCCAAGCCTAAGTGAACCACTATATTGTGATGTAGTTTAGTAAACACATTCTTGTAATCCTTCCGGGAAATGTGGAATGTGGAGGTGGTGGAAGGGAAAATGAAAGGAATCCGGGATTATGGAGGTGCAAAAGATGACTAAGGAAGTCAGTAAAGAGGAGGCTACGAGGCGGAGAGGAGGTGAAGAAAGGGACACTGTTGGAGGAGTTTATGTCCACAAGTGATGCGTTGTTAGCAGCTGTGATTCCTTAATAAATAAATAAACTTTTTATGTTTTATGATAATAATAATGCTACCGTACTTATTTCTGCAAAATTATTAATAAAGATTTCCATTATCTATGCGAATAATTTTTGACCAACTCACATAAATATGTCTACAAAGCAATTTAAATTTCAACTATGCACAGAAAATGGGGAAGGACTAACTAATCTTGAAATATAACTACGGATAATAAATTTAAAATCGTGAATAAATTCCCAATCATTTAACCAAAATTTACTACAAAAACTCTACTGAATTTAAAGCAATACTCAATCATTAAAAAAAGGAAAAAAAAATTTAGCAAAGATGGCATCTTTTGCAGAGGCACCTCCCGGAGATTCGAAAGCCGGGGAGAAAATCTTCAAGACTAAGTGTGCACAGTGCCACACGGTTAAGAAAGGAGCTGGTCATAAACAAGGTAAAGCTATATAGGTAAAATACATTACTAGTAATTTGTAGGCTCTATTATGCTTCCTTTGATCGTATTAATACAATCCCCAGTTAAGCAAAAAATAAAGTACTTTCTGCTGCTGCCATGACTATGGCCTGCGCAATCCTGGTATCGGCAGCAATAATAAGGTTAACAGGAATCAATTTATGGTTCAGGTTGAGACAAATGTTCCTCAGCTAGATCATATATATATGTATTTGTATATTTGAATACCGACCTCTACCCCACGAGGACCAATCCGGTTACGAGAAATAAAGTTAAGTATCAAATTAGCAAATTCATCAAGTTCATCTTCCTGTAAAAATAATCAGCACCAATATTGATTGATATCAAGATTTTCAAGGGGGGACAGGAAATCGGACAGTTCAAACTTAAGACATACCTGGCATGGCACGGCCTGTGTGTCCGACAACCACCATTTGAAACTTCCCTTGCATTTGACCAATTGTAAGAGTTCCGGGAAAGGGGAAAAAACAAAGAAGAAAAATCTATACATTAACTAGAAAAAACTCTTATGCATTAGCTTGCAATTCAAAGAGGAAGAAAACTGTATCCTGTTAGTTGGTAATACATACAACTAAAGTATCACAAAACTCAATGCAAGTTCTAGGTAAGTTCAGGAAGAAAAACCCGTCAAGTCTATCTCGTCCCCCTAGAAGCAAGAGTTTTGGTACAGTGAAGATAAGAATTTCTCGAAAAGCCCTTCATACCCGAAACACAAGAATCATTAAGTGATAACAAAATTTTCTAGATGTTAAATTAGTATTAACAATTTCGTATTATTAAACTTGAACCCTGAACTGTTCCGATGTTAAATTCTACAATTGATTTCGCAATAATGCGATCAATCTACTATTTACCATAATTCAAACTATGTAGTTGTCCTAGGTAGAAGATATTTCTACTTTGGTATTAAATGCACCATAAGAAAAAAAGAGCAATCTAAACAACTAAAGCATTTGAAAGAAACTACATGACAAGACTCCCCCAAGTATCATAAGATATTAAAAACACATGGTAGATTTACATTTATTTACAAAATATGTAACAAAAGTAGTAGTGTAAAACAGGCAGAAATTAGTTATTATATAAAAATTTAAGCACTTGAAACTATTGAGCAATGAAAAGTAAGATACCGGCCTCTCCAATATTGTTCTGTCTCCACCAGCCTTGCTCTGTGGGTATAACCGTAATAATCATAATACAAAGGATGTCATGAAACAGGAAGAAAAAAGGCTCAAGAAGCAATAACCTCAATTAGAACAAGGATACTCACCATTTTCTGGAATCATCATACTTTAATGTGCTAGGATATATAATCCACATGAAAAGAAGTTAGATTTGAGGACCATTTTTGGTTATTTCGTTGTATATCCGAAGAGATCAAAAGGGTATAGAATCTATTGTCCTAACCATAGTACGAGAATTGTAGAGCTTGGAAATGTTCACTTCATTGAAAATGGCAATATCAGTGGGAGTGTGGCAGCAAGTAATGTAGAGATAAGAGAGTCATTGATGGACCAAAGTCTATCAAGTGATCCATCTCAAGTTGATGTTCCTATTATCGTAGTACAACCATAAGACATGAATATGGAATAACAACAAATGGATGCTCCAAACCCAGTTATGGATGTCATTGTTCAAAGAAGAGGAGGAAAATGCTCAACTTAATGAGCAAGTGCAACCTCGGGAAGAAATAGCATTAAGGAGGTCTACTAGAAATAAAAGATCAGCTATTTCAAACAATTGTATCGTTTATGCACTTGAGCATTGATAATGGTTTTGGTGGCTCATTTTGATCTTGAGCTTCACTAAATGGATGTTAAAAGAGTCTTTCTCACTGGAGATTTGGAAGAAGAGGTATATATGGATCAACCTCAAAGTTTTGAGACCACAAGTGAATGAAATCTGGTATGTAGGTTGAAGATATCAATCTATGGATTAAACAAACTTCCCGACAATGGTACTTGAAGTTTAATGATACTTTATTGTCATATGAGTTTGAAGAAATGATTGTTGATCAGTGTATCTACATAAAGGTTGTGGAAAGTAAGTTTGTAATCCTTGTGTTGTATGTAGATGATATTCTTCTTGCCGCTAGAGATATTGTGAGTTATTACATGATGTTAAGGTAAAATCATGTACACCTAGTCTAGTTCCCATTAAGAAAGGGAGCAATTTCAGTCTATTTATAGGAGAGCTGCAAAGTAAGTTTTAAGGTACTTACAAGGCACTAAGGATCATATGCTCCATATAGAAGAACGAGTAATATTGAAGTTATTAATTACTTGGACTCGGACTATTCTGGATATAAGGATATGCGAAGGTCCAAATAGAAGAGTGATAAGTAGTTTGTCATTGCTACTTACACTATAGAGGCTGAATTTGTAGCATGCTTTGAAGCTACAATTCAATTGTTGTGGTTGCGCAATTTTGTTGATGGTTTAAGCATCATTGGTACCATTGCTAAACCAATAAGGATTTATTGTGATAATGTGGCAGCTATATTCTTCTATTAGAATAATAGATACTCCAAAGGTGTCAAACATATGGATTTAAAGTATCTATTTGTCAAAGAAGAAGTGCAAAATCAAAGAGTTCAAATAGTGCATATTGGCACCATTGATATGATTGCGGATCCGTTGACTAAAAGACTAGCTCCCAAGACTTTTATTGGCTATATTAGTGAAATGGGAGTAGTCAGAAAGTCCTTGTATAGCGGATGATTGGTCATACATGTATGAATTTAAGTGTAGCACATTTAAGTTTATTTGAAACTCTAGATATCAATGTTTGTTTGGATTTTGCTTATCTATGAATCATATTTCAGTCATGCATATGTGTTATGATTATAGATGTTGGGTCTTATTTTAAGACATTGTGGGATAAGATATTTTGGATATTTGTCTTATCAAATTGTGACTGTTTGAATTGAATTGACTTGTGATACATGAAAGGAATCGAGACGTTTGTCAGGTCCGTGACCGCCATGATTCGGTTGGTTTAGTTCTTACTAAGTTGTGACTTATATATTACATTATTTAAGTGAGCTCAAATTATGTTAATATGTTTTATATTTGTCATATATGAATCAAGTGGGAGAAATATTAGAAATTTAATTTCTAATGTTGATTCATATAATTTTAGTATACTTGTTATATATGAATCAAGTGGGAGAATGTTAGAAATTTAATTTCTAATTGATTTATATAATTGAAGTAATTAATAATTGTTATTGTTGTACACACGGTGATGATTAGTGTAGTATTGAAGAGACAATTATTGGGTGTAAATCCCTCTGTGCCAATTCGTTAAAATTTAAGTGTTGATGGGTGTTTTTGTATAATGGTAAAAGTTAAGGGGTATTTTGGTAATAGAACAAAATATGGCATTAAGTTATAAAAGGACATATTTTGTTCATTAGAGAATATACACACACAAGGGCTTTTCCTTTTCCCTCTCTCTTTTTGAAAACACAAGAACTCTCTTCTTTAAGGGTTAAAGATTCAATCGTCCCACGTTGTAGCGTATGTCGAGTAATATGACAATCAATTTTCCCCCGCCTACGGCCTGTCCCAATCAGCCTTTGAGAATGAGGATCTTGTAGAATGAATGGAATTCAAACCCGATGAAGATGGAGCGGACATAGCATATGGTTGGGAAGAAGATTGGATGGAAAGAAACTGCTGAAATTGCTCTACAAGAGATGTCGTTTGGGGATTTGAAGATGGTGCCACTTCAGGAACAACAGCTGCAGTATTAAATTGTGGTGACTTATAAAATCTCTGTTGAGATGGACGATTAGGATGTCATTGAGGTTGTGTCAATGAAGGTTGCTGCATCAATGAAGGTTATGGCAGTAATGAAGGCTGCTGCTTGTATTTGTGAAGCTTTGGACAATAGTTTAGGACATTGAGCCTTCCAATGTCCTTTACTCTTACAAAAGCGGCATTCATCAATGCCAACTTGTCCAGATGGTTTAGACTGAAATTTCGGAATAGGTTTACCAGGAACAACAAGAACAGACAGAGTAGACGCTGCAGAAGAGGAGGTCTTTGCTTGTGTCTTAAGGCGAGTCTCTTCGGCTAAGAGATCACTCACCACTACATCAACTGTGGGATGAGGCTGTCGATGCAAAATGTTTGCCCGAAGTCCCTCAAAATCATCATGAAGAGCCATCAAGAACTGAACAAGTCGTCGCCCCTCTCTATAGGCAAGATAGTCATCATTATTCTGAAGTGACACAGGCTCTGTGAGTGCTAATTGATCCCAAAAGTCGGACATCTTGGAATAAAATTCTTGAATACTCATATCCTTTTGTTGAACTGTCCGAATATCGATTCCAATTGGTACTTGTTTTGCAAAGTTTGATTGAGTATACAATCATGCCAAATGATCCCAAACTTGTCTTGCAGTCTCATACTTAGCCAATTGCATTCCAATAGAATGTTCAACGGAATTATTAATCCAAGTCAAAATCTTAGAATTATGTGCTTCTCAAGCATCTAACAATACAACATAATTGTCATCTATATCATTGGCAGGTTTGCTCAACACACCATTAACATAATTCCACATACGTGTGCCTTTCAAAAAAAATTTCATCACATAACTCCAATAGGGATAATTAGTTCCATTTAATCTAACATTAATAGATTCTAGTGAATCATCCCTTTCAGCAGTCATTATCAACTAACAATATGCTTCCAAATAAAGATCTCAAGATCTCAAGTAACCAAAACTTCTAAACAAGTGCAAATTCTCAAAACTCAAATTACATCAAATTCCCAAATTTCTCAAATCCCCAAATTTCTAAAATTCTCAAATTACTCAAATTCTCAAAAAAAAATTCAACTTTTCTCACAAAATTTCTAGCTTCCAAAACGCACTGACCTTTCCACAAAATTCCAACCTCTCTCTGCAATCACCTTCTTCCCCTTAATGAATTCCAAAATTAATGGAATTCCAAAATTAAAACCAAAATTTGATGAAAAAATTTTAAAACCCAATTCCACACCAACAAATTCCACGGCGGCTCCAAAACTAAAACCAAAATTTGATGAACAAATTTCAAAACCCAATTCCACACCAACAAATTCCACGGCAGCTCCAAAATTCAACAAATTTCTTATTTCTATCAAACATCCCAAATCTCCTATCAAATTTTTAATCAAATATCTCATAACTTGGCTCTGATACCATGTGAGAATTGAAGAAGAAATTAATTAAACAAAAGAATGTAGAGTACATCCATTTATAAAGGTTTTCCTAACTACTCAGAATCCTAATAGAATAATAACTTATAACTAACTTCTCATCAGAATCCTAATAGAATAATAATAAATAATAAACAATAAAACTAATATATACTCTAACAAATCCCCTCCACAACCACATTTTCCTCATTGATAGGTGGGAGATAATGGCTGAGACCGGGCTCATGATCCATTCTCCCACGTGCTCGTGCAGATTTCCTCCAGAATTTCCTTCACCGTCTCCCTCTGGATTTCCTTCTCCCCCTTCCCCTTTCCCTCTGGATTTTCTTTTCTCTCTCCCTCTCCCGCCATTAACTCCAATTCAAAATTAATTTCACACCTTTTCTTTTACACTTAACTTACTTATATTATATATATTTATAGCTATCATAATCAGACGTATCATTCACTTACACTTGCGGGGTCGTTAAGAAATACGAAATTGAAAGTTGAAACATGGAATAAGCATCACTTACCGACTGACGCAAAATCATGCCCAGAAACATCAAACTTGGGTATCATATTTTAAATCTGCATTTTGTATTTTAAATCTATAATAAATAAAAAATAAAAAACTATCATAGATTGCAAATAGCTTATGTTTAGTTCGGTGGTAAGGTTCCGTATATTCCAATTGAATTGCCATGGTTTGAATCCCTTTCTTATTGATTGGTTTTTTTTTTAAAACTTAAAAATAGATTTTGCGAGGTTTCGATCCCACAATCTTTCAAATGAACAAACCCGTCACCAAGAGATCCCTCGCATTCATTGTTTATTGATTTGTTTATTTTCTCATTTTTAGTTCCTAGGTTGATCGAGGTATCAACCACTAACTTGCCACCAAGTGTTCCCTCGAATTCATTATTTATTGATTTGTTTATTTTCTCAACTAATTTGGAAATTTGTTGTAATTTGATAATCTACATTAAAAAATTTGGAAATTTGTATTAACTGGTTGGAAATTTGTATTAACGGGTTGAAAATTTGCATTAGATTTAGAAATTTACATTAGCGGATTGAAAATTTGCATTAGCGGGTTGAAAATTTGCATTAGCGGGTTGAAAATCTGCATTAGATTTGAAAATTTGCATTAGCGGGTTGAAAATTTGCATTAGATTTAGAAATTTACATTAGCGGGTTGAAAATTTGCATTAGTGGGTTGAAAATTTGCATTAAATTTAGAAATTTGCTTTAGCGGGTTGAAAATTTGCATTAGATTTAGAAATTTATATTTTAGAATCCCTTGAAAATTTCACATTTTAAACTGTTTGTCTTCGGCACCTCCATAATCCCCAGATTTCTTTCATTTACCCCTTCCACCACCTCCACATTCCCCCCCGACCCCGATCATTATTGTCCTCCTCCACCACCTCCTCAATCCCCTCCACAACCACATTTTCCTCATTGATAGATGGATGGGAGATAATGGCTGAGACCGGGCTCATGATCCATTCTCCCACGTGCTTGGTGCAGATTTCCTCCAGAATTTCCTTCACCGTCTCCCTCTGGATTTCCTTCACCCCCTTCTCCCTTTCCCTCTGGATTTTCTTTTCTCTCTCCCTCTCCCGCTATTAACTCCAATTCAAAATTAATTTCACACCTTTTCTTTTACACTTAACTTACTTATATTTTATATATTTATAGCTATCATAATAAGACGTATCATTCACTTACACTTGCGGGGTCGTTAAGAAATACGAAATTGAAAGTTGAAACATGGAATAAGCATCACTTACTGACCGACGCAAAATCATGCCCAGAAACATCAAACCTGGGTATCGGATTTTAAATCCGCATTTTGTATTTTAAATCTATAATAAATAAAAAATAAAAACTATCATAGATTGCAAATAGCTTATGTTTAGTTTGGTGGTAAGGTTCTGTATATTCCAATTGAATTGCCATGGTTTGAATCCCTTTCTTATTGATTGGTTTTTTTTTAAAACTTAAAAATAGATTTTGCGGGGTTTCGATCCCACAATCTTTCAAATGAACAAACCCGTCACCAAGAGATCCCTCGCATCCATTGTTTATTGATTTGTTTATTTTCTCATTTTTAGTTCCTAGGTTGATCGAGGTATCAACCACTAACTTGCCACCAAGTGTTCCCTCGGATTCATTATTTATTGATTTGTTTATTTTCTCAACTAACTTGGAAATTTGCTGTAATTTGATAATTTACATTAAAAAATTTGGAAATTTGTATTAACGGGCTGAAAATTTGCATTATATTTAGAAATTTACATTAGCGGATTGAAAATTTGCATTAGCGGGTTGAAAATTTGCATTAGATTTAGAAATTTATATTTTAGAATCCCCTGAAAATTTCACATTTTAAACTGTTTGTCTTCGGCACCTCCATAATCCCCATTCCTTTCATTTACCCCTTCCACCACCTCCACATTCCCCCGACCCACCCGGTCATTATTGTCCTCCTCCACCACCTCCTCAATCCCCTCCACAACCACATTTTCCTCATTGATAGATGGATGGGAGATAATGGCTGAGACCGGGCTCATGATCCATTCTCCCACGTGCTGGTGCAGATTTCCTCCAGAATTTCCTTCATCGTCTCCCTTTGGATTTCCTTCTCCCCCTTCTCCCTTTCCCTCTGGATTTTCTTTTCTCTCTCCCTCTCCCGCCATTAACTCCAATTCAAAATTAATTTCACACCTTTTCTTTTACACTTAACTTACTTATATTTTATATATTTATAGCTATCATAATCAGACGTATCATTCACTTACACTTGCGGGGTCGTTAAGAAATACGAAATTGAAAGTTGAAACATTAAATAAGCATCACTTACCGACTGACGCAAAATCATGCCCAGAAACATCAAACCCGGGTATCAAATTTTAAATCTGCATTTTGTATTTTAAATCTATAATAAATAAAAAATAAAAACTATCATAGATTACAAATAACTTATGTTTAGTTTGGTGGTAAGGTTCTGTATATTCCAATTGAATTGCCATGGTTTGAATAAATAGATTTTGCGGGGTTTCGATCCCGCAATCTTTCAAATGAACATATTTTAATTTTTAAACTCACTTACCATCCTCACTAAAACACATATCTATGAATTGAGGAAATGGGGAGAACAAAAAGAAAGAAAGTAAATAAACAAACACACACAAATACCCAGAAATAAAAATTCCTCACAGAGGAAGGGGAAACCACTCTCAGAAATCCCTTAGAAATTAAAATAAAAATATATATATTATTAAACAATGTATTGACCAAAATGACCTTACCATGGTATGGTTTTGTATATTCCAATTGAATTGCCATGGTTCCAATAAATATATATATGTCACAATTTTTTCATAATTTAAAAATTAATCCCACCAAAAAATAGTTTTGGAATCAATGTCACTAAATATCTATAGTTTAGAACTATTTATGTCAATTTGCCTTAAATTGAACTTTTTAAAAATATAAAAATATTTTATTTCTAAAAGAAAATTATATAAGATTAAAAAATTTGATTAAAACAATAAAATATTTTACTAGTACTATTATGAAAGTAATATAGAATGTGACAACTATTTTCATGGTCATATATATATACATATATATTTTAATAGAGGTATTCCAAATATTTAGATTATTTTAAAGAGTTATTTTATCCTGTGGTATTCCAAATATTTAGATTATTTTAAAGAGTTATTTTATCCTGTGAATTCAATTGAAGATTTTTATCCAATGTGTTTACTCTAACATCAAATTCAATCCTCAGATATTTGTTCATCAACCATCAATTGGTGTTTTCTCATTATAAATGATTTTAAATCAATCAGAATGGATGAGCATATAAGGATGAAGTCAATCAGAGTTGGAGGTGGACAATAATGATAATTCAATCAGAATTAGAGGAAGACAATAATGATGAGTTCAATCAGGGTCAGGGGAGGGGAATGTGGATGAGATGAAGATGAATGCTTTGCTGAAAGAATCTAATAAGAAGTTAATATTTTAGTCATCCTTACTAAATAAATAAATATAGAGTATTTTAGTAATATTTTTATGTTTTAGAGTAATAATAACTATATAAAAATATTAAAATATAAAAATAATTTATTTATAAAAGAAATTTATATAAGACTAAAAAATTAGATTAAAATAATAATTTTAAACATTATAAAACAGATTTAAATTCTAATTTATTTTTAATTGCACAAAAAAATTTCCACTGAAAATTCAAACACCGTAAATCTTCCGAGAAAATCTTTAAAACCCAGCAATAGAAGCCTCAGATAGTCGATCAGACATCAATATGAAGTTCAGACGGTAATTCCAGATATTTTAATAATTTGTTCATCACAGGCTTCTTATTTGCAAGATCATTTTATGCAATATATATATATATAAAACAAAAACAAATTTACGATAAGGAGGATTAAAAAATCCCTAAATGTAATCGCAAAAAACGGCACCATGGATAAACTAAAAAGAATAAATCCACAGGTTCCTATAAAATGCGAAATAATGAAATTAATTTAGGTCCGATCATAGCATCGCCGGTCATCGCCGTTAATAAACTCTCCCGGCAACGTGGCATCGAACCAAATTCAAAAACAAAAACAACAAAATTTGAAAAACCTAATTGATTCAGAATACCTCAGAGACCCGTTTCAAATCAAACACACAGCGAAGGGGAAAACGAAACACAAAATCCCGACCAGCGAAACAAAAATCTGCGCTTACGAAAAACGCAGAGAGATGCCGCTAATGGTGGATGGGAAGTTGGCCGCTCGCACCATCCGCTGCTTTTTTTAAAGTGTCATACGGCACTTCCTATTCTTGGGATGTCTTCCTCATAGGTAATGAAGATTTTAAACCCTAGAATCCCAAAAAACCCTAAACCCTAACTTATTACCTTCGTACCAGACGGAAAGAAGAGAGAACTTGCGTTCATTGTGTACGAGTGAGTGAAGTAGAAGGCAATATTTATAAAGATGATAATACTCAAAAACCCTAGGAGCCCTTCTTATGGGCCTAGGCTCATATCCAATGACAATGGCTAAAAATAAATATCTTTGTAAAAAGGCCCAACTTTGATCCATTATCAAGTTTAGCACTTCAGCTGTATATGTAAAAGCTTTTGGATCTTGTTTGTGCTGTTGTTGTTGTTTCTTTTCTGTGTATGTTCCTTTATGGTTCTTTTTTTTTTTTTTTTCTGTTTTATCTTTTTGTATCCACACGGCGATAGCTTTTGCAAGTCCAACTCTTACTTGAGGGGGGGGGCCGGCCCAGCTTTTAACGTGGTGCTAACCACCTCAAGGGGATTCGAAAACCTCGATCATCCGCTCCGAGGAGAAGCATTAGGAGTCCGCTTACCAATTCCCCCAAGTTGTAGGGCTCCTTTATGGTTCTTTTATTGCAATGGAAGTCATTCACTTAGCAAAAAAAAAAACTTTTGGATCAACACATGTTGGCCCAAGTGGAAACATGTCTCGAGTTCAAACCTATGAAGAGATAGGTGTAGGGAGAGCTTTCCCTCAATAGGGATCCGACGCACCTCGAATTCGGTTTAGTTGGGGCCAAAACTAGCTACTGAACGCGGATAAATTATATATAAAAAAAAAAACTTCCTCCAATAGTTGAACTTTATAAGCGCAACTCGAGTCGAATTTGAATTAGTTGAAGTCTAATGACTTCAAAAATAGTCTAACTAATATATATATATATATCATAAATATGTATAGTTAAAAGTAAAAAATAATAATAATGATAATATCCCTTCCCACCAAAACTATCAAGTACCTCTATAAAATTTAAAATAAATAAATAAATATATATTGTTTAGGGTATGAGGTGTCCTAAATAGAGTCTTAACTATGAGAAGGTACCTTTAAGCCAATTCATATATAGACTAATCCTCATTCGAGCTAGGTTGGTTTGGTCCCTTGCTCCAGTAAGCTCTGACTCCAAATTTTAAACAATTACTTACATGAGTTAAGATTTAATCATTTGACCTCACTTAAGAGCTCGTTACCAATAAACTTTGCGGCTTGGGTTAAATAAATAATTTTATTACTCTCTATTTTTTCTTTTTACTAACTGTAAGCAACAAAGTATTTAAAATATATATATATATATGAAATTTATAAATTTATGTTTTTTTAGGTTGAATATCATTTCATTTCGATCACCAATCATGAATTTCATTTCATCTGCAAGAAATATTCGATAATGAGTTAAATTTTATTTTCCTTTTTATTCTATCTAAAACTTTATCATTTCGATCATCAATCACAAATTTTTTCTACAGGAAAGATTCGAGTTAGATTTTTTTTTTTTTTTTCAACGATAATTGTTTAGAACAAGAGGAAAAAGAAGAAAAGAATAAAAGAGGAATTGATTGATTGAAAGCGTTGATGGATTCAAAGAAATTCAACTTGAAATATGCTTCTTTTGATGAAGTTTCGCTTTTGAGAATTTTGGAAAGTACCCTTCTTTTTTTTGTTTGTTTGGTCATTTTCATTTCTCTAATTTACTTTTACTTCAATTATCAACCCACAAAATAAATTAATTTTCACACTACATCATTATATATATATATATTTTTATGTGTATATCTTCTTATGCATCCAAGAAGGAAAGCCAATCAATAAAGATATAATAGTTCGGTGGTATATCCCCGACCTTGCAAATATATTTTGAACTCCTAGACCAATAGTTAGGAGAGATTTGAACTCTCAACTCTTTGGTTGAATGAGAGACTCCTATACCATTAAGTAAGAAATGAACTTTATATATATATTGAGTGTAATAGAGTTATGACAAAGAAGCTTCTAATATAATACCAAACACACATTTTTTAGATTTTATAATCTATTTAGCTTATACCTAATCAACTTTTTATATATATATATATATATATTATTGTGATATTTGATAGTACAAATATCTAAAAATAAATTTATACGCTCGTTATTAATTCAAAATATTATTTTAAAATTTTCATCTTACACGCTATTTTAATCAAGAGCTTATTTATAAATTTTTCTTTTCTTCAAATCAATCCATATCGAATTCGATGTATATATTGAACTTACAGAAAAAATATAATGAGAATGATAATGACACTTAGTTGACAAATAAGTATTTTTCAAATGATGATCTACACGAACCGTGAAGGAATTTCCAGTGTATTAGACCTGCACAAAGTCTATCCGAAGTGGATAGTTTCTAGAATGACCCCCAATAATGATCGAATAGTTAAAAGAAGTAAGAAAAAAAAAAAGGTAAGATAAGAACAAAGAGAATGTAGTGAGAGAAAAAAAAATATAAGGTTATATTTACTTAGTTCGGATGCCACGTGGCATAACCCTATTAGCCATTAAGGGTTAAAAAAAAAAAGATAATAATGTCATTTCATTTTTATGTCTACTCAAACATTTAGTAATTCTAACTACGGATACAATTTTAACGCTTTTTAAAAAAAAATGATAATTTATCTTTTTCAATGATTAACCCTGGCCAAAAACTTCGATTGAGAAACCTAATCACCTAAAACTTAAAGGAATATCGAAGTAGCTCATTATTGATAAGCAAAATTAAATAGTCTCGTTATAAAATAAAGCGAGTTATTAAATGTCAATATACTATTAAATGTATATTTCCTCTCTTAAACGTGTATATATATCGTGTAGGAATATATTTTCCTTTGAATATATATGTATGTATATATGGAAACAAAATAGCATAGAGAGGTGTGAATAGATTAAGACATACCACTCAAATAAAATGATACGTAAAAGAGTTGTCATTTCCAAATTTTCCATTAAACAAAGAAACGCGTCTACCGAATTTGGAGACGTAGACACTGCTCTCTCTCTCTCTCTCTCTCTCTCTGTGTTTTATAATAGCTGTTTCTGACCAATCAAATCGACACTTGGATTTTTTGGTTTCCTTTTCCTAAACCCCTTACCTAGGTGTTCGAGCCTGATTGGTCTCTTGAATGAGGAATTTTTAACTCTAAATTTAAAAAATTACATATATGAGTAAATGTTTAAATTTTTAACCTTACTTAAGCTAAAAGAATTCTTTATCGATACACATACACTTTAGGTTTAATAATAATAATAAGCATTTTAAATTTATATTAAATAGTAAAATATTACTTGAATAATAATATATTTTAAATGACCTACCAAATAATAATAATAATAATATCTAATAATAATATATTTTAAATATATTTTACGAATTGAATACTTGGTGAATTTAATCTCAAACAAAATTTATATTTGACAAGTTTATGACATTTTAATTTTTAAAGTCCCGAACTTTTTTACCTAAGAAAACTAAAGTTTTTGTCACAAATATTGGTTTGTATGGTTTATTGCATAAAAGAAAAGGATTATCAACATGAAATATATTTTTATATATATCATTTTACTCCGATTTAATTATTCATTCTTTAATCGATTAAAATCACAAAAATGATTAAATTTTTAAAAAAAAATTGATGAAATTTGTGAAAAATGACATTAGTTGTTTTAGGTAAAAAAGTTTTGGATTTTAAGAATTAAAATATCTTAAACTTACCAAACATAAATTTATTTGAGACTAAATTTATCAATTACTCTTACGAATTGCATAATAATATTTTAAAAAATCTTAGATAACGGCGCTGATGACGAGACTGGGGAGAATGGGGAGGGTTTGGAAAGGACACATGAACTCTTGTCGTTTTATTTAATTGAAACCGTCGTTTTCGAAGAGAGAGGGAAGATTTGTTTGGTCGGGTCGGTCAACAAATATCGCATTTCTTTATCTTAATTATTTAATTAGTTATTAATATTTTTTTAATGGTAATTTTCTGAAATTAAGATAATATATATTGATAATTTTTAAACAAATAAAATTAAGTATTTTTTAATCATATATATTTTTTATTTTTCAAAATACATATAAAACTTTATATAATAATATCAAAAGAAAACTAACACATTATTGATCACATTAGAAAAAAATGTGATAGATCTACAACACCCGGTCAACTACTTGGTGTTGTCCTCTACTGCACAAAAAATGGATACCTTGAATTGACTATGAGTACCTAAGTCTATTCTTATATACTATTATTCATTCACTTATCTTTTCGATGTGAGATAGAATATCACATTAAATTAATTTTCTTTTTAAATAATATGTTGAATTTGAATTTTTATATATGAAAAATTAAATGTTAAGTAAAAAAAAATAATACTATTTTTAATTAATCAAATCGAAAATGACTTTTCACTATCTTATACTAAAAAAAACAAGGAAAATTACTCTACAATGGAAAGTGCATTGTGAATATTATCATATATAAGAGATCGAGACATACATAATCGTAAGCGTGCTAAGTAAGAGTTAAGATGAAATATTTCCTCAAATAAAAATTGAACTCTTTATATTTTAATCTGCTAAACATAATTTTGAATCAAATTTAAATTAATTGAAGTCGTAATGGTTACGATATATAAAATATATATATATATGTATGTATATATGTATGTATTTGTATATTTTCTTTGTAGCAATCTTTTCATTGCCTTAAAAAGATTGTCACTTTAGATACCTTTTTAAATAGGAAATTGAAATGTACGTTTTTTTTTTTTTTTTATAAGTGAAATGTACGTTACTTACTTTGATGTGTGTGTTTTATGAATTAATAGAATTTTTTTTTTTACTTTTAAGGAAAAAACAAATTGACATATTTACACTTTAAAGTTTAAATTAATTATAAAATATAATCTTTTATATATATATATATATATATGTATGTATATTGTATTTATTACAAGAATTAAGATAAGTTTTAACCGTTAAAGAGTTTATCATGTGGATCATAGAATGACTTGTCCAAAATCATAGCATTTCATACCAATTTAAGTTTCAAAACAACACTATATTATATACACACATATATAATTAATACGAAACAATACAAATAACATATTTTCTATTGTGGTTGAGGTATTTTCACATCCGAAAATCATGTAAGAATTGAGTAGTATACAAATATTCAACTTACTTCATTAGTATGGAGTTGCTAAAAAATATATATATATATAAGTTAGACATAATTTCTTTAAAGAAAATATAAGATATTGATTTTTTTTTGGAAAAAAAAACCTTTCAAATTCTTTCTTTACGAAATGACAACCAAACAAAAAATATTACATATCTCAATAACATACATATATAATACATATAACTAGTTTCTATATTTACAACCAAGGTGTGAGATCCAGGAATCGAACCCGATTAAACGAAAACGCTTGCGTTAGTAGACCCTCTATCTTTATGTGTGTGAGGAGCAGTGGTCTTCTTGTCATCTTGGTGAGGCTGACTTAATTGAATTTATTCCCAGCGAACCTAACTCATATGACGAATGAAACATTCTATAGCGCCGAGTTGGTTATTCCACCCCTTTGGCTATTTTTTTAAAAAAAAAAAAAAAAACGTAGTTTCTATATTTGATGACACTTGTACGGCTCCCATTCCTAATTTTTCACCCACCAATAAAATATTTTGGCAATTCCTTTTCAGTTCCCATCCTCTCCGCTCTCTGCACTTCTGTTCTCCATTACCCTACCTTCCTGTCTTTTTTCTTTCTTTTACGACCGCCCTGGTATATATATATATATATGGAAAAAAGTAATAATTTTTCTGCACCGAATTCCATTACAGACAGCATTTATTTACCAACTTTTCACCATAGTCAAACACTGTTAACGTAACAACATCCATGGTGTCCTAAAGTTAACTATCTTCCCCACCACCTTTTATTGTTTATTCCTAAGAACCCAACAGGTCAGCATTCAGTTCTCAAGAAAAAAAAAGTTTTTTTTTTGGTTAAATTAGTATTTTATTGTTCTTACCCTGATTGTTTCAGGCTTTCAACAAGCGTTGAATAATCTAGAGTTTTGATAGAGAAAGCTGGAACTTTTTTTTCTTTTTTTTCTTTACTTTATAGTATTTTAGTTGGGACTTCACATGGACAAACTTAGGAAATCTTTTAAAACTCGTGGTCAGGGTGGTAGTTTTGGTACTGGTTCTGATTTACCCACTCGTCTTCCTGAAGAAGAACGTTTAGGCCTTTTGAAACAGAATCACCAGAATCATCAGAACCATAGTTTTTCTGATTCTGAAGATATGATGCCTGCACCGGTTGGTGGTGATTTGGGCGGTAATAATGATGTTATCGTCAAGATCAACCCCAGACAAGATTCCGCCATTGTTAACAAAGAAACTGAGCTTGCTTCTACTTCTTCGTCATCCTCTGCTTCTCAATCCCAGTTCGGTAATAATCATCCAAATAATGTGCCTCAGCAGAATAGTAGTAGTATATGGAGAGATTCGAGTTATGATTTTTCTAATGATGCAGCGATGAGGTCGATTGCAAACAACAGTAGAGATTTCGACTTCGCGGCGGAGTCGCCGTTCTCTCAACGTTCGCCGCTGACTAAAATTGCTGAAAGTCCTAACGTCTATGAACAACAGGCTACGCCTAGGGATATTCGGGTTTCGTTTAATGAAAGCGTTACCGACCCAGTTCGTCGCCGGTCTAACGCCAGCGACTTCATCGGAGGAGGAGGTGGAGGAGGGAGGTATGGTGAAACAGAGGAGGTTTTGATTTGTAGCGGGAACTCTTCTTTTAGGAAAAAATCGAATCTATTGATGACGAAAACGAAGTCTAGGTTGATGGACCCGCCGGAGTTAGATCAGAGGTCACAGAGGATGATGAACAAATCTGGGATGCTGGGTAGGGCTAGTGAACTTGACGAAGATGACCCTTTCTTGGATGAGGATATTCCAGACGAATACAAGAAGATGAAGCTTAGTCCCATGTCTGCAATTCAACTGGTGAGTTTGATTCTGCTTGTTGCGGCTTTAGTTTGTAGTCTTACTATCAATGTATTCAAGAAAAGGGATGTTTTTGGGCTTGAGTTGTGGAAATGGGTACTGATGATCTTAGTCTTAATTTCTGGGAGATTAGTTTCAGGATGGGGGATTAGGATTGTGGTGTTCTTTGTAGAGAGGAATTTTCTTTTAAGAAAGAGGGTTTTGTATTTTGTCTATGGTCTGAGAAATGCTGTGCAGAATTGTGTTTGGTTAGCTCTGGTTTTGATTGCTTGGCAATGCATTTTTGACAAGAAGGTGGAGAGAGTGACTCAAGGGAAAGTTTTGCCTTATGTGACAAAGGTTTGGGTTTGTCTCCTTGTTGGAACATTGATTTGGCTTCTCAAGACATTGCTGGTTAAGGTTCTTGCTTCATCATTCCATGTCAGTACATTCTTTGATCGGATTCAGGAGTCTTTGTTTAATCAGTATTTGATTCAGACACTATCTGGGCCGCCATTGATTGAGATTCAACAAGAACAAGAGGAAGAAGAGAGGGTAATTGCTGAAGTTCAGAAACTTCAGAGTGCTGGTGCTAAGTTGCCTGCTGATCTTAAGGCTAATATCCTCAAAAGTGGGAGAGTTATAGGAACGCCTCGTAAAAGTCCCACATCTGCTACTGCTAATAGTATAAGAAGTCCTGCATTTTCGACAGTTATGTCCAAGAAAGAAGAGGAGAAGGGTATTACTATTGATCATTTACACAGGCTGAATCAGAAGAATATTTCAGCCTGGAATATGAAGAGGTTGATGAATATTGTTCGGAAAGGAGTACTGTCAACCTTAGATGAAAAATTGCTTGATTCAGCTTCAGATGATGAGACTAATGTGCAGATCACAAGTGAAAATCAAGCAAAAGCTGCAGCAAAAAAGATATTCTGCAACGTTGCGAAACCTGGTTCCAAGTCAGTAGCTTTTCCACCATGAAACTTTAGTATTTGAAAACAATGGATTTCACTTAAGAATGCTGCAGCATTATGTAGGAAAAAACAAATAATAGTACACTCCATATTAGTGAAGACTGAAAATTCCACTGACTATGAAGAGTAATAATTCTTGCATATAAGTTGGCTCATTTATTTTGCCAACAGGATAAAGTATGGGATGCTTAGTATCCATTAGTCTATTACCATGTGAACTTCTTTGGGTTTTTTCAGTCTTTGCTTTATGGTGGTATCACTTGTGTTGTGTGCACAATTTACATTTTCATGAGATTGCTTTTGGCATATCAGGTTCATCTTTTTGGAGGATTTGATGCGCTTTATGAGAGAGGATGAAGCTTTGAAGACAATACGTCTCTTTGAAGGAGCAAATGAAGGCAAGGGAATCAGTAAACGAGCTCTTAAGAATTGGTTGGTAAGTCTCTCTCTCACTCACTCACTCAGATACACAGACCGCAGTAAGTAAGAAATAAGAGTTAAAGTCAGAGCTTAGAGGAAAAGAGAGTGCGGTAATAAGTGATATATTCTCTCTTTTCCTGCTCGCCTTGGTTAGGTTATTGCTGTGATTGGAGTTGCATATATCGATGTTTCTATTCCGTAGCCTTTGGAGTGCATTTTAGTACTAGGCTGAGGTTGTCAACATTAATCGCAGATTTCCATATACATAATGATATTTCTGGCTTGTCTCTAGAGTCTGTGACATACAAGACTACTAGAGTTCTTTATTTGATTATTGGTAATATGGTTAAACCTGCAGGTTTTTTTTTTCTTCTGTTTTCCTAGAAAAATAATTAGCATTTCTGGTTTCTTTATTCACAGGTGAATGCTTTTAGAGAACGGAGAGCACTAGCTTTGTCTCTGAATGACACGAAAACTGCAGTAAACAAACTGCACCACATGTTGAATGTCCTTGTGGCAGTAATCATCGTCGTTATCTGGCTGCTTATACTTAAAGTTGCAACTACACATTTCTTTATATTTTTGAGTTCTCAGCTTCTTTTGGTGGTGTTCATGTTTGGAAACACATGCAAGACAACATTCGAGGCAATCATATTCTTATTTGTGATGCATCCGTTTGATGTTGGTGATCGTATTGAGCTTGAGGGAGTTCAGGTTAGAAATACTCCACACCAAAATTATCGTTATCTTTACCTTTATTTGGTATGTTCTTGATATTCCATTGGGAAATTACAGTGTTTTGTACTGATATTTCTCAGATGGTTGTTGAGGAGATGAATATACTAACAACAGTTTTCTTGAGGTTCGATAACCAAAAGATTATATATCCGAATAGTGTGTTATCGACGAAGCCTATCAGCAACTACTACCGTAGTCCTGATATGGGAGATGCAATTGATTTCTGTATCCACATATCAACTCCATTGGAAAAGATAGCTCTGATGAAGGAGAGAATATTAAGGTATGTACAACCTGTGCCTGTTTTTCTGTTTCTCTCTTGCTATATAGTTGAATTTGCTTACTCTTTAGGTATATTTTTGCCAATAGAATCCTAGGGTCTCGTCTATATGCACAAGGTCAGATAGAATAAGACTAAGATGTTGAACTTAAGGTAAAAAGAGAACTTCTTGGTGACAATTTCTCATATGAGGACCTTATCAGTGAAAATATGCTTAAAAAGAGACTAAATCGACTAATTTCTCGTTAATTTTTACATTTCCACTTTGGCTTTTGTCTCAATGTCATAAGACAATAATAACGTTAAAGAAGAAGAATTTATTGGTGAGAATTTCTCGAAAGAGAGACCTTTAGTGAAAAATATACTTAAAAGAGTTACCGAGTAACACAAATCAACTAATTATTCATTAGTTTTTGCATCTTCCTTCTGGCTTTAGCCTCAGTGCCACAAAATATCCCCTTCTCAATAATGGTTTTGTTTATGTCAATAATCTTTGCTGCAGATACGTTGACAACAAGAGTGATCACTGGTACCCGTCTCCGATGATTGTAATGCGAGACGTTGAGGACATGAACAGAATCAAATGGTCTGTGTGGCTTTCACACACCATGAATCATCAAGACATGGGTGAAAGATGGATAAGGAGAGCTTTGCTTGTGGAAGAGATGGTGAAAATCTTCAGGGAACTCGATATTGAGTACCGTATGCTTCCTCTTGACCTTAACGTACGTAACATGCCATCTTTAAATTCAAGCAGATTCCCATCTAATTGGTTAACATGCTCTCCTTAAATTTCTCATCAAACTGCAACAACTCATATACTTTCCTCCTCCTCCTCATCCTCGCCCTCGTGTTCTTGCTCTCGGCCTGCTCAGAGCATTTGTACTGTAAAATTTTAGCTACAATTTCTGTAAAACTATAGGTAGATAAAGCTGCAGAAGGAGGAGAAGAGGGGAGGAGGAGGGGGAAGGGGGTGGGTGGTGGGTTGTTTTGCCTGTGTTTTGTGTTATCTCTGTTGTACATAAAATGGAAGTATGTTTCTTCATGCAAGGAGAATTGGTACTGCATTTTGCTGCCATTGTATGGTGTTTGTTCTTTAGCTTCAAAAATTCTATTTGGGAAAAGAGAAATAGTTGTTCTATCATGGCCCTAATTTTATCTTTGATTTGTTTATGGGAATATAAATTAGGGTTATATTTCTTTTGATTAAATCATCCGATATCCGAAATTACTATTTTGACTAAATACGGTTTGAGTCGATTTCCAAAGTTTTATATGATGTTTAAAATGAATGTTGAATTTATAATTTTGATGTTTAAATTTATAATTTTGTATAACATTCACAATGTGTTTTTCGATTTTCATTGTGTTATATCTT
This sequence comes from Cynanchum wilfordii, assembly GCA_025388415.1. NCBI lineage: Eukaryota > Viridiplantae > Streptophyta > Magnoliopsida > Gentianales > Apocynaceae > Cynanchum > Cynanchum wilfordii. The sequence goes on along the minus strand of JAHSUH010000783.1, from coordinate 470,707 downwards.
ATATGCCTCCTTTAGTAATGTTTTTCTGGTCTAAAAAAACTTATATGTATAATATATATATTTACACTATAAAATAAAAAAAAATAAATAATAAATAAAGAAAAAGGAGAAGGGGTGGAGGGTGGAGGGTCAAGGTGAGAAAAGAGAGAATTATTTGTCTGTTTTAATTCTCCTATTTGTGTTCTTAATCAAATATTTTTATGCTAAAAGGTAGGAGATAGTGACCATAAAAACTTCCAATAATAAGTACCAAAGGAAAAAAAAAAAAAATATATATATATATATATATATATATATATATATATATATATATATATATATATGAAAATTGGTGGATTTAGAACTGATTTTCATGTCTTTGTGCCATTTTTTTTTGAATGTAGTATGTTTTGTATAATGAATATGTGCATTTTAATTTCTTGGCTTGATACAATAAAAAAACGTATTATGTACAATTTATAAAATTTAGATTAGTTAGAGTCGTTATGGTTTCAAAATGACCTAACAAAAAAAATAGGTGCATTTGGTTAATTTGTCCACAAAATTCATTCTAACTATATTAAAGATTATGCACCAAAAAAAAAAAAAAACTATATTAAAGATTAGGATTAAATTTCCTAATTTTCTCTCTAATATATATATATTATAAAATAAACAGTAAACTTTCTCAAAAAGAACTAATGTCCAAATACAAAATTAGTGATTTACTATTATAGATAATGGATATGATGTCTGAACAATTATTTTTTTTTTTTAAAAAAAAAATAAATAAAAAAAAGACAAGAAAAGTTAAAAAAAAAAAAAAAGACAAGAAAAGTTAAAGGTACTTTATTAAAGAAAAAAATCTTGGAGAAAAAGGCAAACGCCACAATCACCAGTGTAATTAAAATAATTGCAGTCAAGCCTCCTCTAGCTTGATACCATGGAAAACTCATCGTGAATACTAAACGAGGTTAATGGTTGGATATTCACATTGAGCATCTAATAAGATCTAGTATAAGATCTTTCTAGAGTAAGAGTAGATTTTGTGAACGTAAATTAAGGAATTTGATATCAGTGGAGTCGTGATAATTTCGAATATCTAATGTTCTAATCAAAATAATTGCAGTCCACCCCCAAATCTCTCTCCCTATATATATATATATATATATATATTTGTGCACTAAGTATCGATCATCCCAAATCAATATACATACATATATATATATATATATTATATATTCGAGGCTCTTCTTCTTCTTCTTCCTGTGATCATCAATGGCGGCGGCGGCGGCTCCAGTGAAAGTACATGGCCCTCCGGTGTCAACTGCTGTCTCCAGAGTTCTAACCTGTTTGATCGAGAAAGATGTCCATTTTCAAGTCGTTCCTGTCAGCATTCCTAGAGGGGAACACAAAACCCCTCAGTTTCTGAAGATACAGGTACAATCTTTTCCCTAATTATCCCATTTCCAGAACAAGACTTACATATTCTTTCATCCCGTGTATATATATATATATAAAATATCGCGAGTTTGACATTTGATATGATTAGGTTAGTTACACATTTGTTTTGAACACCATATAAGATGAACATAATAAACATGATCAAGTAGACTATTTGATGCAATCAAAATTGAATCTAAATTATATGAAATACCGAGTTAAATTTAATTTGAAGAATCTATTATCTAAAATCATCGTGATTTCGATTAATTTAAATATAAGTTAAGTTCCCACAAAATTTAATTTTTTACTTGAATAAGATCTTATATGAATAAAAGTCTTACCTTAATCATCCCATTTCCCCGAACATATTCTTATATATCACTCACAAAGATTGTAAACTGTCAAGAAAGGAAAGTCCACGCCTAACAAAAAAATCGTAAAAATATGATATCAAATTCGGTAATTTTTCTATATATATATATATATATATATTATCCACTGATGTAATTTTGCTCGTGATAAAAAAACAGCCCTTTGGTCAAGTTCCTGCCTTTGAAGACGAAGACATCACCCTTTTCGGTAATCAGTACATCTACACCCCCACCCCCCACCCCACACCCCACCTCTACTGTTCTTGATTCTTCATTTCAAATTATTTAGTTGGTGTTATTCTAATTAATGACTAACATGGTTTATTTTTTGGATCAAATGAATGAAGAATCAAGAGCTATATGTAGATATATATGCAACAAACATCCAAACCAAGGAAACAAGAATTTGTTCGGAACAAACCCATTAATCAAAGCTTCAATTGATCAATGGATGGAAGCAGAAGCACAATCATTCAATCAACCAAGTTTGGTTATAATGTTTCAACATTACAATTCCACTAAACTGGACATGGAAAAAGATGAGAAATTAGTGAAATTGAATGAAGAAAAGCTGAATAAAGTTCTAGACGTATACGATAAAAGACTCGGCGAGTATAAGTACTTGGCCGGCGATGAATTCACGTTGGCCGATCTTTTTCACCTTCCTAATGCACAGTACCTTGTTCACGAGACTGATAGAGGTGAACTTATTACTTCGAGAAACAACGTGGCGAGGTGGTGGGACGATGTTTCCGGTCGGGAGTCGTGGAAGAAGGTCGTCGGAATGCATCACCTGTTTACCACTTGACCTATAATTCGTTCATCTAATTTGTAAGGCTCGAGAAATAAGAATTGTGTTGGATTAGTCGAAGTTTGAAATGGTTGAGGAATGAATAAAAGGAAATTTCATGTAATAACTTGAGCTACATATATATCATGGTTTTGTGTGAAATTTGTAATCTTTATGATTACAGTAATTGGTGTTGCTTTAAAATTATTGCATTGTTTGTATTGAGCATTGAGTTTTTGGATTTTTTTTATTTTTGACAATTATGTTTTCTCGTTCTAAGGATAAAGAATAAGACACAATTAAAAAGGTCTTGTTATATGATATCGAAGATTCGACCTTATTATGAAGAAAAGAGGAGAAGTTAGGATAACCATCTCCGGAGTAAGATTAAATTATATATTCAAATCTACTAAATTTGACAAGTGAGAAATTCTAAATTTGACTCACGTATGAGACGATTTTGTATTGTTTTGAAAATCTGTTAACTTTTAATGTATGAATCTTTGTCGGATTAGTCATTAAGAATATTGGATTACTCAAAAAAAATAAAGAATCAAAGAAAAACTAGAAAGAAAGATCGCAAGTGCTAAGCCCTTAACTTAGGACAAATAAGTACAATAATAAGGTCTTGCAAAAACTATATAAAATCACTAGTTCGATATTTATTATAAAAGATATATAAAATTTTGTTTAAAAATTTCTTTCAAATAAGATTAAACTCTACAAACACAATTATTCTTTAATAAGATTTCTTTGGAAATTTTTTTACCAATGAATAAAGTCTTTTCAAAATGAGCATAAAGTGAAAGAGAAAAGGAAAACATTATAAAATTTGTGGCTAGGAGTAAGGTGTAGGTGTTTGGCGGTGCCACCAGTCTTCCTTTACGAAGTGAACAGTAAAAAATCTCAAGAAAGAAGATAAGAGACGTGCTTTGTAATGGGAAGGGACTGTAAACTATACATATATAAATATATATTACAGTATCTCACCAGAAAAGCTTCATCTTTGAAACAAATATCCAAGCTTACCTCCTCCAATGGCGACTCCAGTGAATGTATATGGCCCTCCTTTATCAACTGCTGTTTCCAGGGTTCTAGCTTGTCTCATTGAGAAAGATGTCCAATTTCAACTCATTCCTGTTAATATGGCAAAAGGAGAACACAAATCTCCTCAGTACCTCAAGATTCAGGTATAATTTCTAATTCCCCCCATTCAATTTCACACAAAAATGGCAAAAGATTGGTTTTTTTTCCCTTTCTTGCTTACTTCAATTTCTTTCTTGATTGTGAAAAGCCCTTTGGCCAAGTTCCTGCTTATGAAGATGAGAGCATTACCCTCTTCGGTAATCACCCTCTCCTCTCTTTGTTCTACTTATATATATACATACATATATAGATACATTGTAAGTATATATTGTTGTCAATTTTTTTTTTTGCCCTAATAAGAAGAGCTTAAATATGTGTGTTTTTTGCTTCTCTTGATACTTTTTTCCTTGTGTTTGATGAATGAAGAATCTAGAGCTATATGTAGATATATTTGTGATAAGTACTCAAATCAAGGAAACAAGGGACTCTATGGAACGAACCCTTTAGTTAAAGCTTCAATTGATCAATGGATTGAGGCTGAAGGGCAAACCTTCAATCCACCAAGCTCCATTGTTATGTTTCAGCTGTTTTTTGGGCCTCGAATGAAGATTAGTAAAGATGAAAACTTGATCAAGAAAAACGAAGAGAAGCTTTCTAAAGTTCTTGATGTTTATGAGAAGAGGCTTGGAGAGTATAGGTATTTGGCAGGGGACGAGTTCACTCTTGCTGATCTTTGTCACTTGCCTAATACTCAGTTCTTGATACATGGAACTGATAGAGGCGAACTTTTTACTTCGAGGAAGAATGTGGCACGGTGGTGGGAGGAGATTTCCGGCAGGGAGTCTTGGAAGAAGGTGGTGGAGATGCAAAATCCGACCCCTGCTTAAGCATATATGCTCCCGGTATTTTTGTGTCATTTTTTGTTTGTACTACTGTATTGCTGCTTCAAGACAATGTTTAACTAGCTAATGTTCTGTTCTTGACTTTGTTTAACTAATGTTTAACTAGACAATGTTTGACATTGATGATCTTGAATAATGCAGTTGTAATTTGCAAATCTTATTAGCATATTTCTGTCTAGGGATTGTTCTTATTGAAGTTACGGAATAATCATCTCTTGATTTCTTGGAGTAGATTGGATTAAATGTTGGAATCTCTTGATGCTCGACAACATTTGATGAATGTTATTATATCTGTCATAATTTTTCATAATTTTGATGAGTATATTTGAGCTAAACATAGCTCATTTTCTGGTTCTTGTGATTCTTAAAACTTGTTTTGGTGGCCTTTTATCTTTGGAGCTCTTGCGGGAGCTCTTGCATAAGAGTGTTTGAAGCAATCGTGTGTGTATATATATATATATATCTATATATTCATATTTTGTTATGCATATAGTTGATGTAGATGATCATTGTGAAATTGAATAAGTGCAGATAAAAACATGTGAGTTTGCATTGGGATGAATTTATACTAATCTACCTTTTCAAACTTTTCTGTTCTGGTGGTAGAGGAGATGAACATACTAACAACAGTATTTTGAGATATAATACGATAATCAGAAGATCGAGTTGAGTTCTTCATCCACACAGATCTCTACACCATTGCAGAAGATTTATAGTATGAAGAAAAGAGGATAAAGAGGTAATTTTACTTGATCCCTCTAGATTGTTCTGTTCTGGGATGAGTTATATATAGTGATTATTGACAATACTAGAATTCAAACTTAACATCAGATTATATTACAGAACACCTTCAAAATAGACTGCATTTAGAAATTTTAAACCATGTTTGACTTAATTTCAGGTACATATGGAAAGAAAATAATGGCAAGCATTGGTATGGACGTCCTACAATACTAATGAATTGACTAGTGACGAGGCTTTGGTTTGGTACAAGTGGGTAAACAAACGTCTTATAAATGTTGCACGATGTCATAAGTATTATAACACACGTTGTAAACAATTTCTAAGTGTCTTCGAAAAAGAGTTAAAACTGTATAGGCAAACTCAAACATAATTTAAATTAGTCGAAATAGTGGACATCTAGTAATATTAATGAATTGACAACTTTTGGCCTTAACATAAATGAGTAAGTGCTTTATGAATATTGGATGATGTTACCAATTTGATGCACGTTGTAAACATTATGTAAGCGCTAGCTTGATGTATTTTTCAAGTAAAGACAATTCAAGTTGAATTCGGATTAGTTTGAAATTGTAAACATCCAATAATATTAATAAATTTTTGGTTTGACACAAGTGGTGGATAAACGCTTTATAAATGAACTGTTTTATAAACGTTTTCAAATTTGACTCACACTATAACCATCAACTGAATTCAAATTAGTCGAGATTTCAGAGATTTTCTGGAAAAAAAAATAAAAACAACTAACAAAAAGAATTGAAAATGCACTCAAAATATTGGATAACAATGATAAAAACATTACAAAAACTATTTGCATCAAATTTTAAAAAATCAAGATTTAAAACCTAATTGGTGAAAATAATATATATATATATATATACATACATACATATACACAATATTTTCAACAACTCAAGCTGTTAAGTAGATATAGGTAACCTGAGACAGGTAGTTTACACTTTTACCATCCATTCTAAGCGGTTAAACAAATTATGCTTTCTGATATATATTGGAGAAAACTCACCTGAATTCTAATTCTAATTCTATTAATTCTTGTCGGTAATCATATTGAATTCAATTGCATACTCTAGAGGATCTGTGGATTCTCCTTGAATCCCACTCGAAGTTTTCAGTTTCAACAAGAAAAGGAGCTGAAAAATTGGAAAAGAGAGAAAAGAAAAGGTAATGGAATCGTCAGCAGAAAGAGAAGAAAAGAGGGCCGGAGAAACCGAAGTGGAACCGCCAGAATACAGTAGTAGCAGCGTCAAGAAAGCGAGATTGAACTCGACGTTGGCTGCTCTTCTTGACGATCCAATACTTTCTGATGTACCCAAAAACCCAAGTTTATCCGATGTCGATACTCTCATCAACCTAGAGCTCGGAAGCGCCATGAGGGTTTCTGTTCTTAAATTGGATGGCACTTCAATTGGTACTAAATTTGTGATTTTTTTTAGTTCGGCATTTTTACGAACAATTTGCGTGCAAAATTAGAAGTGATTGATTTTTTCTGTTTTAGATGTGGCGGTGATGAACTCTGCAACAGTTAAGGACATTAAATTGGCTATTCAGAAAAAGATCAATGAAATGGAGCAATCTAAAATGGGTCATCGACACATTTCTTGGTGGGTTCTTACTTTTTGAAAGAATTACATATGTAATATTCTCCATATGTTATGTTAAAACTTGATAATTAGCCTAAGAAATCAAGTGCAAATTTCAGGTTCATGGATTCCATATAGTATAATAACTAGGAATTGTGTAAAAAACATGAATTTTCCTCTTCTTGAATTGCAGGAGGCATGTATGGGAGAATTTTTGTCTTTTGTACCATAATGAGAAGCTTCTTAATGATAATGCTCCACTTCAGAATTATGGGATTAGGAATAACTCTCAGGTATTTGTGATCATAGTTTTTCTGGAAGAAATTTTCAAAAATGTTCTTATTTTCCTATAAGTGTATGAACTTTAGAATTGCATAATGTGAGAATCAAAATTCTGCTGTGCAGGTGCAGTTTATTCCTTATGTTATGTCAAGGGCTTCTAAAAAGCATTCCGGGAAGAGAAAGTATCGATTTCTTCATGGCCTTGAACGAAGCACATAGTCCAGAGAGATTAAGATTTCGATGCCTGATTTTGAGACCATATGTTTGCATAAGATTAGTGAACCTTTTTTCTTGACATTGAGCATTTCTAATGGGTAAGATATGCTTAAACATTGATTCCAAGTTCAATTTGTTTGATGTTTGAACATGAAATGAGTTACACTTTGGTCATATTTCTCATGTTTGAGTTCTCTAGAATAAAATGCATTGACATATATGCTTGATCAATATGTATTTGCCTGAAAACCGATTTTGCAGAAACTTGATCAATAAGTCTATGTTGATGGAAGAGAAGATATTGATCCTGAGTAAGTTTTCTAATCTCATGGATTGCTTAAATATCAAACAGGAGACCAGTTCTTGGAAGAATTCCTCCATAATAAATGCCCTTTTTCATCCTATAGTTTCTTGCACATCCATACCAGATCAGACTATAATAATAGCAGCTATCATGAAAATGAAACATGCTCTTTCATTTTTTTTCTGCTGAATCAGGTTTGAGCTGGAAAGATTGAGGATAATTCTATTTAGAAATGGAAGATTCTATATTAAGACTAAACCTTCAAAACTAACAATTTTTTTTTTCTTTTTCATTTTTCCTTCTGCATTACTCTGAAATAGATGAGAAGTTAACAGTTCTTTCAAAATGCCTAGTGTATAAATATAAATATATATATATATATATATATATATCTACTGTACATAAAATCCTGGTACATCTTCAAAATGTTGCTTTCCTTTCTTGAGAGTACTATCTTTCTTCTTCACCTTGTATTGGCAATGTTCAGCCTTTCTTTGTATTCTCTCATTTCCCGCTGATATCTTTCTTTGTCCTTCACCCCATAGTTCTGATAAATCTGCACACATTTATTAGCCACCATGAAATAACATCACAATACTATATATTTTACCATGTGCATTTTTTGGGTTAAACTATCAGGTATTCAGAGCTCCTATTTTAATTAATTTAGATTTAGCTCCAATTATGGATACAGAATCTAAGACTCTATCATATCCTAACTCTTATATGATGCTTATAACTCATATTAGACACTATGAAATGACATCACAACAATACTATATTACATGTTCCATCATGTGCATTATTAGACACAATAAGTTATTTGAAATCACTGTTTCAACTAATTCAAATTAAGTTCAGGTTACGGCCAAACAGTCTAAAACTCTGCTCTAACTCATAGATAACTTTCATAACGAGTGTCGAACTTAGCATTTGCAAATCTTATAAAAGCATGAAGGCTAATAGTAAAGTGCATAAGCATATTCATCAGGTCTATATCTATACATGCATGTTATATTATATGATGGTATTGAAGAACTTATCTGCAAATATTTGTTTTGATGTACTAAAATGTACACTTACTATTCTTTCTTCAGGAGAGAGATTGTTCCAAGACTCTCCAATCATTTTAGTAAATTCCCTCTCTCTATTTGGATATAGAGTTTTGAGCAGAGAATGTTTCTCAGCAAAGAAGAAATTGTAGCCACTTCTGTTCGGTTTCGGGCGATTAGGGTCTCCTCCTCTCCTCCTCCTCTTTCTCTGACCTGAAGAATACTGCTGTGGCTGCTGAGGTTGTGGTTGAGAATGGAGAAACTGCTGCTGATTCTGATGGTAATGATTTTGGCCTGCGTATGGCACAATATCAGTGCAAGAACCTTTGACATTGTCTCTGTAATAACCTGAATTGTCTGGATGGTAAAGAACTCCACTCAGTGTTTCAGAACCAAGTTTTACAGAAACCAAATAACCACAGTCAAATTTCCCATCAATTGTTCCAGTGGCTTGGAAACACAATTCCCCTCCTAAAACAAACATTACACACAGTGTGTTAGTAATTTTTTCAAGAAATATGTTTATATATATATATATATCTATATATGCATCAAGAAAGTATATCATAGTAGCTGTCACTGTAAGAAAAACTCAGAAATGGATGCAGATCTCAAACAAAAAAAAACCCTTTATCTTCTTCTTCATTCTTTTTTTCTTTTCCCAAAAAAAAAAAAAAAAAAAAAAAAAACTTATATTTGATTTGATGACCATATGGAAAGCTTAAGAGGGCAAAAAAAAAAATATATATATATATATATAATTGAAAATAGATGACAGAAGAAAAGATGGGGGGAACAACCAGAGGAATTTGTAGAAGGTAAGATGTTGGACTCCATTTTTATATATTTTTTTAGCTTTAGTTCTTAAAGAGAAAGGTAAATAATAATAATAATAATAATAATAAAATAAATGCAATGAAGAAGAAAGTGTTTTCTATTATCCACAAATTAATCCTTAGATTTCGCCTCAAAATTTCAAAATTTAATGTGTGAAATTTTCTTTACAAATAATTAATAATACTTATTATTATTATTATTATTATTATGGTTATACAAATTTTATATATTTTCTTACAACATTGTATTAATAATATTATTATTCATTAACATATGATGATTGATTATTATTCAAAGTCAAACGTTATGATCTTGAATTTAGGTCAACATTTGAAACATGGTAATAATAATAATAAGAATAATAATAATTTTAAAAATAAAAATATCAAAGTATTATGCAAAATTATCCGATTAATCCTCTAACTATTTTTGTTTTTTCAAATTGGTCCTAAATCATTTTATTTCAAACAAAATTGACTAATATTCAACCATTTTTTTGCACTGACAAATACACCTATTAAACTGAATGCGTAAAATGATGAACACAAAGAATATGGACGAGGGGAGATATAAATATACGGGAACACAAAGAATTAGATGAACCGATTTTTAATCTGAATGACCAATTTATTGAAATTTTTTTCATATTATTAAGGATTACAACTAAAACGAGACCAGAAACTATTTGACATGATTCTTTGAAAGCTAAAATTGGGGATCAGGCAAAAAAGAGATTCCCTTAAATTCTCTACACCTAAGAATATATATATATATATATATATATAATATATATATATATCAAATAAAAATAAATAAATTAAGAGAAATTTGAAAAAAAATAAAATTTCACATGGACGAGGGGAGATATAATGATATATCATATATGGCTAATATAATTAGGAGAAATTTTTGGTATTCTCATTTTATCCACTCGAATTCCTTGCAATTTAAGGTGTAATTTTTTTTTTAAAATAAATAAAATTAAAAAAAGTCAATATTATGGCATTAAATGTAGAAAAGAAAAATCAAAATCAAAATCAAAATTTTCTATTTCCTCTTTTACATTAATATAGAATTATTTTCTTTAATTTTTTTTTTTTTTTTTTTTTGGAAAGAAAAAATAATAATTTTTTTTAAAAAATTAAATAATAAATATTACATTAAGTATATTAATGAGTATCACAACAAATCTGAACCACCCAATTAATGCGTCAAAATATAGGCATTTTAATCAAAAATTATTACTTCCAATAGAGAAAAAAAAAAAAAAAATTGTATTTTTTAAAATAAATTAAAATCCAATTTTTTTTTTTGTATTTTTCAATTTATCCCCCAATAAGTTTTTCTTTTTTAAAGACTTAAAAATTTTAAATTAATGTATTTTTATGAAATATCATTTGACTTAATCAATTAAGTATCTTCAAAGTATATAGAGAAAAAGAAAAATAAGAACCATACATATTACCTTAATTTTTGCTAATAACAAGTAAATAAATCTCAAAAACTATATATATTTATATATATATATATATTTGGTATAATGCTTTCGAGTAAAGTTGTATATTTGAAGCATTTACGTTTTTATTATATTTCAAACTCATGACTTACAAAGTATAGATGATAAGTGAAACTACTACAACAACCAAACTATACTTTCTTGACCGAATAAAGTTGTAAGTTAAAACAATTTCAAAATTTTAAATATATATATATATATATATATATATATATATAAATATGTATGTATTTGTATCAAAGTAAGCCACAAAATATATGAAATATGGTATTTGATGACCAACATAAAATGTTAATCAAAAGAGACCAATTTGATCATAACATTTGTGGTAGAGAAATTAAGCAATGTGTATGTGGCTGACTATTCTTTAAAATATCAACTTTATCACTTCCCAATTAATGCTAAAAATATGAAATTTAAAAAATTAAAAAATCTACTCTTAAAACTTAGCAACCAAAATTATTTTCAACCCTCTTTCCCATTTTCCCATTTTCCATCAATAATCAATCCAAATTGCAAAATCTAAATCAAATTCAAAATCCTACACACTTAAAATCCATGCCTAAATTTGTCCAAATTTGCCCTAAATTGCTTTTTTTTTTTTCCTTGAATGATAAAAGTTTATAGAACATATGCAATCTATGGACATATCTATTGAATAGTTCAATTAGTAACCATTTCACTTATGATTCAAGAATCCAAGAATCGTAGTAAGAAATCAAAAAGTTGGTAATGGGGGCAAAAATGATTCAAAAATTTCAAATGTGTTTAAACTCATGCAAATGCAAAGCAAATCAAGATTGAATCTTTTTTATGTGTATGTATGTATATATATAAAAGTAGTGAGAGAAAGAGAAAAGGAAATGAGGGATTTTGGGGGGGGGTTTGGACCTGTTGAAGAAGTTGATGAAGGGATGGGAAGCTGCTGCGTCCTTCTGAAGAAATAAACTTGTTCAAAGCTATGGAGAAGAGTGAAATAGTGTTTTCTCAACGCATAGGATGCACTCGTTGTCGTCGGTGAGAGATTGAATACTGATGAAACTTCCCTCCATTTCTTCTGCACTACAACCTTTAATTTCACCAATTTCAAAAAAAAGAGTTAATTTATGTATGTATGTATGTATGTATGTATATATATATATATATATATATATATATTTATAGTGTGTGTGTGTTTGTGTGTGATTCAATTTCAAACCTTATCAAAACCACCCCTCCTTGTAACTTCAGCATAAAGAACATGCATATTCAGCTCCTTCCCTCCGATCACCGGAACCCTAGTGAACAAAAACCCAATTAAAATAAACCAAAAAATATATAAACATATATATATATATATATATATATATATATATATATCAAGATGCATGAGAAATAATATATATAATCTTACATGTATTTTGTACCCATTTTGGCATGAAAAGTTCTGAGGGATTCCCAGAAAAGACTAGAATCCTTTACCACTGCTTCATGGGAAGCCGTGGGTGGAGGAAAACGCTTCCTTTCTTCCTCCTCCTCCTCCACCACCACTTTTCTACCGCCGCCGTTGCCGTCACGAACCGGAACTATAGCTTTTGAGCACATTTTTTTTTCATAAACAAAAAAGATAAAAAGATAAAAAGAAAGAACCCTCTTCCTTCCGACAGTCACAAGACAGAGGTTTCCACCGCCGGCATAACTTCAACGGAGAAAGAGTAGAAAAGCAAGAAAATTTTGTTCCTTAGATTAAAATACAAAAACAGAGAAAGAAAGAGTTAAAATTAAAACCAAGAATTGGGACACGTGTATTGAAACGGTTACATATACAAAGAAAAGCTTTTTGGCATTATTATCTTTCTTTCTGCCCCCCAAATAAAAAAATTTTAAATAAATAACCTTTTTTTTTTCTTCTATTATTTCAAAGGAGAAAAACCCAAAATCTCAATGGCCAAAGAAACTATCGTAAAAGTTTGTTCTAACTAAAGTGGTATATATATATATATATATATATATATATATATATATATATATATATATATATATATATTTATTTATGTTTAGTTCATACCAGTTCGTTTATTAATCGAGCCAGTTTATGAACTCGAATAAATTTTTAGGTTCGATTAATTTTCGGGCTTACTCGAACACTGTTTTGGGACATTCGACTTGAACATATTTATTAATTTTTTAATTATAATTTATATATATATATATATATTATTTAAATAAAAAAAGTAAAATAAAAGTATCATAGGCGAACTCGAGCTTTATAAACAAATAATCGAACGAACTCGAACAAAATTTTTGGCTCGAATTATTAAACGAACGAACTCGAACACTGTTCGAACACTTAATCGAACGAGCTCAAATTTATGATGTTCGATTCGGCTCGGTTTGTTTACAGCTCTAATATATATATACAATTGTTTAAATAGTAAAAAATGTATTTTTTTAAACGGATATTAATTTAGATATGGTCGTGATTTAAAAGTATCATTTTCGACTAATTTAGATTCGGGCCGAGTTGCACACGTAGAATTCAATTCTTACTTGGGAGACAATCTCACCATAACTCCTCAAATAACGCTCACAACAAGTATTGTATTATCGACCTCTTCTAACATTCACAATGAGTTTTTTCATTGTGTAAAGTCAAGAGTTTCATTCAAAATAGTTTTAACTTACATAAAATTGTAAATTTAAGTTTTATATATGTAATCGTTTAAAATTTTAAAAAATTTACTCTATTTGAATAAAAATTAATTTAAATATAAATATGAATTAAAAACGTAATTTACAATTGAATTTCATTCAATTTAAATATTTTTCAATTGAATTTCATTCAAAATATCTTGTGTATGAAAAACGAAAATTTGTGTAAGAGAGAGAATGGCAGAAAACAAAGATGCAGCAAAAACTTTTATCAGTTTTTTTTTTTCATTGTGTGTGTGAGTGTTTTTTTTCTTTTTTTTTTTTTTTTGTTTTTTGGCAGATCAGAAAGTGTAATGTAAGTTGAGGGGAGGGGGGGGGGGGGGATGGGGTGGGTGGGTGTGTCTCTGTATGTCTGATGAGACACTGACAAAAAAAAAAAAAAAAAAAAAAAGGAGAAAGAGTTGGATTTTCTTGAGAAAGGTTTTGACATGAAATTATAGATATGTAGCAGTAAAAGCATCTCTGATCAAATCTTTATGATCATCTTTGAGTGTGGATTTTATATTATATCATATATATATATGTATATATATATATATATATTGTATATATATATATATATATATAACCCAAAAAATATATATATATATATATATATATATATATGATCATCTTTTTGGGGCTTCCCGAAGATCGATGAAGGAAAGGAGCTGTAATAACTCCTTCTGTCATCATCAGACTACTAAACTACACTACTTACATTATGTGATAGGCCTATGTTACAAATTCAACTTTAACGTATATTATTAATATTCCTTCCTTTTTTCTTTTTTCTTTTTTTTTTAACCTCATTATATTTTATATATATAATTATTAATTTTATTTTTTAAAATTATTGGTGTCTAAATGACACTTTGAGTCCTAATTAATTTAGAATCGAGCCGCGTCAGACTCTTATTAGAAAGTTTTTTTTTTTATAATTGAATATTCATTAAAATAAAAATATTATACAAATGAATGACTAAAGTCATTCACGGTAATATAATAAAGCACCAACTTAAAACTAAGTGGCGTAACGAACATATTCAACCTAAAAAAAATAAATTCAAAAATACATAAAATAGAAAAACTACAAAAATCCTTTGGTCTTCATGCTGTCAATTTCAAACCTCATTTACGAAGAAAGTTCGATTTATTCTTCTTTCTTCAATAGTAGTCTAATCCACCCTGGGCGCATCAAAAATTTCATAGAATATTTAAAAAGAAAACATAATACGAACAAAGGGCTCAGATTTAGTCCGGGTTTAAAAAAATTTTCTTCTAACATAAGAAGAAAAATCTTATATTTAAATATCTAATAGGAAACAATGCATATGAGATGTAAAAGATAACAATAATACCAAAAAAATAAATAAATAAATAAACAAAACAAAAGAAAAAAAAAGCTAAAAACTACAGCAGCAAGGAAAAGAAAAACAAAAAACAAAAAAAAAAAAAAAAAAAAAATAAATCCAGTAAGAAAAAAGTTTGGGGGGGGCTAAATTCCCCCTTTGGCGGGATGAAAAAATGACATAATACTTGTCAGGTCAAACACAACACTTAACGTGAGTGTAAAAAAATGATACATTTTATTCAAACCTATATACAAATACAACCTTAGTCTTTTTAACAAAAATAACACATTATTTTTTACATTTAAAATATATATATATATTTTTTTGTTATTTGTAATAAGTAAAATAATAATAATAAAAATTAATATTGAAAGTCGAAAAAAATTATGTGATTTGACAACATTGTGTGATTCAAATTGGTTAGACGCTATTATTTATAATTAGGAGGTTACGAATTTGAGTCATGACAATTGTCGCAAGTATAAGTGTACTCATAAAAAATACAAATAAAGAAAATAATTTTATGATTTATTTATAATTTTTATAGTAATAAGTTAATATTTTTAGTTAAACAAATCATCATAAAAATACATGTAATTTTAATAAATTGTGAATATATTTACATGTTACAAATTCTAAGTTGAGGGTCCCTTGTCCATTTTGCTTTATTATTCTTTAACTTTAATTTTGTCTTATTAAGATATTACAAAAAAAAAAATAAAAATTATTTGACACTATTACAAAATCAATTAATAGATTTTGAAAAACAATTCAAAATAATAAATGTAATGAGTTAATTGTAATTCTATTGTTATTTTATTTAATTATAATTTATCATACTTTTTCAAATATAATCGTCTTGTTTTTTACAATTTTTATTTACTACTCTTCAAAATAAATACGTTACAATAAAATATGGGTCATAGTTCCAAATTAAATATTACAAAAAGTATTCATCAATCATGGGCCATAGTTCCGGGGGGGGGGGGGGGGGGGCCGGCCCGCCCCACAGAGGGGGGGGGGGGGGGGGCCCCCTCCCCCCCCCCGACCGGATTGGGCGGGGGGGGGGGGGGGTGGCTCCTTAAGGGGAAAAATATATATCTCATAAAAAGTATTCAAAGTTTTTTTTAAAGTAAAAAATAATTTTTAAAATATAATTTAATTGTCTCTCAAGCAATCAAAGCATATGAAAATGAAAATTTTTAATTTCTTATCACATAACTTTATATAAATTTTTTCTAAATAAAATTTAAAATTATATTCTCTATTAATTAATTAATAATAGATCATCAATTACTCTTACCTAATATCAATATCTAAGTGTATTAAAATATAGTAAGAGAATTAAAAATTATTTTTTATATTGTTTCATGTTTTCTTTTTTTTTTTTCTTTTTTTTAAAGTAAAACATTTCATTAAAACTAACAACCTGCCAGTCAGTTTGCAAAACAGATAAAATAGAAAGGGAAGAACAACAAATACAGACCTGACTCTAGAACAATAAACAATACTAACATCATGTAAATACGAAAATAAAACATGTTTAAACTAATCTATAGTCTCCAGAGGAGACGGGTTCCAATCACGAGTATTCATCTAGACATTCGATTCCAATGTGATATTACCATGTCTAGTACTGGTAACATGTTGGAAATTCTTCCAAACATGATATTAACATGTTATCTTAAAAACCAGTTTTATAGATATATATTATATATATACTTATTATAAGAATATATAAAAATTAATAAAATTATCTAAAACTTAATAAATATCAAAAATTTTAAAAAATAATATAATTGTTTACCATTTATAATTATTTCAAAATTGATGATTATTATTATTTTCATTTGACTTCTTTAACTCAAAAAAGAAAAAAAAAAGTAAAAATTTGTAAATGGATTTGGGCTCCTTATTTTAGTTGTTAATTTACACCGAGCCCAAAAGTACAATATAAGGTTTATCAAATCATTCATTCTACACAAAATTTACTAGGAAATATTATATATATTATTATAAACAACAATTCAATAATATTATTTATTCTGACATATTTTTATCTACTTCAATTTTTTAAAATAAAAATTGCCAATGTTTCAGTTTAAAATATATATAATTTTCAATTGGTTTGATATTACACTCTCTAATGGTATTAAATTTCATCTCAAGTTTTTGTTTGGTGCAATGTGAAAGCGCATTGTGAATACTATAAGAAGTCGATGGTTCGACACTGCATTTGAACACCACTTAAGAGACAAGGTGAGACATTTCCCTAAGTAAAAGTTGAAAAAATGAGAGTCACCACTACATCTTAAAGAAAATGAGAGAAAAAACTTTTATATATATATATATATATATATATATACTTTAATTTAAATATTAGAATTTTTTTTAATAATATATATAATATATAAATATTTATAATTTGTTTAGAATGTTTATTAGGTTTATAAACATTGTTTAAATAAACTTAAAATTTAATTGAAATTAAAAAATTATTTAAATTTAATTTATTTAATAAATAAATGAGTTCAAATTAAGCATAAATAAGTTGAAATGAGCTTCGTGAAGAGTTTAATTTATTTACAATTCTACTTCTAAGACAAATAAAATAATTTTTTCTTTTTTTTAAAAAAAAAAAAACCCTAGAGTTAATTTTCAAAATGCAAAGGTTTCTTGCGTTTCTTTTCTTCATTATTATTTTTATTTTTTTACTACTTAACTTTTGTAAATTTGTAATAATAATAATAGAGATATTTTGACGTGGGCCCCGCAAAAAATTGTTTAGTTATTGACAAATCTAAAGGCCTTTTTTTTTCTTCTTTCTTCATCACTTTTTTTACTCAAAATCTTACTATTTCCTAAAGAAAAACTTATAGTTCACTAATTCGAGAAGAATAAATGGGATAAACTTTATAATTATATCACAAAATTAAAATATAACACAAAGTCGTATCGACTAATCCAAGTCTCAAAACTATAACTGCATTACACAAAACCATATCAACTAATTCAGGAGAGATTCAAGTGTTCAACCCCCAAAAAACTATAATACACTGATAAAATACAATATAAAATTATCATTTTACATGTGTTAAACTCAAGAACTCTATGTAACAAAACCAGATAAAAATATATAAAAGGGAGTTGCGTCAATCAAATTATCACCTTATTGTTGTGAAAGATGCTAAAAACACAAACACACACGCACAGTCACCAAATATCAACAGAGATGATCATGCATATAGTCAGTCTCATCTCATCACCCCAACCCTGCCAACAGAAAGCTCAGTCCAAACTCAGAAGAAGATCCTTTAGAATATACCATATATATACATATAATACCCATTCTCAGGATGGCTCACCGATCAATACTTCAATTCCAAATATTGGATAAGCCCCCCCACCCCACACCCAAAGACTACCCTCCTACCCAACCCAACCCAACCTAACCCAAAACCCCCCAATAAATAAATTTCATTACCAAAACCTTCCAAGGTTTTTCTTAACATTCCCATACACACACACACACACAACATCACCATGAACACTACAGCTACTTCTCTACTCTCTCCATCTGAGCAAGAGAAAAAACTCATTGATAAGCTTGAGATATTCAGTATCAATGGCAGAGACAGGCGTGGAAGAACCATTCTTCGTATCATTGGGAAATTCTTTCCAGGTAAGTAAATACTAATATGATAAAGAAAGAAAGAAAGAGTTTTGATCAGTATTTTTCTGAATTGTTCCTAATTTAACTTCATTATATCAGCAAAGACTGTAACTGTGGAGACGGTAAAGAAGTACTTGGAGGAGAAAGTTTATCCAAGACTAGCTGAGGAGCCATTTTCAGTGGTGTATGTGCACACAGGTGTTAAAAGAGCTGAAAACTTCATAGGTTTATCTGCTTTACGATCAATCTATGATGCCATTCCAAACAGACTTAGGGATAACCTGGAAAATTTCTATTTCCTGCATCCTGGACTACAATCCCGACTTTTTCTAGCCATTTTTGGTCGTCTCCTGTTTGGTGGAAGGTACAGTCTTTCTCACCCTTCTCTCTCCATTTTTCTCTCTTTCTCAAAAGGTTGTTATTTTCTTTGACTTTCTGAACATTGAAACAGATCAATTGAAGAAAAATATGTCTAAAGAAGAATCAAATCAGTTGATTTTTCAAGCATATATGTAGATATTTTAAACAGAACTCATCAAATTAAGTTTTTTCAGTACTGAACATTAATTATTAACTGTTGAATACATGAACAGGTTATATGAGAAGGTGAAGTACGTGAACAGATTGGACTTGTTATGGGATACAATCAGGAGAAAGGAAATGGAGGTACCTGAATTTGTGTATGAACATGATGACAAGCTGGATCACTACCATCCGGCAGTGGTGGTGATAGACTATGGACCGGAGAGTGATCATCCCCGAGCTGATACTACTGCTCTTTTGTTAGACTCTGCAGTACCGGCGATGTACTCTATGAGGTGCATTGCTTAGGGAGGAAGAACAAGAAGATGATATACATATATACATATTCTGATGGTACCAATAAGTTTTCACACACAAATTAAGTGAAAAAAAAACATACATATTTAAGTTTCTCCCTAGGATCAAAATTTCACATAATTTACATCCTTCTTAAAAGGACTGCAATTCTTGGGGTTTTCTGCAGTTTTCTTGGAGAAAGTTCAATGAAGTGTATAACAAAACAGTGGTTACACTCTTTGCTAAGCATAAGCACAAGAAAGCTGAAAGCCTGAAACATGCATGAAGCAACTATCAGTTCTAAGCCAATAAGGGAAGTACCCAAAATCAGAAGTTCTTTGCCTTTCTATAGGGATGGATGATAAGCTCAAGATTATGGAAGATATTATCAAGAAATTAAAATCAATTAGCAATTAGGAAACAACTAAGGAGATTTATCATTAATCAAGTAAATAAAAATAGGAAAGCCAATTGCCTGAAAAATCACATGTCAAGAAGACTCAAGAACAGTTTTGAGTAGTACTTTCAAGAATGGCTGAAAGAGAAAACAAAATAAATAAATAAAAAATGCCAGGAGAAAGAGGCATATCTCTCTCTCTCTTTCTTTAACTCAAGCAGCTAAGCCCTTCTCAGCTTCAATCATTTCTGCAGCTGACTTGGAAGGTTCCTCAGGTTCACTCTTGCGCACTGAGCCTAAAGTTGCATCAGCTTCAAGATTTTCTGAGTCAGTATTGGAGCTGTTGGTTCTTATCTGCAAATCAGGGTAGTTTCGATAATTCAGAGAATGTAACCAAAGGGCCATAACACCTTCCTTGTGCTCTGTTGATGCAATTTGGGAGTATATGTATTTCATTTTAAAGCTCTCAGCTTCCTCTGCATAAGCTTCCATGGATAACTTTTCACGATCATCTCCCCATTTTTTGTTGTAAGAAGTGAAAAAACACTCATCCAGGTATAATCCAACCTCAGGAGCCATAGGCACATTGATATTGATGTCCCTGAATTCAGATATTAAAAAGCATTAAGCATAAAAAAACAGGAAAAAAAAAAAAATCACTTTGAATTAACCAATAAATATCACAACCAAGATGCTTACGGTCGAAAAGCTGTTTCAATCAATGATTCAGGAGCAGCATTCCTCATAATAGCTACAGCAAGACCGATCATTTTCCGAATCTGATGAAGCATGAAGCTTTGTCCCAAAACCTCACACTTCACAAATTCAATGCCATCAACATGAACAGTTGTGTTGGCATTAAAAGAGATAATGTATCTCTTAGCAGCCGGATCCTCAGCTTTCGTTCTCGTGGTGAAATTGTGAAAATTATGAGTTCCCTCATAAGTTTTAAGAATTCTATTAAATCTTTCCCTCTCTTCATCACCATAACAGAACTGACTCTTCACAACTTTCACTTCTCCATTCTCATTCTCACCTTCACTTCTTGCAATCTCATTAGTCCCATTCTCTGATTCCTTCGCAGTTTCTTTATTTTCGTTACAGTTACCATTAATCTGATCAGTTTTTTCCAAAGAATCAGAAGTCACTTGTCCCTCCTCTTTAATTTCCACTTTTGATTCAGCACCCTCACTGTTCGACGAAATGCCCGACTGAACTGCACTTTCCATACAACCACCTTCCGAATCCAAAGTCCGTTTCCCCATAATTCCAATGACTTTACGCCCCCGCTCTGAACATTCCAAGCACTTCACAAGCTCATTTCCAGATCCCACACTAGCAAGAACGCTCTCTCTATCACGGTGACAACTTGGATCAAGAGCAAAGAGAGGTATTAAATAAACGTACCTCCGACGATCGCAGAACTTTTTAGCATTAAACGCATTAGTAGCGCGCTTAAACCCAAAAATCCGTATCTGGGGAGGTAGAATCGAATTCAAACGATCAATAAAACCAGGAGGATCAACATAAAACCGCCCCGAAACAACCTGACCAACTGCGCTAACTCCTTTATCAGTTCTAGCTGACCTAGCCCAGTCATACCGCCTAGGACAACCCCGATCGTGATCAGGTACACCACCGGCATGAAAAAGAGCTTCTTCAAGGTCACCTTCTATGGTTTTAGCACCAGGGTTTTTCTGCATCCCTTGGTAACCCACACCACAGTAAGCAAAGAATATCGCGATTTTGCGGCGCTTGTATCTGGGTTTTTTCTCGGGTTTAGGACCTTCTTGACCACCATCAATGGCGGCGTTTGCTTCGACGGGTGCCTCAAATTCATCTTCGTCCGACGTTGCGGAGGCACTGGACATTTTCTGCTTTTTAGGAATGGGTTCTTGTCCTTCTTCTTCTACTTCTTTTCTGAGTTGTTGAGGTTGTATAGTTGGGGAAACGAGTCGGTTCTCCATGGTTAGGGGTTAGAGGAGTGGGAAGAGTTGTTTGAACTGTTGGAGATGGCCATATTACTGTTAACGGCACGGGGGAGTTTGTGGTACTACGTTGGACGTCGATGGTGGCCACTTGTCCAAATAAAACCCTAGACAATGGTGCTTTGGAGAGTTGTACCTTCTTTTTTTTTTTTTTTTTTTCTTTTGAGATCTCATCAATTAATTTTTCCATTTTCTAAATAGAATATTCTCCCATCAATATATTATTTTTCTATGACAATATAAGTCTAGGATCATCTAAATTATATTCATATTTAAATTAATTATCTATTTCATTTAATAAATTCTTTGCTGAAACTAAGTTGTGACTCTAAATTTTCAATAAGTTACGACTCCAAGTTTTTAATGGCGCATACATGAGTACGAATTCAAAAAAGTACAACTTCACTTAAATTAGAAAAACTACTTATTAACTCTCGAGTGTTGTCGAGAAGGCGTAGCTCAATTGGTAGTAGTCTCACTTATAACTTGGAGATCATGAGTTCGAGACACACTAGAAATTAAGGAAAAAAAAAAACTCTCTGAGTGTTAAGTTAATAGTCATTATTTGGATCCTATATCATTAAGATGTAAAAAGTTCAATTCAATGTGCAAGTGAAAGAATAAAGAACTATATTGACTTAAGTAAATTTGCGGAATCAAATTCATGATACATATATAGTCGAGTGAGACAAAAGGCCGAGTCCAATTTTAAAACTACTTTTCAACCCTTTTCTTAAAAGAAAATAGTCCATCGACTAATTCGGACCATTTATCAAACCAAACCATATAAAATAACGAAATAAGGAAACCAAACTACCTAAATTATTACATTTTCATCAAATTCAATGTGATAAATGGAATGCAAGTGACCACTATGATTTAGGAGAGCAGTGCTGCACCAACTCCTCCCATCTCTTCAACTTATTCCTACTTTGCCTAATATTTTCAATTGTAAGTATTAAGCAAATGAAAGGTTAATGAAACAAATTAACATTAATTATTAAGCAAATGAAAGGTTGATGGTAAATTACTTTACCCATAGTGTATAAATTATATCTTTAGATTGATATAAGATAATTCAATTAGATTAAAAAAAAAAGAAAAAGAAAATGGTCCAAATTCTCCACTTCAATGTGATAAATGGAATGCAAGTGACCATTATGATTTAGAAGAGTAGTGTTGCACCAACTCCTCCCATCACTTTGATTTATTCCCATTCCACGGACTCGGTTGCATTCTAAATCGGAGTCGAGCCACGTTGAGATCTTACTCAAGAAAATTCTCTTTACACCTATTACTATCTCACTCGAAAAAGTTCTTTCTACACCTATCTCTCCTTTAAACTCGGGTTACATTATAAATCGAAGTCGAGCAACGTCGGGATATTACTTAGAGAAGTTCTCCCTACACCTGTCTTTTCTTTAAACTCGAAACCTTGCACCTGAAGAACTAAATTTTTTCTACTTTCTACTTGGAGTAGTAATCATTTTATTTATAAAAAATCAAATCAACTAAATTATCACATTTTCACCAAATTCTCCACTTCAATGTGATAAATGGAATGCAAGTGACCATTATGATTTAGGAGAGTAGTGTTGCACCAACTACTCTCATCACTTTGATTTATTCCCATTCCACGGCCTAGGTTGCATTCTAAACCGGAGTCGAGCCACATTGGTATCTTATTCTAAAAAATTCTCTCTAACACTTATCCGGGATCATACTCAAAAAAGTTTTTCCTACACTTATCTCCTTTAAATTATGGTTATATTTTAAATTGAAGTCGAGCAATATCGGGATCTTAAGCGGAGAAGTTCTCTCTACACTTATCTTTCCTTCAAACTCTAGAGATTCATGTGCCGCACCGACCTCTGGTGCGTTCCAGGTTTTCCACATTGTTGCTTTCAGGACAGAATCAAACTCAAACCGCGGCCCTTTCCGATCAAAATCTTCGCCATCTTCATCTTATGCTTTTTAAAGTTCTTCAATCTCCTGCCGTGAATTGAATGCCCTACCCATACTTGCAAAGATTCCTACGAACCAATGGCTTTCTGTTTTTTTTTTCAAATTCATCGAATCTCAACTCTGTATTGGTTGCTGAACAGCCATGAATTTCAGAACCTTTTGATTGATGTTGGTTTGGCGATCGTGGATTGTGGTCATCAATGTTTTATTCCTTACGCGCTGCAAATACACAAAATAATAATAATATAAAAATGGAAAAGAGGATTCTAGCTTTTATTTATGGTCTGAAATTGAAATTCATTGGCCAATCGAATCGGGTCCTGCTTTTTTGACCGTACTAAGATTAACTTTCCCTGGTTTTCTCCAACTATTTATACGTGGCGTTGGAATGGCCTGGAATTTCAAAGTAAGCTGCGATCAGATAGTTCGTTGAAGAACTCCTTCTCTGGGTACGTAGGTTTCAATTTATTTTTCCGTCATGAGTGTTTTCTTTGCCCTTTTTCCGGTGCCGGAAAAAGAGGGGGCTATGTTATGTGCGGGGCTAATTCATTCTTATCTCAGCCCTAGCTTCCGACCGAGCTCGGGCATGTTAAAATGGAAAACAGATATTTCCATTGTTAGTTACGAATCTTATGATTGAGTTTTCATTTTTGTTGCATTTATAATCATTCCCGCCAAAATTCATACAATACGCAGGCAGAAACAATTTTTTTTTTCTTCTAAGATGTGGACCTTTATGATATACAGGTTATTACGGTCTTCGACTTTGTTTGATCCGGCAGTTGATATCTGGACATTTCCAAGTAATCAGATATGGGATATGTTTCCATTGTAAGCATATTGAAACAGTATTTTCTCATTTTGATGCCTTTTATTATGTAAAAATGGAGATGAAAATTGTACAGTAATCTTCTTAAGAAGTTATGTTAAATCTTTGAAATGTTTTTGGTGGATAAATGCAGGGATATGACGACCGTGCTCAGCAGACTGATCCTGGTAAGTTGAAAAAATTTTGGATTTCATTTTCCACATTTTGGACTTAGTATTACTGACTAGTCTTCTTTTTTTACTCTTTTTCCTGCTGAGTATCTATATCTATTCTGTACAACTGAGAGACAATGTTAAGCTTTCATCTGTTTTTGCAATGGTACACATGCATAAGGGCAATGACCTTGTTCTGATAACATGGGTAGATATTAAGTGTATATGTTCTTAACTCTAACGTGAAAGGGAGGGACAGATTCAAGAATTGGATATTTTATCCTGTCAATTGTTTATGTCATCCATTTTTATATCGTATTGCATGCATTCATACTGGATCATGCATTTTATTTTCCATTCTTTAGATTATCACATCTTAATATTAAATTTTCGAAGTAGATTTTATCATATCATAATTTTGTCCGTAGTAGAAGTTATACTCAAGAAACTGTCTGAACTTGAAATTTTGGTGTGTTTGCAGTGGCAGTGATACGCAATGGAAAAGAAATTTTGCTGCAGGTAACTAGTTAATATTAGTTACTCTTATATTTCTCTTCCCCCCCACCCCCTTTCCTACTGATTTTCCTTTTTGTTGATCGAATAATATTTATTTTGGTCCTGATTTAGGAGCTTAGGGGAAATATGAAACAAGAGATCACATAAGTTACCAAGAGAAAATAAAAGATGCATGTACTATCTCTTTATTCATGGAGGAAGAGAAGAAAAGAGACTAAAGATGTCATATAAGTTAAATTTACTAATTTTCCTCCTCTAACTGTTTGAAAATTTTTACTAATTGGCAGTTCTCAAAGATTCCAAAACTTAGTTTGTTTTTCTGTCAACTGTGCTCCTGTTCGGAGAGCAGAATTTTAGCACTTGTAACACTAGTTTTCTTTCTCATAAATATCTCCTCTTCCATCTGCCCTTGGAAGGATATACCTATACACACATCATTCAAAACCTCTGACTCAGACCTGCTCTTAACTCATTCCATGCAAAAGTGCGGCTTCATAATGCTTTATCGGGCTACTATTTTCTTTTTGGCTAATGATTGGTTCTGACAACATAAACTATAAAATATCCTCTTCATTAGATGAACAATTAGACAAATGATTAAATGCTGACAGATTTCTTAACAGGCCTTCAATTGGGAGTCCCATAAACATGATTGGTGGAGGAATTTAGAGAAAAAAGTTCCTGATATAGCAAGTTCTGGTTTCACATCAGCTTGGCTGCCTCCAGCAACTCATTCATTTTCACCTGAAGGTTTGCCAAAGAATAGAAAGTGAAATAGAATCCTCTGAATACATGTTTATTTATATATTTTCTTATTATGATGACTTACTGTTTTCTTTCTTGATGGCAGGATATCTTCCACAGAACCTTTACTCTCTGAATTCTTCATATGGTTCTGAATATCTCTTAAGAGCTTTATTGTATAAGATGAAACAGCACAAAGTTAGAGCAATGGCTGACATAGTCATTAATCATCGAGTTGGGACTACCAAAGGGCATGGTGGAATGTACAACCGTTATGATGGAATTCCATTATCATGGGACGAAAAAGCAGTCACATCTTGCACTGGTGGACGGGTAAGAATATAAGGGTAGTTATATATTTCTCTTTTTACTCCATATATTTTTCTTTTTAAGAAATGTTTATCATAGATTGCATAAAGTCAATTAGCTAATAGTAAACGTGAACACACAAACTTCAGTCTAAAAAAGTCCCAGGGCCTCGTCATATCTTTGCTATCTATCTTCTTTCTCAGTGAAAAAAGTTTAGAGTCACAATTTATTGGTAGTAGATGTTGTACTGGTGAATTTCATTAAGAATAATATCAGTTTCCACTTTGTAAGGTCTCTGGGGATTGCAAATCACAGCAAACCAAAGTCTATGTATAATGGCCTTTTAAGCTTATTGATGCCTTCAGATATTATATGTATAATGATGGATCTTATGCATATTATATTTAGGGAAATAGAAGCTCTGGGGACAACTTTCATGGGGTTCCCAATATTGATCACACACAAGACTTTGTTCGTAAAGACATTATTGGCTGGCTGAAGTGGCTTCAGCATGATGTTGGTTTCCAAGATTTCCGCTTTGATTTTTCCAAAGGGTAATTGTTAATTACGAAGAAAATGAATAAATATAAATTTCTGTTTGGACCTTAATTTCTATTATATTTGTGATTAGTTATTCGCCAAAATATGTGAAGGAATACGTAGAAAGTACGAAGCCAGTGTTTTCTGTTGGGGAATATTGGGATACTTGCAATTACAATGGCTGTTACTTGGAGTACAATCAAGGTATTAAGATTTTAATAATAGTATATTGTATAAATTGATAACACAGTGTAAGCATGAAGGTTTAAATTTTGTCATGCAATTTTGATTTCAGTTTTTATTCCTTGTTACCCTGGGTTTGAACTCTCACTTGTGAGAGTGGGTTCTTATAGCATCTTGCAAAGGTTAAAATGTAAATCTGAGTATGTCTTCTACTGGTCTTATATCAACATTTCATTGTAGAATTGTTTTAGTTAAGCAGTGTACCTTTACCAACATTGTAGAAACAAGAGCATGATGTGAAAGGTCAACTAAGCATTTTTCAAACTGCAGTTTGTATTCTTCAAGAATCAGAGAGCAGCTTAAGTGGTTATTCTTTTGATGCTCCAGGCATCCTCCAGTGGTAGATTTTGAATTTGATTCATGTCTAGTTTCTTTTCAAGGATTGAAGTTGGCTAGTTCAGATATTTTTCCAGAGTTTCTTGATTACAATATTTTTCTTTATGTAGTTCAGATATTCATGTTCTTTAACAGCATGCTTTTCTGTTAATTGGAAATTCGTCATGATTAAGTGCCTAGTGTATCTTTTCTCTTTATCAATGACATTTTTGGTGGGAATATAATTAAATTGGTGATTTAAAATATTTCTATATCTGCATGCAGACAGTCACAGACAAAGAATTATTAATTGGATTGATGCTACGGGCCAACTCGCAACTGCTTTTGATTTTACAACGAAGGGTATCCTTCAGGTTTGTAATATTTCATCTCATGTAGGCAAAAGATGTGTTGATCTTTAAAGGAGACAAAATCCTTAGAAAATTTTCACTTTTTTGTGCTCTTGATATCTTTATTATTTCATTTACTCTTTCAGTAACTGTTAAATTTTGCGTTGATGTTTATATATAGGAAGCTGTGAAGGGAGAACTCTGGCGCATGCGTGATTCTCGAGGAAAACCACCTGGTGTTATGGGGTGGTGGCCATCAAGAGCTGTTTCTTTCATTGACAATCATGACACAGGGTCCACTCAGGTTGCATACTCATGCTTGTGCAGATATTTTGCCAATTTTTTACTGGACATGCTTTTTTGAGCAACAAGATGCATGAGCAGCTTAACGTCATTCATCTGCTTGTGTTTTGCATTCCATCTTTTGAATATAATCAGGTCTAATGATATTCATTTTCTAGTTTTCCTCTAAGATTGTATAAATTGCAGATGTTTCAACTAAGGTGAAATTCTATATTAGCTTTCAAGTGGTGAACTTGCTCTTTGGTCAGGTTATATATACTCAGATTTCTTTCTATCTTTTGCAGGCTCACTGGCCTTTCCCTGCAAATCATATCATGGAGGTACTTGAATGATTTTCAATTTAGTTTACTTTCCAGTCTGAAAGTGCTTCTTTTGTTTGATCTAATTCAGTGTGTTAACTTTGCCTGCGTATTTTTTGCTGTCAAATACAGAGAGCAGCATGGTAGATTCCTCTTTTTTCTATAAATTTAACCACAGATAATGATATGGCTTTATCATCTGTTTAAAGCATTCTTAGCAATCTTTAGTTTGACAAGAACAAAAGCTATTTGGTGGATCCACACAATGTATTTTGCATAGACATAGTGTGATCTTTCCATTACTGATAAAACATACGGTCAAGGGCAACATGGATGATAATCAATTTTTTTCCATAAATCCAAGATGAAGAAGTCAAAAATGTTATATTAGTAAGACTTGAATGTTACAAGTAAATACCCATAATATGCATATCTTTTGGCCCATAACTATTCTGTTTCTTGTCCCACCAGTGCAAAGTGACTTCTTTTCCTGATTCTTCCTTTTTTGCATTCTTTTTCATTTTTCTACTCATGTATATATTGCAGGGTTATGCCTACATACTCACTCATCCAGGGACACCAGCAGTATTTTATGACCATTTCTATGATTGGGGCCAATCCATTCACAGCCAAATCGTGAAGCTGGTATGACATTAACAATACTGTCCTCATAAACTACTCAATATACCCAGAATAACAAATTCATATAATATGCAGATTGACATTCGTCGATGTCAAGGAATAAATAGCAGATCATCAATTGCAATTCTTGAAGCTCAGCCAAATTTATATGCTGCTAAGATTGGTGACAAAATATGCATGAAGATAGGGGATGGCTCATGGTGCCCTGCTGGAAGAGAGTGGAAGCTTGCAACCAGTGGTCATCGATATGCTGTCTGGCAGCAGTAAACTTATTTTTTTACAGTCTTTATGAGGGTTTTATTATTAGTAAGTGTTCTTGTTAAAAAAGAATAAATAATATATGAATGAGGCTTCAAATCTATGGCTACCTGGCTACTTAACTATCCCTGTAAAGAGGAGAAAAAAGGAATCCATTGCTTAGTTCATGTTTCTTTACAAATGAAGTTAGAAGTTCAAAAATGTAGTATGCTGTTTTGGTAGATTTTAATTGATTGATATTTATCATCCATCTTTTGTTCAAATTCATATTATTGTATCAAATTTTGAATTATTTCTCTTAGATTGTCTAGATTATCTTTGTCTTTGTGTAATATGGATTGATCCAAGTACATTTTGTCTTGACAAAGCATTCTAGGAATTAGAATCCAGACAGGTTGAATTTTTCTAGATGAACATTTATTTTTTATTTATTTACAAGTTTCAAATTTAATATCTTATAATAGTGACAAATGGGTTGGTGAGATTAGGGAAATACTTTTTTTGGTTATTTTTTGTGTTTGGTATCCGGAGTTGAGCAGCATCAGACTCTCTCCCTCTACCTAATTCTCTTTAGACAAGGTATTAGAGAAGTTATTGTATTAGAAAGGGTAAGGGAGATAGATATGGGCATACATGTATTAACTTCACTCCTAATTGATGGCCTCATGAATTCTTGCCATGCCCAGGCTGTGTGCTGGAAAATAAATTTTCTTCCTAATTTATGCATCTGCTTTGAGATGGACCCTCTATTCATTCATGGGCATGGCCCCAAACTTGTAGTAAATGGACCCAAAAGGAGAGCCATAATAGACAAAATCTCAAAAGTCCTCTGGCTGTGTTATTATCATTTGTAACATAACATTTCTTTTTCTTTAACTCAATGTGCAAGTGAGTTGGTAAGAAATTTTCTTAAATCTTGACTCATGTATGTAATTATTTAAACTTTGGTGTCAGAGATTCTTCATGCAAAGGACCAATTCGACTCGAACGAGATTAGTTTAGTTTAAATGTGGATTGGTTTAAAAGTGTCATCTCATAGTTTGTAACAGATTTGATGCCTCATAGTTTGTAACATAAAAAAAAAAACCATTTCTTTTCCTTTTTTTTTAGGAAAATATGTGGTAGCCAATTAGTGTAATGTGAAAAATTTTAAGTTGGATTTGTATTAACATGGAGGTAAAAAAACCTTGAATTAATATATATATATATATATATATATATATATATATATTATATATTTAATGTTTTATTTTTAAAATAATAATAATAATAAGTAAATAGTTTTTTTTTGGTAAATAAATAGTAATATTTATTAACATTATGGTACTATCATTAATGGGAAGACTTTAGGTGAATCATCCAATTTTTCTTTACATTTCAAGGCCAATCTTTATAAGATTTTGTTTATGATTGTTTAGACAAAAAGGGTTACCCAAATTTAATGATAAAGGATTGTTGGCTTAATTACTAATGCTACTATTTCTATTTTTTTCACTTTTTAATTTAAAATTTTGTCTTTATTTCCCTATGTTATTATTATTATTATTTTGTTACATACAAAATTGGAACAATATTTTAAATGAATGGAATATTAACAAATACCCATTAAATTTAGATTTTATGAAAAAATAAAATATAAAAAATATATTTTCACCTTTTATTTTAAAATAAGTAAAAAATATATATTATTACCCAAAAGTTCATAAGTTTGAACCATATTTTTTTAAAAAAGAAATTTTGAGATATTTTTACTTTTAATATGTCTCAATATATATATATTTTTTGATAAATATGTCTCAATATAATTTATTAGATTACAAATGGAACCATTACAAGTTAAATTATATTTTCTTGCAATCCAAATCACATTTAAAGTATATTTTTTTTTGTTATATCATGTGATTTTCATAATTATCATGACTTCGACTAATTCGGATTTGACAAGGTTACGTTTGTAAAGTTTAACTCTTACTCAATAAAGACTTCATCCTTACTTCTTACATGATATTTTTAACGAGTGTCAAACCTCCGATATCGTATATAACATTCAATGTGTTTTCCCATTTTATAAAACCAATGTTTGAATATATATATATATATATATATATATATATATATGTGTGTGTGTGTGTGTGTGTGTGTGTGTGATGGTCACATCTCACATGGGGAGTAAGAGGTCCAATCCAACATCAACATCATAAGCAATCGTCATCGACCTCATCATTTGTGTCTTGAAACTCAAACACTCTCTTCTTCCACCAACCCCCCCACCCCCTCCCCCACCCTACACACCCATCTTTTTGGCTCTTCCACCAGCCCCCCTCATCCCACCCAACAAAACCATTCCCAGAAGAGAGGAAAAAAAATAAACAAATAATAATTTAAAAAAAAAAAAAAAAACCACTATCCCATACCACAATTACTACTACTTTGTAATTTGTATCATTATCATTTCCTAACAATCAAAGTTTATCACGTGACAGGCAGACTTCTCAATCTTGAGAATTTTTTTTTTCACATACAATAAAGAATCTGATTTTTATTTTATTAAAATCTAATCTTTTATATATATATATATATATATAATAAATAGTCTCATATAATAATTAATAAATTACGAGTTTAAATTATAATAAAATATCATAAATAAAATGTAATCCGTTTATATATATACATTGAAAGATAAATTTATGATTCCCACCAAAAAAAAAAAAAAGAGATAAACTTATGATTGTTATAAATTTTCTAATTTGTTTCATTTTAGTTGAATCTTACATTCAATAATATTTTAGACGAGCGATGTGCTCATTAATATTGTTTGCTTTGAAGTGGGTTTCACTAGTTTAAAACGTGTTATTGAAGTAAAAAACTTTAAACTCCTACTTAAAACATTATTCAGTGATCTACTAGGCGAGCAATGTGAGACTTCGGATGATAAGAATGAAAATATTTTTCTTTTTTCACAATTACAAGCAAACTTTTATGTATTTTCCCTTCAATAATGAAAAGCATACAAAAAAATTTATTATATATATATATATATATATATATATAACAATGGATTATCTATGAATGAAAAGAAAGGCCACCAAACCCAACAGTTTAGGAGAGTTGGTAAGCAGACTCCTAATGCTTCTCTTCGGGGCGGATGATCGAAGTTTCGAATCTCCCCGAGGTGATTAGCGTCACGTTAAAAAGATATGGGTCGGACTCTCACTCTCAAGTAAGAGTTGAACTCTGCGAGCGCACCTCAAGCCGAATTTGAATTAGTGACCCGTGTGAGTTGCCGAATTTGAATTAGTGACCCGTGTGAGTTGCAAAAAAACAAAGGCCACCAACATTCTCTTAATCTTAATATTCATTGAACCCCAATTTCCAAA
This sequence comes from Cynanchum wilfordii, assembly GCA_025388415.1. Taxonomy (NCBI): domain Eukaryota; kingdom Viridiplantae; phylum Streptophyta; class Magnoliopsida; order Gentianales; family Apocynaceae; genus Cynanchum; species Cynanchum wilfordii. The sequence goes on along the minus strand of JAHSUH010000783.1, from coordinate 437,837 downwards.
CTCCATCAATAACTTATTTTGACTTTAAAACATATTATTAAATTAATTGTTCAACATTTCTTTCTCTATAGGGTCTTCTACTACAAAAGCAGTCAAAATATTATGCTTTAAAAGTCAAATCACAAGTTATTTAATTATAATCATGCTTTATATCTTATAACTTTTCTTTTCTATTTATTTTAATTAAATACTTTTTTCTGTTATTTTTATTTGTAGCAAACAAGAAAATATATATTTTTAAAAATTTTAAAAATTGACGTGTCTTTTTAAATTGAAAAAATTAACAAATCATTTAACGAGTTATAAAATATTAATTATAAAAGTAAATACAAAAAATTATAAATAAATGTACATTAAATTTCCAAAATAATAATAATAAAGGGAAGATAAACTAAACATATTATTTTATATGTGTTTTACAACATAATTGAAGCAACAATTTTGTAAGCAATACGTATGATTAGCATGCATGTATGGAATGAATAATTTATAATAATGAATATATATATATATATATATATATATATATATATATATATATTATATATCACTGTAAAATTCAACAAATTGCATGGCTTGATTTTGGACCTATTATTATTATTATTGTCCTCACTAAGTGGACTAATTAATTTGTCGGGTCTTTGTAATAATTAGAGACAGAACTTTGTAGTATATATATATATATATATATTTTGAATGAATTCTTCATCGGTTATTACAAAAGCATATTATGGCAAGTGCTTATCAATGTTATTGATTCGTGAATTCAACATTTTTTATGAATGTCATGTAAAAATTGGATGAAATATTTCGTGAATACATTATAAATCGAATCCGACAAAAAAACCTTAATTTATATATATTTGTGAAAAGGAAAGTGAAATAGCAATATGAATATGAATCCCTTGCATGCTCAAATTATCTGTGTTTTTTAAAACTTTTTCTTGTGTTTACAAATTGAGGGTTACAAAAGTATCTGTCTTTTTAATCTTTAGGGAGACTTTCTTAAAATAGATTTTGACATTTTTTATCGTCAAAATGGCCGGCCATTTTTTTTTCTTATCACACGAGTGTTTTGGGTAGGTCCCGTCATTGAGAGGCGGCACATTCAAACCATTTTTGTCCATTCTTTAGTAAAAAAAAAAAAGTATTTGTAGTGTAAAGCAAATGCAAATGTAAGGTCAAACTCTCACATTAAGTACATTTTATAAGTGTGTGCATATATATATAATTATCTAGCAGAATAAGTATGTCTCGAACTCATGACTTTCAAGTCATAAGTGAGGGTATTTATCAACTGACCTACACCTTTTTTACAATATTAATGAAATATTAAAAGTAAAAATATTTTTTCAATATTATTAGAACTCGACATTCACAAGCTATTTAAATATAACATTAATAAAATATTAAAAATAAAAATAGATTTTTCATTTTAACTCTTATTCATTCACAAACTATTATATATAGCTATTCAAATTACGCTCGGGTTGTGTCTTAAAGGCTTCATCCCGACTCTCTTACATGATGTTCAAGAGTGAGATCGTTCTCATACAATATTTATAATGCATTTTTCTATTATGTCATTGATTGAGCCAAAAAAAAAAAAAACTTGATAGAATTATTTTTAAAAATAATTAAGTATTACTTAGTAAACAAGAAGATCTAATTCACTTGTTTTATATTTATAATTTTGAAGATTGTAAAATTCGAGTTATGTTGTAATTTCTTTAATTATGAATCTAAAATTTATAAATTCGAGATATATTAAAATAAAATGTGGAAAATAAATATGAAAAAACATCCCCACGTAGCTTTTAATAAGACCATATTGCCCTTGACAAATAAAAATAGAGCAATTTACATAACTATATGTATGTATATATATACATACATATATATATATATATATATATATATATAATAAATAAATATTATATATATATATATATCCACCTGCAACCCAATAGCTAATGCACAATCATGACAAAGTTTGCCAAACCATGCATCGAGAAGTGGCACAGTTTTCAACCCTACTTCTTTTCTTTTCTCCTTTCGTTTTTAGTGATTTTATAGCAAGAATCTAACGGTAGTATTAAGTTTTTATTTTTTATTTATTCGTGTTTGATAGCAATTTTAAATTCAATTAAATTGAATTTTAGTCACGTCGATTTTTATTGAGGGAAGCTCTTACTACACCTATCACGTACTATAAGTTAGTGATCCATAGTTTTGGCTTAAAAGTTTGAATCTAATCTAAATCCTCATCCCATTAGAAACAAAACACAAAACGGCAAAGTTTTCAAAAAGTAAAATCATGGATTTTCTTTTCTATTCTTTTTCTTTTCCTTTCCCCTTTAAATTTAACATGAAAGGACTATCCTAATAGATATATATAAAAAATTATTGTATAAAGTATATGTATATATATATATATATATATATAATGATAATATAATTATTCTATGGGTATAAATGGTTTGATCACATGCTTATCAAAAAAAAAAATATATATATATATATGGTTTGATCACATAACTAGGGTCAGGCACCTTCAATTAGAAATTCTAGGCATAATATATATATATATATATATATTTATATATATATATACACACTTTTTATATATGGAATTATTGGGACCCAAAATTCCACAGCCACCTTAAAAAGCAACCATTTATCACTAGTAGTGATTGATTTTCAGATACAACTGATAATATTAGACTTATACAAAATTAGTTAATTAAAAAAAATTAAGAATGAACAAGATTGAGTTAAAATAAATTAACTCGTTTAATGATAATTATGTTCAAATTACATGCATTGAATTGTGTTGGAGTATAAATTCAAGTCCCACATCAAAAGACGATGCAATGGTTGCATAAAATATAAGTATTCCACCTACATACATTAGTATAAGATTTTTAGAAAAGTGCCCAAAAATAAAACTGTGAGAGCTTATGCCCAAATCGGAGACAGCATTGCATTACCAAAACCTAAATTTGGAAGTTAATAAGGGGAAGGGAGAATTAGGGAAATTAACCCTTTTCATATGTGTGTATATATATATATATATTTTTTTTTTTTTTTTTTTTTGTTCTTGGAATCAAATTTTCTTTTTTCTTTTTATGGGCAGATGATTCCCATTCCACTATTGCATGGATGATAAAGGGAGAATCAGATATATATATATATATACACACAGAAATCATACATGAATGCTGTGCCACTTTGTGTTACAAAGGAAACCTTTCTTTCATGATCGCGCGCATGCACGTCTGTTTATTGGCTAAATAAGACGGCACGTGGCATCAATGAGATGGCTATTGCTCTCTACTTTTTAGTCCCTTATCTAATTCAAAATTGATCAAGTCAGATTTCTTTTTGGATTAGTATCAATACACACAAGGTTCGAATTTGAAACATTACTTAAACATAACCAAATAAAAGTTGTCGATAATAACATTTTTACTTTTATTGTATCTTAAATTTATAACTTCCGAATTATAAGTGAGATTGTTACCCTTGAGTTATGTTTTCTTGACTATTGCTCTTTACTTTCTCAGTTGAGAAGAATTTTGTTTTTTGCACAAAGATTTGAATAATATATATATATATATATATATATATATATATATATTAAAAATGTGTGTAATAGTTGGAACTAAAGGGAATTGACCCATAATAAAAAGATAGTTGGATTGGTGTAATTCACTCAGTTATGAGTTTGACTCACTTAAAAATATGTTGCATTTTAATTACATGCTAAAATTTTGATAGTATACTATTTTATGCATCTCTTCTAAATTAGTAGACGAGAATATTGAGTTATTGAAAAGAAAATAAGTTCTTGAATTACGTCTTTAGGCATAAGTATAAAAAATAATAAAAAGAAATAAAAAAGCTTTTAAGTAGCTAGATATTAGTTAATTTTTATTTGAATCATCAATTTGAAAAAATTAAAAATAATTAATTAATTTATTTATTTAAAATAAAAGATTTAAAATCAATATAAAAAAAAACATAAATAGTCAGTAAATTAAATTCAAGAAATTTTCTTTTGGAAAAAAACAAAAAATAAAAAGAGAGAAAAACGCGTAATATTAATGAGCCATATAAACCCATGACGTACCATGAGAAGCAGCTGGCTGGCAATGGCGTCCCACCTCCACAACAACAACCAAAAAAAAAAAAAAAAAAAATTATTGTTAATAAACCTCCTCTCGTATCTATTAAGAGAATAAATTTAATTATTTTGTATCGTGTTAAAATTTTAATATCTCACAATTTATCTTGATTTAATATGATATTATAATGAAAAATCTCGAGTTCAAATACTTATTGTATTGTTACTTGTTGTATCCGTTAAGAGAAAATATTTAACCTCTGTCTATATTAGCTAAGCATCTTTTAAAGTATACAACAATTTACCACTCTCTCACATAGTATCGGAGTAAGAGATCGAAAGTTTAAGTTTTTAGAGTATGTAACAATTTATCACTCTCTCACAATATTAGAATAAATTATGCAAAAGTTATTTATTTTTATTTTAAAATATTTTTTTGACTTTTAAAAGTCCCAAATATTTTTACTTAAGACAACTAAGATCATTTTTCACAAATTTCATTAGATTTATATGATTTTAATCGATTAAAGAAAGAATAATTAATTCACTTTACATGAAATATTTACAAAATTAAAGTAAAATGGTTGCAACACTCATTCACAAAATATTTTTGAAAGGGTAAAATGATATATATATAAAAATATATTTCATGTAAAATGACTTGATTACCCTTTTCTTTTATTCAATAAATTACACAAACCGTTAAATTTTGACAAAATTTGTGAAAAAGGACCTTAGATTTCTGAGGTAAAAAAGTTTGGGACTTTAAAAAGTCAAAAAAAAATATTTTAAGACTAAACTTGTCTAATATAAATTTATTTGAGACCAAATTTACTCATTACTCCGAATATTTTTTAAATAAAGATAAATAGATATATGTACCATACTAACACAACTATATATTATTAATTAAGAGATGGGTGATTTTATGAGTGTCCCAATGATTCAATCATGGCCTTCTGACAAAAACTCTGTAGTGCCAACTGGGTTTTATGTACCTCTCGAAGAGACTAATGAGAATAGAAGAAAAGGAAAGAAGAACAGAAGGTTATATTTTATATATATATACATACATACATACATATACATACACACACATATATATATATATGATGTACGTAGTTGTAGTATAGATGATGGAAGAAGGAAGAACAATGTCTCAATCAGATTCCATAAAGATGCTACGTAGTAGTACGATGCATGTGTTATTTATATATATATAAATATATTGTGGGATTTCTGTAATTTCTTTTCTTTTTTTTTTTATATATATATATATATATATATATATATATATATATATGTATGATGTTTGAAATGAGTTGCAGAATTAAATGGTTATAGTTGGTGGCCAGCTACCACACTGCATTAAAATCCATGGACCTTAGCTTGCAAAAACACACATAGACACACACACCTGTTAAATTTTTCTTTTTATATATTACTACTACTATATGTATCTATATATATATATATATATACGTGTGTGTGTGTGTGTGATATGTAAAAGTATTCAAGAAAATAAAAACAAGTTTCACATCTATGGAAGTTTTGTACTGCAAACTTGAAGGGAAAGGTTGTTAGTTGATATCATATCACTGGATATGGAGATAGCTATAGCTATATATATATATACGTACATTGCCTATATATATATATATATATATATTATATGATATGGCAGCAGAGAAGGAAAATGGGATTGGGTGGAATCAATGGGAGAAGGAAGGAAGGAGTTTGGGGGCGAGGGTGGGAGGGTGGGAGGGTGGGAAGGGTATATGTAGTAATTATATATGGGTATGGGAGAGTGTGGGTTTATATATATGTATGTGTATATATATATATATATATATATGGGAGTAATGAGTGTGACATTTCACTCGACAAAAGGGTAGATTTCTTGATTTCTCTCTCTTTCTTTCACTCTTTTCATGGTCTTGGAAAAGGGATGATAAGAGAGAACAATGGTATTATTAAATGAGGGAGAAATTAAGGAGATTAAAATTTTATTTGTTAAAAAAATTTGAAATGATTGTGTGTCATGCATGGTGTTTTTAGTACTTTTTCCCTTCCAAATTATGTTATTCATTTTTTTTTTGTGTTTCAACTCTATATGTGTTTGCGTAACGTAGTTTAGTTGATCACAACTTCACTTGTAATTTTTGGAGGTTATAAGTTCGAGATATAGATAGAGGCAAAAATGCTTCAAATGTCAAAGAAAAAAAAAACTTTTTGTATTTGTGTCAAGAAAGCGTAGCTTAGTTGGTAGCATTCACTTATTACTTTTGGAGGTAAGACAAATTAGAGGCGAAAATTACTAAAATGTAAAAAAAAAAAAAAAAAAAAAACTCTCTTGTATTTATATAAAAAAAGTGTAACTTAGTTGGTATGAATAAAATTTTTAATTTTAATTTTTTTTTTAGATTCTTACAAAAATTTAAAGATATTAATAATAAAATTTAATTTCTTTAATTTATTTATTGAAATGATTTGAATAATATCATGTATATATATACTCACACATTAGGGGTGCATGCATGTAAATTTAAAATTTAAAAGTAAATTAGAATTATTTTGAAAGAAAATACAAAAAATTAATCCAACAAATTCTTACTCAAATAACTATTTATAATTAAAAAAGAAATTAAGTTAGAGTTAAAGATTCAATTAAAATTAGTGTACAAAAAATGGTGAAGGACTGCCTCCAACCCTAGATGGTGGGAAGGAAAGCATCCATGCATAGTTTAATTGAATGCCATTTGACCCTCTACTAATCTATATATATATATATAGTGTGTGTGTGTGTGTTTCACTTTATTGTTATTTTTTTATGTTTAATCATGGGAGTCACAAATTAGGTCAAAACTTTTGAAATGTCTCTTGTTCCATTCCATTCCCATGGACCTTTTTGAATATATATATATATTTTATAAATGTGTAGATTTTTTTTTTTAAGAAGAAGAAAAAAGAGTGCACTATCCTATCCTATACTATACTACTATATATATATATATATATATATATATATACATTTACTCCTATGTATAAATGTATATATAAATGTTACCTAGGATGCTAACTTTGGTGGTGAATGACTAGGTATCCACCAATATAATTAGACATATTGGCTCCCAACATTATTAATCCAACAATATTTCACAAATATGTAGGGAACCCTATTTTTTCAAAGTTATGTTACATTGTGCCCCTTTACTTTTTAAATTATGGGTTGACAAAATTTATATCTATTTTTTATGATATTTTATCGTTATTATAGCTTGAATTTATAGTAATTTGATCATAAAATGCGTTATTGAGTAAATAGATTTAGACCATTCTTAATAATCGCTTAGTGATTTCCTAGGCGAGCGATGTGAAACTTCAAGTCATAACAGTTAAATATTTATTATTACTTTAATTTTTTAATTGCCACACAAAATAAAATAACTTTGTAAGAAAATATAAAAATTGATGTGTCTTTTGATTTAAATGATTAAAAAATATTTTAATTTTACTTTATTCAATAATAATAATAATTAATAAATATGAGTAGTAAAACATTATCGTAAAAAGAAAAAATCAATAAATACATATTAACTTTCTAATATAACAAATAAAAATATTCAATTTTTTTTAATGCAACAAGTAATATAATATATATATATATATATATATATATATATATATATATATATATATATTGGTGCCCTTTAATAGTTATGAAGAGAAAATTGAATAAGTAAATATTTCATTTTATACTTTCATTATTCTACAATTTATTTTAAATAGAACTATTTATATGTAGAGACAAAATTTAATGATTTACTCTTTTTTTCATTGCTAATTGTTTTGAAATATAAGAAAATAGTAAAAATAAAAAGAAAGAAAGACAAATTAACGAATTTGCATAGCCATCCATCCATCATTATTATGTTTGGCATCCGAGGCCTCTAAAACCGGTATTTATGTAGGTTCCCGACACTCTGACTAGTTGGGTTTCGAACGTAATTATGCGCCACGTCAGCGGAGTGTGGTAGTCGAATCATCCTCTATAAGTTATATATTAGTGTCCTAATTGAAACAAAAATTACTATCAAAATATACATACATATACATATATATATATATATATATTTTGAAAAATTCTAACTTTTATCATGTCTCGAACTGATGACCTCTCATGTCATAAGTGAGGGTGCTACCAACATAGCTACGCCTTCTTGACACATATATATATATATATATATATATATATATATATATATATATATATATATATATATATATATATATTGGGTAAACTACCGAGATGACACATGAACTTTTCAAAATTCTCCTTTTTGCACTTGAGATACTTTTGTCAACAAAATGACACCTCAACAATTAAAACTCAACTTTTTTGCCCTTCCGTCAAAAAAAAACCGATCTTGATTAATCTCCGTCTAACTTTGGGGGTATTTTCGTCTTTTTATAGAAATATTTTTTAAATTTTTTAAAAAATTAATTTTGTCTAACTTTGGGGGGGTATTTTCTTTTTTTATAGAAATATTTCTTTAATTTTTTTTAAATTAATTTTAATAACTTTTAAAAAATCTTAAAAATTTTTGCTCGCTCGAACCGGGGCTAACGGTTTGTGGTCACTTACCACTAGACCATAATAATTTATATTAAATTTTTTGTAAAATAAAATATTTATAGTATATATAAGTCAAGCCCAACCACCACGACAAAAACAATATTCCTCATTCTACCTCAAACGTTTCTGCAATTTCTCTATCTATCTCTCGCAAATTCTTCCTCAAATTCTCCAGTTTCTCTCTCTACTCCAATAGTCTTAATTGGACCCCAAAAAATACCTCTTTGAAAATGGCGACCGCCTCCTCTTCAAAGATGTCCCCGGCAACCTTGCTGATATAATGGATTACTATAGATACTATAAATACTATAAATATTAATATATACTATAAATATTTTATTTTACAAAAAATTACTATAAATTATTATGGTCTAGTGGTAAGTGACTAGCAAAGTTTGCTATCGCGGGTTCGATTCCCAGAACGCGATCCTCGCCGCCACTCGGCCTACCATCAACTTTATTTTTTTAAAAAATTTAATTTTTAAAATATTTTGTTGTTGGGAATCGAAGCGGGGATAGCGAACTTTGCTAGTCACTTATAAATTATTTACTATAAATATTTATATATACTATAAATATTTTATTTTACAAAAAATTTAATATAAATTATTATGGTCTAATGGTAAGTGACCCGCGCGCAAACCTTGCTGTCGCGGGTTCGAGCGAGACCAAAAATTTTTAAGATTTTTTAAAAGTTATTAAAATTAATTTAAAAAAATTAAAGAAATATTTCTATAAAAAGACGAAAATACCCCTGAAAGTTAGACGGAATCGAAGATTGACGGAATTTTTTGACGAAAGGGCAAAAAAATTAAGTTTTAAGAAAAAAATAGTTAGTAATTATTGTGAACAAAATGTCTTATTATATTACCCGTTTTATATATTATTGAATAGTTATTACGTATGAACATGAACATTAAATCCACGTCATAACTTCCCTGTAAGTCTTTCTTACGCTAAATTCTGTATAAATAGTACAAAATATAAAGGACTAAACTTGTAAGTCATCCCCTAATTTTATTATTATTATTATTTTACAACAGTGAAAATACACTTACATTTTTTTTATTTTGTTCACAGTGCCTTTTTTATTATCCCCACTTAGTTGTGTCTAGAAAAGATTGGCCCCCAATGAAAGAAACACCACATTCCACCTTCCACCTTCCACCTTCCTTATTCTTCAACAACAATCATAGCTCCCATATATCAATCCAAAACCATAAACAATATATATATATATATATCCCCTCTGTTTTTTTGTCCTTTGGTCACTTACCTTACCCAACCCCCCTCCCCTAACCCTTTTAACCACATGAGTTTTCTCCCCCAAGAAAAAAAAAAAATTTTGCATCACGATTTTAAATTAATCGCATTGAAATAACTATCAGATATAAAAAAAATTAATATAAAAGAAAAAGTGATAGCATAATTAGTTTGATTTCCTTGAGGTGTTTCACCTGTTATTCTAAATAAGGACTTGAGTTCGACACATCTTAAAGTATAACAATTTTAACTATATGTTGTAATTTCGAAAGTGACCTCTCGGATTAGTCAATATAAGAAAGTGAGTACAAAAAATGACATAAATGTGTATTAATTGGATATCTTTATATTGTTATTTTGAAGGATTCAATAACTTTTTGATTTTAATGAAATTCTAGATTTGAACTTGTATTCACGTTTATATATATATACACGATAAATTCTTATAAAAGTGTTGAAGTATCAACTCAAATCCCATATCTAAAGATAAGACAAGAGTTGTCCAACATATAAAAATTACACTTACTCTATTAGTATTAGAGGTTTTTTGAAAAAGTGTCAAAAAACAAAATCGTCGTACTTAGATTCAAAGGGCATTCAAAGTGGAGAATATCATATTGATATATATATATATATATATATATTTTTTTTTGTTTAATTTTAATTTTTAAATTTTTATTTTCATCAAAAACGAGGAAGAGATTTGTAGGAAGAATAACTATGATGATTCTTTGATACTTTCCTTCTAAATATGCCTCAAGGAATGAACCATCCATCATCCAATCTTCTTCATCTTTCTCTCTTTCTCTCTCTTCTTTGTCTTTCTCCTCCACCACCCCTATTAATTATTTTACACCTCTCTCTCTCTCTCTCTCTCTCTCTCCCTTCTTTCTCTCTCTGAGCCCCCCTATTTATTGTGCTAAAAAATCCCTCTTCTCACATCTTAAATAGTGTCCAACTGCCCTTCCTTTCACTCTCTCACTACTACCAGCTGATATATATACATACATATATACATATATATATATATATGTGTATATGTATGTATATGTATATGTGTGTATATATAATATCCTTTTGCCTTCTCTCCCTTCACTTTCCCTGGCCTTCTTCTCTGCATGTTTGTAATATTTCTTGAATTTTATTTTTTTAATTTTCATCATGGTGGTTTAACAAAGGGTTTCTTACAGAGTTTATTGGCATTCTGTCCACCTCCTCCGCCCCTTTTTTTGATATATATATATATATATATGTATGTATATATGTATATATTCATTTTGTATCATGTTTTTCATGTGACGGAGGATCGAGAAGGAGGTGGGCATACTGTCAACTGAGCTCTGTTGGCTTCTCTTTGTGAAACCCTCGTGATTCATCACTTTATCTCTCTCTCTACTCACGCAGTTCATGTGTGTGTATATGTGTATATATATTTTGCTTACCTAAATCACCACCTCTACACCGTTACTTTCCAGATTCCACCGCCATGGAATGGCGAGGAAACACACAGAAGCAGGAGAGAGCAGGTATTGTTCGTAGCTAGGGCTCAACTGATCAGAGAGGATTATCATCTTCAATTTTTTTTTTTTTTTTTTACCGTTTCTGATTGTGTTTTATTGATTTTGGATTATAAATTATTGAGAGTAGATCTCGAAGTTTCATTTTTTTCATTTTGGTATGATTTCATGTCTAGAAAATGGAAGTATTTATTCTCTGTTGTTCTGTTCACATAAACAGGTAGCTTTCAAATCTGAAATAATACTAGCAATGAAAAGTTAATCTTCTTTGAGCTGCTTTTTTTTTTTTGTTTTTGTGAGGTTTTAATGATGCCGTCCTATACTTTTGGTTGCAAAAGACTTTCAAATCAGCCGTAAGGTAAGGCAGGCGATGGTCAAGTCAGTTACACAGCGGGGGAAGGGGGAAAGAAGTCATACATGGATGATCTTTTTCTGCGTTTTTCTTGAAAAAAGAAGAAATACAAAAGCACTTTTACTTGAGTAGTTTTCGACAATCCATCAATCTGTGCTTTCCCCACATACACACACATATATGTATATATATATATATATATATATTCTTTTTTGATACTACACAAAAGAAAAAGGATCTGACTTCCTAGTACTTGGTTCTTTTTCTCTTAACTTCTCAGCACAGTGATCACTACAAAAGAAAAAAAAAGGGAAAAAATTGTTGGGGTTTTGGTTTACCACCATATCTGGGTGAATTTGCTTTGGGGTTGTGGAAGAAGGGAGATGGATTATACTGTAATAGTGTATGTAATAAGTAGGGTAGCGGCTGTAGCCCAATATTTCTTCTATGGTAGCTGCTTAGGAGATATAGGAGAAAGAAAGCCAAACTACTAGTGAGATTTAGGGATGGATAATAAATAACCACTACTATTACTAATGACTAGTAGCCAACATCTTTCTTTGCAAATATTTTGCTAGGCTATGGAAAAATCACTTTCAGGGTTCGTAGTAGTAGCTCATGATTGAACTCTGATACTAGTCATTAATTAGATTTAGGTTCTGACAATTTCCTAAGCTTTTTTCAAGTTTTTTTTTTCAAGTTTTTATATCATATAATATTTGTTTTTTCCCTCTACCATACCATTTTCACTGGTTTTGTTGACTATGGAGTCACATTAGATCATCTAGAACAATCAACAATACATTGGAGAAGGTGTAACTCCTTCTAGCTTCTAGACCAGTGCTCTCATTAATTCCTTTTCTAATGCATAAATAAATACATTATATTTTACCATACCTTCTTGATTCATTTGTTGCATATGAAATTTACTACTACAAGTAATTCACCTTCCATCATTATGCATGAGAGTTATGACATTCTTTTGTATTTTTTGATCAAAATTATGAAATTATAAGAGAGATGATGATGATGGTGATGATGTTATTGATCTCACTAACATTGTTCTCAACCATGGCAGGCAATAAAATGACAAATATTTGATTTTGGAGGAGATATTGAAGATTCAAAGGAAGGAGGGGGAATTATTATGACATATGTTTGGGTATGATTATTGATTCCCAAGAAGAGGTTGTAATGAAGCCACAGGTGCTAATCATCATCATCATGTTCTTCATTCAAAACATGAGAGCTGTTACTACTGTATCCAACAGGGGTAAATGATGCTTATTAATTCCCTTTTTCTCAAACTTGATGATATGCTTTTCCTCAAAAAACAGAAAACAAATCATGTTCTCGTTCAAATTTCAAAGTAGTAATACACATTCATTCTATAATTTCTCTTGTTGAGCACTTGTATATATATATATAGGATAATTTGCATAAACTTATCATATTTCTAAAGTTAATAACATTCTTGAGATGAAACTTTGAATCCATGAATCCATTTTCCATTCCTTTTCATTTTTATAATTTACATTTACTTAGAAGAATATTTCCACTTCATATCTCTTTGGGTTTTTGTCCATTTTGTTCATCAACTTTCATCTAATTTTAATATTCTCTCTCTATACATACACATGTATATATGCACAGGCCTTATGTTATGGCATGGCAAAAGTTAGAATATATTAGGGTAATAGAATTCTTGATTTTCGAATAAGCTAAAAATTTTCTAAACCTAAGTATTTTTTCCTTTTTTTTTTTTTTTTTTTTTCCTCTCTTCCTAGAAGAGTAAATTTTCTTGGTGATATTAATATGTCTTATCAATATATTTATGTTGCTAGTTTGAAATTCCTCTTTATACATGAATGATTAATTACTTTGTAAAAGGATAACAAGATGGGAATGTTTAGGTCATAGTTTTGTTTTCTTTTATTTTATTGTTTTTTTTTAGATTTATTTATTTCTCTATTTACATTATAATTTGATTTTGAGTTCAAATGTATAGATATTAAAGTTGTAATGTTAGTATATTTGTACATCTACTAACTACCATAGTTAGTAACTTTAATTCAATATGTAATTAATTATCATATGTGAATTTTAAATTAATGCAAAATTTGTAGAATGTTTGACGTAATTATTAAATTTTATTGAATTAGTAATTACTATTCTATAATATTTTTTAAAATCATATTTATATTGTTAAGTATTTTGTAGTATTATAAGTAGATATTTATTAGTACTGCTAAAAAAAATTATTCTCTTAGACTTCTGTATATATATATATATATATATATATATATATATATATATATGTGTGCAATACACTTCTATCATGACTTCGAGTGTTATAAGTGAGAGTTACTAACTGAATTACGCTTTTTTGATGAATATATGTGCATTACTTAAAAATATTGATTATTAATACTGTATAAATGGAAAAAAAAAAATGCATCAATTGTGATACATATTCTAGATACTAGAATTGATTTTTAATTTAAAAGCTTGGTAAATTATTTCTATTTTAGTTAGTAAATAATTTTCAGTTTTTTTTTTTTTTTTTGCACGAGTGTTCTGCGTGATGTCTTGTTAAGTCATTTCATGTCCAAACTAATCTTGCTCGCTGATTTGTAGGCACCTCATTGAGTGAGATAACTGGTCAGAAGATTTAACATTTTTTCATACCCAAACTAGAATTTGAAATCTGGATCATTAGTTAAAGGAGGAGGAACCTCTACCTTAATTAATAAATTATTGTTTTTTTTTTTAATATTGCACTTGTTAATATTTAGTTAAAAAATGCATTTTATTTAGTTGGATCATTAATTTCATTAACTAAAATTTTAATATATAAGTATTAAAGTTTTAAATTTAATGTTGAAATTGATATATATGTGTATATACACTTTTTTTTTTTTTTTGGTGAATTTATTTTATTTTAAATATGATTTGGATTTTAAATCTTATATTTATTAGAGGTTGATGACATAATGTGAAAATATTTATATAAAAATGTCCATAATTTGAAGTATCACATAAATTTTCATATGCAATAACTTATAACAAATTATGCTTATCTCATGAAATTTTAGTGGTGCTGATGAAAAAAGACAAATTTAACTGACAACAGAAAGAGAACAAAAATCGGGAGAGTTTTTTTTTAAAATTTTTTATCAAAAGCAAGAAAGAAAGAGTACTTTCATACCCAAAAAATAGAGTAAAATTCAGCATTTAATTTAAAGACATGAAATTCAGAAATACAGCTGTTGTACAAATCGGTATTTGTCCAGCTATCCTACTTCCTAGATAAGTGTAAGAAGTCTTACTTTCGCCATAACAACGTAACTCGGAGATAATTCTTGCAACAAAAAATCAAGAGTTCAAACGTATCCTAAGCAAATGGAAAACTCTTATTACCTGTTCTGCCCTGACAGCTTCTAATCACCAGAAGAGTGCGACCACTGCTATGCGAGAGAATCGAATCGAATCTCATCCATACAGTTCGTACTATGTTAATCGACACAATTCCTTCTTACCATTATTTTTCTTCTGCTACAAAGATAAGAACAATTTCCAGTGCAGTCAGAACCATTAGAATTTAGAACCTGTGTGAGCTGTCTTCCTTTCTTCCACTAACAAGGGAGCAAACTGGTAATAGGAAGACAGCTCCCTCTGACCTTCTATACCCTTGTCATCCAACATGGTAAGATGTATCTGATTTTTTCGACTCATTGAAAGTTTATTCTGCCCAACTTTTTATGTAGTGCCTCCTTCAAAGAAGCATTACCTCTCATCGGTTTTCTAACTAAAGAAGCACCCGTGCAAAATGCTGGCCTTGTCAACAAAGGACCACATGAATTAAGTTGGATTGAGATAGGACGAGAAGAAACATCATGCTTCTGTAAAGCAAGAACATCTGTAGATCCTACATGGCTGATTATTGTTGCAGATTCTTCTAGTGCACGTCGTTTTGTAGCATCATCAACATAAAGAAGATCATCAATCCTTGCCATTAAGTTAAAAGCTAAGCTCTCCATCACCCTAGAATAGCTCTCGAGAATCGAATGTCCGACATCCTATAAGAAAATGAATTGCAAAAGAACTTTTTATTTTTGTGGGATTCTTTTCTGGTTTTATTAGCAGTAAAAATGGATTCAGGGTAAACCAAAAGCAAGCAAAGCAGTTATAATAATAATGTGTTCCAAAATACAAAATTCAAGAAATGTAGGTTCCGAGAGAGACAGAGGAATAGATGTACCTTGTTATGCTGTATTTTGATTGTGTCTAAATCTGTTTGTGGAAGGCTAGGGAACTGTAACTTCAAGTTCGTCACCAGAGTTTCAGCTCGCTGAGCAAAAACTTTCATCTTTTCCAAATGAACAACACCATTTACAGCACTCTTCCATGTAGACCTCCCCGTTTTGTTTTGATCTAATTTCCTTTTCTGGTACTTTTGCCTCCAGATGTGTGAAGCAGACTCAATCCTATTAGCAATTTCCAGGGCGCTGTGTTCTGATGTGAGGTCCAAGTAATGAAGAAGACATTCAGGAGAAAACTCATTGGCAGTGATGTAACGATAAAGGATGTCACCTAGACAAGTCTTCTCGCTCTGAAAGTACAAGATAAGATGGAAAAAATGGACAGGTCAAATAGAGAACAAAAGCAAACAGAGGCACCAAATTGCATGAATCACAAGAACATTACCAGCATTAGCAAAACATGTACTGGGCAATGATCTAAGAGCAAAACAATTTTGTGGCAGTTATTGTCATGAAAACTAGAAATGGTCAAGAACTATTCTGGAGACTAAACATCCAGTGTCTACCCTGCTTTCACAAATGAGACCATCACTAAATGGATAGCTTGAATAATAGTGAAGAAAAGGACTCTCACCTTGTCTAACCTCTCCAAGTATTCTTTTGGTATTTCAATCTCCTTGAGCACACTACTATTAATTGCTGCAGCAGCTTTGTATATCTGATTTGTGCATTCCCTGCACTGCTGCAAACGCTTCTTTGTGTCCTCAGACAAACCATTGGGTGGGACTTTAGGGAACGGTAGCCACCATTTTTCTTCAGTCCTTATTGAAGGCTGTCCAGGTGAGGGAGGATAATGCTTTGCAACAATAAATTCTCCATCAGCAACGATTGTTCCTCGATCAATATAGCAAAATTCAGAGTCATGAAATCCATCTAAGATGCTAACTAGCATTGCATCTAGTTTTTTGAGTGCTGGAAGATGGACAGACAAGTCATGCCGCGATTGAGTCACCATAACTTCAAATGTTCTGCCCCCAGGAAATTCTTGCATTGATGGAACAAACTCAACAATATAATCACTCACGCTTAGAAGCCAATCCATTTCTCGCAGCCACATTGACTTCTTTTCTGGAATCAGTGGCTCCAGTTTCCAGAGCTTCCCAAACACAGAAGCTGCAATTCATAGTGAAAACTAACTTTAATCATTTGATTTTGATATGGACCTGATCACAGTTAAACTCTGACTAATTAATTATATAATAGATCTTTTCTCCAAATGATTAAAAAAAAGGTAGCAGCAGCACAAAAATGAACTAACCAGCAAGATTGGTAATGGCATTGGATATAGCCAAAGCAGTACATACTCCCTTGCCTCCACCTGACATATCTTCTCCTAAAAGCAGCTTTGCGAACCGTTCTTTCATCAATTGGACCACTGCAATTAGAATAATAATAACATCATATAAGTATCGTAATTGAAGGAAAAGTTCACGACAATAGGCTATAGCAAAGAAATTAGTACAGTTGTAAACACCATATCATCTAAATGATAAAAGCATGAATGTTTTATTTCCAGGTGATAGGTATTAGTCCAGCCTTTGCCTCGAAGAAGGGAAAAGGCAAATGAAAATCTATTTTGTTACACTATTTTAGCTAGTTTAAACAATGAAAACAGTGTCTAGAGACATTTCAAAACAGTTAGCCAGATCGAAGCCACAAAAATAAGTCCGAAAATTGTGAGCCATTATATATCTCCCCCGAATTGTCAAATAAACAATAGTCATAACCAATAATTTGAAACCACAGAACATCCATGATCAAAGGTAACGACATTAAACTTATGCCTCCAGCACTCAGTAGGAATAGAATAGGATCGCCGATCACATCCTAATTCCTATATCCGTCCGTGAATCATAATTTAATAAAATTTTAAGTAACGGAAAACTCACCGGACAGTTCAGGCTTTTCCAGCATTTCCTGATGACCAACGCCGTGCCCGTGCCTTCCACATTCGCCCGACGAAATCATCCCAAACCGAGACGGAAACTCATCAGAATTGTCGAGCAGGCGAGACGAAGAAGACACAGAAACCGAAGCAACCCGCGCGGCGCCAGACAATGTAGTAGTACTGGAACAACTCTCCGATTCGCTGACGTCAGCACTCAAACAGTAACTGTCAAAACCATCACTCCTCCGATCATCATCATCATCATAATCATCGTCCGACGTAAACCGACTATTACAGTAGTAATCAACCTCCATTGCAATAGGTTAAAAAAAACAAAAAAAAAAATTCAAAAATTCCAACAACTTAGGGGAGATTTCAAGGAGATGATGCTATGCTTGTGTCTACCGGTTATTTGTAGAGAGAGAAAGAGAGGATTCTGAATAATGATTGTGGGTGAAGACTGAAGAGACAAAGGGAAAGAGAGAGAGAGAGAGAGAGAGAGGGACGGACTTTATTTTGGGAAATTTAGAGCTTTTTGAAAAGTTGGTGGCGCTAATGTTACAAAAGGAAAACACACAGTATCACTCATCTGTCGTGCTTCTATTCTTCCACTAACGGTAAATAAATAAAGGACGGAAGGAAAGAAGCCAATGCCATGCAACTCTTTTTTTTATTTTTTATTAGCTTTAAATTCGTTATTGAGAGTTTGGTTTGGATGGGTGTTAATGTGGGCCACCCCAATTTAAGTTGTATATATATATATTTTAATGTGCTAATAAATTTTAATCAACTACATATTTGAATATGAGTTCGATCATACAATCTCACTTAAGTTAAAAAAGTTTTTTATGAAGTTATTTGTGCTTTAGAGTTTCAAAATTTAGACGTTATTGTGTGTATAATGTATAAATAATGACCCATTCGACCTAAAATCATTTATCTTTTTTAAACTAATTTGGTTCTCTTTTAGGCTATATTTTCGTCAATAATATTAGTCTTTTGACAAGAAAATGTAGTTCAGTTAGTTAAACAATCTAACTTACAAGTCTCTTTTATAAATTTTTTTGTTAATAAAGTTTTTTCATTGTACATCATAAGTTCAAAACGATGTTAAAGGATTACATAAGTTAAGAGAGCCTCTACCATCTCATTAGTGCCCTAGATTTATAATTAAATATTTTCAGCTTTGTACTTATTTTAATCGGGAATCACTTTCGATGCGTGCCCACGTAGAATGAGAAGGTTCCACTTACTGTTGAATGTCCTGCAAAGAAGACCAAATATCAAGAGTGTGTTCCCGACATTGGTCTTCGATGATTAAGTTAGTAACTGAATTTAGGAAATTCTCGGGAAAATCAAGAGGTGAAGAATATACTCTTAATTCTCTTTGGGAGATGGTAAACAATACACAACATTCAGAATAATTTTGGAATATCCGAATTATTTTGTGTGCAATGTGTAAGTTATCGTTTATAAATGAGGTCTTTGTCAATGAGGCTGGGAATCACACCTGGAAAGAGTATGTTGCCCAACAGTTTGATTTGGTGTCTCCAACATAGCCTATTAGTTAGATGCATTTAATGCTAATGTACTGGGGTATCTTCATGTCAGAAGTCATATTATCTATATGGTATCTATAATCGCCAGTCGAGGCTATTATCTTTTAATGGAAAAATACATCAATTTTTATAATTTTTTTTTTTTAAAAAAATGTGATGAAAAATGACATGTAACAACCGAAACAAACTCATGATATCATTTTTATTACCATTTGTTTTGAAGCTTCAACTTTTAAACCACAAACTGTTATTGTAACAACAACAAAAAAAATTAATATTCTTTCCTTCTTCATGTTACCAAACAGCAATCAATGGGACATTGTAAATGGCCAGTTAGCTGAGTAGTGTTTTAATGAAGATTAATTTTGTCTTTTTTTGCCTTTAGTTTTCTATAGGACAGTAGATTACTCTCATCAATGCCATGTATCTATATATATATATATATATATATATATATATATATATATATATATATTTTATATATACATATACAATGATATTTGGTAGTCAATTTAAGTTTTAATTAATATGAAATCGATATTTTTTTTTTTGAGAAAATTTTTTCTAACACTTATTTTTTCATACACAAGATATAAATTCGAGATTTTATTTAAAAAGAGAGAACCAAGTTCCTTCTATTAAGATGAACAAGTTGTTTCTAGTTTTATTATATATTACTACTTCACAACAATAAGGGGCAGAGAAATTGTTAGTCTTATACAATTTTTGTTTTTAATTTTTTAAAATTGAAAAATTGAAAATTTTCTATAGGTATGATAAGTACTAATTTTAATTTTAATTTTTTAGACCATTTGATATTCGGAACCATTCCGACTCCAACTAATCTAGATTCGGTCTGGATTGCATTCGCAAAGTCTAACTCTTACTTGGAAGAAGACCTCACTCAGACTTTTACATGACGCTTACGACGAATGTCGAACTCTTCGTGTAACATTCACAATGCGCTTTTTGATTGTATACTTTCCGATTGTATCAAGGCTTTCTAATTTTAATTTTTGATAATTGTATTTCTTGTGCTAAAATATATATTTAAAATTAATAGTAAATATTTAAATTTATTTTTATATATTATATATAATTCATATGTATAATTTCAATGGGAAAGTAATAACATCATGTGTTTTGTAAACAATCATTATTTACCTTTGTCTTTGTAACTGTATTATCATTCTAGAGATTCAAGTTTCTCCAATGCTTGATTCTAAATTCATCATTTCTTTATTAAATATTCCAACCATATTTAATTTAAAGAACTTATGAATAAAACTATTAATTCAATCTCACCCTAAAAAGGTTTTGTAAATTTGAGTTTTAAGGTCCTTTCAATACAAAATTTAGTATTGATAAAACTTACTTAGGTGTCTCACATGACTTGTCAAATGAAGGATTTGAATTTGATACATTCTAAAGATGACTTTATACCGCAATTTCAACTATATGTTGTAGTCTTGGAAGTCTCCTCCTATAGATTCCTCCCACATTAGTCTTGGGAGTCTCCTCATACATGCCAGAGATGGACTTTATGCTGCAATTTTAGCTATATGCTTTGTAGTATTAGGAGTCTCCTCTTACGGATCCCTCACAAATTAGTCAATAAGAATATCGAGTCACTAAAAAAAACTTACAAAATATGTCATAAAAAATATCAACGACCAATTAGGCAAAAGAAATTATTCAAAGACCAATCTCAATGCGTAGGTGAGTTGATAAGGAGCTCTTCTAACCTAAGTGACAGAGCTTCATCTAGCAAGGAACCAACCCGGAGAGCTTCATTCAGCAAGGGACCAACCCGGGTCGAACGGAAATACTTTGTATTTGGGCCGATGACAAAAACATTTAGTAGGAACTCGGGTTGGCAAAAGACTTGCTCGTATGGCGTTGTTGTTGGGCCTCAAATCGTAAAATATGAAATTTGTGCCATTAAAATATATATATATATATATATATATATATCATTCATGAATCTGGTATATCCTCCAGATTCCATTCCGCTTGTCCCAAGAAAACAAAAATGGCCAAAATATGACGACATAATCTATAGAAAATGGCAACATATTTTCCCGCTCGCAATCTCTCTCTCAAACCCAAACACCGTTTTCTCATCTTACTTCGGTCTTCGTTCCTTTACCTAATTTAAAGCCCAAAATGTTATCATACAGTCGTTTGGTTCACGCCATTTCCTTTCTTCCTCGACCTCCACACCCTTTTTCTCGCTGCCGTATAAGAAGTAGTACAAATCAACCCATTTTCTATCGTTTTTCTTCTATTCCTTCCTATAAATTTCAACGACGTAATTTTTATAATTATAATAATACTACCATTTCTTGTAATTTCAGTTTTCTTGACTCCGTTAGGAAGAAGAAACCAAGAACGGCATCCATGGGATCACTCTCTGTTCTCCACGAGTCTTTGGAGTACCCGTCTGCCAGGCGTGATGAGTCTGTGATTGAGAATTATCATGGAGTTCAAGTCCCCGACCCTTATAGATGGTATCTGTTTTTTCCCTTTTTTCTGTGTTTTTATTCTGGATTTATTTATGAAAAAAGGAATCATGATTTGGTTTAAATGTTTGAGAATTGAAGTGGGTTTATCGTATACTATTTGGGATTTGGGGAAGCTTGAGTTTTTTTCATTTTTTGTGAGAATAGGCTTGAGGATCCGGATTCTGAGGAGACGAAGGAATTTGTGCAGAAGCAAATTCAATTAACTGATTCAGTGCTCAAGACTTGTGAAACTAGAGAAAAACTACGTGAAAAGATAACCAAATTGTTTGATTTTCCTCGTTACGAAGCTCCTTTCAGAGCTGGTGATAAGTACTTTTATTACCACAACACCGGTCTTCAACCTCAGAACGTTCTCTATGTCCAGGTGCTTAAAATCATCCATTTTTGTCTATACTTTTACTATCAGCAAATTGCAGGAAATGTATGTTTGTGATTCATTTTTCAATACTTATAGTTCGGAAATAACAAATGTTTGACATTAGGAGATGAAAAGTTCTCTATTCTACTTAATGAATACTCAATGTTCCATAGATACATTGGGGTCTCGATGACATTTGTATTTTCTTTTTCCTTTTTTTTTGTAATTCAGGATAGTTTGGAGGGAGAGGCAGAGGTTCTGCTAGATCCTAACGCATTGAGTGATGATGGAACAGTTGCATTGAGTTCTTGTGCTGTTAGTGAGGATGCTAAGTATCTAGCTTATGGGATCAGTTCAAGTGGAAGTGATTGGGTCACCATTAACGTTATGCGGGTTGATGATAAGGGAGTTGAGCCTGATACTGTTTCATGGGTAAGGTTGAATGGAATTGAATTGAATGTGCATATTGATAATGATGCCAAGTATTACTTTAGGTTCTCCAAGTAGATAGTTTTGTTATTGCTTGACTGACTTGTATATTCTCTCTGTCTAATAATTTTTTACTCAACAGGTTAAGTTTTCAAGTATCAGTTGGACTCATGATAGCAAAGGGTTTTTCTACAGCCGCTATCCTGCTCCCAAGTAAGCCAAATTATGAGACTTGAGGCTTTTTCTTATTTAGTATGCATTTTTGGGAATTCAAATGAAATTTTTTGTTCTTAGTGTTCTTGAGTTCAAACCAATGCAAATACTTATAGTGATATGTGGCCTGTAAAACATTTAATAATGAAGTGTGACAAGTTCTAAATTCGAATCAAGGGAATATAACATTTTGGGGATTCTTCATGTAAGTAGGGTAATAATTTGGGAAAGATATTCTTTTGCAGGGAAGGAGACAATCTGGATGCAGGAACAGAGACGGAATCCAACCTACATCATGAAGTGTATTATCATTTCTTGGGAACTGATCAGTCTGAAGATATCTTATGTTGGAATGACCCGGAAAATCCAAAACATACACGTTCAGCATCAGTGACTGAAGATGGCAAGGTGATGAGCTTTTGACTATAGTGTACATGTTTCTCTCTCTGGTGATGCTGACTGTCTATATCATTTATTTCTTACTGTCCTCTCCATATAAGGATATTGATGACAAAAGTTTAAAATTAAAGGCTATAATCAAGTCTTTAGGAAATAAGGATTAATTGTAAACTGTTAAGGCAAAGAAGTTATAATTCTGTTATGCTGAATGATTTTCTTAACATGAAGACCACTGAGTAACCTGTGGATACTGAAACCATTTAATGATTCTCAAATATTGATGAGATATAAAGGTTTAGATAAAGAAAGCTGAATAATTCTATTAAATTTTAGTTAAATAGATCATTATGGATCTAAATGGAAATATTGCTTGACAAGGAAAAGCTTTCTAGTTACCAAAATATGACACCCATAATTCTGGTTTCCATGTTTTTACAGTGATCTTGAGCTAAAATCTTCTGATTTTCATACAATGCTAATTGCTGATGTAGCTGCAGAAACAATTTTTTCATGGGTTGTTCTTTCTTACCTCGTAAAGTAAATAGCACTTACATAAGAGGTTCAGATGGAGGCTTTAGGATGGGTTTAGCCTCGTGACTTTTGGCCAATGTCGTCTCTTATGCATCATTTTGTTGTTTAATTAAAGCCATTGCATACATTCTTCCATAATTATCAACTTACTTGGTTTATGAAGTTGAAAGTTTTAAAACTTGATACTTACCTTTTGCCTTTCCCTTTGGTTGCAGTATGTGCTATTTTATACTTTTCAGAACTGTGATCCTGTGAACAAAGTCTATTACTGTGATTTGTCTTCATTACCTGATGGGCTTGAAGGTTTTAGAGGGAAAAAGGATCTGCTTCCTTTTGTTAAGCTCATTGATACTTTTGATGCTTCTTACATCAATATTGCAAATGATGGCACCCTGTTTACCTTTCGGACAAATAAGGATGCTCCGAGGTACAAGCTAGTCCAAATAGATCTGAAAGAGCCCACTTCTTGGGTTGAAGTCCTTCCACAATCTGAGAAAGATGTGCTTGAATCAGCTGTTGCTGTCAATGGTGATCAACTTGTAGTTAGTTACTTGAGTGATGTAAAAAACGTTTTGCAGTTACGGGACCTGAAAACAGGTGCCTTGCTGCATCAGTTACCTATTGACATTGGGACAGTCTCTACAGTTTCTGCTAGGCGCAAAGACAGCATGCTTTTTATACAGTTTACAAGCTTCCTTGTCCCAGGCATTATATATCAATGCAACCTGGGAGCAGAGGCCCCAGATATGAAAATATTTCGAGAAATTGTTGTTCCTGATTTTGACCGATCAGATTTTGTAGCTAATCAGGTAATATTTCTCATTCTTTTCCTCATTACTCTTTGATTCTCATTTTTTCCATACTGTAGACTGGTTGTTTCCAATTTTTAAATTGCTGCTCTGAGCCTTTTTTTTTTCATTCCTCTTGTTTGTTGTTAGCATTTAATTGCTGAGATAAATTTAGTTATCCTCATTATCCTTTCCCCATTTGGCTGTGGTGAGATATGCCTGACTCCAAATTACTTGCTTGATGTCTTGCTCCTGGATTCCTTTGGTGATGAACCCTCATGTTTTGACCATTTTACCAAATCGACACAGTTCTGCATAGCATTAACACAGAAGAGTACGAGGAAAAAGAAGAAACAGACTTTGGTTGGTTTAGACTTATTTTTTCTTGTCCATATAAAGGTGATGAAAACATAAATAACCAATATCTTCATGGCTTCATTCAAATATCCATGAATTTAGATACTTAAAGTAACGTTAAGGTGATCAACTTTTAGGAAACTATATATTGAGTAAGTTTCACTTTTTCTCTCATGTTTCCTTCAGTCTTTGTTGTTGGTTTTTTTTTTTTTTTTTTTTTCACTCGAAAGGTACCTTCTATTACTTGCACTTTGTGAATAGAAAGTATTGTTTCTCTAAAAATCTATGGTGAGTATATGGGTGCTGGATACTTCAAATGATAGGTCCCCATTATTTGCACTCACAGTTTTCTTGAATGTGATTAGCTCTTTGTTAATCATAAAGAGTTATGCTATTTGTTTAATACTAATTGAAGTAGGTTCAATAACATAATAGCAGGTAGAATAGTTTGATTGGGGGGGTAACTGGGATACAAATAAATGATGAGCAACTTTTCTAAAACTCGACTAGGAAAATAAGTGAGGGGAGTTTGGGTTTAAAACTGGACACACTGTAATTGTTACATTATGAAATTTTTGTTGTTTGTTTTCAATTTTGCATAATTTTGTTCAGATAGGATTGCTGGAAATATTATTCCTTATTGGAATCCATCATATATTTGCTATAGTTCTGTTCTATTGACACAATCAACCTGATCACACAGGTTTTTGTGAATAGTAAAGATGGTACGCAAATTCCAATGTTTGTTGTGTCTAGAAAGGACATCACCCTGGATGGTTCACACCCTTGCTTATTATATGGATACGGTGGATTTGATATTAGTATTACACCGTATTTTAGTGTTTCTCGTAATGTAATTGCAAGACATTTGGGTGCTATTTTCTGCATTGCAAATATTCGAGGTGGTGGAGAATATGGAGAAGAATGGCATAAAGCAGGAAGTCTTGCTTGGAAGCAAAATTGTTTCGATGACTTCATTGCTTGTGCTGAATATCTGATCTCTGCTGGCTATACCCAATCCAAAAAATTGTGTATCGAAGGTGGTAGCAATGGTGGGCTTCTTGTGGGGGCTTGCATCAATCAGGTACTTTATTACTGAGCTATAGCTCATTTGATACCATTTTTATTCAAATTCCATTATTTTATTTTTTTCTGATTTTTGCCAAATTCTTGGATTACAGAGACCTGATCTTTATGGGTGTGCTCTTGCACATGTTGGTGTGATGGACATGCTTAGGTTTCACAAGTTTACCATTGGTATGGGCAATTTTTGTTTTGTATTCTTTAATTATTGATTTCAAGAAGGAAATTTTATATCTTTCTCATTAACTTTCCTTTCATTTTCATGTCTTTTCTCTGACCTAGGCCATGCATGGACCTCCGATTATGGTTGCTCTGAAAATGAGGAAGAGTTTCATTGGCTTATCAAGTGAGTTTCTTTTCCTTTATGTTAAACATCTTCCCCTATTATCATCAAGCCATTTCAGCATAAAGAAATCTTTACAAAGCAAATGCCAAAAAGAAGTACTTCCCCATCACTTTACCTAATTGTTGTCATTTTATTTATTTTCTGCTTGCTGCTACGTTGAAGGTACTCGCCTATACACAATGTCAAAAGACCATGGGAACAGCCTCAAGATCAGGGTACTCAGTATCCCTCAACAATGCTACTAACAGCTGATCACGATGATCGTGTTGTGCCATTGCACTCTTTGAAACTATTAGCAGTGAGTATCCCTGAATCCCAACAGTGCATATTCATTAATTACACATTTTGAAAAAAGAAATCTGCTAAAAAAGATGGTTTCTTGACTGTGTCTCAGACCATGCAATACGAACTTTGTACAAGCTTGGAGAAGAGTCCTCAAAAGAATCCAATTATTGGTCGTATAGAAAGTAAGGCTGGGCATGGTGCTGGTCGTCCAACACAAAAAATGGTAAGTTTTGTTGTGATTTTGTTTAGGTAGTTGTCTTCTTTACTTTTTTTTTACTTGAATAAAATACCATTTTTCTTTGGCAGATTGATGAAGCTGCAGATCGATATGGCTTTATGGCCAAGACTTTAGATGCATCCTGGATAGATTAGGAAAAAAAGAAAGATAAAGAACTATTGTATAGATCGAAATGAGGAATGAGGAATCTTGTTAACTGTCCTCAGGATGTTTGGTAACAATGGTATTAGTAAAAAAGACTATTTTTAGTCTCTTGTGTTTTATGTTCTTTTGAATTTAGAAGTTGCTGTTTATTAAACCTTCCGTTGCATATTGGAATTTTATCAAAAGATTGGGTGTGTTTGTTATTTCTTTCGGGACAATCTGAATATAACCAACCAGTACCCAACTCAAATGTGTTCAGACTGAAACTAGGCAAAGTAGAAAATAATCATATTTAGTCTTAAAGAATCCCTCAGTTTGATAAGTTCATATTCTCCAAAATCTGGAAGTATCAATACTTACTGAAACATGGTCAGTAATATAGGAATCTCTGAAGGACAAAACTCGAGCCTGGACATTGATGTTTTCCCGTGCCTTGTATATGCTAACTGTAGAATCATCTTCATTGGATACAAAAATGGTTAGCTTGAATGACAATGAATTGTTCGGCCAACACTTTTGCTGATCATGCATTACTCAGACTGCAAAATAGTGGAGTATAGTGTAAGTAGATGAATGAATGCCAACTCGAAGATGATATTCCTTGTATAACAAATTCAAGCTGAGATAAAAATCTATCATTAAAAAGTCTTTTTTATAAAAAAATAAGCTCTTTTCCATGTGATTCTGTCATATGATTGCTTGAATTCCCGCACAAAAAAAAAAAAAAAAATGAAAAGGGAAAAATTACAATGATAAAATAAAGAAATAAAGAGATTAAATACTCAATGCTCCGAAAAGCAAGATGAACACACTTACAAGAAACCATCTTACTTGCAAGGTTTGGTATCGGCAGATTACAGAGCAATCTCTTACTATTAAAAGCAATCCATTTTGACATCTGTAACGTCAAGTTGCACTATTTCTGCTCTGCACCCAAGAATGGAACCAATACTGCAACATACACCAGATTTAACGTAAGTGAAGGAAAGAAAAGCGGTATGCAACAAAATACCTTTCAGAGCTCCCAGCCCATTCATCCCCAGGAGAAGCAGGATAAAACACTCCCCACCAAGGGGGTAGAAGGGAACAAACATTTCATTTTGACAAACAAAAATTTTGAAGGAGCTTTCGCACCTGGGACTTGTACGCCCAAGATCACCATGCACAAATTCCTTGATGTAAGTTCCAGCCTGAACAATTCAACGTAGCAAAAGTACTTTTAAACACAACACAAAGAACCAACCATTTATGCATTTCCTACTCATGCTTTTCTATATTCTGTACCTAAAAGGATACCCCTCCGCCCAAAAGATAAATCATTTTATGTACATTGCTACAGTTAGATGCAAGATGAAGCTCTTTCTATAACTATTCTACAATTTTATGCATTAACTTGTGGGATATGGTGAAAACAGTTCATAACTGAATATAACATAACTGAAAACAGTTCATTATGAACTATATGTATTTTCCATTAAAAGAAAACCCAGACCTGTGTACAAAGATGCAAGAGAAAATACTGTGAACTCCCAGCTATTCTCTCTACTTTCATCCTGAGTAAAAAGGGAAAAAAGTTTTTAGTCAGGCTATAGCAATTTCTTGAACTACACATGCATATAGCACACTCAATCCATACCAATGTATAATCTTTTCACGCCCTAAAGGGCTTCGGCGGTGCAGAACTCTAACAGGTGTTTTTTGCAAAATTTGCTGCATAGCAGAAAAGAAACTATTGCAATATTAATAAGGATACTAAGTTTAAACATTTTTGGTTCAGAATTGAATTAGCATCAAAGTCCACATACACAAATACAGAACACCAGCAAGCTTTATAATGCACTTAAAAAATTTTGACGTTTCTGCATGGAGAACAGTTTCCATCTTTTTTAGATGGCATGATACAAGTTCATCACTAAATCCTTTTGAGTTTTGAAATCATCTTTTTGACAATTGTAGTTCAATGTAAATCATAGCTAGAAATTTAAGATGTTATGAAAAATGCAGGCTTCAGGAGAACTAATGTTAACTATATTATATATATCCTGTAAGTATAGCGTGGTTTCAGTTTCAAGGTAGTCCATAAATCTCCAAAACCTTTTATTATCTCCCTACAGCAAATTTTATTTTTTATTCTTATCCTGGGTTTTAGTATCTGCTACTGCTACACGGGAACCTTCTTTTTAGGGAGCGATCTGCATGTTCCAATTAACAGTAAAAGCAGAAACAACTACTTGATAGAAAACCTGATGAAAACATAACACATGAATCCATACTTTTGTATCTTAGTCTGACAAGAATATAATTACATTGACATCTTAGTTTCCAAAAATACAAGATAGCTAATCATCATAATTGGATAACCATTTTTTCTTAACTACAAGCAAAGAAAAATAAATTGATAGTAGAACTAACAAACTCATAAAACACAGATGCAGATCATCATAACTAACCATGTCCTTCAGTGAAGATAGTGTTTGCAAATCATCATTGTTTAATGGACGAGAAATCCAAACTAATGCTGCATACTGCTTCTGCAAGAAATAAATGTTACATAAACACAATGCTAATACTTGAAGGTTTTACAGGAATACTTTAAAATGAAGCAAAAATTTACCTGCTTCTCATTTTCTCCCTCACGCATAAGTTCCCACCCTTTACTGCCAAGAACTTTGAGATTCTTGACTCCAACCTGAGCAGGAGATGAGCATGTTACTCATGGAAACATCCAAATATGAAAGATCAAAGAATAAGATCACCTGTCTAAATCACTCACAAATTTAACTTCCATGTTATTGATTTTCATTTCTATTTGATTTATAAGCTCTGCAGAAGGAACTTGACGAGCATTTTGTATCTCAACCAGAAAAGGGCGTCCTGTCCCCAGCATCCGAACCTGAAAAATGTATTTCAAATCACAACAAAATTCAACTCTATGACCAACACTTGAAAGCCAGGGTTTCGTACATCTATATCCTCTCTACCAGCAGCGTGAAACTTGTAACTGTCACCTTGGCACAAAGGAAGAATGTTGCCACCAATTATTTCCTATAGATCAACAAACTTCCATCAACTCTAATGGAAAAATTGAACATCTATAACAATTAAGGTTAGATGTCACCTCTACAGATGCTTCCCCCATTCTCTCATCATCAATAACCCAGCGAGTCTGGCTGACGTTTCTTGAGTACTGCATTCAGAATGGAACTTGCATGATCTTGAGTTGTACATAATAACACTCAAAAGAATACATTACATCACCCATGCTCTGTATGCCTCAGCAAAGTACATGAGAGAACAGTATAAAATGTTTCTGAAATTGAGGATATGAATGGGTAAGAGAGATGTAAACAACATGAAATCTCACCATCCTCTTAAGTGCAGATCCCCTCCTATTTTTAATGTTATGAGTTCCAAGATACTTAAAAAAAAAGGAAAACAACAACTTGAACTAAGATATATTTTATTGTTACTTTTAGGAAAGACAAACACTAGCAAGAAGATCAAGTTTCACAATGAAATGGTATTTGATATCCACTCTATAAAACTGAAATCCAACTTTACAGTGTCGAACTAAGAGAATATGGAACTCAGTTTGTACATGGATAAGCTCTCGAAATGAAAATTCCTTTTCTTTTTGAGTGAACAAAAGAAAAATTATTTGGATAAGAAATATTGGTGATTTTTCTGAATCGCGAATTGGCATTTAGGTCACATATTCAATAAATCAATAACATAGACAAAAAAATAACTAGTAATTCAAATTTTTATGAAATTTTGAAGTTTAAAAAAAAAAAAGAAGGAAAGATAAATATCTGAATTTTGGAGGGATTTCCCCTTTCAAATTGAGAAGACAAAAGAGAGAATTTTTGTCTCAAAATGTTATCAAAATAAACTAATTGGAAAATTGTCCCCTCTAAATTATAAACCTGAAGTAGAGAATGTTTCCGTAAAGTGACTATAGAAAATTACAGATTGTGTACATCGTAAAGCCATGAATAGTTTTATTTTGCATAGCTATCTACATTAATAATGTAAATTGCACAGAGGATGAGAGACAACAGATCTACCTATTCAAAACAATTATGGGGCAGGCTAACTCTTTATTTTGGAAATCCATGCTAAGGTTATTCCCATACCTTTAGATACCTTCCTCCAATGTATACAGGACTTCTGTAGCAGAGAAATATCAAACGGTAGGGCTGATTAACCTGAAAAGATACAAATTTCTGCTAATGATATAATGAGGATCATACAATATGAAATGGTACTAAATTTCATAGTTAAATTATGAATCCAAAAATCTAAATCAACAAAATATCAGCTTTGTGCTGATCATTGTTCACCACAAGTTCACCATGTCGCAAAATGGAAATATTTCAAAATGAAAACTTGACTAGAAAAATCTACCTTCTCTAGCTGATTATTTAACAAATGAATTCCATGACCTTCTGTCTGGTCTTTTAAAGGTTTAATGCTCTCTTGCTGTTCACACATTTGATTCTTCGACCTCTCAGTACCACATGACTCAGATGCATAACTTGTGTTGATAGCATCAGTTTTAACTGTTTCAATGTAGATAACCATTTGAAAATGCATATGATGAAGATCAATATAGAGATGCACAGAGTGACAGTAGACCTGTTTTTCTCCTTTTGCATCCATTAATCACCTGAGCTCTAGCTGATTCTTCAAAACTTGAGTATGTAAATCGGATGTGGAAAGAGCTTATCTTAGATTTCACACCCTGTATAAGTACATAAATATTAAAAATATATCACTTACAAGGAAATCCAAACAAAAATGGAATAAGCATCATCCCTCAACCAGGAAAAGGCAAGGAAGCCGTTTACACCTCTTTCATATATAAATAAAAAACATACTATGTAGCTACAAAGATTTTTTACTTACCAAAAAAAAAACGCTACAAAGATTTTTTAATTAAAAAAAAATTGAAAAAAGGGGAAAAAGGTTTCTTAGACTGAAAATTCATTATTTGCATGCAGAATAGCTCTCAATGGAAAGAAGATGAGAAAAATCTATATTACCAGCAGTTTCTCTAAAGGATCAACAATGGACAATTTAAAGGCATCCTTTGTAGAAACATTTCCAGACAGAGAATTTCCTGCAGACCCAAGTTGAGAGGCATACTTTTTTCTCATATACGACCTGAAAAGAGTAGTGTTTTATAAGTTACATCTCACAGAGGCATCATATAAATAGAAAATACAGAAGACACTGTAAGAAAATATAGGATAATGCATACTCAGATTAAAAATATGAGAAATTACCCTGCCAAATATAATAGGTAAAATCACATAAACCTTAGCATCGTACCATATCCAAATAAATATGTCGTCTTGAAAGTCATATCATTTAAATATTGACATGTCATTCAAAAAATCAAATATAAGGATAAAAGAAAGTATCTTTACCAAACTGCTTGTTCATTTTCAATGACTAGTGATGGTAATGAAACTTCAAGAGAAAAGCTATCAATTTGCCCATGTTCTTTCTTTACACCTTCGGCAATAACTGCAGCAATCTCATTTGCAGAATCCTTCTTGATCAACATTCCTTTTTCATCATGATAGACAAAATTCAAGATGCCTACACAAATTTTACACACCTTGCTGACCAGATCAAGCTCATTAGAAGATTTTTGACCACACATGACTTCATTTTTTGTGGAACCATCACAGTCTTCATCCTTTTCCAACCCAATTACCTTTTTAACAAAAGCAGTCAAGGTAGATGCCGATACTGAAGGGCGAGAACTAATGTGCTCGTAAATACCAAAGAACCGGAAAATGCAGCATACGCAAACCTGTGAAAATTTTGTAACGACCCTCACTAAAAACATAAACTATTTTATCAAAATAACAAATATATGAAACTCCCAAATAGATTTAATGAAACAAGAATTCAGCTATTAGTTTTTTTTTTGGGCATAATCGTAGAGTTTGGATAGGAACAATTCGAATTCCTGGAAAACGGTTGCCAATTTCTTTCATCCAAAACTTTTCTCAAACAACTAAAAGGCAATAAAAAAGTTTCCAGTCCGTGCATGATATACAATTAATTATAAACAAGTACAGGCATCACATCCACTGTAAATCAAAATTACTAGCTATAAACTAACCTAGAAACAATGCGAAAAGCAAATAATGTTAAAAATATATGTAAAAGAAATCTATAGTGATATATATAAAGGACAAACCCCGAGCGAGAATAATTCTCTCACAGCATCGGCGGGAAGGGTGTGAACGACTTCTTCTAGAAGTTTCAGCTCCCCGGCAATAGTGGGAAGTGCACTATCATCACCGGCAGTAATCACCTCGGCTTCACCGGCCATTTGCGAGTCTGGAACAGCCGTGATCGTGCTCTGGCGGCACTAAACTTTTGAAGCTGAAGTAATTTGCAATTGCCGCTTTATATTTAGGAGAAAATAATCCATAATAAAACGTCACATAAATTCGCTAAATTTATATAATTTTTATGATTTTATTCTATTTTTTTATTATTATTATTTTATCTTTTAATTTAATAATTTGGTAAATTTTATCCTTTAACTTAAAATTAAAATAATAATACTAAAAAATAAAAGGATAAAAATATAAATTTTAATACAAAATATTTTAATTTACTATTGTAAATATACATTTAATAAAAATTTTGTATATTACCAAAGATATTAGATCATACATTTGTAAGTTTATATTTAATAAATATATTATTAAGGATGATATCCCAAAAATTATATAAGTTAATGATGAAATTTATCATATTATTAAATTAAGATGAAATTACTAAATTATTAAATTAATGAATGAAATAGTAAAAAAAATAAAATATAGATGAAATCATAAAAATTATATAAATTAAAGACTAAATTTTTCAATTTTCCTAAAACGTCAATAATAGTAGTAGTTTTTTTCCCCTTAATTTTATTTTTTTAAATTAAGGTTATTTTCGCTAATATTTTTTATTTCAATGATATGTTTGTAGTTTTAGATTTGTTATTTTTATTTTAAGATATAATTATTTTATATTAAATTCAAAATTTAATAAAACAAATACTATTAATTATAATGATTATAGAAAATAACAAAAAAACTCTTTCAAGTCATCGGCAAAAAAGTGACCTAATATTAATTAATTTTGATTAAAAAAATCAATTTTAAAAAAATTAAAATTAAATAAATTATCAATTTATTTAAAATAAAAAATATAAGATGAATTAAAAAAACTTAAATAGTTAAAAAAATGATTTAAACTTTGTATGGTCCTGTATAAAATCTACTACAAACTCAGGTTAGCAACTAATATGACTGTATAAGACCTTGTTAAAAAGAGATAGATTGCCACCAAAAGATTAGCTGACAAATTTTATAAAGAAGGCCCAACGTGTGCACAAAAATCAAATTTTTAATAATTAGGATTTGGACTCTCGACTTCCTGCTCCGATATCATATTAAGGAGGATAGATGATCACCAACTCTAAACCCAACGTGTACACACAAATCAAATTTCCAATAATTAAGATTTGAGCTCTCTACTTACTGTTCTTCTGATATCATATTAAAGAGAGATAGATGGTCACCAACTCTAAAAGAATTTATTCTCTTAATAGACCTTGAATATTAAACCTATCCATTACACAGCTTTATTCTGGAACAATGTTTACACAAAATGTAATTATGTAAAACATACATGTTCTCCAACCATCAAAACACATTCAGAGAGCACTACTTAAACGATTCAAATCAATAACCCCAGAAAGCACGGCCCTGCTCCTTTCCTTCACTTTCACCTGATATAATACTCTGCACACACACAAATAACCATCCTTGGGGATTACTATTATTTCTTTCTTGGACTTAGGTAAAACTTTGTTTTTCTTTTTTTTATACAAGTAAAGAAGTAAAGAATAATATGTGTTAAATCGAAATAAATTGTCACTTGTTTCTAAAAGTTTAAGAAGGAATTAAATCTAATCACTAAACACGTCCACACGTTTGAGTCAATTATTGATTTCAGAACAAAGATCTAAGACGTGCATAATAATCAACAAATGGATAACAATAGATATTCAAATTCAGGACTCCCTTAATATGCTATGTTAAATCAAGGTAAATTACTACCTACTTTGAAAGGTTAAGCTATTAGATAGGGGTTTAAATTATGATACTCCTGTATCAACAAACAAAATAATGAAACAACTTCAGTTTTTCTAGATGTTGTTGCATGGCTTTCAACTTACCTCAGACCATCAAGCCACATTTCTGTTATCAGGGTCTCGCCGGGATAAACATGCAATAAAAACCTGCCGGTTATGTTCTTGATCATATTTTGGTCTCCTCCGCAGATGCATTTAATCACAGCCCTAACTGCAAATCCAAGTGTGCAGAGTCCATGCAGAATTGGACGAGAAAATCTATTCAAGGTAAAATAAATAAAAAAAAAAAAGAAGTGAGAATTTGAGCATAGTGATCTGGTAGGGAAATCATGTGATTATACTCATCATTCTTTCTAATAGCATCTCAAAGAAAACCATATCAGGGAGAAAATTTATTATGCTAAGACATTAAGAGGATACAAGAACATAAACTTCCGACTCAAGAATTTCTAGATGCACTATTTTTCTTGTCAAGAAAAAGACAAAAAAAGCTCCCAACGAAGGCTGGCTTAGAAAACAGTGGCATGTGGGCTTCAAGAGTTTTCTAGCTCTCCTAAAACTTGTAATTTCTGTTATCAAAACTATCCAAACCATTTCTTAGAACTTGTAATTTTAGGACTGCTAAATACCACTCGTGCTTAAAAAAAATCATCCTACAAATAACCAGAAAAAATGAAAAACATAGAAGAAGGAGAAACTCAATAGACCTGCAGATATATGATTCTCAGGAAAAGCAGAAGGAAAAGAGAAAGTTGAGATTTGAGAGGCTATACTATAAAGACAACTACCCTGCAATTTCTGCAACCTTTGGATCCGAATGCAGAGGATTGTAATCTCCAGAGAGCCTATAAAGTAGAGCCTGCAGAACACCAAAGAAAATTCAAACAGTTTGAACATGACCAATATTTTGGGCAAAGTAGCAAAGTATGAGATGGGTATGATCACAAGAAATGAATGCACATAATTTTATTCACTCATTGCAGGAAGAAAGATAGAGAATAGTTTAAAATACTCAATAAATTACTTGATTCTAGAACATGAGAAGGAAGTTTATCTGAGATTGCTAGGCTGTAGGCTATGCAAGATTGTAAGGGAAGAACCCAAACAACAGACATTAACGTGGGGAGAGGGAAATAAACACAAGGAAAATGATGAAATCAACAAAAACTACTATCAAAGTCAAAGAGTATTTGGTGAAGTTTTTCTAAATTCATTACGCACAAGGTTACAGCATTAGATGGAAGATACAGAGAGATATCAGTTAGGATTCTGAAAGAAAAACATTCTTAAGCATAAAGAGAATTCATCCACAAAATTTCAAAAACTTTAATACTCCTACGTGATACAAGTTGAACATTTTGTATAAGTTGTGTATGGAGACCCATCAAAGCCTCATTATGGACTTCTTTAAAGAGAAAAGTCAAATTATGACCATAAATTTTAGTTTACAACAGAAACTATTCTGTAAATAGAAGAACATTATCAGTCAATACCAGACCACCATCATTTCCATCCAACTGAATAATAAGGTCTTTCAATGAGCAAAAACTGTATCGAGAATAAGATGAGAAGGAGAAACAAGTAGTTTGGTGATCATTAACAAGACTAAAGAAAACCTAAATATCTTTATTTTTCCCAACCTAAAATCATCAAATACCAACACCATATCAATGGTGAAGGTTTACAACTTTTGTCACAATTATGACATCTGAAAGTAAGATATGCAAGCTGAAAACCAGTGTACATATAGAAGAACCTTCAATTAGCATACATGCCTGAGATGGTTGTGTACATTCCTCAAACACTGCAAATGGTTGACTTTTTGGGATTCTAGAAGTTGATATTTGATTACTTGGATAACTGGTATATGAATATGGCTGAGATGATTTTGAGAAACCACCAGCACCTCTCAAGTAGACAGTCGTCCTGCAAAATAGAAAATGGTGCATAAAATGGATAAAAAGTCATTTTAAGACTGATAGTTCAATAATTACTAACCTATTCATGCACACCAAATCACCAGTTTCTTTCTCGTAACTTAGAATATCAATTTCAATGATAGCTGCCTTACCTGCAGAAGAATGAACATGGTTAAAGCCAATGAGCACAAACAAAAAGAAAACATGTTGCTTGATTTCCATTTGAATGGATCAAAATTTCACAGTGCTCTTACTTCATATGTCTTGAATTTCTACTAAAAATGTCAAATTTGCAAATTGTTT
Organism: Cynanchum wilfordii; assembly: GCA_025388415.1. Taxonomy (NCBI): domain Eukaryota; kingdom Viridiplantae; phylum Streptophyta; class Magnoliopsida; order Gentianales; family Apocynaceae; genus Cynanchum; species Cynanchum wilfordii. The sequence continues at coordinate 400,080 of JAHSUH010000783.1, read as the reverse complement.
GAAAAACTCACTAAACTAACTTATGTACAATTGCATTTTGCTTGAAGTATTAAGTTGTTTTTTCCTGCCACTATCTATCTATCGCAACTGCACACCTACTTTCTTCCTGCCAGAAGATTTTAACTATGTAAAAGCAATTAGAATTCATAGAGTAACTGTTAATAGTTAATATTTAAACAAACCTTTATCATGCAGTCCAGAGATACTTGCTTTACTATGTATCTGCAGGGGTAAAGATATTTTAAAGAAGTTATTGTCATAAACGTTATTAGCCAAAGCAGTTAAATATCAAGAGCTATATTCTCAAAGAAAAAAATTAAAGACACTTCACTCTAGGTTCTATCAGCATTCATTTCCTGGATATCTAAGTATATTATGGATGGTCAATAGTTGTCCGTGACAGCAGTTAATTTGAGGAAAATAAAGCCCACAATGAAAAATTATTGATGTACAGCAGAAATCATATAAACATAATAATTGAAGATTATCTAAACCACATTACTTGATTGATTCGCGTCGAACTGCAGCGTAATCAGGAATCTTGTTTGTAAACATGTTGGTGAGTGTAAGTATATAATAATATGAGAAACATATCCTAAAGCAGTGTCTATAGCTGTCATGATGAATCATAAGACTGCTAATTTTCAGTTTCAATTTCAAGTAGATATGAACCATGAATAAAGCAGAAGATGTTGGCCCGTTAGTCCACTGGTTTACTTTTTTCATTTCTCTTCCAGAAATACTTACACAAGCATTAGGAGGAAGTGGCTTGTGGATTTGAATGTACTGTTGTCCATGCAGTAAAAGCCGTGGATCAAATCTGGCCATAAATGAACAAGAGCCAGAGAATCAACAAGCAAATATTTAAGAAAAAAAAAAACCTATCTTACAACAATTGTAACTCATACATATACAAGTATGTAATTTGAAGTCCTCCATTTTCCAAAATGTATTAGCACTTACTCAAATCCTGGAAGTTTCCCAACTTGAGAAAGAAATCCATAAGAAAACAAAGCAGCAAAAGTTGGCAAGACCTAAGATAGAGCAATATGACAAACTATAATCATTGGAAGCAAGCAATACATCAAAATTATCCTCTCCTCAAACGAAGAACAAAGGATTTTCAGTCGTATTATTTCAATAAACCTGGATGCGTTCCTGTCCATCCGGATGGTAAACAAATTTGAGTTCCTTATCATCTAAAGCATCCTTTACGCATGCCCCAACTCCAAGGGCGTATATGGCAGCATCTCTTTCAGTATAAGTGACTGTTTGCTGCAAAATTATGATTTCATGATCTAAGATTAAGCAGCTAACATTTGAAAACAAGGTATAAAATCAAAATTCCAGAAAGCGAAGAAAAAGAAAAAGGAATTGGATAAACCTCGTTGAATTTGTGAGAAATGACAAGCTGAGGATCAAAATCAGCACTGGTAGCCATAATTAAGAAAGCTCGAGAATATCAACGCAGTAAATTCACAGTTCTGAAACCATGGATGGAAGCGTTACTTCAAAATGAAATAATTGAATCCTAAACAACAATAACGAATTGGGGAATTCAGGAAAAGAAACGAGAATTCTTACGAAGAAGTTGAAAATCAAAATGATTTGTTTTTGGCCTTCGACTCAAGACTTATTCAACGGCCAATGAGATAAGCATCACTTCGGTGTTAGTATAGTGTATATGTTTATTGAATTAAGAATTCTTTTTTATTTCCATATTAGTCCTTGAAGTATCCATTTATACATATTTTGTCCCTTGTATTATTAATTTTATTTTCTTCCCCATTCTTAAATTGGTCAAACTTGTTTAGTGTTATCAAATTTATGGTGCCGCTAAGTCCATATATCGTGTGACATTTCATAATTACAAAAGGGTATTTGCTCCAATAATACACAAAGTATCTATAAATCCATACTCATAATCACAACTCGAGTCCAGATTGAGTAAGATTATAATATATAATTTATTTAAAGGAACTATCTAATGTTAATTCAATATTGCAAACGTTGTTCTAAGTAAAAAGAAAGTGAAATTGATTATCTAATTAATTTTTTTCTTTTTGTTGAATTGTCGGTATCAAATGCAAGCAAAAAAGAGAAGGTAAAGATTAAGGAAAAGGAAAAGCAACAGAGAAAAATCATTAAATTTATTATATGAAATAATAATATATGAGGGTGTGGAAACAAATATAAATAAAGGAAAATACAAGAGTTGCTCTGGTGAGTGCTTAACAAAGAATGAGACCTCGAGATAAGGTCCTAAAAGCATATAATGGCAGTAGTTCCCAAAGAAGAAATCCGATAAAATGGTCCTAAGGCTTGTCTGCATGCATGGGTGCCGAATTAGCATCCAAAAATGGCCACAAATTACTTTTTTTTTTTTTTTCTTCCCTAATTAATTCCCCTTCTAAAAGTCATAAAAAAACTATGCTCATAATTTACTCAAAGCTACTAACCAAACTTCTCCTTCACCATATCCATCTCCATCTCCGACCAGTTTGATGATGTTTTTGCCTGGTTCACAGTGGCCGAGTGTGGCGGCCGGAAGCCTTGCCACAAAGAAGTGCATTCTTTGGGATAGGGAATTCATCCCTTAGAGATGTTGATGTTGTGTAGACTCTCATATATAGTTGTTGTCCGAGGTATTGTCTTGCCCAGAACTCTGTTCTCAAGTTCCACATTCCCACATTGTCCAGTGCCACATAAATGGCAGTCCATGATTTGGGATATACCTGCAGTACCCACAATAGTTGATTCCTATTAGTATGTTTCAATAACTCCTCTCCTCTCAAAATTCACATCAATCTTTAACCCAACACACATGTCAGCAAAAAGTTGTTAAAATTTAAAAAATATAATACAAGTTGACAACTATTTTTTTTTCCAAAATGGAGTATATAGTTATTTGAAGTATGTCAAAGTATGATGATCAAACTAATTGTGTAATCCAATTGTTCTTGAAAGGGTTAAGGTTATATTTCTTCTCCTTACCTGAATGGTGGAACGTGAAACTGCGTCTCTGAGATTGTATTGATCCCTACTAGCCGAGGTCCATTGCCCTCCATCCATTCTGCATTTGTGAAATAAGATCAAGATGAGAAATAGAGAAATGCAAAAACTAGATAAAGATTTTTTCTGTTCTTCGAAACTTACCCTACTACCCAAAAGGAGTAACCATTAAGGTGCCAACTTTGGATGATGTCTTCATTGTTTTGGAACACAATTTCAATGAATGTTCTGTAGTCAACACCCAAAACAGATGTATCAAGGTAAATTCCGCCTCCTGTAGGTCTATCCGATATGCTTCCAACGCGGAAAACTCCATCGATCTTGAAGAAATCAGCAAGTTTTAAGGGCGTGTCGTCTTTCGGCGCAAAGGACACGCTGTTGACAGCATACCTTTGTTTGCCATTAACTTGACCAGCAGAACTAGCTAGAATGATGGTTCTAGTTGTGTTAATCATACCATAATGGTATGAACCTTGTGGATTCGGTCTGGGTCCACTTGCTGTAAGATTAGTCCTACACAAATAGGAAAAAAGAAGAAATGTCAGTTCAAATGAATCAAGAAATTGTGTTCATTTATTTGTAAAGATGCATCCTTTTTTTTCATCCTAACTAGAAGTGATACCTAATAGAACGAGCTTGGTTGAGTGACCAATCAATCTGGATAGTTGGTCCACCGGGAATTGGACCAGAGACGGGGCGGTTGGAGTTACTGTAGCGAAGAACACCAGTGGTAGTGTTGATCTGAGAGGTGAAACGACTGGAGACGACAATGTAGTAGTCCTGAGGTGGCTGATCAGCAGTGACAAGCACGGAGTAGGACTGCCCAACATGAACATCAAGTGAGGAGTAGGTAGTTTGAAGGGTGTGAGTTCCTTCAACTTCCACCAACTTCATCTTGTGTCCTTGAATTCGAAAGTTGAGGGAATTTTGCAAACCCACATTTGATATCCTAAGTCTATAAGTTTTCCCTGTGAAAATAACATAAAACTCATTATTAAGAGCCATGTAAAACAATGAAGACATGCATTGTATGAAGGGGAAAAAATTAATAGTACTCCCTCATTTGTTCTTATTTGTTCTTTCTTTTTTTACTTGTTATTTTAAAAATTAAAATAATTTTTATCATTTATTATTATAAAAGACACATTAATTTAGAAAAGATATAAAAGTACAAAACCTGATGCTAAAGAGAATGGATAATACACATACCTTGTTCAACATTAAAACCAGCACCACCAGGTCCACGTCCATTAATGAGTATTCCATCAGGGAAACGCAATTTCTTGCCCCTGTCAAGAATTGCTTTCAAGGCCTATATAAACCAACATTAATTATATGAGTTTTCAAAAGGGAAATCTTCAAGAATTGATAAACTGCCACAAGTTCAATTACGCAAGCAAAAAAATCTTTAAGGTTCCTAAGCAATCATTTAGAGGAGTGGTGGGCTCGAAAGAAACCAAAATTTGAGTAAAGTGGATAACAAATTGGCCCGCTTGCTTTTGAGTGGAAGGTTTGTTGGTTGCACAAAAGCAGAACTATATGCATGCACCGACTTATCCCATCAAATAAAATTATATGGTTGATAAGAAAAGTTCAATAATTCAACTTAGAAATATAAAATAATTTTAAGTATTTTCAAATTAATGTTTTAAAATTTTCCTATTTCTTTAGAGTTTCTTTTTTAATTATTATTTCCACATGATTCAAACTTATATCTACTAAGTTATAATTAAAATTCTTACACTCATAAAATCTAACATTTAATAATTACTTAGGATTTTTAAATGATAATGTATTCAAATTATATATATAAAAAACTTAAGAGATTAAAAATAAATTATAACTAATAATATTTACTTTAGAATAGAAAAAAAAGGAAAAAAAAAAAAAGAGAAGAAATTGAAAAAATGACTTTATTTTATTATGGGTGACTGTCCTGACAGCCCACAATTTTATCATATGCGGTGTTAGTAGCGAGGGTCCCATTCCAAATTTGGGCCAGAAGACACACAGATGGGGAATGGACCAAATAAGGCTGGAAGAAAAAGAAGAATGAGAAAGCACCTGAATTAACATTTATTAATATTAGCCATGTGACAGACATGTTAGTAGTCACCGACACCAAGACACTATGAGAGCAAAACCAAGAAGTCCTCTTTACTAAATACTAACCGTTCATTCATTGGCCACATATAGCACCAAATCTATAGGACCATTTCCCGAAACTCAGAGAAGAAAATCATGATTTGTATCAAGAAAAAAAAGAATAATTAAAATAAAATGAAGAAGAATGGAAAACTTACGGTGTGATTAGATTTGTACCAATCTCCGATTAGAACAGTATAATCACCAGCTGGTTCATCAAAAGGAACTGGGATTTGAGGCCTGCTGAGAATTCTAATGCCTCCGAAGCCACCAGCTGCCTTGTGGAATGCTAGAGAAGGGTAGTAGTAGAAACTACCAATTTGATCTTTTACTTGAAGAATGTAAGTGAAGTTCTTTCCTGGAGGGATTGGACATGTCGTTCCAAAAACCCCATCTTCGTATGAATTTCTTCTATTTTGAACTCCATTCCTGAATTTTATCCAAAAACCCAGGTAAGATAATTGAGCAAAACACTGACAGAGTTCAATTTCATCGCTAAATCAATCGAGAATTACGTGCAAAAGTTGGTATAATCCAGTATGGCGTATTATCTATCTATAATGCGAATATGTAACAACACGATGACGTGCTCCAAGAGGTACAGGAGACTCAGAGCTACAGCCTTCTGGCACTTACAGCTTTATTATGTACTGGAAATCAAATCAAATCAAAAAGGAATAAAAATGGCTTTTCCACTAGACAAAAAGACATGAAACGCCATTTCGAGAAAGCAATCTGATATATGGCCGCCAACCCCATTTCACACCGTCCAAGAAATGGTAGATCCAGCAGAATTTTTTTATTCCAATTCAAGCATTTACCTTAAATTAATCCAAACTCGTGATCTGGTCAGCTCAATTTAGTATATAGACATGCATAAATGGTATGTTGCAGGAACTGCTAGAAGATTTCGAGGGTTGTAACTTGTAAGTTCACATCTATGGAAAAGACTTAAGCCCAACTAATTAACTGGTACAAAAAGTAGGGACTTGTTTGAAAACTTGAGGCTACTTAGTCAAGGATACCATGTGCTAGCTACTAATTGAGGCATAATACAACCTAGATAGACAACAACGTCAAGCTCACATGGTTGTTTTCTATTCCCATGATATATAATTATGATTCTTCGAAGTCTTTGTATGGAACGACAAATGCATAAACAATCAAAGATCTCTGTTCCGAAGAGTTGTAATTCTCACGTGTATCATTTGGAGGACTCGAAAACACCTATTCTATTGGGTACACATTCTCTAATTCAAAAACCACAAATATAGTTAAAGTTTAGGTAGAACTAGCTTATAGATCCGGTTCAAGATCATCAAACTAATCCCCCCCAAAAAAAAGGTAACGACCAAACTTGCAGAAATCTCAACATGGCAAAGATGAGTAGCCATTGACAATTTGACATTAATTAATACGACTAGTTGAATGACGGTGAGATTTGTTGTATACTGAGAAACGGAAATGTTATCTTCCTCGATCTGTGTTACTTGCAATTTTACAAGAGCGAATTCCAAGACTGTTAAATGCTGATAAATCGCACAAGCCAATAGCCACCCCTTGAACTACGTGTACCTCTCTGCACATGGCACAGCTTCACTCCCATGTGTTTGTAGTTATTACTACTGCGAATTCACAATCACAATCTTAACTACCAATTAGCAGAACAGAACAGAGGCAAACAAGCATCCTAATCAAAATTCATTGATCTCTTCGGTGTTCTATTAGTGTTTCTCCATTACCATTTGAACCAGAGCGGCTCAAATCTTTGAAAACTACTGCTATTCACAATCACAATCTTAACTACCAATTAGCAGAATAGAACAGAGGCAAGCAAGCATCCTAATCAAAATTCATTGATCTCTTCAGTTTCCTACAAGTTTTTCTCTCCATTACCATTTGAACCAGAGCGTCTCAAATCTTCGAAAAAACTACTGCTACCATGAAGAATTCAAAACGGAAGAATTAATAATATATATTTTTGGTACTTTACCAGGAAAGAAGAAAAGGCTCATCTAAGCTGTTGAAGACGTTGATAATGAGATTGTCATTGGTAACAGAGTGAATATCAGGACCAGGAAATTGTCCATTGATCAAAATACCCTAAAAAAAACAGATCAACAACAACATTCATCAACAGATCAAACCAAAATCCACCAACTCCATATTCAAACACTGGGGGAAAAAAAATTCATAACACATTTGAAACAAAAAAAAAAAAAAAAAAAAAAACAAACCTGTTGTCTAACGCCGAGTGGATAAATATCACCGTAAGTAACATTCCAAGTAAAAAATCTGTAAGGATTTTCCGCATGAACAACCGCGAAAGTTCCAATAGTAGCAACCAACAGTGCTGCTAATTTTAGCAGCATTTCTGCCATGAAAACAGGTCTCGTGTAGTACGTACTGTTCTAGATTTGGCTAATGGTGGGAAACTGAATCCAAAAAAAACAAAAAAGTAGACCAGGAAGAAGAAGAAGAAGGAAGGAAGGTGGGAAGGAGGGAAGGAGAGAAGAAGAGATAAAAGAGTGGGATGAAAGTGAATGATGAGAAAATGGCATATTTAAAGTGCGGTGGTACAGATTATTGAAAATCTTTTTTTTTTTTAAATAAAAAAAAAAAAAGTCCATTGCCGTAAAAAAAAGAGGGAAACATTTACATGAAGTATTTATCTTTTCTATTTAATTTTTTTTTTCCCCCTCTAAATTGAAATTAAAAAAAAAAAATTCGAAAGAAAAACAAACAAACAACTGAGGTGTCGGTGAAGGGGCCCACACGTTGCTATTAGGAGTCAATGGTCTCCCACATGCACTCTGTTTTGTTCCAATTTAGATACAGTAATTTTATTATTATTATTATTATTATTATTTTTACCAATAATCGTAACAGTCTCAATTGTGAATTTTGAAGGTCGTGATACAGTAGAGATGAAAATACCTAAAAAAAACAAGTTTGTTTATTGTTCGTAAACTCATAGTTAATATTTTTCTTTTTATATTTCATATAATTAATATTTTATAACTCATACTTATTAATTATTCATATTTAAAAAAAAAATAAATTAAAAGATATGTTAGTCGACCAAATGATAAGTTAACTAATATTTTCTCTATTTTTTATTTATGGCATATAAAAAATAGTCTTTCCAAACATACAAAAATTTATGTGTCTTTTGGTTAAATGACTAATATGTCCTTTGACTTTACTATTTTTAACAAAAATAATTAACAATTGTAAGTTGTAAAATATTAATTATAAGAATATGAATGAAAAAACATTAATAAATACATTTTAATTTTCTAATTTAACAAATAAAAAAAATATATTTTTTCCGTTATAATGAAAAAGAAAAAGAAAAAGGAAAGGAGTAATAAATAAAAAAATATAATGAATTATATACATATAATTCAACTTCTAATTGATTAGGCCAAAGTGATACTAAATTACTCAAATAATTTAAGACAATAATTAAAAAAAAAAAAAAAATTTGTGACTAATATTAATTAAAACAAATATTTATTTTTATTTTGATAAGTAATTAAAACAAATATTTAAGTATTATAAAGAGTGTTAAAATTTAAAAGATCTTAATTCAATTTTGTTTAGGGATTTGTCTTTGAACTTTTTCAAAATTTAATTTTTGCTCTAAATTCAAATTTATCCTTAAATTAATAAACTAAAGAGATAATAAAATGTCATTTAAACTAATCACGAGGCAAACACGTGATTGTATTTTCTTAATATTAATGGCTCATTTAAATGGGAGTGAGTAAAGTTCAATACAACTTTTCATTTCTAAAGAAACTTTAATTTATAACCTTTCGCATTTATCCACGAAAAAATATTTTATACGCTTATGGATTAGTTCGAGTCATAATAATTCTAAATATATGATAGTTTAACCCAGAAAAATATCTTATACATTTTAATTTTATATGGTGGTCTCTAGCTAATAATATGCTAGTAAATAACATGTTGGTCCAAATTAAGTGTTCCATATGAATGTGCAAATCTAAAGAAAATAGGTGAATTATTATTATTTTTTCCCTTTGACACGAGTTATCCTAAATCGGTCACAAACTATAAGAGAACACCTTAAGTCAAATTTACATCCAAACTAATCCTCGTTCGAGTCGGATTGGTCTCTTGCAAGAGGAAGCTCTAACCCCAAATTTTAAACATCTATATACATGAGTTTGAATTTGAACATTCAACTTCATTTAAACCAATGGAGCTTCTTACCAAAGCACACCTACGCCTTGAGGTTAAATAGGTCAATTATTATAACACTCCTATTTGCAATATATATATATGAATTTAAGTTACAACAATTTCGACAAAATGTAATATATAGAGCACCTTATAAATGTTAGGATTCAACACTTGTTGTGATTGCTATATAAAAGTTAGAGTTAAGTCTTTGTTCAAGTAAGAGTTAGATATTATAGACGTAACCCCAACTAATTTTAAATTAATCGAGACAATAATTTCAAATATCGAATAATATTAAAAAATATAATTAAAATTACTCAAACACTTAAAAAAGGGCTAGGTACAATTTATTTTCATGAATAATTTTTGTAATTATTCTTTAAAAATTGATATATGTATATATATATATATATATATATATATTTATATAGGTTTAATAAAAATATTTTTTAATTAGTTGGGGGAGAGGAAGGTGGAGGAGATAGTAGGGGAGGAGGGGGGTGTGTCTGTCTTGACGCCACCCACGGAGTGTGCATGTGCTAACTGTTATGTGAACGCAAGTGGGACCCACACTCGCCCTTTCACTAATCTCTTGCATGTACTTTCCACTTCCCCCACTCCCCTTTATTTAAAATCTTCCTACCCCAGCAACAATTATTTTACACTTCCTATAATCTTATATATATATATATATTATTTTTTTAAAAAAATTATATTAATATTTCATTTTAATATATATATAAATTCTACGAAATCTAAGAAGTTGTTTTTAGACTATCCTTTATCTTAATCTATTTCACTAATCTAGATTGGTTGTTGTACCAGCTTCGTCTTAACTCTTATATGACATTTGTAACGATGGTTGAACTCGTGAATTTGTGTAACATTCACCAAACGTTTATCTACTTACACCAAGTTAAAAGTTAAAGAATAAGTTTTGGCATAAATGAAAATAAAATACATTTTTCGGGGCAAATCTCTTAATTTCACATTAGGAATTAATCTTATCCATTCTCTTAAGAAAGTAAACTTTATGAAAAGACACAACTCCTCAACCACGATATGTTAACTATTCTCTTTACTCTCGGATTCCGAACAAAAGTCTGTCTAACTTAAGTATGAGAATTCTATCGAAAGGATCATTTATATCATCACAATATCTTGTAACTTAAAATAACAATCCGACTATATTAATTGTAAATTTTTGTTTTGGAAACCAAGCCTTAAAAAAGTCCGAGGTTGTGTGCCCGAGTGGCAAGAGATGACACCCGGATCCAACATAGTGCTTGTCAGATCCTAATATTAGATTAGTCGGGTAAAAACCCGGACACCATTACTATAAAAAAAAAAAAGTATAGGATTAAATTAATTGGAAAATAATTCATGTGACCGGGCATGTTAAGGGAATTAGTCAGTAGCATGTTTCAAGAAATCCTAGGATTTATTTAATTATATATTATTTCTTATTATTACTAAAGTTTACGTAATTGTCCAATTCTATTAAGGTAAATTCCTTTCACGTGACGACGCATTTGACATTTGTCTTTTTGCGCCTCACACACAACAATTAATTTTTTTTATTTAATAAATTTCGAGTTGTTGTGACTTGGAGTCCGATATCGCCCGTTTAGAAAATTATTGAGCAGTTATTAAGTAGAAGTTTAAAACTATTTACTAAATAACGTATTTTAAACCTGTAAACTCATCTGAATTGATCAAAGTAGACAATATTATTATTCATGTTTATAACGCGAACAACTCAAAGTTTATAATATCAATGGTTTTATAGTATGCATATTATATATATTTTTCCCTATTTAGCCTAGATTTTTTAAAATAATTATCTTTGCAATCCAAATTTATATTAGTAATTGGCACCATAAACTTTTAAATGCTTTCCATTGACATTAAAATATATCTTCCATATTTGAACTATATTCTTTAATTCCAATAACTATCTCTAAGAGGTTTCAAAGCGAGTTACATGCCATGTAAGAGGTCCGAGATGATTTGGGCGAGGTCACCTCAAGGAATGTCGACTCTCTCCACTATTTTAGCCTACACATTTTAGATACTGAGGTCGGAGATGAAGACAAGTGGATAAAATCTCCATTAAATATGTACTCTAAATACTAAATATGTATTACATTTTCTAAATGTTCGTTTCTCATTTGGCTAGTAGTACTTTACACACTCACATACAATACATCATATATTCTAATTCTCCCAAAGCAATCAGAGTATTGAACGATATTCTCTCTCTATCTCTCTCAATATTATAGCATATTTTCTAACCGTGTGTGATTTTAACTTAATTGTCGAAGAACTTACACTAAAAACGCTACCTCTTACTATTAACTTTTTCCGAATTATTTGACAATCCCATTACCTAGTTGGAGACCTATCATCATCTAGATCACACACAAAAAAAGCATATTCAAGATCACTTTCCAAAACTTTTTTGGTAATATATTGATTGAAATGACAATTTAGACCAATAATTCTAAATTTGTCTCTTCATATCAATTAGAGAAAAAAGAAAGGTAAGATTTAATGTAGGAAAAATAATTTTTTTAAAAGAAAATTAATCAATTTTTTTTTTTTTTGGATCAAATTATACAATGTGGTAATTTACTTTTTCTTAGAAGCAATAATTAATTATGTTTACCTCTTTGCCATTTTAAAGAAAAGGTAATATAATAAGTAAGTTTTTCCCAAGTTGGCTATGAGTTAGTCAAAAGAGAGAGAGAAAAAAAAAAGGGGAATTCCAATTGCATAGAAGCTGTAAATATATATATATATATGTGTGTGTGTGTATATGATCATGGAGAGATACAACTGGATATTTCTGGACAATGCAGCTTAGTCAAACCTTTGATTATTCGAGAATTATGATGATGAATTGATGATGTTATATATATATATTCACACACGCCTACATACATACACACACACACGATATATATATATATATATATATGTAAAATAGCTAGAGTTACTTAAAAAAAAAAAAAAACAAAACTAGCTGAGAGTTTTCTGTCTTCTTCTGAATCATACGTACAATAGCATTACCTTCTGCTTGGATCCTTTATTGTTCATGCTTTCACTTCACGTAATGGAAGTGCAACTCCACTACCAATGATATACTATCATAGATATATATATATATATATCTATATATATTAATATTTATTCTTTTGACTTTATTGTTCAGTCTTTAACTTACACGTAATGGAAGTGCAACTCACTACATGATATAGCTATCGAAGTGCTAGCTAGCTAGATAGATCTCTATATAGTATTTTTTTTATTATTATTCTATTCGAAATCACTATTACGATCAATTTGAATTTAGGTCAGATTGTACTCAAAAAGTCAAACTTTTTATTTTAAAAAAAAAATCTTACTAACTCTTTTTATATGATGCTCATAACGTATGTCGAACTTATATTATCTCTCTATATATATATATATATAATATATATATAAATAAGTGGATGTACAAATTGTTGGAGAGTTAGGGTGGAGACCATAAAAGCTTAAGTCATCCCTATAATTGGCTCTTAGTGTTGTGGATTGAGTGGTTATAGAGAGTATTTTTTTAGTTGATAATTTTTTTTTTATACCCACTTGGGGTGTTTGGTGTCCCCACTTTATTTGGTGAGACTAATCCCGGACTCAGCCTGCGGAGCGCTCACAGAGTTCAACTTACTCGAGAGTGAGGGTCCGACCCAGAGCTTTTTTTAACATGGCCCTAACCACCTTATGAGATTCGAAACCTCGATCATCCGCCCTGGAGGAAGCATTAGGAGTCCGCACACAAATTTTCCCAAACTACCGGGTTAGTTGATAAATTATGTTTGTATTAAAAAAAATATTAAAAAATCAGTTATTATGTACCATTACATGTCTTTACATATTTGCAATATGAATGAAGTATCACTATATATATATATATATATATATATATATATATATATATATATATCCATAATTAAATCACGCAAAACATTATTAATGATAATAAAGATATTTATAATTTTTTTTTGTAAGTGTAAGATATATGCATCTCATATATGTTAAATTCATAATTTTTTTTAACCTTTTATTTTTCGTCATTTTGAGTTCCAACTAATTCAAAATCGAGCGTGTCAAACTTTTAAAGACTTTATATAAAAGAATCAAACTCTTTCCACTTTAATCAACAAATGTTAGTAAATTTATAATTCTTTTAACTAATACATTCATTAAAATATCATAATAATTTTTTTTTATTTTATTTAAAAATTTAAATCCATAAAAATAATGAGGAAAGAGGTGAGGGGTAGGACCGTAATTAGACTCAAAATTTGTGTAGACTTTGAAGCAAAGGCAAAGAAGAAGGAAGATGAGAAGGGCATGTGCCATAATTGCAGACACTATAATCATATGATTAGTTTACTTTCTTTTATATATATATATATATATATATATATAAAAAAATCTTGAAATTATGGAGTAATGAAAACGTAACGCGGCAAATTTTTTCTTTTCCCTTTTTTTTTTCTCTCCAACATTTCAACTTTTCACATGTCACATGATAATTCTTTTGTTTATTAAGGATTTTTCTTTATCATTGAGAATGTTATAAAAGGTCGAAAGTTCAACACTTATTCCGAGTGTCATTTAAGAGTTAAGGTGAGACCTTCTCCCAAGTAAGAATTAGATTATGCGGATACAACCCGGGTCGAATCTGGATTAGTTGAAGTCATGATGGTTCCGAATAACAGATGGTCTAACAAAAAAAAAAAATTTCTTTATTTTTTTTTTATTTCCTCACAATTTGTACAGATTTTCTCAAAATGTTCTAAGTTCGAGATATATTACTATTTTTTTTTAACTAATTTAAATTTAATTTGAGTTACGTATGTCTAATTTAACTCTTAAAGTTCTTATAACTAAATATAACATTCACGATACATTGGTATTTTTTCTATCGTACTAAGCTAAAAGCTTAAATAAATATCAACTCTTTAAAAAGTATTACAAATGATATTACAAAAAGATAGTATTAAATATTTTACTTTTTAATACAAAAAATAACAAAATTATTTTATATATATATATATATATATCTAATTAATAAGTTTAAATGAAGGTAGAGTTTTTTTTTTGGGGGGAGAACAAAGACAAAGAAACATTTAAAGATTGATTATTATTATTATTACTAGTGGACAACGTAGGACCCGTTGACCGTAATCAGTGGCTTCAATTTCAATTTATTTATTTATTTTTTGGACAAATAAAACTAAAACAATGATATGATATATCCTTTTGTCTTTGTTCAAAACTTAAGCAGCCAGCCGCTTTCATTTAATGAAAATTGAGATCCATTGCATACTTTGACCCATGGCAAGGGGTTTTTTTGGTAAAACTTAAAAAGATTAAAATTTACCTTCCATGAGCATCTATTCGGTTTAAAATAGATATTAGTCCGAATATAAATATACTTTTAACGCTTTACACATAGTTAATATCTATCAAATATACCTCGTATCATAACTATATATATAAATTATCATAACTCAACTCGGTAGCTTGGGGGAGTTGGTGAGCGGACTCTTAATGCTTCCTCGGCTAGCGAGCGCTCCGCAGGTCGAGTCCGGATTAGTCTCACCAAATAAGGTGAGGACACTGGCCGCCCCAAGTGGGTATAAAAAAAAATTATGATAACTCTAACTCATAACCTCTTAATTATGAATAAGGATACTTAACCAACTAAACTATATATATATATATATTTTTTTTTTTTCACTTTAAAATTATTTGAGTTGAGTTGAGAGAAGATCCCTCAACTCAAATTTTAAATAGGGATTTGAACACTAACTTCGTTTAAGCTAAGAGAATTTTTTACCAACTAATTTATGCTTTGAGGTTAAAATTATTGTAATATTTATGATATAGAAAGAAGAACATAAATATTTATGTGATACTAGCAAGTAAAACAAATAAATATGTTTATTAATGTTTTTCTTTTTCTTTTTAAATTATTTTTCATAATTCAAAATATTATAATTTGGGAACTACACATTGCTTTCGATAGAAGCAAAGTTTGGAAGTGTTACTATGTTATATCCATCTTTAATGTCTTTTTCTTAAAAGTGAGCAAACTGTTGTGGAGATTCATGACCAACATTGTCTCTTTACATTATTAACTACCCCCTTCATTTGTCCTTATCATTAATTTTTTAATTTTTTTTTTGGTAAGAAATAACAATAAAAATATATATATAAGTAATACTTATTAATTATTTGTAAAAAGATGATAATCGAGTTTTGTTTTGCTTCCTTTACTTAGGTGTCTCAACCGACTTGTAAAGTGATAGACTTGAATTCAACACATACAAAAAACAACTATATGTCATAATTTCAGCAAAATGTTGCAGTGTTAGGAGTTTCTTCCTAACAATCCCTCCCAAATTAATCGATGTGGATACGTAGACCTTTATTGAGGGAAGCCTACCCTAAAATCAATTAATAAAACTAATTAAATATGCACCACACAACATTTATCAGTCATTCATTGATCCAAAAGAGTTTCAGCATAATAGTAATTATTGGAGGGGCCAATTTTAAATAAAGTGAACAATGTAAAATTATTATGCTCTTGTAAATGATTTAAAGATCATCACAACTGGATATGTCCTATAATTTAGGTACAGTTACCTAATATTGGTTCTTTCATTTATGACAAGGTAAGAGAGTTTTAGCAGCAAACTATCACTTTTCACTTAGTCACTTCTCATTTATAATTCAACTCAAGCCAAAAGTATTCATTGTTATTGTTAGCTCATTTACGTCTTGAGGTTGATAATTTAGGAGAGTTTATTATTATCTCACTTACAACCCGAATTTGATAAATCAAAAGAGTTCATTACCAATTTACTTGTATTCCTTAATAGTTCACCTGCACTATAAGGTTGATAACCTAGTAGAGTCTCTTATTAGTTTACATAAAATCAATGGGGAGACTCTTAAAACTGTAGTACATTTGCATTCATATATACAATTATTTAAAAATTAAAATTAAAAGTTACTTTTCACAAGAACCTACTAAACTCAAACAAAAATTAGTTTTATGAACTTGAGGATTCATCCAGCCATCTCATGCCATAAACAAAGAAAAGAGAGTACCAAATCACCAAAACATACTTCTCACTTTGGCCCCATGTACTTTTAGATTCTTTGAAAAAAAGAAGGTAAAGTTAACATATCTAATCTTTTATTTTAGAAGATGAAATATCTTTCAATTTTTTTTATTCTCCCCAAAGAATAATTAATATGTATTAATGGTAAACTATTAAGAAATAAAATATTATGGAAAAGTATATAATAAATATTATCTTAAGACCAGTATCTAATGACATCCAGGTTAATGCAAACAAGTATTCAGATAACAATTTTTTAAGTTTTTGCAAAAGCTAGTTTTTATGTGTGAGACAAACTACAGAATTGGACAGACATTTCATGAAGAAGAAATTAATGTGAGCTCCAACAATAAATGAACTAGCTTTCTGAGAAGAAGAGCACAATGATTGATTCTTATGCATTCAAACCACAAATGTTGCATAGTGTACAACAATCAGCAAGACAAGACTCTCCGCAAAACAATTTGATTACATATTTTTATTTCAGTGGAGGCAATATAGCTTCTGTATGGAATCTTAAGTATAACTATCAGCAAGATACTATATAATCAAAATATCCTAGAAATGAAACAAAAATTACAGGAAGACAAGAGATGCATCTGATGCAACTTATGTGCAAAACTTCAATTGATGTCTAAAAGCACAATGGATAAAGATTTATCTTCTTTTCCCCAAAAAATTTATGCCTCTCATCAAAAGTTCAACTTGCAGGTATTCTACTATATGCGTGCACAATGCAGGACTTGTAAAACAACTGGTAACTAGAAAGTTTGGGACAAAAAGTATCTAAGATCATCATTTCTTAAATGTACTTTTGCAGCAAACACAAGAAGGAAAAAGTCATTAGTTTCTCGAGTGATCTTCATTCCTCACATACACAACTAACACAAAGGATAGCCAGCATATGCACAACTTGTTCCTATGCATGCATACATCTTAAAGTAAACATAGGTTAAAAAATTTCTTTTACCATAAAGCTTATCAAGGAAAAGTATATTACATGTAACAAAACGAACAATTAAGATGAGTCAAACAAGAGAATGCTTGTCGAATGCAACATAAACTGAACCTAAAGATAAATTATGGATCTGAATTCATCTGTTTCAGGCTTTAGTCCAGGACTCATAAAGAGTACAGAAAGCAACTCGCACTAAAAAGTATAGAAGATAAAGTTTATTTACAAGTTTATCTCATATCGAAAGAATACTGCAAGACTTTACATGAAGGACAAAATTAAGTTCAGATATCCGCTGAAAATATTAGAAACACACTGAGAAATGCCATACCTTTTCTAGCAAGCCGTAAGGAATGCTCTCACATGTATATAAATATATGTAAGGTAGGACTGATGTAGCATCATCCAAGGCCTCAGGTAGCATACTGGAGGTGAATATTACAACTATTTTTTGTCCTAAACGGTATCTATGGCTGGAAGGAAATTATGCACCATTGCCAATACTTTTAGTACCTCTTCAAGATTGCTCTTAGTTTGTTATAAGTCCACACACACATATATATATAAATGTTAAAAACAATTCTAACAGTTTTCCAATCTTTCTACTCTACATTTCAATCAAAAAAAATTTTATTGCAAGAAATAATCCTGAAAAAATTTAAGAATTGTAACTGCCATACATTCCTAAAATGAAAGCTTCAGGAAAATCCCAAGGAATCAGTAAACAAATTAAAATTTTATATCAAACATCGAATATGGAACAGGTTTCAGATAAGATGATATTAAAATCTCCACTCAAAAAAAAAAAAAAAAAGCCTCGAAAAGTTTAAAGGCTGTAGACTATTACTCATTCAATTATCTTCACCAAACAAGACACGAAGCCTAGCAGCAAAGGAACCAGTAGGATCAAGGGTAGCTTCAGCAAGGAGGCTTTGCTTGATATGATTCAGGCGATTCCTGAGACCTTCCTGTTCTTCTTTAAGGGCAGCAGTGTCTTCGTGGAGATCGTGAAGTCGGTACTTTTGTCCCAATGATCGAAAACTTAGTAGCAAAATTCCTGTCATCACGAAGAATTGAATGAAGTTATCTTTTCTCCTCATGGCATTGGCTATAAACCCAAGGGGTTTCTTAGGGTTTTGAACGCCTCCGGCAGCGGCGGAGCCTGGTGGTGGCGGGGCGGAAGTCATGGCAGCAAAACCGAATAGTGTAGAACGTCAGTTAGTTCAAATATAGCATTTCTCTGACCGAAAGGGCTTTTGTGTTTTCAAATAAAACTAAAGGCCCCATTTTTATTTTATAAGAAATTTTGAACATTTTGTAATGGATTATAAAATATAATTAATACAATTAAAAATATTTTTAAGTGTTAAATGTTGATAAACTTTCAAAATATATATATATATATATATATATATATATTTATTATAATGGTGCTAATTTCCCTAATCCAATTTTAAGTGAAATTTGTGTTACTTAGACTATATCATGCCAATGCAACTACAAGATTAATATTCATACACATTTTAATGATACAAATATAAACTTTTATATATATATATATATATATATATAAATATTATCACTTAGTGACATAATATAATAATACACCTGAAATATGTCAAAATGGATAATATTATTAAACTGTTGAATAAATACCATTTCCTAACATAATTGGGTAGAAAAACCCTCAATCATATTTCAATAATAAAGTATTCTTACATATAATATAATACATGTGTAAAATTGATTCAATAAGTTCAAAGACTACCAATGCCTCAAAAGATGCAACCTTTGTATCTTAAGCTGCTGCAGGCATAGACAAAAAACATCTTAAAAAGAGTCCCAAAACTCCAAAAGATCAGTGAAATCACCAGCAAAATTGTGGATCTAATGAGATCAGATGATAAGTTATCCAATGTTAAAGAGGCCTTCGTCATGAATTTGCTGCTTGTATTCCTCACCAAGAAAAGATTTAACTAAGGAACTATAGATGCAATGCCCAAATGATGCATCAGAAATCCAAAGTGCCACATTGTTTGCTCTCAATGCTTTTTGTTTCATTATCTTGTTTTATGTTCTTGCTCTGCTCATTGTTCAAACCACGGCTACGCCCAATACCAAGCTTTGGTAGACCTCGATTCAGTCCCTCCAGCAAAACACAGGCTTTACACCATTTCTGCACATTTTTAACAATAGAAGTTAAGCATAATATTAGGGAACTAAAGCAATTAACTCCCAATTTCTTGTCGAAACTTGCATTGCAAAGCAAATTGTACAAGATTGCAAATCCTAGTTTCCACTATAAAGCATCCCAAAGGAAAACTTTGACCATCAAATGAAAATTATCCAGCAAGCACATAAAGACACCCCTGCTCTATTATGGAACCATATATGACAGCCATCAGAAATAACAGACAACACATGCAATAACAAACAAAAACAATTAAATACCAGAAAATTACTTCACCCTTTTTCACAACCAAAAAAATAAGCATCTGAAAGATCAACAGGCAAAAAGAATTATAGACAATAACATAAAAGTTCTCGTTTTCATGCAGCACCCATAGCCGTGGGCTGGAAATTACCTGGCTTGAAATGTAACCACATCTTTCACAGTTTCCTTGCTCTGGCATTTTCGTATATGTGGAGATCCTAAAATCTTCACCTGATTTAATTATGTCAAGTATAGCCCTTGGTCTGTGAATCATAATTATTAAGTCAAAATGGGAAGTCAAGGATGCTTTCTCATAACACAACAAAAGTTCTCCTAAATTATTAATAAACTTCACCTCATCCTTTCCAGATCCTTAATGAACTCTCGAGCAAAACCACGATAGGCATTTGGTGAGTAAATACCTGCAGTTCGACAGCAAGACAAATGATCACAAGCACAAGAAGTATGGAATGGGGAAATAAGACATAGAACATTTTAATGAAAGTATCACAAGGCTGGATCTAAAAAAAAATGAAATGACACTTACATTCAGTAGAGAAGTAGTCCAACTTTTTAAAGTATGCATACGTGAAGAGCAGGTCAAGGGTAACATGAACATAAACAATAACATTTGAAATATAATCCATATAAACAATAATACGTCAAAGGCAAAGCACATTCTCGTGAAGAGTATACACCAATTAAGGTATAAATGATAAACATAATGTGTACCACCATGATGAAATGGCAAGGATATATAACAATTTCTTTCTCATATGTGTATTTGAAAGGCTTGCATCTTGGAATTGGTCCATCTTCACCAGTGGTAATAGATGTGCATCTACTTAATCTGGAATGTAAGTAGACAAACAGGTCAAAAAGTTAAGAGAGAGGCAGAGACGGCTCAGGGAAGCACACATCAAAAGACATCGGAGGTTTTCATAAAGGAGAACTTACCTGGCAATATCACCTCGTAATATGTTTAAGAGGACTGTTTCAGCAATGTCATCAGCATTATGCCCAGTGACTAGCTTATCTACTTTCAACAGCGCAGCACCACGATCAAGGGCCTTAAAGGCAATACAAAGTCTCTTAATTTTTAATCATCATTGGGTACAATACTAGATTTAGATATATATTTCTCCTTTTCCTTTTATGCAAATGATAAAGGAAAGAAATCTTTACAAGAGACAGTAGTGGAAAGTCTACTTAAGAGAAAATAAAAGGTAGATGAGAAGTTCAGAATTGTGACTAACTCGAGACAGAACAAACAGTGGGTGTAACTTGACAAAGATAAATCTAGAGTTAGGATATTAATTTTACAGTTATTACATATCAAATATTGGGTTTTGGTTTCTCATAATCCATGCATTTGAAATTATATAATTGTATGCAACAATCATCAGAGATTACTAACCGGTCACTTTAGAAGAACTGTAACATTAACTTAATAAATAAATAAATAAATTACATAGAAGATCTGACTTTTTGTACAGCTCATAAGTATTTCATGCACTTTTTGCATGGTTGAAAAAGACACATATACAAGAATGTGTGGATTCTTTCCTTAAAAGGTAAATCAAATTCACAATATTTCCTCATTAGGAAAGCTTTTTACAGCCCAACAGACCTTGCTTCTGAGTCATAACTAGAGCAACAGCCCAAAATTAAAATTGGGCAAACTTCATCCTTTATTTTCATCATGCCTATCATTCAATAACATCCTAGGATACATTACTTTTAGGTGCCCAAGAGTAGACAGTTATAAGTTACAAAAAGGAAAAAATCCCAGGACACCAGCTTCCTTCTATCACTAATTTTATCACCGAGTTTGTTACAGTGTATGATCAAATTACTCTTCTAGTGCTCAGTTGGCAAGTAAACAAAGATATCTTATTATACCTGACGGCGGAAAACCCCACAAAATGTACAGTTATTCTTCAAACCAATCAGCTTTACTATCTCATCCATTGTCCATCCATACAATTCCTTATAGGAAACAACTTTTAGTGGAAGACCATACTGAAAACAAGGAACAGCACAATAATCAGATAATAAACAGACGGGATTTTCAAAATAGCAAATAAATGGCATATTGGCCTTTCGTCCTTTTTCTTCATCTTCTTTTTTCTTTTTCTTTCTTTTTTTTTTTTTTTTAATTTTCTAAGGGAGACAAGGATTAAGATTGATGCTTACAGATATATTGTTTAAAACTTCAAGAGAGAAAAAAAAAATGCTAAAAGAGCTAAAGAAAACAACTAAACATTCCTGTAGCATGGATGTTTGCAATTTTATAAGAAAAATGCTAATTAACTTTAAAAAGCAACTGAAAGCCAATAAAATATCAGAAATGTGAAATAGTCTGATTCTTTAATTATTAATCCCTTAATTAAATTTTTGCCCCTTGACCTCCCTTTCAGGAACAAAAATGCATAACTCTCAGTTGGGAAAATGATGAATGAAGTTAGCAATTCTACTTAGAGGTTCCTTTAACATATTGCTTATGTCAGAGGATCTCTAGCATATTTTTTTTCCAATCTAAACTATTATTTTCCAACACTATTCATGAAACATCTACTTGGAATTGATGATATTGTTTATGGACACAAAATGTTAAGTTGATGAGGTGCTACTTCTGATTACCTCCATGTTAACCTCTTATGCCTACTAGTAATATTTCATGCGCATAGAAAACAATGCCTCTTGAGAACAGAAGCTCAAGTACTAAATCCTCACTGACATTCTGTGTTCAGTTCTCTTAAAGATTTTTGCACAAGAATTGGCTAGGAAAATGGTTTAGGGGTTGACCTAGGTATATTACCACTTCACCAAACAGCATAACAGTTTATCCCCACTGGGATTGTAGAAATACTGCAAACCTGGATTTCATTTCTCTTAACAGTTTCAAGAGAGTCATCCCTGTAGCCTGTGATTCCTTCATCCACTGACAAGAGAAATAAATCTAAACCATAATTGTGCCTGCGGTTCAATTCTGACATTACATAAGCAAGCACAGTGGAATCTGCACCAACAGAAGGAACAGTGAAAAGGGGAACTAAATTCTTCCTCATGAATAGTTCATAAGCAGTTAATGTTATCAAAGCCAGGAGCAAAAAACATTGACTACAAAGCTATCATTTTAATTGAATAAAGCATTATATTAAGAGCACATCTTAAAACACCAGTCTTTTGCAGGATACATCCAACCACAACAGGCATTGAATAAAATAAATTCAATCAGGGACATTGAAAGTACCAGTACCAATTTATAGTTCACGTTCACTAACCTTTTCCACCAGAAGCTCCAATTGCAATTCGTTCTCCAGGTTTGAAGAGTTGGTTGTCCACAATTACCCTATGGATTTCATCTTCAAATACAGCATAAAAGCACTCCCTGCATATCTTTCAGCACAGATAAAATTTAGACTCCAACAACAAATCACGGAGTAGTGTTAAAAGAAATCAAGAAAATAAGTGCCATTACTTGTTCAAGAGTCTTAGGACGTTTAAGGGCGGCACGGTTTTGGTTGCAGATTGAACACAATCGGCCCCTGGGCTTCTTCCCTTCTGCTGCATCCATGTGCTGACAATTGGAAAAACAGAAAGGAACAATATTGTTCCTCTGCACATAGTAAAATATTGATTTATCAATAGAAGTTTATAGAATTAACAAAATAGGAATTAAAAGATAGAGAATTTAAGCCCCAATTTTCAGTTCATAAATACATTTTAAAAAAAAAAAAAAAATGCTGATTGAAGGTTAATTGCTTTCTTGCACAATTCAACTAAAAAAACTAGCGAAATAGCTGATTTCTATAATCAGAATTACATTCTTAAGCAGTTCCCGATTAAAATAAAAAAAAAGAAAAGAAAACAAGTCGAATTCCACTCCTTTTTTTTTTTCCCCTTCCTTTACTCCAAATAAGAATTACATATACATCTCAACAAGGAGCACCAGAAAACTAACTAAAGTACTTTCTGGACACGCACCAAAAGCTCAAGGCTGTAGCGACATAGTAGAACATCCCGATACAGAAAAGATAGGGGCAAAGGAAAACAATATATATGTAATAAAGTACCTGAATTTGGCGCAGAGATTGAGTAGACGGAGGAACGGTTGTAGTAAAAATCACCGGACTCTTAACTGATACCGGGTAGACCAGGAAGAGAAGGATGGCGGGCGAGGGAACGGGAAGGGAGAGAGAATAAAACTAAAATAAAGGGTTAATTTCTAAAGCCCTTTTATTCTTGACTCCTTACAATTAGGTCCCCAAAGTTTTTAATTTTTTTTTTTTTTTGAATTTAACATGTATATATATAAAAAGTTTATTTAAGTAAAAAATTTATTAATTGATATGTTGCATTTGATGGTAAAATTAACATTCTTTTTTTTTTTTTAATTCTTTGTAAACAATATATTGGATTTTTTAGAAATTTTAGCATAATTCAATTGATCATAAATATTATAATTTTGAATCACATACATCCCCAAAGAAGTGAAATTACAATATTGTACTTAGACAAAGTTATCATTTTAAAAAAGTGATGTTTTTAAATTGCATAAAAAAAAAGAAAAGAAAAGAAAAAGAATTAGTTCTAACATGAAACAGTAAGCCCTTGTCAACAAATGTGTATTGAAAAAACCAATTCTGCATAAATTATATTTGACCATAATTTGCATTTCACCAATTTTCTTGGGTGTCCAACCAATACTACAATATGCCACAGTTGATTCCGCTTTCACTTGTGACATTGAAAATCATCATAAGAGGACAAAGAAATTGAAGAATGAAGCAGAAATTCAGTATGATTACAGGCAGTGCAAGTAATTTGTGCAGCAGTTATATTTTGTCAATATCTTTACACAGCTTGGACTAGCAAAGAAGCCTATAAAATCATAATTGAAATGCACTGAAATATTCCTATCATAAAGGAGAGAGCCATTACTATTACTCTAATGATTGTTACAAAGTCATACGGCAAAAGATAACCAATGGTACCATCTCAAATGTTCTTTGCCAAAGGTTTCTCTATGGCTTACTTTATTCTTCAAGTCGTCTGGAAATATCATGACGCAGCATATCCACAAAATCCTGCAGGGCAAAAGTGAGCAAACATATCTACCCGTGGAAGCAAAGGTAACAACAATGTGAAGGAAAAACTTACAGCAGTAAGACCCAAATCATTGGACAACATGTTCACAACACTTTCCTGGTTGATGCTACCATCATATGAATGTGCCACATTTCTGACTAATGAATTAAAGATCTCTCCAGGTGAACTCTGTTGTTCAATTCTCTGAACTACTTCTTGGAGTCCAGCCTATAGTATAAAACAATAGAAGCAAGAAGAGGCTCAGTTATAATAGAATCTTCCAGCAGTTTGTTGATTCCATACACTAGGGAGTTCGGAGAGTGGGTGGGAGTCAAGAGAATGAATTTTTAAAATTCTAACATTCAATACATAATATAGGTAGTACAGTGTAGAGAGGACTGTGGATGATTACAAATATTTTACATGAATCTTTCGCATAAAAGAACATTTGAAAAGGATGGGATTACATCACAGCCAAAGCATGTTTGTGCTGAAGTCCCATTCATTAAATGTATAGATACTAAATTTTATTGCGTAAAGCAACATAACTAACTGAAGTACATGAAAAGAATAAAATTAAGCCCAACATACCGAAAAATTAGCAAGAGTATCTGAAAATAAAGGGGAAGGCAATCTATGACACTATACAACAATGCCATGATATTTTTAATGCGATTCAGATACAAATCACAAAACTCAACAACATGACATCTAAAGACAAGAACAATGCAAGGATTCAACTCCGGAAAAAGGGAGGAAAAAGTACAAAGTAATCAACAATAAAAAGATGAATATATTAATTTCAGTAACCACCATAGACTCAACAAGGCCAACCCAAACATGGACTAGGGTTGTAAAAGAATATGCCTCATCAATATGCAGTTCCACTATTTTGAAGGTACTAACCTGAGAAGTCTCATTAACTGTTGTTCCTTCTCTCCTTGACCCACCCCCTATGTGATCAGGTCTCAAGGAGGGTGTTGGCGAGGAACTGGCAGAAACACCACCTAGAGCTTGAGAAACAATGGGCATCATTTGTTGGAGCATCCTGGAAAAATCAAAGCCACCACCTTGACCTCCACCTGTACTCGCAAACATATTTCCTAGATCATTGCTTTCCATCTGTTGAGCAAGTTGATTGACTGTATTTCTCATTGTTGGGTTCTGAGTGAACTGGCCCAATATATTCCTCAATGCATCAGGTGAGCCAATACCAGTTTGCTGCGAAACCCCTGCCAATAGACCATCTAAGGCAGGGCTCTGGAGAACCTCAGACATAGCATTTGCTGCATCAAATTGACCCCCAGAGTTCTGTCCTCTAGTCTGTGAACTTCCCTCTGACCCCCTAGAAGAATGTGACACCTGTCCTGTAGACTGAATGTTAGGATTATTTCCTGTTGCAAGAGACTGCAAAACTTGTTGCCCAACAACCACAGGCTCAGTCTGACCAGAAGGTGCAGATGAACCACTGCCAATGTTGCCTGGTGATTTTGATGGCTTGTTTCGCCTCTGTTCAGCAGTTATATAAAAAGAATCTTAAACCATTATGGACAACAAATTTGGGGGAAGCATAAACATAACAACAATAAAAAGAAAAGGTATGGCTAAAACTTCCTAATCAAGCATAAACCATAAGAATCACAGGACAACACTCAGGTTCATAATGCTCAGTGGTATCTTTTGTATAGTTTATAAGCTAAACACTTTCTTTTTTTTCTCCTTTGACATGTATTAACAACTCTGATAAATCATTTTTTTCTTTAATGAACCTAGCTAACTCTTGAACTCCACCCCCAAAATATTTCCAGCCAATTGTACCTTACCATTTACCATGAATGTGTAGTTTGTCCTTCAATGATGAATGATTTTAGTCCATATGAGTACATCCATCAGTTTGCACTCTACTAATGCAAGGTGTCAGTTGCAAATCAGCTAAGGCACCATACCAAAATAAGAAACAGATTGACATTAATAATCGACCCATAATGTACTCCTTGCCGCATAAAATTGAATACACAAATTACTATTTTGGAATCTCCAAGGAGGAAAGAAGCTCATTTCCTAACTAAATGGCTATATCTGGACAACATATTTCAAAAGGGTTTTTCTTCTTCAATAAAGATGGGTTATTTTCAAATGTTTCACCTTGAAGCTCTTCCCTATTTTAACTGACAAGCCATAATCATCCAAAGGGTTAAGATATCAACTCTTTGCAATAGAAATGATTCTTCTCTCTTTGGTTTTGACTACACTTCATCATGCAATTCTCTGAAATGAATTACTTGAGAAATAAAAAAATAAGAGGATCAAGCATTAATGGAAATATTACAAAAGATGTCAACAGAAGACTCAAACTATCATTTCATCCTCTCCATATATCAAACAACTACCACCACCACAATATTCCCTTCTCCCAGTCCAATCTTACTTTCTTACCTAAAAGGTATGTTTTCCTCTCCCACTTCTTACCTTCTATAACCTCTCTCAATCTTCTCTTTCATTTCAGATAGTAGCAAACCAACCCATCATCTCTTTCCTTCCTTCTCCCCCTTTCTCATTCACTCACGACTAGATTCAATGGACATCTGCACTCTCAGGCCTCCATTCATCATCTCTCTACCATAGGAGTAATGGTCTTTCCATGATATATGAAATTGATTGGTATCATATTCGCATTCTTGAGATGCTTGCTAATGGATGACCTCTGCTCTGGAGTAATAAAGAAGCTGGTTGCTGAGGCTAGGGTTAAGGGGTGGAAAAATTGTAAAAGGATGCACAAGTATTATATATATATATATATATATATGTGTGTGTGTGTGTGTGTAAAAGAGACTAAACAGACTCTAAGTTTCAGAAACTATATGTGAAGTAAATTTTAAAAATCTTGCCACAGCTAACGTCCTTAGTTTAAAGAATATGAATCCCACTATTTCATGGTCTATTAACTGCTTGAGTTAATAAATTAAGATAAGGTAGCAAAGTACTCATTTATAGTCAAGATGTTCAATTTAAGGTGAAAGAAGTAAGAAACAAATAGAACTAAAACATCTATCGGCATACTTCAACTATCAAATGAATTATCACAGAATATGCTAAACCAGCAACATGATTTGGGAAAGTAGAGCCTTTAGTTACTCCAAAAACCAAATTGAGAAAAGCAGCAGTTTTGTTCCAAAACTACTATCTGATCAACCTTGTATCTCTCTCCAAAAAACTAAATCAAGACAAATTAGCGCATTTTAGGAGGGGGGTCAAGGAGTGCACAATCCTTACTAATAACACTAAAAAAAATTTATTAAGATTATGAGGTTTCAAATAGGTGGCGAACACTGCTACTTGCTGCAAACCTAGCAATCACACCACTTTTCTCGCATTTGCAAACAGTAGATTAGAAAGTCCACATGGTCTGTTCATTTCAAATTTTCCTATGTTTACTATTTTATTAGATTTCTAAATACTAGGGTAATTATTGGAAATGGTAGTACAATCAGTGACCTACCTTGGTTTGCAAACCTCCAAAGCCTAGTCCAAGAGGAACAGAAGAGGAACCATCAGGAGCATCCGTTTGACAGGATCCAGAAGACCCTTCGCCAATACCAGACTTTGACACGGTAGATTGTTGGAAGCCCCCGACTAAACTACTTGAAGATTCAGATTTTGAGCTTGCATCACCAGCATGCTCTCCCATCTTATAAACTCCAGGTAAAGGTTCAGTCAAACCACCATCATCTCTGGATGAGGTACTGGGGTGTCTAATTCCATCATTATTTCTCTCACCAATACCATTAGATTCCCCTTGAACAGTTGAACTATCTGCTTGTCCTGTGTGTAACATACTGTAATCATTAGAAAAAGAAGGAAAACAAATATAATGAATGATTGTAATTTAACATAATCAATAGGAAAAAAATAGAAGGAAATGATACAATAAAGATCTGTTCCATCATTTTATCACTGATTGTCCTTCACATTAAACACTTCAGCAACACAAAATCCAGTATAGTTGATCCTTCCCAATTCCCACATCTATAAGAGACATACCTGCAGAGGATTGTAGTTCATTCCGCATGATGTCAACAAAACTTCTAAGTTGTGAGTTGACTTCAGAAATTGCAGCAGGTAAAGGAAAAGAATCTGATGGAGGTCGGGAAATGCCAATGGTGGGCTCTAGAGCAGCCGAGACAACAGATACTGGAAAAGAATCTGACGGAGGTAGGGAAACACCAACAGTGGGCTCTAGAGTACCTGAAACAGCAATGGAAGCAGGTCGCAATGGAATAGCAGCTGTAGCAACATTTCCCACAGGCTGAGCTTGTGATTGGCCAGAATCACCAGAAACTGTTGTGTTGGCCTGTTCACCTTGTGGTCCTTCCCCGCCTGCTGTCCTGGCTCCAACCCCAGAAACATGTGTTGCTGCCATAGGTGTCCCTGGTTGTAGATCACAATTTAGAGAAGTCAACAAAGTGGATTACACAAGAAGTGGAAGCAGAAAACCGACTAGCTAATCCTATACCTGCATGTATGTGAATATTTACATTCCTCGAAACATTCCCACCCCCAACTGGACCTAAAGCAGCAGTATTTAGAGTTGGGTTAGGGCTAGCAAAAAGGGAGCTGGCCTGTAGAGGAAAAGGCTGCAATGCAAGAAAAGATATGGCGAATGATTAAATCAGTCAACTAGAAAAATCAACTACGAAGCCAAGTGTCACTTGTAAGTGAATCAACCAAAGAACATTTTTCGGAATCAGAAAATCTGCTACATGCAGTTAATATACTAGGACCAAAAACCCTGAGAAGTAAGGCTCACTTTGGATTGGTTTTCGGTTAGGAAATAGACGACCCTTTTTTGTTTTTTCTAAAAATGTTAATATAACTTCAGCGCTTTTTCAGCATGTAATTTTCATATGGGTCAAGTATGTTATTGACAATTGAATACATAAATCTCAAATTCAAATTTTCACATTTTAAAAAATAAGCAAATTTAAATTTTATCCAAAAATTATATAACACCCTCTCTTCTAGAATGCTTGTA
This sequence comes from Cynanchum wilfordii, assembly GCA_025388415.1. Lineage (NCBI taxonomy): Eukaryota > Viridiplantae > Streptophyta > Magnoliopsida > Gentianales > Apocynaceae > Cynanchum > Cynanchum wilfordii. Next base: position 370,009 of record JAHSUH010000783.1, on the reverse strand, counting down.
CAAGGTTGACCATATAAAATTCGATTTGTAACAGGTGTGTTTACTTTCTACTTCATTTGGTAAGCAAAGAGGGAATAAGATGAGGAGATGGACAAAAAATTAAACTGTATAATTAACCTCACACACAATGAGTAAAATTTAACTTCAACAACAACATAGCAACTTATGACAATCCTTAATATTCTTTACTTAACCTGGACCATAATAGGATTAGGCCCTGCAGGAGATATATACACTGCTGGCCCAGCATTTACAGAAGATTCAGCCTGCAATGACATAATCTGTTAATCACTTGCATTTAAGAACATAGATAAGAGATTTAACAAGCAGAGTCATACTGGAGATTGCCCCATGCGCAAAGTCAACATTGTCCGCCCAAGCTCCAAAAGAAGGGCGCCTAAGTGTTGCATTGCCATCCCCACTTGCGCTGCTTCAGTCTGAATTTGTCCCCTCACTGTAGGATCACTAGAACCCGAATCCTGCTCCAAACGCCCTGCAATACGCTACATAGTTGCAGCAGATTACAGACAACAGAAAATTAGGGAGAAAATGAAGTGTGCAAAAAGATAAGAAAACAAGCTATCTATTTCTTTTAAGAGATGCACACATGTTTTCCACAAAGCCTTCAAAACAACAGTACCAGAAGGAAAGTTCTTAAATTTCTGAAACAATAGTGCAACCAAATTCTACTTTTCAGGGCAGATGAACTGCTGGCCAAATTTTTAAAATGACGGGAAATATTGAAAGGAATAACCTTTATAGAACATAAAACCCAGAACAGAAAATTCGCATTAAATTAACAGGCATTATCCTCACAGTCCTGATAAATATTTATGTCGAAGACATGGATCTATACCATAAGCAATAAATACTGATAACAATCCATCTCTAATTACCATCAAGCAATTAGTTATAACTATTTACACGTTTCCTTCAAAACCAACCCTTAAATAAGAAGATATTTCCCTTTTAGGAATTACATCCAAAAAGATATGGATGAAAATCACCCGAACCGCTTGTAAAGATATACTTGCATAGAAGTGTCATTACTAAACCATTTCTCCTTGTATTTCAACTGCTTTTCCTCTTTCTGTTTTCTCCACTGTCACAGGTATACAATGTACATGGGAACAATACCGTGATCCAAAGGTTTGAACACCACGGAAGCCTATATTTCTCAAATATCAAAAATCCACCCCCCAAAAAAGAAAAGAGAAAGAGATAACTTCCATGGTGAGAAATCTTTCTGATGGTGTCCTCAATGTGTGTTTTCAATTTTATGTATTAACATGATCACACTTAGAAGATGTTCCTTAGCAGAAACCAATGGTTGCTACGATTGATGTCATTGCAGCAAAACATAACAACAAGCATTTCACTGACTAGTGCTCAAAGACAAAAACGCCAACATGGCCATTTCCTTCATAACCTAAAAGACTACTGGAAGCAACAAATTTAACCTTCCAATCTTTCGCGGGTGATGAATTAATAATTGCAAAAAAGAAGGAAAAACCAAGGCAGCATTGTCTCTGATGTACAAGTCATATGATATACAAATAACAAATGTGGAGAAACCTATCTCTTATTGCTAGCAAACATTTACAATGAGAAATTCATAGTAAAAATTCATTGCACTTGAGGAAAAGTAACCACTCAGACAATACTCAAAAGCAGGAACACTACGATGATTTAGGCAACAAAACCAGATAGCAAAAAAAATGTGTAATCAAAAGAAACAAAGGATAAGAACACATACAGATAATGACTCAACAGCAGGACCACCAAGAAGACGTTGGGCATGTTGCAGTATGATACGAAGTGCCTCAGGTGTTGAAACACCACGAGAATTTGATGGCAATTGCGAGGTAGGTGCGTCGGCAGCAACATGAGGTGATTGTGTTGATCGATTACCTGAATTAAGTAAAGAGGGGCAGCACCATAAAAGTCATTTTCAACTCAACATTAAGGTTCAGGAGATAACAATGGTAAGGTGATCACCATGCTGTGACAATGCCAGCTCCATACGGTTCATAAACTCTGAGAGTGTGTTGAGAGAATCAGGAATTGGCTATAAAATGAAAGAAAATTTCATGAAAATCCAACAAAAATTAACAAATGTAAGACCTATTTTAATAGATTTTGTGCACAATACCATATTAAAGGATGGGATTGCAATAGCAGCACCAAGGGGAATCTGAACAACTTGAGGCAAAGATTGTCCAGAAAATGGTTGCCCAGGCTGAGACTGATTTCCTGCCTGGCTTTGGGTACCAGGATCATTCCTTGTTCCTTCCGTTCCACTTCTTTGAGGGGGCTGGACTTGAGCATTGAACTATAGATGGATATGCCAGCCAATCAATAAACAAGTACACTTTAGTAGGGAGCAGCGAGTAACAAACATTAGCAAACTTTATCCCATTAATGAGATATCAGTACACCCAATTTATAATGAAGAAACATTTCCAGATAACACTGTGAAAATAAATGCACCGTAATAGTTAACCAACACTAGCCTCAACAAGGTACAAAAGAAATTAGAAGCCACATGAGCTCTCTTAAGTGAGCATGATCTGCCTTAATTACATACTTCATTTTTCTAATGGATTTCACAAATCCTTCTTTCTTTTTTTTTTTTTTGTGTGTGTGTGATTTTTAATGTAAAATACCACTACCTAGCAGTCTTAATTAAACTCGAACTACTGAGATTGATTGAAACACAAAAGCCAAGTAATTCCATACCCAATCCTTCATATCTGCAATTACATACTTCATTTTTCTAATGGATTTTACAAATCCTTTTTTTTTTTTTTTGTGTGTGTGTGTGATTTTTAATGTAAAATACCACTACTTAGCAGTCTTAATTAAACTCGAACTACTGAGATTGATTGAAACACAAAAGCCAAGTAATTCCATACCCGATCCTTCATATCTGCAATTTGACTTTTTTTTTTTTTTTTGAGAGTACACTTTTATAAAATTATACAGCCTAAACAATGTAGGACAAGTTTTGGTCTGCATTGTGCATCTGATTTTCTTTATTTTCTATTCAGATGCTAATAGAATTGCATGGGGAATATATTTTATATTTGTTTCAAATTTTCTTGGTAACAAAAGTTAGATAGAAAAGGATATAGGTGGGAAGAAAAGTAATTGCAATGCAAGATGACAAGAAGACAAATGACAAAAAGAATATACAAATGATGTGTCTTCATTGAGCAGCAAATGTAATAAAAATACTGACAACACAAATTCATTTAATATAGGGCAGCAAACTTCAATTTTGAGAAATGCTTTCATGTTACTTGGGAACTGCTTGTAACATCATAAAATCACATCCAAACCCCAAATCTCCTGAAAAGTAATTCCGTGCTATATATCAAATCTCCGTTAAGTAATGCCATACTATAGCTACTCTTTTTTTCTGCCCATTACAGTTGAAACCACTCAAACTTAAATCACATTAAAAAGAAAAAGATCAGTTTGGTCAGAAGGATAGGTGGCAAAAGATAAGATGAGAGAGAAAATGCAAATGGAGACGTGTATCTGGAGAAGGATCCTTTTCCCTGGAATGCTCAACTCTACTTCCAATCCACTCCAGAACACAGATGGAAGTAAATGTTATCCATTTCTGCTAGAAGTAAACATTCCTTAAGCCCCCCTTACCCCTCCCTTACCATGACCTGAAGTAAGCCTTAGTCTGAAAATAAAAGAAGAGGTCCTTGAAGCTTCCACCATAATGTTAACAACATGCTATAGCAAGTGATACCAAGAATGACAACAAACTATGAACCAACAACCTCTTAATGATGAACCTAACTGGATAAGCAAGGATGAAGGAGCTCTACTTTTGAGAAGCCTCTTCAAGAAACTGACATTTCCATTAGGCAGTCCCAGAAAAGGCGCATACTTCTAAAGGACATTTAGAGAGCTAAGACAGCCATAAGACTCCGACCACAATTCTCCCAGTTGAGATGAGAGATAAGATATCATCTTTGCCCATACTAAGTGAGAAGTGAGTTTGCGTTATACCTAAGCTAAGAATAAAGCTTTTGTGGTAGTACTAAGGCACAAAAATAAAACTGTACATCCCAGAAAGAAGAATGTATCTGTAGAGTTAACTGCAAAAGAAACAGATGGAACACCTGCACACCAGGCTGTGAACCATTCTGATTTCCAATTCCAATGGAGTTGAGAACAGCTCCAATTACCTGGAAAAAATCATCCAAAACAAGTAAAGAACCTAAATCATATAATGATACAACCTAAATCATATAAGAACCTAAATCCAAAACAAGTTTTTGAAATTTCAAAAACTTACCCGACCTAGATCAGGCACAATGCCATCTCCTTGTTCACCAACATTAAAGGTTCCTAAAACCACACTATGTGAAATCTGCCCTACACGGTTGCGCATAGCACCAGACTCTTGCCCTGAAAGACAATGATCAAATCAGAAAGATGAAACTATGAAGCCATTGAACAGCATAGAGAAAGAAGCTCAGAAGTTGCAAACAAGCAAGGTAAGTAACTATCACCTCTTCCACCATTGCTCATGTTTGCTTCCCCAACATTGGGGTTGGCTGAAGAATGCGGTTGAGATGCCTGTCTCACGACCAAGTGCAACGTATCCCCATTTTCCAAATCTATGGGCAGTTACGGAGTACAATGAAACCATGCATAATAGGGCAACTAAATCCACCATAAGAATTTGAAAGGCGATTAATATCTATATGCTCTTAAAATAATGCTAAAAACAAGAATATTGTTTTAACAAGAGTATACATCTTACACTTGATAAAGCAGTGATCTCAACAAAAACATGCAGGGAAGAAACTTAAGCGAAAGGGGAAAAAAAATCAGATCTAGAAAAGTCACTCAATACAAAACCATTTAAAAAGAGAATTTCTCAGAAACTCGATGACAGGCCCCGAACCTAGTTACAGTGTATTTATGTAAAATCCCTTTTTATTTAATAGACGGAAAACTGACCTTTTTGGTCCTTAAAGGTTTCCTCCTTCCTTACTTCTATCCTTAAAATGTTTTCCAGCCATTAAGGTCCAAAAAGAATACACAACATGCAAAATTCATTGGACAACCCTTTCTAACATATCTTGAGACTAAAGATGCGCACATCCGAGTAGACGTTATTTTTAATTGGCAAAAAATTATGGAACAGTCCACCAAAACTCTTAGTCACGTGCATAAATTTAGAGGGAGGGCATAAAGAAAAGGGTATACCAATAGTTTAGCAGGTTATAAATAGTTCAAGGATCTTATCAGCATCCAAAAAATTAAGGTATGCTTCCCTTTACTAGAACCACTTTATCACAAAAATTAAAACTATACAAGAATACAGATGAAATTTGTGTTAATATGATTTAAGGAATACATATAAACCAATTGTAAATCTAATTAATGTGAATCTGAAGCTGCACATTTTCAAATTGATACCAACTAAATAAAAAATAAAACTTCAAATAACAATGCACAGAACATATTTGAAATCTTTGGATGGCAAAATTCTTGATTCAACTCAGCTTTTTATCGCTTAAATTATGAACATGAAGCTTCATTTTACTTCATTTTATATTCCCAGCATAGCATAGACATATGCATAGACATCATGAGTAACACAAAGGCAGGATACTGTATTCGGAAAGATGGTGCTCATCCTTCAAGACCTTGCCTCTAAAAATGACACGTTGCTGCTCCACAGGAACACCAATTTGACCAGCTATTTTCTCCTTAAATGCTGAAACAAGCATCTGCAAGACATGAATATCCAAGATATATTAGTCAGAATTAGAGACTTTTATATTAAGAATGGATAGTACAGAGGAATACACTATATACAAATCAAATTTGTCTGTTCAGAGAAGCATTTATTTAACCAACTTAAATGAACCATTGCCAGTACACCCTATCAGTAACTTGTAAGATAAGATACATTAAATTGACAAGAACTGAGAATGGCTTAACATAATAATATGCTAACCTATGTAAGATAAAACTTTATGCCATATTTCAAACATCTACAAAGAGAAATAGAAAAATACATTTTTGTTAGCATGAAGATCATAAATCTGCGAATCCAGGGTCTTTAACTTGAGCTCCAAAGTTGATTCAGAATTCCCACTGGGCACATCACTGGAACTTGAACCTTCATGAGGACGCTGATCTGCCATGGAACTCAGAAGCAACCACTATCAAGAAACAACAAACTGATCAGTGGAAGAACACCTGAATACAACCAATAATGCAGATAAATCTAAAGCAAATTCTCATAAAACAAGCTCCTAATAACTGATCAACCTGGTAGATTATGTTTATCTATAAAAATAAAAAATTTTAAAAAAAAAAAAAAGAAAAAGAAAGAACAACTATTGTTTGCATGAATGGCTACTAAAAATAACACATTTCTAATGTATTTTATAGCCAAAAGACGGAAAACTGTTTTAGAAACCTCATGATAATTTGTTCATATTGCAACATTGTGGTGATTGATTAACAGGATACAATACAAGGTCACAGCAAATTTCACCTTCACTTTCCTCTTCAGGTGACAGCATTTGTTGCTTCTAAAGATATTGCATTAACAGATTTTTGAAAGAAATTGGTCTTGTTCCAATGTGAATTACAGTTTACATTCCCGAGGATTCACTTTTCTCGTACTTCTACTTTTCGTTACAAAAATCTCTTCTTACACCAAAAGAAAGAGCCAAATGTACAAATCATACATTATAGGAACATGGCCACATGCTAATATAGTGATGACAGTTCAGTCCCAAGGAAATGCAATTCTACTACCTTGTAGTTAGATTCCTAGAAATGCCATGAACTCTGCAAATCTACGAATATACACTATTGAACTATTTGCTAACCAATAATAAACTAATAAAATGACATATCCACTGTTTTTACTCATTCAAATCAACTCTCTTTATAAAGCTTTTGGACTTCTATTTTCAATGTAATAGTTAAAGGAGCTTGATAAGAGTTAATTTGGATGTAAAAGTGGTGTAATGGATAGTGTAGAAAAAATCAGGATTGTTGCTATGAATTACTCAATAATCTATTAAAATGTTAAACAGCATGTCTCAGAGCTCGAACTGGAGGGGCCTTTGAGGACTGGAAAGTAGAATCACATGAAAATGTGGCAGGAGCAACATATATGTAAGTGAAGTAGTAGCTCAAAAGAACCCACACCAAAGATCTCTTCCTCCAACCCACCCAACTCCTTTCAGACCCCAAAATTCATCGAAATGGCGGTGTCTAACTATAGACATTGTACGGATTCACATAAGAAATCACTAAACTAGAGAAAACCATCATGATTCTTGAAAAGTCAAGTGACTTCAATAATTTGATTTCCATATGAAAAGATCAAAAGAAACAAAAGCCACCCATAACGATTAACACCAAGCTGCAAAATTCTTTGTTAAGCTTTTAAGCATAATTTACATCAACATGGTAGTATATTCCAAAACAAAACTTCGATTTTAAAAACTAACAAGAAAGAAAATCAATAACAGCGAAACTGCACTTCATTTGCCTCCTCCCCGTACCAAAGTACCAAATAAAAAGAAATCAAAATACATACATAGCTTCATTCTTAGAACAGAAAATGATTCACAAATATATCCGCTAGGGCTCGCACAATCAAAAGTTTACACAACTTCGACTTAGAAATGTACGCGAAAATGTATCAAACAGAAAACCAGATACCTCAAGGAGACACCAAAATTTCCCGAAGTGACAAAATCCGGATCCGAACGAATCGTTGCAATAGAGAATTCTGGAATAATCGAAACACAGAAGAAAACTTTCAGAGATTTGAGATATGAAATTGATTGGAGGATAAGAAAAAGGAATGAATAATACGACCGCCTTGCTGGATTTTCTTGCGAGGGCTTCGGAAGAATAGTTTCCAGAACAATCTAGACTCTTGAAGTCCAGTTTCTTTGTAATTTCATGTTTTTCTATTATTCCCACAAATATTAAAAATATAAAATAAATATATTTATATTATGAATAAATACTGTTATTTTGACTTTTTGATACAAAAACCGGTACCGGGTCATTTTGGTCTTTGGTCTAGCCATTCTTGGTTTTTCAAAATTTGTTATTTCCAATATAATAAAAGTTTTTTATTAAGTTCCTTAACTATTTATATTTTTCAGATTTATCCTAAATTTTTTATTTCAAACAAATTAATATTTTAAGTTTTTTTACAGTTGAAACTGTTATCATCTTGGAATGGATTTGATTTTTCGAGTCCTTGGGACTTGATCTCAAATGGAGGATGTACCAAAGATTTGTTATTTCACAAACTATTGACGACATTCAAAGGGATCGTTAGAGTTTATTTTCTTTAATTTCTTTGATTCACCACCGATTATCAACTTATTCATTAATATATATTTGATGTGAGACGGTATCATAGTATATTAGTATATATTTGATGATACAAAATCCATGCAATAATAAATCTTATTATTAAATAAGATTATTTCATAATTAACTATTATTTTAATATATTTAAATTAATCTAATTTCTTTTTCAATACTTTATATTTTGTGTCTATTTTTTAAACAAATTATAATGTTTTATATTTTTTTTTCAAAAACACTTATCATAACTATTTATAACTAATAAATTATACACAAAACACATTTTATTTTTTTCAAGTTGAGTGAGTAATAGGATATCAATGAACAAAATTCATATTTCATAAAATACTAATATTACTAAAAATTAATAAATATATTTAGATATTTTAAAAAAATCTAAAAAAAAAAACCTCTCCAACTAAATATAATAAGAATATACACATGATCAATGTGTGTGTGTTTTTTTTTCATCTTAGTTTATTACATAATAAAAGTTAATATTTAAAATAATTATAAAAGTTCTTATTTTCTTTTAATAAAAAAATATTAATATATAAGTGTATTCTTAACAATTATAAATTGTATTAGACATAATATTATTTGATAGTAGTTTTACTTATGATCAAAGTAATCATGAATTAGAGACATATTAAACGTGAAAATGCCTCAAAAATATATATATTATATATAATAATTTTTTTCAATCACAAAGTCATGGTCAATGTCAATAGAGCTAACAAATTTGCTTATGATCTAATAGGTCATCCGTTTCAAACATATTAGAATAAAAAATGTCTCCAAATTATATGTATAAAAAAATCATAAATTGTATTAGTTCGTGTATATACATTCTAACTTATGATTCTAAAGATCATGGATTTGGAATATATTATAAGCAAAAATGCTTCTATATGTATAATAGTTTTTCCCTTTTTTTCAATCACAAAGTTATGGTGAATATCAATAAGGCATAACTCAATTGGTAGCTAGCTGTCTTACTTATGATCCAAGAGGTTTGATTTTTTTTTATATAAAGAAAAACATAAATTGTATTAGTTCATAGTAGGTAGCCTCACTTATAATTCAAGATGTCACGAATTTCATATATATTAGACGCAAATATATTACAATATATAATAAATTTTGTCTTTTGTTTTTTGTTTTTTTTTTTTGCAATCACAAAGTCATGGTCAATGTCGATAAATTGTAACCAATTTCGTTTATGATCCAAAATGTCATAAATTTGAAACATGTTAGAGGCATACATCCAGACTTTAAAAAAAAACATAAATTGTATTAGTTCATAGCAGTCTCATTTATGATATAAGAGGTCATAAATTCAAATAATATTAAAAGCGAAAATACTTATATATAATTTTTTTTTTAAAATCACAATCCTAGTAAATGTCAATGGTAGATATCATAATATTTATTTTATTTATTTTTTAAAGGACATTATGGTAGATATCATAATATTTAGTTCATATATTATAATTTATATCTTAATATTTATCTTTTATATTTATATATATCATAATATTTATTTAACAATAAATATATATAAATTCATTAATCAATCAGAAGTCTATTCCGATTTGGAAACCATATATCATTATAAATACAAGGTCAAATAACGAGACAAGGTATATGAAATTCTTCTCTAAAAACCCTAGTCTTTTCCTCTCGTTTTTATTTCCGACTTAAACATCGGAGGAGTTTTACACGAAGATTCGGAGGATCAAGACTAAGGTGATTGAAGATTGAAGGTCATATCAGTCAATAAGACTTAGTTGAATTAGTATATGTTCTATTTATAATTCGAAAAGTCACGTGTTTGAGATATATATTAAAAAAATAATAAAAAAAGGAAGGTCATGGTCAATTATTATGTAATGGCACCTAAATATACGTTTGCAATGACAGCTTAATAACAACCACCAAACAAAAAAACAATTTGTTAAGTCAACTCCACGTCAATATATAATATTTAAAATATTTTTAAAATGTTTTATTTTTAGAAATTTATGCACTCTCCCATTATTATCACAATATAAATATTTTTAAAAATATTTTCTATATTATTTTCTGTTTTCAGTGTTTGGTTGAGAGATTCTTCATATTCCTTTGTATTTACTTTTATTACAATAAAAGTCAAATTTCCTTAGTATATATATATATATATAAAAAACCCAACGAGGTTGGTTCAAGTGGTAAGAGACTTGATTTCGCTTAAGCAGGTCTCGGGTTCGAATCTTGTGAATACAAAAAATCCCGCTGGGTTCGAATTAAAAAAACAAAGCCTTAAACATTAATGGTAAAACATCCAAATTCATCGGATAGCTATGCCTCGTGCCACCCATCTCCAATTTGTTGGATACCCAACTTGCCTATGATGACTAAGCCATCAAAAGAGTTATCCCAAATGACAACAAAATATGTTTTTAGATAGAAATTTAAAAAACTTACTCACTATAATTGAAACTATAATGATCAAATGGTCATCTGCTTGAAAATAAATGAATCGTAACTATTAAGAGAAAAACTATTTTCAAAACACCATTACAAGACAGAAGCACCGCTAAAAAATGTGAATCGCTGAACTGCCTCCATTACCTTGCAAGAGAGGAGATGAAGAGCACTGCTTGGAGCACAGTTTTCCTTAGTATATATATATATATATATATATAATAACTATATATATTTTTCAATTATTGAAAATTGAACTGATTTACATTTTTTTAAAAAATATTTTGATTTAACAATAATGCTCCTTAAACACTTCTCAATTTATTTATTTTTATTTGTCATATTGAAGTGCCGAATAATTTTTTTTTAATGTATATTTATTGATATTTTTCTCAATTTTTTATGATTAATATTTTATAATTCATATTTATTAATTATATTTATTAAAAAAAATAATTAAATAAAAAATATTTTAATTTTTAATCTAAAAACACATCAATTATTAATTTCTTTTTAAATAGTATATATATTTTTTTAATATGAATAAAACGAGATTACTAGATGAAACTCGTATTAAGTCAAAGCTTACATCTCACGAAAAATATAGACATAATTAAAGAAAGATCTCAATCTATGACTTTGATCTCAAATCCTCCCACAATCTAAGTCTAAGCAAACGTTTTCATATGAGTATAAATGACCAAACGTTCTTCTAATATAAGTCACTGATTATGACTGGCATCCAAAAATCCTGTCCGAAGTTCCCCGTTACCAAAGAACACTAGAAAACGTAGTTCTTCTGAAAATTGGAGACTTGTTCCAGATTAGTAGTTATTACTTTCAATGGCCAAGAATGGAACATTTATTAGCGAAACTGCCGGAAAACCCATCAAATGTAGAGGTAATTTTATTGTTATTTTTTTTGTTTTGCTCTGTTTTTGAACTTGATTATGATGTGGGTTTTTGGTTTTTCATGGAAAGTTTTGATTTTTGTTGTTATATACACTTTATATATGCACGTATGTATATATATAACGTTTGTGAATGACGACGACGGCGAGCGGTGTTTTTGACTTTGAAATATGGTGGTGCAGCGGCTGTGGCGAGAGAAGCAGGGGAGCCTTTGGTAATAGAGGAAGTGATTGTTGCCACTCCGAAAGCACATGAAGTTCGTGTCAAAATCATATGCACTTCTCTTTGTTTCAGCGATATTACTTTTTGGAGATTAAAAGTAAGCTTATTTTGTTATCTGTATCGGATTCTACTGCTCTGTATTTCTTGTTTTGTTTTTTTTTTCTTGCATTTTTTTTTGGGAAAGAAAAAATGGAAAAGGAAATTGACTCTTTGTTCTTTGAAGGTACCTCATGGTTGCTTTCCAAGAATTCTCGGTCATGAAGCTGTTGGGTAATTTTTCTTTCTTTCTTTCTTTTGATTCTTTGGTTCTTTACTTCTTCTGTTGTGTTTCTTCTAATCTAGCATGATCAAGGAAAAAACAAGAACTTTGTTGTTAACTTTCAGAGGTATGGCATAGGAATTTCCACATGTTACAACTGGTTTTTGGATTGAAAATTTCACCTAACTAATTATTTTTTTATTCATTTCAAAGAGTTGTAATATTTCAACCTTGCTGGTTGAAATTTATGATTCCCAGAATCTCACTTGTGTAGGACTTTTATTATCTAGGATATGCAATTTTCTTTTCTTGGTCCTCCAATTCTTGGGTATTATATTCTGGTTAGTTCTGCTGCATATAAACAAAGGGGTTTGAGAATTAGTCAACTTAATGGTATTTTTCTGTTCTTGGTACTGAATTCTTGTGGCTAACAGTGTACACCACAAGAATGTTCTATCCATTGTGGTAATGATTATATGTTTGGTTGGTCTTTCTGTTCTATTCGATCATTTTGATTTGGGTTGTCACTAATCTATTTAACTTGGCGGAGAGAGTTTAAATTTATGTGGGTCGATCACAAATTTTCTCAATAAGGCCTAACACATGCACTATATTTAACAAATGAGAAGGTAAATTTATCCTCATAACATGGACGATTTTCTAGTTTTAAGTATATGAATTGTCTCGAATCAAGTGAAAGTACCATGAAAATAGTTAGTGGATTATGATGTCTGAGAAAGGTATCCCCTTGTATGATTGAATGATTTGCAAGGAAGATTGGCCTTTTGGCCTGATTCTAACTAACATTTTCAGCTTGTTGGATTCTTTAACAACAACCCTGATATTTATCAATTACTGTTGTTTATCAAGTTCAAAAAATGCTTGGCAGAATGGTTTATCGATGTGTGTTCAAAAGTAACATGATTTCATCCATTATGGCATTTTCTTCTTCTGTACTTTTGCATCATAAAGGGTTGTGGAAAGCGTTGGAGACAGCGTTCATGATCTAACTACAGGCGACATGGTTATTCCGATATTCTTGCCTGACTGTGAAGAATGTATTGACTGTAAATCAAAGAAGAGCAACCTGTGTTCGAAATTCCCTTTTCAAATCTCCCAATGGATGCCTAGAGATGGGACAAGCAGATTCACTGACCTTAATGGAGAAACCTTATATCATTTCCTTTGGATATCAAGTTTCACTGAATATACAGTACTAGATGTGGCTAATGTGACCAAAATTGATCCCACAATTCCTCCAAACAGAGCTTGCCTTCTTAGCTGTGGAGTCTCAACCGGTAACGTTGTTTCTGTCTTTCTTTTATTCTTGACTGTGACACCAATTGGTTACCTTGGCATACTCGAGCTACTATAAGAATTCCTACTATTGTTTCCATTTGATGTTTCTATATCTATAGTTTTCCATGTCAAGATGAATTTCTCGTTTTGAATGTTAAATTTCACTTGATCTAAAAGCGTATGCAATAAAAGGGGTTAAATTTATCATCTTAACTAAAGTTAGAATCTGTTGCATTTATTAAGATGTTTAGCTAAAGCAATCATTTCGGAAACAGTTTGTTCTTCCAATTTGTTATCATTTTTTCATTATTTGTGCTTTCCATGGATGGTTGCACAAAAAGTATGCATCTTGAACATTTCTTTACTCTGTAGGGGTAGGTGCTGCTTGGAGAACAGCAAATGTTGAAGCAGGATCCACAGTTGCTATTTTCGGGTTGGGATCAATCGGATTAGCTGTATGGCCTTATATATATAATCAGCACAACAGGAGCTGTTCTATTTCTTCTTCTCACTAGATGATGGCAACCTTGTTAAATGTATCTATAACTGATATAGATTGTGTGTTTATATGTATGTATAGGTTGCTGAAGGAGCACGACTTTGTGGTGCTTCAAGAATTATCGGTGTGGATATTAACCCTGACAAATTGGAAATAGGTAGAGACACAAATCTCTCTTCTCCTTTTCAATGGTTTCTTATTGATTGTCATTGACTCTAAAAGTGGTTAAATCGAGTTAAATTGTCACATGCTATAAATATATTTGTAGCAGTTATATCGAGAGAAAATCCTTCAAATATTTAGACCGATCCTGGATATGCATACATAATGAGTTTCTTGTGACTTTTCTGCAGCCAAAAGATTTGGAGTCACTGAAATTGTTGACTCTAAGAACTGTGGGGATAAATCTGTAAGCCAGGTAATTTCTGTAATCCATGGAACCTCCAATTCTGATAGATTCTATCATTCAAGAATGGTAAAATATGTATATATATATAAATGTATATAATTTCTGTTTCTTTTAACCAAGTAAAATTGAGCAGGTGATCAATGAAATGACTGATGGTGGAGCAGACTATTGCTTTGAGTGTGTTGGTATGGCATCACTAGTGCATGAAGCTTATGCATGCTGCCGAAAGGTTTGTATCTTGTCTTAGATTGACACGATTATTGTTTTAAGACGGCATTGTAATAGATTTCTTAGAACACGAGAGATTTATATATCCAATCAATTTTCAGGGATGGGGAAAGACGATTGTCGTCGGAGTAGATAAGCCTGGCTCTGAGCTGGTTTTCAGATCAGCTGAAGTCCTTTGTAGTGGTAAAACCCTCATGGGATCATTGTTTGGAGGTCTTAAACCAAAATCAGATATCCCTATTCTCATCAAACGTTATAGAGACAAGGTTTGTCTACTTTCCTTCTACCTTCTTTTTTACACATCAAACATGCAGCATGAGTTGAATATCAATAAATGCACTTCAAGTAAAAAAAAGTCGATTTCAATCCCTTGGCTTGATACAAAACGTATTGTGAATATTATACGAGGTTACGAGTAATACTTATTATGAGCATCATGCAAGACTCATGGTTTAGACCTTCTTCGAGCAAGAGATAGACTCTTTCGACATAATTCGAGCTAAATTTAGATTAGTCAAAATAGTAACTTCAAATGGTCTAAAAAAGACATTGATTTCTCAACTCCGATTGAATTCGTATTAGTCATATTAGATGGTCTAATAGAAAATCTCGATTTCTCCCCAATGTGATGGATGTGATCTACTCGTGTTAAAATCAATTCGATCACACCTTGTAAAAATTTCAATATATATATATATATATATATATATGCATGTATGTATATGTAGATTGCATACTTTTGTCTAACTTCTTTATTTTTCTTGTATAGGAATTGGAGTTGGATAAATTTGTAACACATGAAGTTAGTTTTGAAGAGATCAACAAGGCTTTTGACTTATTGATTGAAGGTAAAAGTCTAAGATGTGTGATTTGGATGGATAAGAACAACAAATTTATCAATATTACAGAATAAAACTGTATTTTAATTTCATGGTGTAATAATAAAGAAAAATATTTTTAGTTTGAAATCGGATCCGACATCACTATGACTAAATTATGTATCAAATCTCCAACCTTTGGTTGAGAGAGCTGAGTTGACTATTCTGGCCACAACCCATTTGACATAATAAAGAAAAATAATTCTTGTCTCCTTTTTTTTTTTTTTTTTTTTTTTTTTCTTTCTTACGAATTATGGATAAAAACTTTCTAAAATTGTATTTTCTTTTTTGGGACAATTTATGTTGTCTTTAGTTAAAATTTAAAATAAACTAATCTCAATGTGTTGGTGAATTCGTAAATTTTTTTTTTGTTTTAGTGAGATTTAAGTGGGGTTGATGGTTCTATTCGTGTATAATTGTTTAAAATTTGAAGGTAAAATTATTAATCTGACAAGCTTGAGGTAGGGTTTATGAGCTACTGTAGTTAGTGATATTATATATATATATATATATATATATATGTATACACATATAACCATTGATATAGGTGTGTGGACTCTGGATAAGCCTGTAAGCCAGTTAATATACACAAACAAAATTCTTAACCCCATTAATTTGTTTTGTATTAAAAAAAAATAAACATTTATGTATAACAATTATATATATATATATATATATATAAATTGTTGAGTTTGCTTTTTTATCAAATTTTACATCGAACGATGACCTTCCATTAAGTGCTCCGCTTAGTGAAAAAGTTAAAACATCATTTTGCATTTTCCAAAATTTTCAAATTTTCAATAATAGACATTTTTGACTGAGAATTATATACTGTGGAGTCACGTCAAAAAAAAAAGTCATGATAAAAACCAATGAACGCTAAAGTTGGAGTACTACTTGAGCTGGCTCATGTGAAACTGTGCAAAAAGTTGGATATTTCGTTCTCACATCACATCGAAAATGATATATAAAAATGAATTTAAATATTTATAATTAATTTGAAATATATTTTGATACAACGAGAACATTGGCATCGGATAATAATTTTTCAAATGTTTTTTACCAATTATGGAGGATTTACTTGACAAAGTAAATTTTTATTTTTCTAAAATAAAATAAACTCTCACTTTCAATTTTAAATTTATTTGTAATTTTTTTACCAATTAAGAAATTCTTATTACTTAAGTAAGATTGTGTGGATGAAATCGTACTTAAGTATGTAATCGTTTTAAACTTAAAATCAAAGCTTAATCAAATATGAATTAGTTTAGATATTGACATGACTTAAAAGTATTGCCCATAATAATTACCTTTTGGTACAACTAGTGTCATAAGGGAAAAAAAAAAGTACATTATTAGCCAATATGGTCCTAAAAAACTCTTTTAAATTAAGTAAAATTGCTAGAGGAATTTGAGTTCGGAATATATTAGAGACAACTATATGTTGTAGTCGATGAGAATATTAAGTAGTCAAAAATTGCTGGATGGTACTTGTTGGTCTCGTTTCTCCCATCGGGTTGGATCACTTCCTTACCTAACTCCATATTAGTATGATATTGTTCGCTTTGGGCTTATGCCTTCACGAGTTTGTTCTTGAGACTTTCCCAAAAGGACTCATACTAAGGGAGTAGATGTAACTCCTTATATACTAATACTAGACAATTCTTGCCTAATCTTTCAACGTGGGACTTGGATTGACACCCCATCCCTAACAGTACTTATACTTACGTATATAATCGTTTAAAATTTGAAAGTATAGTTTAGCCTCTGTAAAGTACACATCACATTGAAATGAAGATTAATTTGGATATAAAAATAATTTTAAAATACTGTCTATAATTCATACTTATCATCAAAAGGTGGGGTTTTCCTTATTAAATGTTGAAAAAATGGTTTTCATTATTTTCCAAATTTCCAATAATTGTCAATCTTGACTGAGAATTATATAAGTCTTGATATAAAATATCAATGAAGGCCATATTGGGAGGACTTGAGCTAGCTGATAAACTACACTGTTGACAATGGAGGAAAAAACAGTGTCATGTAAAACTGCAGGAAAGCCAATTCGTTGCAGAGGTAAAATTCCATATCATTACACTAACTTATATAATATATATATATATATATATATATATATATAAACAGTTCTTGTTGAAACCCCCTTTCTGCACTTTGTTGGATCTTTATTAACAAAGTTTGTGATCTGAGGAGTGTTTTTAAAGAAGATAAATTTAACTTTTTTTTTTAGTAGTTTAAACTTTTAAAAGTATGATTTTGCTCGATTTAATGATTCTAACATATATATATATATATATATATATATATATATATATATATATATTTGTGTTTGGTTGTTTGATGATGCGCAGCTGCAGTTGCTAGAAAAGCAGGGGAACCACTGGTGATAGAGGAAGTGATAGTGGCGGCTCCAAGATTTCATGAAGTTCGAATCCGAATCATCTGTACATGTTTGTGTTACAGTGATGTAACCTTCTGGAAACTCCAAGTATGTTTTTACATATATATCTTTTATGTATACTCATGTATATATATATATATATATATATATATATATATATATTATTTTGACTAATTTTTTTAAATCAAGTTAGTACTTTACAAGGATTTTTAACTCTTTTTTTTTATCTCTGATGAAGGAGCCTCAAGGATGTTTTCCAAGAATCTTTGGTCATGAAGCAGTAGGGTGAGTTTAATCAATCATAATTATATATATATATATATATATATATATATATATATATATATTTATATTGAACTTACTTGAAATATTGAGAATGATAATGACGTTTAGTTGACAAACGGGTCTCAGTTAATAATGACCTATACTAACCGTGAAGTCTATGTGGAGAGGGTACTCCTCGGAATGACCCTCCGATAGTTAGAAAATTGGGCTAAGACAGGAAAATAGATGAATGCACTGAGAAAGATATGAGTGTTTAAAGTTAGAATCACTAAATCTAATGGCCTTTCTCAGGAGTTTAGTCACTTCAAACTCAATGCGAGGTCGAAATAACTCGCTCTTAGTCGGCAAGGTCAGAGAGTAATAAAACATGCTTTTAAATGCTAGGATGCTATTAAATGTGCACTTTCTCTTTTAAACGCTTTTATTCTGTCTTCAAAGAATATTTTCTTTTCAATATATATATATATATTTATTGTGTTCATGTTATAAACGGATTAAAAAACCTGACGATTCATGTATGAAGGGTTGTGGAGAGCATAGGAGAAGGAGTGCAAGATTTAGCAGAAGGTGACATTGTGATCCCAACTTTTCTAGCAGACTGTGGAGAATGTGAAGACTGCAAATCCAGCAAAAGCAACCAATGCTCGAAATTCGCCTTCGAAATGTCTCCATGGATGCATAGAGAGAATGGAACAAGCAGATTCACAGATATAAATGGGAATACTTTATACCATTTTGTATATGTATCAAGTTTCAGTGAGTACACAGTTGTGGACATTACTCATGTCACCAAGCTTGATAATGGTGCAGAAGAAATGCCACCAAGTAAAGCTTGCTTGCTCAGTTGTGGAGTATCAACAGGAGTAGGTGCTGCTTGGAAAGCTGCTGATGTCCAACCAGGTTCCACAGTGGCTATCTTTGGCCTCGGAGTCATTGGATTAGGGGTATATATATACATACATATATATATGATGTTGTTGTTCATCTGCTAAACCGAGTTAAATTGTGACTTGCACTAAATCATAAGCTATGAAGAAGATTAAACTTATCCTCTTATATGGTTCTTCACGTGTGAGCTAAATTTTCTTAACAAAACATACATACATAATAATCAACAAAATAGGGGGACTAGCATAAGTTCAAACTCAAAACTTTCGTCTCCCGTACTATGTTTAATCAACTTTAATTGTCACTTATTCTAAAAATTTATCATTTGAACTTCTGATTGTTTGTGAATGTATAGGTTGCAGAAGGTGCTAGAACACGCGGAGCTAAGAAGATCATTGGTGTGGATTTGAACCCGGAGAAATTTGAAATAGGTAATTATTTCTTTTAATAGGGTATTAGAACTAAAAGTTCCGAATTCGACTCTTGTCTAACATTTCACCCTTAAAGAAATATAAAGATACACTTTGAATTGTATTTTCATAAAAGGAAATGATTTCATTGATGGTTTGAAATCTTTAATTAGACAAACAAATGCTTATTATTTATACCTAGAATTCAAGATGATTTTGAAGCTTCTTTTGACATATTATACCTTTCCTATTCAGGAAAGAAATTTGGACTCACTGATTTTGTAAATCCAAGTAACTGTGGAAGCAAAACTGTATCTGAGGTATGCACTTTGGAACCAAATATTTCAATATATATATATATATATATATATATATATATATATATATATATATATATATTTTCCTATATTGTTATTGCCAAGTTTTAATTAAGTAAAATAGTTATAAAACAAAAGTAATGAATGATCAGGTGATCAATGAGATGAGTGGAGGAGGAGGTGCAGACTATTGCTTTGAATGTGTTGGTTTACCAACTCTAATGCAGGAAGCATTCGCTTGTTGCAGAAAGGTATAGACTAATTTCTTCTCCTCTTATTGTTTACCAATTCCGTCTTTTCGATCAATCTTTTCAAATAATTTAATCGTTTTGATCATGTTTTATTACGTAGATAATTTTTGAGAATATTTTAATACAATAATTCTTATAATTTATATGACCACGTGATGAATGTGTGACTAAAATGATCATATTATTTATAAAAGTGTTTGATACTCACTAAATACCAAATTAAGTACTCGAATATGTATATATATATATATATAATGATAAGTTTGAACTTCATTTTGTCTATTTTATTAAATCTTCAGGGATGGGGCAAGACAATTGTGCTAGGAGTGGAGCAGCCAGGTTCGCAAATGAACCTCAGTTCTCTTGTGATTGGACATAGTGGAAAGACTCTAATGGGAAGCCTTTTTGGAAGTTTAAAACCAAAGACTGATATTCCCGTGCTTGCTAAATCTTACATGAATAAGGTAACCTAAAAACTCCCCCGAGCCCTTAAATTAACACAAGTGATATGTTATTTGTGAATGTTTACATGAGATCTCGAGTTTGACATTTGTTGTGATGTTCATGTCTTGTCTTCCCAAAGAAGTTAGATTAGAGTTAGATTCCAATATGATGCATAGTAAGTATGTAAGAATGTGATATGAAATATAAGTATTGACTTAGGTATTCATTGTTTATTCGGGAAATCCCTTTTGGTGCAACGAGGTGGTACATATGACTGTGAGTGTCACTACCCAAACTCCATTTGGGGGCTGGGGGGGAAACATATCCTGTGAAAAATTAGTCAGAGCAAGTAATGGTTCTAAATACACCGGATAGTTTGATAAAAAAAAAAAAAAATCTCCCCTCTCCAATAAGGGTTAGATTTTGCAAGTGTCACATCTCATCCAACATCGTAAGTATGTGATATGAAATATAAGTATATATGGACCTAGATATTCATTGTTAATTCAAGATATTTTTTTTGAAACAATGAGTACCGTGCTAATTTGTTGATAAGTCTATAGTCACATCTTGGGTTTGCCGGCCCATGTCGTGACAGTAGACACTCGGATTGAATTTAAATTAATTAGAGTTAATAACTCTAGATACCGAATAGTCCGGCAAAAAACACCCAAACCTTTTTTTCTTCATCCAATTAGTTCCCCAAGATTTAAAAATATTAACTTAATTAATCTTTCAAACTTGAATCACTTTCAGGAGCTGCAATTGGATGGATTTGTCACACATGAAATGAAGCTTGAGGATATAAATAAAGCTTTTGAGTTGCTTATTGGAGGCAAGTCTCTCCGGTGTGTGATTTGGATGGATAGATAAGTTAATTAAATATCCATCCTTTTTCTGTTTTTTCTAATGTTGCTTGTAAAAATAAAATTTACTACTTGATGGGAAATAGTATTTAAGAAATAAAATAAAAGAGTTTGATCTTCAATATTATCCATTAATGAGCTTCTTGATGATAATTCGGTAGCTTAGGGGAGTTGGTACGCGAACTCCTAATGTTTCCTCCAGGGCGGATGATCGAGGTTTCGAATCCCCTGGAGTGGTTAGCGTCATGTTAAAAAGTTCCGGTCAAGCTCTCACCCTCGAGTAAGAGTTGAATTTTGCGAGCGCTCCGCAGAATAAGTCCGGATTAGTCTCACCAAATAAGGTAGAGACACTGGGCACCCTAAGTGGATATAAAAAAAAATGAGCTTCTTGATGATAAAGAAGTTTTTTTTTTGCTTAGGCACGGAGTGTCCTAGATGAGTCTTAAACTGTGAAATCACCTTTAAATCAAATACACATCTAGATTAATCTCGTTCGAGCTTGGTTGGTCCCTTGCGGAGGAAACTCATGTATAATAAAGAAGTTTTCGAAGCTATATCTTATATATATAAGATTATATTTTTTATTATGACACATTGAGTAATTTTAATATCTCTATAAGTGAAGTTGTTACCAACTGAGTTACACATTCTTAACAATTTTAATATCTTTTAAAAGGTATAATTGTAATTTAATTTTTCATCTTCATTGAAAATATTCTGATGACATTATATGTCTCAGTATATGCTTAATTACTTTCGAGTTTTTAGTTGACTTTTGAAATTCTCCTCTTTCTTTATCTCAATTTGTATTAATTTTTTTTTTATACTTAATAACTTTTAGTTTTTCTTTCCTTGACTTCTTAGTATTTTTTTTTTCTTTTTTTCTTTTTCACTTCTTCTTTATTTATCTCAATTTGTTTAATTTTTTTATTAAAAAAAAAAAAAAACTTAATTTAAAGAACTTAATTTTTATTTTTTTTTTATTTTTTTTTTTGATGATTTTTTTTTGTTTATGCTAAATAACTTTTAATTTTTCTCTTAACTTTTTTAGTATTTTTTGGTTTTTTTTTTTCCATTTTTTTTTAGATATTTTCACTTCCTCTTTATTTATCTCAATTTGTATAATTTTTTTTAATAAAAAAAGTAAATAAAAACTTGAAGAACTTAATTTTTTTTATATAATTTTTTTTTATATATTATATAACTTTTAAATAAATATGGGTTCAAAGATGAAAAGTTATTTTGGAGATAGAATGTGTAGCTTAATATATATATATATATATATATATATATATATATATATATATATATTTTTGATACACTTCACATCTAATTTTTAATTTTTAATTTTATTTTATAGCCACTTAGGGCGCCCGGTGTCTCCGAGCGCTCACATAATTTAACTCTTACTTGAGGGTGAGAGGTCCGATCCAGAACTTTTTTAACATTGGCGCTAACCACCACAGAGAGATTCAAAATCTCGACTATCCGTCCTGGATGAAACATTAAGAGTTTGCGCATCAATTCTTCCAAACTACTGGATTCATTCCACATTTAAATTGAAGTGTTACCACTAATATATATATATATATATATATATATATATTTAAAACTTAAAATTAAAATTTATTTTTTTATAACGAAGGATCATTTAGAAATATTAATTGGATCAAATCAGATAAAGATTTTATCTTGATTGTTGGTTGCGAATTTCAAAATGATAAACAGGGATTTTAAAGTTTGTCGGTCACATGATGAGTTACTGGAATAAAGGAAAAAATTATTGATGGTTCAATTGTTTTAAAAAAAAAAAAATGCTATTTTTATCTCTATTATATTTTCATCTCATAAGTTTTCAAAAGTCGTAAGTGAAGTTAATACGAATTAAGTTATTAAGTTATACGATAAATTTACTATCAATTGATAATTTATTATTATTAAAATAAAAAGAAATAAACACAACAACTTGGCGAAGTTGGTAAGCGAACTCTTAAATCTTCTTGGACAAATGATCAAGAGTTTGAATTCCCTGAGGTGGTTAGGTTAGCGCCACGTTAGACCCTCACCCTCGAGTAAGAGTTGGACTCTGCGAGCGCACCCCACACCGAATCTAGATTAGTTGACCGTGTGAGTTCGGATAAGAATACAAAATATTACAATAAAATGACACATTGTTGCAATTTTACTGGTGTAACGAGTTAGGGCTGTAGTCTTCCTATAAATATAGAACTATATATCATCATCGCCTGAGTTTTAGCAATGGCTGATAAAGTGGCTGTCTTGAGTGCAACCGCCGCCGGAAAACCCATCAAATGTAGAGGTAAACTAAACAACAACACCCTATATATATAATTGTGTTTAATTTGGTTGATCGGAAAATTGTGTAATTAATTATTCCGGTTAAAACGACGGTGCAGCTGCGGTGGCAAGAAAAGCAGGTGAGCCTCTGGTGAATGGTGATAGAGGAAGTAATGGTGGCTCCACCAAAAAGGTTTGAACTTCGAATTCGGATCATATGCTCTGCTCTTTGCCATACCGATGTCACCTTCTGGAAAATGACTAAGTAATCGACATATACAATATATATATATATGTATATATATATATATATATGTATATATTATTTAATTTATTTTTTTTTTTTTGCACTACTTTTAATTCATCATCTGTTCAACTTTGAAGATTCTGATGAGTTTTTTTTTGGGTCTAATTTGAAGGAACCTCCGGGGTTGTTTTCCAAGAATTCTTGGTCATGAATCTGTTGGGTAAGTACACATATATACATATATATATATATAAGCGTGTTGATAACCTAACACCGGGAGACATGGTTCTACCGTTATTTTTGCCGGAATGTGGAGAATGCAAAGATTGCAAATCAGAGAAAAGTAACCTTTGCTCAAAATTCCCTTTCCAAATCTCTGCAACAATGGTTAGAGATGGGACAAGCAGATTCACTGATCTCCATGGACAAATTCTTCACCATTTTTTTTGGGTATCGAGTTTCAGTGAATATACAGTTGTAGATGTGGCTAATGTATTAAGACTTCAAGATTCCACCACTATCCCACCAAGAATTGCTTCTCTTAAGCTGAGGTGTGCCTACTGGTAATAATTATTGTTTATATAATATCATGTTAAACTATATATCTCGAGTATTATTTCTTGTCTCTTTGACTTTTATACAATATTTGATCATGGCTAAACTCGTAATGTTATATAATATTCACAAATTACTTATTTATTTATGTCAAATAAAGACACAAATTAGACCATATATCCTGGGCGAACGCTTGATCGGGGTTGAAATCATAAATTTATATAGTATTCATGAACTATTTATCGACTTGTTTCAAATAAATACTCGAGTTAGACCATTTATCTTGAGTGACATTAGAGTTTAACTTTTACTCAAAAAAAGATTTTATGACCGTCGACTTATAAATTTGTGTAGTATTCACGAGCTGCTTATCACTAGTGTTCGAGTAAAAAACTTAAATATTTTAAAGTAACAGGTGTAGGTGCAGCTTGGAGAGCAGCAAAGGTGGAAAAAGGATCACGGTTGCTATTTTTGGGTTAGGATCAACCGGATTAGCGGTAAGTACGATTAATACTAAAATCACAATATTTTGGTGAAAATTATGTATATATATCCAAAAGGGGTCGGAAAGTGTGGCCCTAAAATGAAAAGGGTAAAACAACCAGATATGGAAAGTAAGGTAAAGCAAACAATATAAACAAACTCAGAATCCGGTGGCTCAGCCAACCATGGATTATAAATAAAAACACTTAGGAGGCACAACCTACCATGAGATGTATATAAACATAGATATATTTATTGAAAATAGTAATACAGTCGGAGATACTAACCAAGAAACTTTAGAGAAATGGAGAGAACTTGGGGCTTTCTCACTCTAAAACCTCTAAAACAAAACTTGTTTTTTGTTTTAGGGAAATTTGCCTTTAAATAGACAAATTTTTACACTGTTTGGGTAAAAAGTCAAAAAGTGAATAATGAAGTGAACAGTAAAAAAGTTACTTTTTACTTTTGACTAAAGTTTTTTTTTTGAAAAAATACAAGTAGAGTACTGTTACTCTAGACATTATTCTTCATTATCTTCGTCTTCAGTACCTTCGTCGTCTTCACCTTTTGTGAAGGATGCTTCAGAAGATGACTCGGAATGACCGACATCTAATTGTAGCACTAAGGATTTTAATGCTGCAATATATTCGGATTTGGATCCTACTTTTTCGAATTGAGAAGGCGAACCGACTTTTGTTGCGGGAAGGTTGTTTGTTCAGTACTTGTGGGAGATAAGTACTTGAGATTGCTTTTGAACCATCTTTCAATGGAAGAGATGTACACATTTTCAGCCTTCCAATCTTTCCACCATTTGGACTGTCCTTGTAATATTAGACAAGGTAGTCCAATCTGTTCAGGAGTCTTCCGGTAGACAAACTTTTGAGAGTAAATCCATGAGAGTTTGAATTTACTAAAGAAGTGCAAGATAATAGGAATCTGTTGCTGTTTAGGACAATAGAATCGGGATTTAAAGTAATTAAATCCTTCTTTTACTGGGGTTGGTAGTATGTCTTCAATTGGTCCAAAGGAAGGCCACCATTCATTGATGAACCAGTTTGGGAAATGATCAATTGCAGGTTTGGATTTGTTGAAATATAAGAACCATGAATGGTTTCTTGCATAATTTTGAAAAGTAAAAACATTAAACCAAGAATCCTTATAATCCCAATAATGGAAGATTAAAGGATTGAAGGGAATTGAAAATTTCTTTTGAGAGAGTGGATGACCTTTCCATTGTTTTGGAGAAAGGATTGAATGGATCCGGACCGAAGTATTTGTGTCGATGGTCTCGGTAAGTTTATCTTTATGCGGATGCATATAAATACTTTTGGTATCTATAAGGATGAGTTCATAGAATTTTTAGGTGTGCAAAGGGGTCTTTTGAAAAAAATTGGCATTTGGACCAAGAATATATCCAGCTGCCTTTTGTGAGTTTTGAACCCACCATTCCTGTTCCATTTGGATAATGTGAATGATTCATGAATTCTTTTGATAACCTGGATCAAAGGATCCCGAGTTTGAAGAAATAGACGTAGGCCTAGAAGAAGAGGCCTGTGATGCCAAATGCATCGGTGTTTGATTAGTAGTTTTTGCTACTGTTTTGGAAGAAGAAGTGGGGATTTTATCCACCATTTTAGATGAAGAGGATGTGGGACTTGAAGCCACCACTTTTGCAAGGTTAGGAGAAACTACCTGTTAGGTTTTATAACCTATTAATCTACACTAATTGGCCATGTCTTATGGACCAAAAGATTGAGTTTGGGCCTCGGGTAATTCAGCTAAATCAACCCAAGACAAAGGTTGGAGTTGATCAACAGAAAGTGGTCTTGCTGATGGGAAAGGAGTTTGACTTATTTGGGTTATGCTTATGACATAGTCTTTTGGAGTAGTAAATTTAGATTTACTAGTTGTAGGTTTCTGACTGGCGGAAGTTTTTGGGTTCCGACTAGCAGAGGGTTTTGAAGTTTGCTGAATGAGAATATTAGCAAGTTCATCTTGTTTTTTCTTCTTTCGGGCCATGCTTATCTACCATGTAAGAACTCTCTGGTCGGGAAATCCGGGAGACTAAGATGATATATCATCATCTTCTTCTGATAGTGACCCAATACTTAACGTTCTTACTTAAGAACAGGGTACATGGTAGATAAACATGGCCCGAAAGAAGAAAAAACAATATGAACTTGCTGTCATTCCCATTCAGCAAACTTCAAAACCCTCTGCTAGTCGGAACCCAAAAACTTCTGCGAGTCAGAAACATACAACTAGTAAATCTAAATTTACTATCCCGGAAGACTATGCCATGAGCATAACCCAAATAAGTCAAACTCATTTCCCATAAGCAGGACCACTTTCTGTTGATCAACTCCCACCTTTGTCTTGGGCTGATTTAGCTGAATTACCCGAGGCCCAAACTCAATCTTTTGGTCCAGAAGACATGGCCAATTGGTGTAGATTAATGAGTTATAAAACCCAACAAGTAGTTTCTCCTAACCTTGCAAAAGTGGTGGCTTCAAGCCCCACATCCTCTTCAACTAAAATGGTGGATAAAATCTCCACTTCTTCTTCCAAAACAATAGCAAAAACTACTAATCAAACACCGACGCATTTGGCATCACAAGCCTCTTCTTCTAGGTCCATTTCCATTTTTTCAAACCCGGGATCCTCCGATCCAGGTTATCAAAAGAATCCAAGAACCATTCACATTATCCAAATGGAACAGGAATGGTGGGATCAAAACCCACAAAAGGAAGTTGGATATATTCTTGGTCCAAATGCCAATTTTTTTCAAAAGACCCCTTTGCACACCCAAAAAATCTATGAACTCATCTTTATAGATACCAAAAGTATCTCTATGCATCCGCATAAAGATAAACTTACTGAGACCATCGTCACAAATACTTCGGTCCAGATCCATTCAATCCTTTCTCCAAAACAATGGAAATGTCATCCACTCTCTCAAAAGAAATTTTCAATTCCCTTCAATCCTTTAATCTTCCATTATTGGGATTATAAGGATTCTTGGTTTAATGTTTTTACTTTTCAAAATTATGCAAGAAACCATTCATGGTTCTTCTATTTCAACAAATCCAAACCTGCAATTGATCATTTCCCAAACTGGTTCATCAATGAATGATGGCCTTCCTTTGGACTAATTGAAGACATACTACCAACCCCAGTAAAAGAAGGATTTAATTACTTTAAATCTCGATTCTACTGTCCTGAACAACAACAGATTCCTATTCTCTTGCACTTCTTTAGTAAATAAAAACTCTCATGGATTTACTCCCAAAAGTTTGCCTACCGGAAGACTCCTGAACAGATTGGACTACCCTGTCTAATATTACAAGGACAGTCCAAATGGTGGAAAGATTGGAAGGCTGAAAATGTGTACATCCCTTCCATTGAAAGATGGTTCAAAAGCAATCTCAAGTACTTATCTCTCACAAGTACTTATCCTGACAAGAGTGCAACCTTCGCAGCAAAAGAGGCGAGTTCCTCTCAATCGGCAAAAAGTAGGATCCAAATCCGAATATATTGCATCATTAAAATCCTTAGTGCTACAATTAGATGTCAGTCATTCCGAGTCATCCTCTGAAGCATCCTTCACAAAAGGTGAAGACGACGAAGGCATTGAAGACGAAGACAATGAAGAATACTATCTAGAGTAACAGTACTCTACCTCTATTTTTTCAAAAAAAAAAAAAACTTTAGTCAAAAGTAAAGAGTAGCTTTTTTACTGTTCACTTCACTATTCACTTTTTGACTTTTTACCCAAATAGTGTAAAAATTTGTCTATTTAAAGGCAAATTTCCCTAAAACAAAAACCAAGTTTTGTTTTAGAGGTTTTAGAGTGAGAAAGCCCCGAGTTCTCTCCCTTCTCTCTATAGTTTCTTGGTTAGTATCTCCGACTGTATTACTATTTTCAATAAATATATCTATGTTTATATACATCTCATGGTAGGCTGTGCCTCCTAAGTTGTATTCTACTTACTTTCTTTAAATTCTGTTTTTATTTATAATTCATGGTTTGCTTGAGCCACCGGATTCTGAGTTTATTTATGTTGTTTGCTTTACCTTGCTTTCCATATCCGGTTGTTTTCCCCCTTTCATTTTAGGGCCACACTCTGCAACCTATATTAAATTTAATTCATCTTTATCATCTTAAAAATACACGAATGTATATATATATATATATATATCATTCGTGTATTTTTAAGATGATAAAGATGAATTAAATTTAATATAGGTTGCAGAGGGGGCAAGATTTTACAACGCAAAAAGAATTATTGGTTTGGATATTAACCCTGCCAAATTTGAGATAGGTATATATGCTTATACTTGTATATATATACCAGAATAGAAGGGAGGAAGAGTTGAAACTTTCTCTCTAATAGATGAACTTTCCAACTCTTCCTCCCTTCTATTCTGGTATTCATCTATTCCTATTTTGGTTTAGATCTTAATATATGTATTTACTTATATAATATATCAATACATATTACTAGTTTTTATGTTATCTTACTTTACAGTTTTTAATGTGTTTGTGTTTCCTCCTTCTTAAGGCCACACTTTTCGTCCCCTATTGGATCTGTTTACCTTTGACCAGTTGACTAGTCATATCCAATAAGTTGCCTTAAAGATTTGTAAGCAAGACAAATGCTTAGACAATTAGCAAAAGACAAAGTCCAAAATAGAAAGGACTTAGGATCTTTCCGTGAACGGTTCAGTCTTCCTTCTTGTAGGTCTAAACCTTATAAGAAACCCAAGCATCAACCTAAGCCACCGGACCATTATAAGTTTTACAAACCTTATAAGTCTAGAACCAAATATAGGAAGAATTTTCCTAAGCAACCATGGACCATGAAGCCCAAAACCCAATCAAAACCTAAGAAATCTAATGCTAGCCCATCCTCCAAAAGTATAGTTTGTTATAAGTGTAACAAGCCGGAACATATAGCTAGATACTATAGAGTATCCAAAAGAGTCCAAGAATTATCCTTAGACTCCGAAAGTCTCCAAAAACTCCAAAATCTTCTTTGTGACTCAGATTCAAAATCCGACCTACTAATGACGAGTATATCAAGAACTTAGAACAAGATGATGTATCATCATCATCCTCATCGGATAGTGATCCAGTACTTCATGTACTTACCAAAGAGCAAGATCTTTTGTTAGAACTAATAGGAAAAATCCTAGATAGTTCCGAAAGACAACAATACTTAGAAAAACTTAAGGGAACTATGCAGAAACCTAGTCCTAGTTCTTCCAACCCATTCCATAGTCATCCTAGGATGAACAATACTTACAATATTACGGATATCTTAAATAGATTTCCCAATAAGAAACCTAGTTCTAGTATCACTATTCAAGACCTCCAATAAGAAATTGCTTATATAAAGCAAGAGATTCGAACTATTAAAGCTTCACAATAACTTGATAGGTTAGTTCTTCAACCGCTTAGTTTCCAAAACAAACCTCCTAAGGGTCCACCAAATATTCCGCAGGAACCCATAGAAGATCCAAATAATTTTTTAAATTATCTCTCAAGAATTTCTATCCAACGATGGCATATTAGGATTACCCTAGTCATCAACCAATCTTTTGTTTTAGATCTTCCAACCCTGCTAGATACATGAGCTGATTTAAACTGTATCCAAGAGGGATTAATCCCTACCAAGTATTTTGAGAAAACTAAGGAATGCCTTAGATCTGCCAATGGAGCTAAATTAGGAATTAGCTTTTTTGTTTGATGATTTTTAGAAAAGATTGCAAATGATTAAAATGTTGTTTTAATGCATTTGAAAATACTAAAATATGATTGATATATACTAAAATAAAATGAGTATATGGGTTGAAGATGTCATTCATGACATGAAATTCAGAAGGTGCATTTTTTAAACCGAATGACATGACATTCCATTCATATTGACCAAAAGGAAGAGTAAAGGCAGTTTTATACTTGTCTTGTGTATCTATTGACGCCCAATCTGTCTTCAACACGGGCACAACACGAGCAGGAACACGCCCGTGTCGCGTGTCTTCAACACGGGCAGCAACAGACCCGTGCCAGGTGCAACACGGGCTGCAACACGGGTAGGAACACGCCCATGTTGAACTATTTTCCAAAAATTGCATTTTTAGTCCCTAATTTCTTCATTTCTTCAATTTCAGTCCTGAAACTTCCAAAAAGCGGAAACATAGCAAATTTGCGTAATTTCCATTTAATTAAGTCTAATTAGACTTTAAATTAAACATAATTAAACATAATTACCCCTTAAAAATACGATATAAATCGATATATCACCACCCGCTTACCTTCAGAAAATTTTCTGTTTCTTTCAATCCCTTACATTATCATTACTGGGATTATAGGGACTCGTGGTTCAATTCCTTTACTTTTCAAAATATCACGAGAAACTATTCTTGGTTTTTCTACTTCAACAAGACTAAACCAACACAAGAGTTATTCCCTCACTGGTTTATCAATGAGTGGTAGCCAACTTATGGCCCAACTGAAGATATCCTACCAACACCAGTAAAAGAAGGATTTGAATACTTCAAATCAAAATTTTACTGTCCTCAACAACCAGCAATACCTCTATTGCTACACTTTTTCAGTAAATTCAAACTTTCATGGATTTACTCTCAAAGAGACAAATCAGCATAGTCTTCCATACCTAGTGCTACAAGACCAGTCAAAATGGTGGAAAGATTGGAAGGCAGAAAATGCCTACATTCTTTCCTTAGAAAGATGGTTTCAGACCAACCTCAAATACTTGTCACCGACAAGCCCAAAACAGAACCACATTCCTACAACAGAAGTCAATTGCAGCGACACAATTGGCCCAGATAGGATCCCAACATGAGTATATTGCGGCATTAAAAAAGATAATGCAGCAGTTGGAGCAAACTCCTTCAAAAGGTTCTTCATCAACAGTTCCATCTGAAGACGAAGCATCCTAGAGGAAAATGGGAAAATGGAGACGAAGACGAAGAAGACTATTGTATGTAGTACAGTAGATTTCAACAATATTTTACTATTGTAATACACAGTAAAAGAATACTATTTAAAAAAGGTAAAAAGTCAATAGTAAAATTTATTTTACCATTTATTTACCCCCTTTCCCTTGTATTCTGTCTATAAATAGATAGCTCCCCTCAATACCAAAACACACATTGATAGAGTTTTAGAGAGAGAAAGTCCCAACTTCCTCCCTCCCTCTTCTCTTTTGTTTTGGTAATCATCTATCCCTCTCCTTGGTATAGATCTCAATATTTGTAAATATATTATATCAATATATATCTATGTTTTAATTTCCTCTTTATTTCATGTCTTTTATTTATATGCTTTCATATTAATGGAATGCTAAGCGTCCTAAATCTATTTTTCTTTTCTATTTATGTTTCCTTACTTTCCATCTTTATCTGTTTTTTCCCCTTTCCTTTAGGGCCACACTTCTCGTCCCCCTATTGGTATCAAAATATATATATATATATATATATTAAAAATATCATATCATTTTCTTTTTTTCACACGTGTAACACATTTAGTAAAAATTACAAGACAAAATCATTTATTTCATTCTCTTTATTATAAAAATTATTACATAGATACGTGTATATATTCGTATAAAAGATGTTCTTAGAAGAAAGATTTTTTTTTTATAATTTTTTTTAAAAATTTGAGGCATTTTCGTTTCTACTGAGTCTCGAACTTATAACTTTTAGAAGTCATAAGTGAAGATGTTATTTACTAAACTATGCCTTTTTGACTATTAAAAGAAAGATTACAGAGATCGAAATACATTTATGTATGTGTATATATATATATATATATATATATATATATATATATATATATATATATGTATATATATAAAAATTTACCTATAAATGTTATGCATTTCAGGATTGGAGTTAGTATAAAAGAATGTGCATGCATGTTTGAAAATTTTCTAAGAATTTACCTATAAATGTTTATGCATTTCAGGAATTGGAGTTAGATAAATTTGTTACTCATGAGGTAGATTTTGAGGAAATCAACAAAGCTTATGAATTACTTCTTCAAGGAAATTTCATCAGATGTATTATTTGGATGGACCAAACCAAACGTACCTAAATTGTATTTCTTTTCATATGTGAGATTAAGGGTATCAAACATTGATTATGAGTATAACTCTTTTAGCTCTTGGTTTGGCAAAGTGATAAACAACTAGTGAATGATACATTAAGTCGGGAGTTCAATGCTTCTTGTAAGTGCCCGTAAGAATCATGTTCACCAGATTTTACAGTTGTAACTCGATCAAAGTCTGAATTCGATTCTATATATATATATATATATATATATATATATATATATAAGTAAATATCTCTTAGAATTCAATCACATGACAGAACTTGTTTGTTTTCCAACTTCCACACGTAAACATACATATATATATTTCTTATATATATATATATATATATATATATATATATATATATTTCTTGCATGAACTCGTGTAAAAATTCATGTTGTCTGAATTCTTCTACTATGCAACAACCGTAAAAGCACTGGATGCACCAGTGAAGTACTTGTTGGGCGATTCTTTAGTTTCCTTAGCTGATCCAAAATGCCTCAACCTATAAACCCCAGGTTTAGCTTCCTCAGGTATTTCCCATTCAATGCTAGCAACCCCAAAAGTTCTGCTGTCATTCAAAATTACCTGACACAAAAATCATAAATCAAAAAGAATAAAACAAGATAAACACATAAATTTTATGACACGGGTACAGGACAATTTCTAACGATTACCTTATTATATTTGAAGAACAAACTGAAATCATCATCATCAAAAGCTGGAATCCATTGATTTTTCTCAGCTGATAATAATCTTTCCACCACTGCAAATGTGCCTTCAGTGAGCAAATCGTATCTCGGATTAGCACTCCAGAACGTTGCACTAACCCTGTCGACTCCCTTCCTTCTTCTTACATCCTGTTTGATGTCCCCGAATTTGATTCCGGACGGCGGAGTATTGTCGCCGGTTGGTTCCGGCAATAGACTCAGTTGCACGGAGGATAAATCCGGCGGCAAAGGTTGTCCTTTAGATCCGATTATTACTTTTGATCCTTTTGCCATTGATTTTGCTAGCTTCTTGAATTCTTGAATGTAGGCTGATAATGTATGAGGACCGTATAGTGTTGATGCTGCCTGTCAAGATTCCAAATTTCTTTTTCTTACCATAATTTAATAACCAATATTCTATGGAAAAAAACCAATATTCTAAATTAAGTTTAAAAATTATTAGGTTATTTGACCAACTCCTACATGCTTCAAATATATATATATATATATATATAAAATCAAGTTATAATCAAGTAAAAACATATAAATTTTAAAATTATTAATTTTTTCAGTAACTCGATATTCTCATTGACTAATTCTGGAGAAATTCATATGAGATGAATCCCCAAACTATAATACATGAATGAAAATGCAACTTTAATACGTCTTAAACGTGAGTCCAACTCACAAGCCAAGTAGAAAGAGCGACGAGACTGAAAATGTGAATATAAAATCATTTCTAATCGTGAGTTGAACTTAAAAACTTATTACTTGACAAGTCAGATTGAAGTACGTAAATAAACAGAGTTACACTGACTGAACTACTACATAATTAACATTGCTCATTTTTATCGGAAAATTATTACTAACGTACGTACCTCGTATCGTTGCTGCTTGTATTCTTCGAAAGTAGCTACGTACTGGGAATAAGTGTTTGTTAGTCCTGCTATAACAACATGTGTATTGTTGTCGAATTCTCCATTTCCATTACTTATTAGGGTTTCCTTCACTGCCTCCCTCAACCTTCTTCCAGCCATGGTTGTAAACTCTGCAAATCTTTTGAGTTAAGTTTCTAATGGTGCATTTAAATAATTATTTTGACGACAAATTAAAATAATCGTTTTTTCTTTTTTAAAAAATAAAATATATATTATGTTTCTTGCTTATGAACGACTGCATATACGAGTGCAATCTTACCTAAACTAACAGAGCTCCTTATATACAGTCTAGGGTTGTTTTATATTTCATTATCATTAGTTAGTAGCTAAACGAGAATCCCAACAAAGAGAAATAAGAATTTTGTTGTACAAGTAAACCCAAACTCAGTAATAAACGATTTTAACTTAAAAACGTAACAAATAAAGTATATATATAAAGAATTTTATTATACCTCCTGGTACTGAAAGTATGATCAGCTGTCCTAACCTCAGTATTTGAATTGGAAGAATTGCAGGCTGCAATTGAAATGATGAAATTAAAGACATGGAAAATTTCTTGATTCATCTATTACACTACTCTTTTTTAAGTGTAGTTATGTTATTATTAGATAATCTAGATTCAAATATTCTTAAATAATATTTTCAACACCCCAAGTTCGATGGCTCTGAGGGAGATTGGTGTCAGGATTCGATCTCAAGATGTCCGGGTTTACGGCTCATCTCAATGATCTTACCACTGATCCAACCCTAAAGAAAATTTGTAAGTATGGATATAATATTTTTCAAAAAATATGAGGAATTACCGCCCAGGCATAGGGCCAAAACATTTGGCCAATGTCGAGCAAAACGGCTTTGGGTTTTTGACAGTTTACTTGATATTCACTCGGCTTGTGTACTTTATCTCTTACCATTTTCCAGAATGGATTTATCTGCAAAATCAAAAACTTCTTTGTTTATGTAACACAAAACAAAAAAGCACTAAGATTGGCAAGCAAACACTATTCAATATTAGACACAACTCGATTTTAGATTAATCGGGATCTAAAGTGGTTACTAAATATCAAGAAATTAAATATATATATATATATATATAAACTCTATTCAATAAATTTGGTTTAACCTCGTGGTATTCGGTAGTTACTTTGGTCTCTAACTAATTTAAAATTGAGCTATATTGAGTCTTTTTTAAGGGAAAGTTCTCTCTCTACCTATTTCTCTACACACAATATGTTCAAACTCGAGATTTTACTTAAAGAGAACCAAAATCTTTTCACTTGGACTAACGAGTTACTGGTGGATGGATGAATAATTTTGTTTCCCCCTATTATCTCCCAGTATCCAATACCTTTCATGCCCCAACTAATCCAAAATTGAGCTACACATTTGACCCCTTTTCAGAGAAAACTTTCCCTAACACCTATTTACTAAACACAAGATTTAAACTCGATATTTTTCTTAGGAGAATCAAAGTTTCTTCTAATTTGACTAAGTGATTGTTGGTGGGTGAACAAATATTTTTTATTTGTTCAATCACTCAATATTCAATAGTCACTTTAGGTCTCAACTAATTCAAAATCGAGTCATTTCATGTCTTTTTCAGGGTGAATATATTTCTAACACCTATTTTTTCATACACAAAATTTGAACTCAAGGCCTTACTTAAAATCAAGTTTCTTCTAGTCAAGAAGGCATAACTCAACTCAATTGGTAGCAGTCTCACTTATGACATGAAGGTCATGAGTTCGAAACCAAATGTTTACTTCACTCTTTTCCATATATGGAAACACAAGGCCAACTACATTAGGATTGAAGAAGAAAAAAAACATTCCAAAAATACAATTTCAAACCTGAGTATCTCCTTGTTGGAAACCAAATGCTCCAGGCCCGTCCGTAGTTCCGGCAGCAAAACCCGGTCCCAATGCTGCCGGGCAAGTTTTTACGATCTTGTTCCCATCTAATTCAACCTCAATATTTGCAAAATTCAAATACAAATGTCGATAATCAATTTTCCCTCTTATTTCTTCTTCTGCAGATTTGAAAAGATCAATTGCCTTTAGAAATTGCCTCTCTCCAATAATCTTTGTACTCTTTATTTCATCCGGATATCTGTCATTCAAAAAATAATAGTAAGTCCAATCACGAAAAATTGACCATTTTAGTTCTTATATTATTTTTGCATGGACAAACGGGTCGTTGTTTTTTTCGTTTGGACTATCAAATCTCATTTTATTTTTAATTGGATAAAAGGGTCATTTTTAATCAGAGTTTGTCAAGTTTCAAACATAAAAATTAATCACCTTCCTCTTGTGGAAGATATTTTTGTGATTTAGAATCCATTAACTAACTGAAACTTTCATTTCTTCCATTAGAAATAAAAAATTTCGGTTGAGATATGTGTTACTTAATGATATTCTAAATGACAAAAATACCCTCTAGAGTAATTATAGTTCGTTAGAAAGTAGATTTCAATGTTTGAAAATTGACAAACTTTAAAAAGATCTTGTTGTCCAATTAAAAATAAAATAAGAATTCAATAGTCGTAAAAAAATCATTTATCCAAAGAGTAATTTGTGAATTTAGTCTCAAACAAATTTATGTTTGGCAAGCTTAGTCCTAAAATATTTTTTTTTTATTTTTAAAGTCCTAAATTTTTTTTACCTAAGACAACTAAGACCCTTTTTCACAAATTTCATCGAAATCTTTTAAAATTTAAGCATTTGTGTGATTTTAGTCGATTAAAAAAATTATAATTAAGTCATTTTATATGAAATATCTACAAAATTAGAGTAAAAAGGGTTACAACACTCATTTTCAAAATATTTTTGAAAAAGTAAAATAATATATATAAATATATTCCATGTAAAATGATTTGATTACCCTTTTTCTTTTATCTAATAAACCACACAAACCGTTAACTTCTAAAAAATTTTGACGAAATTTGTGAAAAAAGACATTAGTTTTCTTAGTTTTAGACCAAATTCACCAATTACTTTTTTATAGAAAATAATATGTGGGGGTAAAATGGTCAACTTTTCACTAGTTAAAACAGAAGAAGGTCCAACCCAATGTAAAGAAAAGCCCAAAATGTAAAATTACCCAGGCCCACGGCCCACGCAGAGCTGATCGTTTCCATGGCAGGATGAGTGATTGAAATCGCAGGGTAAACCGGTGTCCGTACAAAATGCACCAAGAACGTTCGGACTTACATCTCCGACGTTGGACTGACAAAAAGCTCCGATGAATCGACTCCGGTCGTTCTTTCTTACTTTGAATTCTTGGCTTGTGTTCTTTCCACATTCTTGTCCTCCAGTTGCCTTGAATTTTGAGGCTTGTTTGGAAAAAGAGCGATTCACTATTTCATTGATGCATTGTGTAAATTTTAGTCAAAAATATTCATATATATATATATATATCAACATTTCAATCAATTATATAGAAAGCTTTTTCCAATAGGTCCTTCAATGTGGAGGAGGTTAAAGAAAATGTGATATCTCAACCCACATTATACTACTTAAGTACATAAGAATGATTTTAAATATTCATTTATCAACTCGAAATATTTCTTTTAGTACAACGAAAATGGTACTAATTAGTTGACTACTGTTAGGCCTATATAGTTGCGACAAAAACTCGAAAGCCGGGTACTACACCATATGGATGGGAGCCACCACTAAAATTCCGGACGTTTACTTGTTGATATTGGATTAAAGTCAATTATATTTAGTTTGACCCTAGCGGGGATGCTATGCCTTATGGTGGTGAATGTGATGCCTCATCTCACTTTGTAAGTACATAAAAATGAGTTTAGATAATCATTGTCAATTCAGAATATTCTTTTGGATGTGTCAATAAGTTAATCATGGATGTTTTCAAAGCCTATAGTTGCGGTACAAGCTAGAGTCGCTCTTGGCTCGAGTTGTAACAAAAAGTAAAGCATTAAACTTTATGCGTTGGTGAGCTTATGCTGCTACTATGGACTTATTGACACTCACAATCGGTTATTTAGTATTATACAATATTTTTCTATTACTAATATCCTCATGTTTTGTTATTAGAAATATTATGATTGTAATAGTATCATCATCAACTACTCGACAATTATTTTTCGATTCTAATGATACTAAGCATGATATGTTAAGTCATATTAAAAAGCTAAAAAAGCTTCTCAATTTCAAAACAAAAACAAAAACAAGAACAAAAAGGAAAACAAAAGAAAAGGTACATGCGTACTTACACGGTGTTGTAGAGGAATTTTTAGCAGTAGAAGAAAACCAATCCTCGAAAAACCTAGCGGCGGCACCTTTGTTGTCGCCGCTGATAAGCTTATTGTCTCTGCTCATGGAAGTTCCGTGCGTCGGAAACCAACTAAATGCTCCGATGCTTTGCCCAGTCTGCCCGTCCACAAACTTCAACAGAGTCATCAAGGTATCGACGTTTCTGGGATATCTTGCCCTTTCTTCCGGTGGGTTAAACAAGTATGCACTTGGGCTCCTGTTTATCCCTGCATTCTCTAAATCCCCTGCACACCGACCATCAAATGGTTCTAGCTAGTTAAGATAATGTCTTTTGTAATATATATCTAAATTCTTGACTCGGTACGGTACGGTACAACACTTAATGTGAGTGTAACGTAAAAAATCGAGTAAGACCTTCTATGTAAGTGTTAGAATCGAGATAGTTATAATAGTGACTATGAATATCGAATGATCTAACGAAGAAAAGAAAATATAGGTTGGTATTGACACCTTTCACGTGTGAGTCAAACACAAATTTACAGCTAAGTATTATTATTTTATTGGTGATTTAGAAGAGATGAGACTTGAATATCAATATAAATATTGACACTGAATGAATGTATATATTGAAAGGAAGATATTCTATAAATGTCTATGTGGTGCATTTAAGAAGGGGTTAGACATTTATTAGTCCATCCTCTGGGTGACCTCGACTTGGAGGTTAATCTTGACCTCAACCTCGTACATCTGGAGAGACGAGACTCATAGTTTATACTCCTAGACAACTTTGAGGAGATTGAGGTACATCTCTTACTATAGACATGAAGGAAAAACAGTCCTCATTACTATTTTTCCCTATATATATATATATATATATATATATATATATGTATGTATGTATAGTTGTTTAGTATAATTACCTTGGTTGATAAAAATGGAACCGGGCTTGAGATTATCATGAGCCCGGACAATACTTAGCTCGATAGCAGTGACGAGTGCCTCAAAGGATTGTGGAACAAAGCCGAGAGAAGTAACTGAGTAAATCACGTACTGCAAATAACCTCCCGGACCAGCATGTGTATGAGTCCCACTAATTGCTACATTTTCTTCATTGTACAAATTTCCATACCTTTTTTTTATCACCCCACAAAAATATATATATAATAATTAATTCTCTCTCTTTTTATAAATTAATAATAAAAAAATGAGAAAGATATACGCAAATATATACATAGTTTCAAATATTTAATGTTATGGAAATGTTTGATTCTAAATATTTTAAATCTTGAAGTTCCTCTCTTAGCCTAATGGTTTAGGAGTCTCTTCCTCAACCTTTAGGTTGAGGGTTCAAATTTTTCTTGATCATTGGTCTAGGAGTTTCTCCCTTACCTTCTGGCTTGTCAAGAGGTTAAGAGTTTAAACTTCACTCGGGGTTCCATAGTTCGAGATATATTCGCAAGTGCGGGTATACCAAAGCACTGTTGGGCCTTCCTGGGTGGATTAGTTTGGGCCGGAAGGGCTTGGGATACCACCTCAAAAAATATATATTTTAAATCTTAAATAAAATAGTTTTTTAGTAGTTTTGATCCTTTTGAACGGAAAAAAAAACCTGAGTAATCTAGTATAAAATTTTAATTTTTCTTAAATTGGCATTTTTGACCAAATTTGTAAAACTTTTCAGCTATTTTAGTTACGTGAGAAACACATATCAAACTGTTTGATGATATTCTTTATAGTCTACTTATTGGACATGTGATTTTGACGTAACTAAATTGGTTGAAAATTTTCATAACTTTAGCCAAAAGGACCAAGTTAGGAAAAAATAAAAATAGTGAGGATCAAATTCTTTTTAAAAAATATTTATTAAATTTATGACGAAATTTATGAAAGTAAAATATTTATGAGACTAAAAACGAGATACCTAGACTTGAGTCTCTCAATAACTTTAATAGTGACGAGTTGTGAAGCCATGCCAGCATCCAAATTGACAAAGGCAAACCTTGCACCACTGGTCGAGTTCTCGGCGCCGGCCACGATGAACGTTCTTGCTCTTAATCGGAAATGTATGCCGGCGCCGACTTGTTGCATATTGGCATAACCCATCATATTCACATCAGCTGCCGGACCAGTCATGTCATAACTTCCAACTCCGATGAGATACTGTTCATCACCATTTGTGCAACAAATCAGTGATGAACAAAAGAACATCATTAATATTGTTTGGCTGCAAATGAATGAACCGAAACATGGGTTTCGATTCATTTTTTCCTTTTTCAATTGTGTTTTTTTTATTTTTTTGTGTGTGTTTTTTGATGGTTTCGCGTGATATATATATATATGATTGAGGGTGGAATTTCTTGTACTTTTTGTTTATTATTATTTATTAGGAGGAGTTG
Organism: Cynanchum wilfordii; assembly: GCA_025388415.1. NCBI lineage: Eukaryota > Viridiplantae > Streptophyta > Magnoliopsida > Gentianales > Apocynaceae > Cynanchum > Cynanchum wilfordii. Next base: position 328,587 of record JAHSUH010000783.1, on the reverse strand, counting down.
GAGTAGGCATAGGAAAATTAATCTATCTTTCTTAGGTTAATCCGAAAGGGTCAGTATTTTCAAGGTTTTTTTTGTGGTTTATTACTGTTGGCATCATGTTTAGCTCTACGGCTGTGAAAATTACCCTCATGATGGAGTTGGATTGTTCGAAGATACTCTATATATATACTCTCTCTCTCTCTCTCTCTCTCTCTCTCTCTATATATATATATATATATTTTTTTTTTTTGAAATTTAAGGCATTTTCACCTTTCTCGAACTCATTACCTCTTGAGATCATAAGTAAATGTGCTTTCAATTGAGATATATATATATATATATATTTAAAATCACTTTTACTTAATTTGTCTTGCATGCTTAAATAAGATATAGACTTGAAAAATACTTGTGTAAAGCAGCTAGGAGAGACGATACAAAATATTACTTTCTACGTGGAGTGTATAACGTCTTTTATAAGTTCAAATTTCAAGAATATTAACTTGATATTTCGATGTGGGATAAAAGAAGTTTTGTGTAAGTGTCTCTCTCTCTCTATATATATATATATAAGTTCATAAGGTTGTTGTCCCAATAAATGTTAATAAAAATTATTAGAGTTTTAACAGTTTAATTTTTATAAAACGTCTAAAACAATACATTTCATTCTTTTAAACTAAAAGATATATTAATTTTTATAATTTTTTTAAAATACGTATTTTTTTTTTAACAAATTAAAAAAAAGGAAAAGAGTATTATATTTCTATAAATTTTAACAATTTTTTAATTATTTTATTATTTCAAAGATTGAGAAGACAAATGGAGCAAATTCATATTCATTATACACAACAACTCCCTTAGCTAACATGTATATATATTAATTTTACCATAAATGTTAACCCCTCCTTACTTCCTACCATTCTTAAATACTCCTTAATTTCTTCCCAATTACTACTCCCACCATATAAAAAATTATTTATCATAATTTAATTTTTTAACACATTGCTGATCATAATTACTAATATACTAATATTCTATAATTCTTTAATAGTTTTATAATACCACCATCACATTGAGTCAAATTTTGAGTGACAAAAAAAATGGTAGTTAGAGTATTAAAAGAAGAATTTAATGATTTATTATCACAATTGATTAAATAAGAGTAGATTAAGGGGAAAAAAAAAAAAGAAATAGTACTTTTCTTTTTTTCATTAGTTACTGTTATGATCTAGACCAAAGCACATTAACTATGAGTACCTAAATTCATTCTTATATAACATTACACATTTACTTATCATTTTGATGTGGGCGGGGTAGCACATTCATCCCCTTAAGGGGGACCTCGAGTGTAACACTTACCTACTTTGATACCAACTATCACGACCCGGACTAACAAGCCAGTGTCACAACTATGGGTCCGGCAGTACTCACGATCAACTACTTGGTGTTGTCATCATTATATCAAAAGGGATACTCAAGTTGACTATGAGTACTGGTAGATATTATACTCTATTTATTTCATTTATTATAATATCATAATATTTATCTCTTATATTATCTCTTATATTATCTTTATATAAATATATCATAATATATATTTAAAAGAAAGAGATAAGTTCTTTAATCATAGAGAAGTCTATTCGGACTAGGAAGTCGGATATCATTATTATAAATACAAAGGTCAAACATTGAGAGGAGGTAAGTGGAATTCTTCTCTAAAAACCTTAATCTTTTCAACATTTCCTCTCATTTTGTTTCTGACTTAAGCATCGGAGGAGCTTTACGGGGAACAATCTCCGTTTGGCTTTGTTTTTTACAGGAACGAAGATTCGGAGGATCGAGATTAAGGTGTTTGGAGATTGGAGGCCACATCAAGTACCTAGATCTATTCTTATATATCATATACATTTACTTATCATTTCGATGTATGACGAGGTATCACAATTACATTAGAAAGCCAAAGTTTATGTATGGACATTCCTCCTTTCATACCATATGCTAAATATTTTATAACTTATACTCATTAATAATCTTATTAAAAATATAATAAAATTAAACGATATTACAGTCTTCTTCCCTGAAAAGATCCATTATATTTTTATATTTTTTAAAATATGTATTTTTTATCAATAAATTATATCAATTTTATAAATAAATATATTTTAATTGATGAAAAAGAAACAAACTAATGATAAAATCATGTTTTCTTTCTCATGAATTTTTCTTTTTTTATTTCTAAATTAATTATAAAATAATTTTATAATAATCTAGATATACAAAAAGATTTTATAAAAAAAAAAAAAATAGTGGTGTAGACAATAAAATTTCTTTTATTTCCTCTAAAATTAGAATTACAAGAAATATAATAATTGAATACAACAATTATATAATAATAAATTTACAAGGGTCCAATCTCTATGGATCCGTTGATTCAATCCGTCGTGGATTCGAGGGGCGTTTTGGACTTGTCTCGATCCAATTGTTTTGATTTCTTCCGATGGGCATTTTGGGCTGGATGCTTTTGGGTTTGATCTCGATCTATCGAACAATTTGATTTCTTCTTCCGAGGGCTTTAGGACTTTGTCTCAGAATGGATTCGACAGAGGTTCGGTATCCTTCGAATATCTCTCCACTTCACAGCTTCAATGAGTGTGTATGTAACCATTTTTTGAGGGAATTTGCCCTCTATTTATAGTAAGTAATAATCGGTGACTATGATTTTGGTACGTGTCAGGCAAATCCTTTAATATCCAAATATATATAAATAAAATATAAATATATATTTAAAATATATAAATAATATTTAATTATATATTTAAATATATAAATAAAATTTATATATCTACAAGTGGTATGTGAAAATGATGATAAATTATTTTCAGGTTGTCAGACTGACCAATCAATGGGCACATTTAAAGGTATTTGGTACCACAAATTATTGCTCCAAACGGTCAAAGTTCGGTTTCTATCTATTAACATTGCCAAAGCATTTAACAACATTTTCTACTCCTTAAAACATTCAATATTAATAAGACAAACATATATATATATATACCATATTTTACATTATAATTTTTTTTTATCCCAATTGGGCGTCGTGGTGTCCCCACCTTTTGGTGAGATTAATCCGAACTCGGCCTGCTGAACGCTAACAAAATTCAACTCTTATTCGAAGGTGAGAGTCTGACCCAGAACTGCTTTTTAAGCTTGCACTAACCACCTCAGAAGATTCGAAACCTCGATCATCCGCCCTGGATGAAGCATTAATCGTCCGCACACTAACTCCCTCAAACTACCGGGTTCATTTTACATTATAATTAATATATCAACATAAACATAAATTTATTAGTATTTTAATTCTTTATTTTAAATTATCAATAAAATCAAATGAAACACAAGATTTTTGTTTCATATATTTAAATACATTTATCGTTATTATTAAGTAAGAATATGTAATTTTATACTTTATTATACATTTTAACATCACTAGCTCTACATACACATTAAAATGAAATTTTCTTCTTTTGAAAATGAGTTAAAGTTACATATACCAAACGATTTAAAACAAATAAAAGGTAATTATATTAATAAATTTTCTTTGTAGTTTTCCTCCCTTTTTGTTAAGCAATGGTGATTGTTTGAGTGTCATCATTACACTCTTAAACATTTGATGCCAAGTGTACATATATATATATATATGTATGTATATTGTTATATATTTAAATTAACTTAAATTTTAGTCCACAAAATCTGCCCTAATGAATGGATTCAACAACAATAATTTATAAATAAAAATAGAAGAGATAATTAAACACAAAAAGGAACTTATCAATCCATTGATACTAAAAACATGAACATTACATATAACCAAAAGTAGTTATGGACATGATCGATCATGATGATATGCTCCAAACCCTATTTTCAATATTAAACACAAAAATAAAAATAAATACTAAAAACTTACAAAAGCAAACCAAATTACCTTTTTTTTTTTTTTTTTTTTGGAAAAAAAAAGAAAAAGAAAAATAATAATAATAACAATAACAATAAAGCATTAAGCAAATAGGCACAATCAATCATTATAGATTCTTCTATTTGTTTTCTTTCTTTTCCCTTTTTGCCCTTTAATGTGATGCATGAGCTTCCTTTTCCTTTTCCTTTTCCTTTTCTTTTTCCTCCTCAGTCTTGGAATGATACCCTGGAAGTTTCTCTTTAATCTTCTCCAAGAAACCCTTCTTCTCCTTTGCCTCACCGCCGTCCGGTGAGTGGCTTTCGACTGCTGCTGCCGGCGGTGGTGGTGGTGCTGCTACTTCCTCCGGCTTCTTCTGTCCACCGGGGAGTTTCCCCTTAATCTTGTCTAGAAAACCCTTCTTTTCCTCTCCTTGCTGATCATCGTATTTCTCCACCGGCACGTGAGTCTCGTGATCAACTCCTCCTTCCTTTTTCTGTCCTGATATTTTTTCCTTGATCTTTTCCTTTAAACCCTTCTTGTCTTTCTTCCTCCTGATTTTCTTCCCATCTTCTTCCACTTCTTCCTCGCTAGACTGCATATTTCAAAGAAATTTTACCCAAAAAATTGATCATTTATGCTCCCATATATATATATAGATGATCTCATACATACAATATATATATATTTCACTATCAAAATCAGATAAGATAAAAAAGACATGAATTAACCTTTGATATAAATGCATTTTTACTTCTAATGTATTACAGTTTATCACGATTATATATATATGTGATGATATAAAACTTTATATTAGATACAAATGGACTAATATGTATCGTGGGTGGCATATGAAAAAAAAGAAAGAAAGAAAGAAAACTTACGCTGCTAGAAGAGCTGCTGCTGCCAGATCGGTGCAGCTTCTCGAGCAAACTACCGTGCTTCTTCTCTTCTGCCTCCTCTTTGTGCTGCTCAACCGGAACCTGTTGATCAGAAACGTTCACTTTCTGATCAAACTCGGTGGCGATGGCGGATCCTTCATCATGTTGGGGTTTCTTCTCTTCATCTTTCTTTCCACCCATGAAGTCAAACAATCCACGATCGGTTGACTCAACCGGAGCCGGTGCATCTCCTTCAATCTTGATGTGACCTTGATGATCTTCAGCCATTTTTTCCGATCACAGTTTCACCAAAATGATCACAGTAATAGTAATAGATCGATCGAACGAACGATAAACGGGAAATATAGAAATGAATAGTAGCTTTGATTTTGATTAGTACTGAAAGGATTCGTGTTTTTTTGATACTTCGGAAATCGCTGGAAGAAGTTGGAATTTATAGCGGAAATGTAACGCGTCATCAACACGATGAAGATAAGAAAAGCAAAAATAAAAAATAATAATAATAATTTGGCTGGAATTATACTATTTTCTTTCCATCTTATAAAACGTTAAATAATATTATCTATTTTGACTCACTTTACATAAATTTTACAAATTTAAAACGAAATTTAAAACGAGTAATTAAGTAAAAGATCTTAATCCTTTACTTAATAACCGAACAATCAATCGATCCCAGTAATCGTGAGTACATATAAACAAATAAAGCATATTTATCTACTATAAAATGTTTTTGACTGATTGGGATTAGATTAGAAATACAAAATTATTTAAGGAAAAAATAGATTAAAATAAAATTTAAAGACTAAACAAGCTAACGAAAATAGTATGCGAACTAAATTGACTATTTTTTTTTAATTGATTCAAAGTAATTAAATTAATTGTTAAAAAATCGTAACTCAATTAATAACAACTTCATTCATTCTAAAAACGTTATTATTAATATATATATATATATATATATATATAAAATAACCAAATCGACCCCAATCGAGTACTACAAGTGTAACCGACGTGTCCATTTCAATTTTATTATTATTTTTACGAAAGCCAAAAAAGTATGTCCCCACAAGTCCCTTTCTTAAACCTTCTCGACTAAGATTGAGTAAAGCTACGCGCTTGTTTCTTTCGACACGTGGCTAAGAATTAGTTCATTTACAGAATCATTATTATTTTCAAAATTAGAAAATGAAATAGTATAATAAAAAAAGGATGATTGATAGATAAGATTAGGTAATGGTAATTATAAAAAAAAGTAGATATTTGTTAATTTTTTGTAAAAAATAAGAAATGTTTATGAAAATATGAAATTACAAAATAGAAAATTGATAAATTTGATTTTTTTTTTAAATATTCAATTTGATAATTATATATATATATATTTAATCTAAAGCATTTTTCACCTCGTAAACGAATGTCGAATCGAACATTGTAAGTTTAAGCTTGATTTGATTAATTTTCGAACAGTAAGTTCATTTAATGTTTCGAACCAAAAATTTTATTTGAGTTTATTCGATTATTTATTCTTATAGCTCGAATTCAAATTTACCTTATTCAAATTTTTTTTTTTTTTTAAAAAATATATATATATATATATATAAATAATGAAAAAATATTTATAATTTGTTCAAAAACTCGATTATGTTCACAAACAGTGTTCGAGTAGGCTCAAAAAATTAATCGAGCCTAAATTACTCACCGATCTAATTGAATTAATCTTAGGCGATTTTATGACAATTACGTAATTTTAAAACTCTACCAAAGTTTTTAAAAAATTATTTGAATTCAATTTGTTTAATAAATAAATGAGTTCGAACGAGCTTGATTTATTTACAATGCTAAATAGGTTCAACATTCGCCATAAATATTAGGTTAAAAAAGAATATTTTTTTAATATTTTTTAATAGATTAAAAAAATAGATAATATTTTTTAGAAGATGCGGAGGGAATAGCAATTATTAAAGAAGAGAAGAAAGTAGAAAAGAAAAGAAAGAAAGAAAGACACGCTGTCATGCTGAGAGAGAAGGATAATTGGTCCAATAAAAGTGTGCCACGTTGGATAGGAGCGTGAGGAGATGTCCTCGCTGAGACCCACAAATTGTCGGCCTCGATTGGATAGATCCCTGGTAACGTCGGTGTATGGGGGATCTGTGAAACCGACACGTGGCGAAAAACTGTAGGAAACCAAAAAAATTAAAAAAAAAAATTTTAAAAGGTGTTTCGAGATTCACAATATGGGGTGTGGGCTCCGATCTCCATCCACGGTATGTTGTCGTTTTTCTTCTTCTTTTTTTTTCTTGATTAAATAGATGGCCTACGTGGGACCCATGTAATGGGCCCACGTAATGGACAAGTGGTCGGTTTGACGTTGCCCGCCCGCCCGCCCGCCCCGCCTACTCCATTTCAGATATTGATTCTTGATTTCTTTTTTTTTTTTTTTTTTAAAAAAAAAAATCCTCCGTGGCATAAGACTTATAAAAAACGGAAACAGTTGTCGTACCACACGTGCATAAGCACGTGACACACTAGGTTTCATCGTACTGTAACAATTTTTTTTTACATTCTTAACATTTTTCACAATTTATTCTTGTTTAGAAATTACTTTAGATCTAATTAAATCGAATTCGAGTCGTATTTAACCTTGTTGGAGGTAAGCTCTCTCTACATCTGTCTTTCCATAGATAATGTTTGAACTCCCTAACATTTTTCACGGTATAGGCCAAGGTTTAAACTCTCTAACATTTTTCAAGGTGAATGTGGTGAATGTTTATATGAGATCATAAGTTGAACACTCCCTCGCGATGAGGGATTTGGAGTTAAACTATACGAGCATAGTTTTTTTTTTGTTAGACCATCCGGTATCCAGAATCATCACGATTTTGACTAATCTAGATGCGATTCGAGTTGTACTCGCAGAGTCCAATTCTTATTCTACTCAGGGAAATTCTTCACCCTAGCTTTTAAATGGTATTCGGGACGAGTGGCGAACTCTCAACCTCTTATATCATCACAATGTCAAGCCAAGGGCTTTATACGAGCATAGTTACTTCAAACATAAACATAAATTAGGTGAAATAATAATTTTCGATATCAAATGATTAAAAAAAATATTAAGGGATGAAAGTTTTCAATTCTTTGATAATTTTAGGTAAAAACAAATACTTTAAAATGACTTTAATTGCATAAAACAAAATAATGGCAAATGAGGTGTAATTTGTAACGCAAGCAAAAACTTAATGAATGGTTTTGATGGATTGGAAATAATGACGACGTTTGCTGATGAAATAGTATTGGTTTAGTTAATTAATGAACGTGGATTAGGAAAAGCCATTAGAGAGCAGGTAAGGGAGGAGGAGGACCAATGGTCTATTGACAAGTATAATTTATTCGATTTTTGTGTATAAAGAAATAAAATTTTTAACGAAACAAAAACTGTTTGATACGATTTAATTCTAAATTAGTTTCTTGATATTTTCTTATGTAGGAGAACTCTTTATGTGTAGAAAAAAGGTACAAGAAACACGTGAACAAAAGGGGCAAAATGGATCGATTTGCTTAAATTGCCTTTTTTTTAATAAACTCAGAGGCGAAAATGACCAAAAACTTATCAACACGTTTTTAAAGAATGAGAAAAATTTTTGGTTATATTATAAAAAAAAAAGATAAATTCGTTGATTGATCGCTCATTCTAATTGTCTGTGTGTAGGCAAAGAGATTATTTTGGTTAGTATCGTAGTTTTTTTTTTTTTATGGTGTGATGTTCGGGTTGACCCGAATAATTCACACCCAAATCCGACAACATAATTGCTAGTTTGGCAGCACTAAGGCTGATAATGAGTGTCAAACTCCTAACCTTAAGGTTGGGAGTGTGGGTGCTGACCACTCGGCCAGCACTCACTTGACGTTAGTATCGTAGTTGATGAAGCAATAATTCTATATATACAAATTTAAATGTCTCCATCTTGAGCTTATATATATATACACACGTACACATAAGTAATGTAATAGCTTATGAAAGAGAAGAAAATAAATCGACTTGACTTTAAATTAGTTTAATGTAAAAATAAATTTTCGAGCAACTTTTTGAGGTGGAGATCATCAAGAACTTGTTAGTATGTCTTTAAAAAATGATTTTTTTTTTTACTATATTAATATAAAAAATACAAATTAGTTGATTAATCGTCCATTCTAATTTTCTATGTATAGCTAAAGTTGAAGATTATTTTATTCAATATCATAATTGATAAATCAATAATTCTATATATATATGAAAATCTAAATGTCACTATCTTGAGCTTGTTATATATGGAAAAAAAGTCATGTAATAGCTAATGGAAAAGAAAGAATATATATATATATATATATATATATATATATATATATATATATATCAACTCAATTTTAAATTTTTTTAAAAAAAAAAAAAAAAAAAAAAAAAACTCAATTAACTCTTTGATGAAGCAAAAGGCAATACAACCACAAGAAGGAAACCATGAAACAGGCCATGTATTGAAACAAGCCATTGGTGAAAACCTATCTAATGTGGGTAGTATATATATATATATATATATATATATATACATACATATTATAGGTAAGACTGTTATAATTTTTTTTTATTTATTTTAAATTATATATATTAGTTTAACATCTCTCGTATTCATTAGTTAATTTAGATCTACATCAAGCTTATTTTAAGTGAAAAATCTCATGACTTAAGTGAGGTCAAATGTTCAAACTTTAACTCATCATGTATACATTTGTTTAAAATTTGAGGTCGGAGTTTCCTCTCGCAAGGGACCAACTCGGCTCGAACAAGAATTAGTCTGAATGTGTATTGACTTAAAAGTGTCCTCCCATAGTTTGAGACCCTTCTAGGACAGTTCGTGCCCTAAGCGCAAAAAAAAAAAAAAAAAAACTCTCCTTAACACTCATTTTTTAATCATATATATATATATATATATATATATATATATATTATATGTTGTTATAAACACCGTCTAATAATATTGTTTGTTTTGACCCATTTCAGATGAGATTCATAGGTTTAAAATGAGTTATTGAGTAAAAAGTTTTAAATCCTTACTATAAACGTTTAAAAATCTCCTAAGTGAGTAAGGTCAAGTAATCTTTACCACGGTTCGATCCCCACAACCGCGATTGAGAGGAGTTTAAAGCCGTAATCCCTGGATCCGCTTTGAATCCGAATTAATCGACTTGTGTGGGTTCGGATACCGGATGCTATTAGCTAAATAAAAAAAAAAAAAGTAATATTTCAGAAAAACTGCAAAAAGATGATTAATTTTTGTGGGGTGGGAAAGGTACCATTGATGGGCCATAGAGATTCTTGGCCCATGCAAAATAAATTTTTAAAATTTGGACTAAGATATGGAGAAATTTAATTAGTGGGCTCAATTCAATTAATCATAAATTCTTCCCCATACAAAAAAGAAAAAAAAATTGGCCCACTGAAGTCCAACTACTTTTATACCCACTGAGTTGTGTCCCCACCTTATTTGGTGAGACTAATCCGGACTCGGCCCGAGGGCGCTTGCAGAGGTCAACTCTAAAGTTCGCGCATCAACTCTCCCAATCTACCGGGTTCAAGTAATGAATTAATATAAAAGCTAAATCCATTCGGACATTTATTTTTTTTTTTCATTAAATCTTGATAAAAATTAATTTTCATATACTATTAAATTTAACACTTAACCCGGTCGCTTGGGGGAGTTGGTGCACGAACTCCTAATGCTTCATCCAGGGTGGATGGTCGAGGTTTCGAATCCCCCTAGGATGGTTAGCGTCATGTTAAAAAAGCTCTGGACCAGACCCTCACAATCGAGTAAGAGTTGAATTCTGCGAGCGCTCCGCAGGCCGAGTTTGGATTAGTCTCACCAAATAAGGTGGGGACACCGGACTCCCCAAGTGGGTATAAAAAAAAATTAACACTTCTCTAAATTTTATTTTTAATTCCTTTTAATTCGAACCTATAGAGTAATTGGCGAATTTGGTAAAAAAAAATTATGTTTGATAAGTTTAGTTCTAAATTTTTTTTTTTGACATTTAAAGTTCTAAACTTTTTTACCTAAGAAAATTAAGGTTATTTTTCACAAATTTCATCAAAAATTTTTGAAAAATTTAACTATTTGTGTGGTTTATTAAATAAAAGAAAAAGATAATCAAGTCATTTTACATGAAGTATATTATATATATTGTTTTACCCTTTCAAAAATATTTTGTGCATTAGTGTTGCAACCCGTTTACTCTAATTTTGTAGATATTTTATGTAAAGTGACTTAATTATAATTTCTTTAATCGATTAAAATCATACAAATCGTTAAATTTTAAAAAAATTTGATGAAATTTGTGAAAAAAGGACGTTAAGTTATCTTAGGTAAAAAGTTTATATTTTAAAAGTCAAAAAAAAAATATTTTAGTACTAAACTTGCCAAAAATAAAAATTTGTTTGGAATTAAATTCACCAATTACTCGAGATTATATATTTTTAAATTTTTCTTTTTTTCAAAAAAAAAAAAAAAATTATTTTAAGAAAAATTATAAAATATTATTTAAAAAAAAATGCAAAGAGAAGACGCACAAGAGAAAAGTGATTGTTTGTCCTTTTTTGACCATTTCCTCCCTTCCGTCGACGTCTATCGAATTCTGGTTGGTCGTCTCTTTCGGAGTTGTCGATGATGCAAATGAAATGAGCTCTGAAATCTCCGGCGAAGAAAGATTCCGACGGAAACGTAGATATTCGGAGAGGAAAAGGAAGAAGGGGGTTAGGGTTGGGGTGGGAGGTGGGAGGTGGAGGTATTAGCTATGATAACGAGATCGAATCTAGCGGAGCAGCTCAGAGAGTACCAGATTCGATCTAAACACGATTGGGCTTCCGTTTCTTTCTTTTCTTCTACTTCTACAGCTAGCTTCTCTTCTTCCAGGTATCTATTCATTTTCCCTTTTTCTCCTCTATAATTTTTTTTTTTTGTTTTCGAAGCTTTGTTGCTATTGTAGATTCTTAAATTTTTTTTTTGGGTGAAAATTTCTTTGTTTGATTATATAATTCTTAAATTATGTGACTTCAGCTGAAATCTCCTAAGATTCCTGCGTTTACTGTTTGTTTTTCCAAGCCAGTCTTCTCCTTTTTTTTTCTGGTTTGGGAGTGTTTTAACTTGATTGCATTTGATCGGACAGAATTTGTTTTGGTAACTCTTTAGTGGATTCAATTCAGGGTTGTAGTGATAGATGTCCTAACACTTGAAAGTGTATGTTCTAGGTTTGATTCTGCAGTTTTACGTTCTATATGGCATTAGAAAGTATTAGAAACTAATATTGATGAGTTTAGATAGGGTCATCTAGCAATGATTGTTTTTTTTTTTCTTTTTAATCTGTTGCTGTTAATCTTTCATTAGAAAGTATTGGCATGGATACAAGAATAACGTGGGAATTGATTAGTGTACTGATGTGATAGACTGAGAGTAATGCCTAAGGAATGATCATGCACCTCAAGGCGTACATCTTTCGGAGATCAAATTGATCACAATTTGGTGTTAGATGCTACTACACTGGATAAACTCTGTCGTGTTGTTTAATTTTTTAAAGTTTCTTCTCCTTGCTCCTTTGCCAAAAAATTGAAGCTAACTAGATCACAGAAAAGAATGCATCCTTAGCTCATGAATATGTATATATATATATGTCTAAACTGATGATAATAGATTGATAAAGGTAAATCCTTCAGGTCTGTTGTAAGAGGAATTGATTAGATAAGCATTGATTTTCAATTAGTTAGTATCTTCTTTATTATATATATACTTATGTTCGTTGTGGATCAATGTCTGAACAAAAAGTTCCAAGAAGTATACTTCTTAAGTTTTAGTGCATTATTAAAAAGAAAACATACATATGAGATATTCAGCTAAGCAAAGATCAAAGTTGGTGCCCCTTATCAATTGTCTTATTTTATTTAATATCATAACAAATTTTTATTTTTCTTTTCTGTTTTCCTACGAGTGTTCATATTGATGGTAACATTGAGTTTGAATTTAAGTGTCATTAATAGAATGAAAAAGGTGCATACTAAGTCTGCATAGAATTTTCCAATTGATGTATTTGCATTGCCATATGTGTAGGATGTATGTTTTTGGGCTCTATAAATCTCTTATGCTATGTTGTATACTGCTGCTATGTGGCAATGGGTATTGAGTAGGCTAGGATGGAGGTTTCTCTAAAGGTGCCTTAGGTATTAGGGTGAAGCTTTTCTGTGGATTTGATTGGAAAGTGCACATGGTGTAGCCAAGATGGTTAAAAAGTAAGCTAGTTGTCGGTTGTAATGAAAATCCTTAAGGCTTCATGTAGATTGGATCTGAAGTGACACATCTAGATTAATATGGGTAATAACCTTTGATAGATTAATGATGGTAATTTAGTGTAATATTCTTCCTAAAATAAACATTTCGGTGTATTTGGGGATAACATGAATTGAGAAAACACTATTTTCCCCCCCTTTTAATAGAAACTTTTTGGTGATTAATTAAGCATTTTTATTTTTGAATTTGAACATCGTACTTTGAAGTTTTGTGTAAAGATTAGTATAACGTTATAATCTGGAAAAGCATTCCTATGTTGAACAGGTCTTCATCATATTCTTTGATCACGATACTTGTGATTTGAGATTTCCATTATCTGTTACTGTCATGCATTTGATATCATTGATAGTCATACTCTCTCAAGAGAAGACAATTATTGATAGTCAATTATCATCATCCATGCCATAATCACATAGTTGTTGGATATTCTTTTAAGGAAATATGCATTCTTGTGGAAACCTTAAACCATACTTTGGCTGGGGCAGAAAGTAAAAGAGAATGATGGAGAAATTGTTGCCAAAAGGATTTTGACCAAACTAAATAACTGTCCAAATGGCTTTAAAGGAATGTGGAAAGGATCTTTTGTAGTAATATTGGAGGAGGAGCAGATACCAGCTAATTTGTGATTGCATTTGACAATGCCAAAGCCGATGAAACTCCCTTCCCACCACCTGACATGTCCTCACAGTTCCATATCTAATTTAAGGATTGAGGAAACAACCCATTGAAAAAATAAAAAAAACCAAATTAAAGCAATACTAGGTAATGCAGATATTATCTAAAAACATTAATTCAAATTAATGAATTCTTTTCGGCAGGCAGGCAGGGATGAGAGATGAAGATCCTGAACCATCATCTGAGGAATCTATATATACAGAGAGAATTTGTTATAAAATAATAACTGCATTTTTAATGCAGAGAAAAGAGAGACAGAGAAGTAGTTGCCTGATGATTTATTAGATCGATTGGAAACTGACTCTTTAGTTAACCTGTGTAAGACTCCTGGGTTTCAGGGCTTCTGTTCTTGCCTAGTCAGTCACATCAATATATTCTTACTCTAATATAATAAAATTTTAATAGATACTATAACCTGAAAGGAACTGATATGAATGAACTCCAGATGATTCGATATGGTGATACCTTGAATAAAGAGATCTATAATTCTCAATTTGCAATTCAAATATAGTAGACAATTTGCACACATAATACACATAATGCATCTAAAATATTTCCACTGACCCAAATGCATCTCTACTCCAATAAGGAGTTGTTTTGTCAATTATCTATGAATTTGCAGGTTTACTTAAGATTTTTAAGCTCTAGTCTTAGAGGCCCTGAAAGATAAAGGGGAAAGTTATTTGAAGTTTAGCTCAGGTATAAATGTCTTTTGAGTTGGGGAGATGTAGTTATCCACAACAGAAATATGGAGTAAGAGTGGAGAGGACTGGAGAAGGCTATAGAGGCTGAAATTCTAGAATGGGACTGGATAGCAATGTGCTGCACTGTGATTGTTCACAGTTTTGACTCAGACATAAATATTTCTTTGAAATAGGTGAGGTGTAGTTATCCACACAGAATTATGGAGGAAGAACAGGGAGAATTTTAGCTGAACTTGGAGACAGCTGGAGAAGGCTGTAGTGGCTACAATTCTAGAAAGGGACAGGATAACAGGGTTCTGCATTAGGCTTGCTCATATTTTTGACTGGTCAAGGTTTAGCATGGTGCTTCAACAAAATTCGTCTACCTGCCCAGACTACTATTAGACAAGTGTTGCTTTGCTGATGATCTGGTCAAACTTGCCTTCCCTATTTTTTAATTTTTCGCTAAGATGAATGAACTTTGTTTGTGAATTCTTACGAAGGTTAAAAGTTCTTTAGAATGAATTTAAGCAAGGAAAGGCTGTCATGCGATTATGTAATAAACATAAACTGCTATAAGTTTCTCTATTTTTCTTTTTTTTTTTTTTTTTTTGCTGTGTTCTCTGACCATGAATACTTCTTTTCTTGTTTTACATGGTGTAGGGTGGATGTTGCAGTGTTTGTGATATGGGAGCTTGTCATTCTGGCATTTCTGGTTTTCTCTGCTGTTTCCTTGTATTTTAGGCATTTGAGGCTTGCTTTCATATTAGTATGTGTTACACTACTATTGCTTTTGTGCATGAAAATTACAAAGCAAGTAAGACTGGCACGGAAAAAGAAGCGAAGAATGCTTCTTCCTTTATCAATGTAGAAGTGGAAACTTTCTTCAAGTGAGTCAGCTTAATTGTGTAAATTGAGAATTCCTGTCCTCTGATTTTGGTTGCTTTTTTCTTTTCTTTTTTTTTTTCATATTTGAAAAAAAAAAATGTAGTTTTCTTGCCTCTGCTTAATTAATTAAACTTGAGTTGAGGCTACCTGATTCATAATATAATTGTTATTTTCTACGAGAGAATCATTTTATTTTGTCTCTGCCTTTTTATTGATTGTGAAAAATTTTCTTTAAAATATATTTTCACAAGGGAGGGGAGGAGGGGATGTGGTACAGAGAATAGGAGAGAATTCAGGTAAAAGGATGGAAATTAATGATGCTGTTTTCCCATCCATTTTTACTACTTATACTGGGGTTTGAAGAAATGGACTTCAATTCCCTGTGTCACTATTGTCCATATTGCTCCGAAGACAAGCAGAATACTCAGAATAATTCCTAGGATCCCAAGTGACCAATTCAGGCACCATAATTTGGTGTATCTTTTTGGCTTGTGAATCTTTATCCACATCAAACAAGGGTATGCAAGAGTCACTGGTAATGCAATCCCTCCAATCAATCCTGCTAAACTTGGCAAGAATGGTAGAGCTACTGCTATAAAGAATGCAAAGCAGCCGAAGAACACACGAATGACGCCCCGAAGCCACCGCGGACAAGGTTTGTTTCTGTTGCTTGTGTATCTGAACTCCAGGTTGTCAAATACGGGCATTGCATATATCTGGAATGAGGTTAGACTGTTGAGAACCACAGAAAAACTGGCTAATCCTAGGATTGCTTTTGTTGTGTCGTTTATGTGGTACTGTTCCAATGCACTCAATATCCCTCCATCTTTAGGTATCTGCAGTAAAAGTTTCACTCCATGTTAGAATTTTGAGTTCTGAATCTGGTACTCGTTTTTTATTTTGATTGAAGGCAAGTTCTTTTAACATTCATTTTTCTATTTTTTCTATTTATAAAATTTTAAAGACTTTGTTAGAAAAGTTGCATTTGACTTACCAGGTTCCCATAAGCCCAGTATCCTCCAATTGCCAAAGGAAACAAACACAAGGCAATTATTAGATATGAGAACATTACGCCTTTCCACATAGGCAACCGCGATGGATGCTTCGGACTGGATGGCATTGTACCCTGCAACCACACAAAACAAATATATATATACAGCATATCATTAGCTTTTGGTTACATCATGCAATATTCAAAGTTTGAATCAGTTGGATTGTGGTTATAGAATCTAATCCTTACTTATAGGTTTGTTTTAATTTTTATATGACACTCACGAGTACGGTTCAAAAATTTATTTAATCTAAGTTTGACTTAACTGAATCGTCTTAATTCAATGGGTTTTGACTCGGCATAACAGTCCTGAGCATGGTTCAAAGCGTTGATTCAATAGTCACGAGCACAATTCAAAGGATTTTGACTTGATAGTCGAGAGTACGGTTTAAAGTATTTTTTCTTGACTTGACTTGATTGAGTTGTCTTGATTCAAAGGGTTTTGACTTGACGGTCACAAGTACCGGTCAAAGGGTTTTTAACTTAGCTTGACTTGACTAAATTGTCTCCGTCTTACTCTGTCTTAGTGCTTTAGATACACTGAGTCGGGTTTTAACTTAGCTTGACTTGACTAAATTGTCTCCCTCTTAGTTTGTCTTAGTGCTTTAGATACAGTGAGTCACCTAATTAGGTCACCAGTATCAATATGGATCAATGACCTTCAATAGGGTCATCAATAATACAACTAAGAACCGTCGTTAGAATATAACTAGCGATCTCATGTAATATTTAGAAGAAGTTATAACTATTATTATTAAATGTGTTTTACCAACCTGAATTTCCAATATTAGATTATGGCCTCTGAAAGCAAAAGCTATAATCCCAAGAGCATTGAGGATGCTGCAAATTGAACCAATCTGATCAGATTTACCCGCTATAACTGGATCATACGAAACATCCCTAGGCCTCTCATGGATTACAGAAACAACCCACGTAAGAGTACAATAAGAGACCGCCGTGACTGCACCGATCAGAGAAACTCCGGCGATGGAATTCAAGTTTGGTAGCTGAGCAAGAATTACGGCCGACACCGTGAATACAATGTACCATTCTACAGTAGTCAGTGGCTGATTCACGTTACCGTTACAAATGAGTCTGTAAAATATCTTCATGGTGGTTCCTCCGATCATTATCAGTGTCACACAAGTACCGCCGGATAAATACATGGTCGGAAATAATGCCAAAATCTTCCCCAGTTTTTCACCTGATGATGAAACCAACATATAATTAAATTATAATCACAAGCTCATCACAATTAGGTAATCTTTAAATTTTTAGAGCATTGTGATAATTTGATTCAATGTAATATAGTGTCAAAATAGGAGATCTTGAATATAAATTCCGATTGTTGCCCTATCGGTTGAAAAATCTGTGATCGGCCCAAACGTGACAGGTGTAAAGTTGTTAAATCTAACTCCTTTCTATACTCAGATTTATAACAATCTAAATATTTTTCAACATGAGATCAAAACGGGAGATATCGAATAGAGTAGATAATTTAATTCGATATAACTTATTAATGCTCACCAAAAGCAGCCATTGATAGCCGGAGATATCGGCTGTATCGCATCCCGGAGCTGGATTCATGGAGTTGGATCAACAACCATAGTGTGTATAATTGCCATGTAAAAATCAAAGAGAGGCATATAATTCCCCATATCCTGCATGATCATAAATTTTTTTTAACGAGATCTAGCGAGTAATATCATTTTTGAAACTCTTTTAGGATCCCATGGGTGAAAAAGTTTGAACATATATATATATATATATATATTAACTTACCAACCAAGGACAGTAAAAGCTAGAGGAAGTACAAGAGCCTGAACACCAATTCCTGAACATAGTGTGTGAAATGCAGCGTAGTAAGCATTTCCATTTCTTGATTCAGTGATGGGAAGCCATGATTCTTGAGGATCAAGCTTTGTGAAATGACTTAATTCTTCCAAACATCCTTGCATGCTTTCAATGGCTTTCTTCATGGGACTGGCTATTGGTGTCATCATTATGCGTGCAACAAAAGGGCTTTTTGGGGTCTTATTATTAGGGGAAGTAGTTCCAAGTGAGCAAGGTGTTCTTGGTTCCGGTAGGGTTCCGGCCACCACCGGAAGTTCTTGAATTATTGGGCTTGAATTCACTCCCACCATTTCAGTAGTACTACTAAGCTAATTTCCTTTTAAGTTTCTCTCACTTCCTACAACAAGTGAGTAGGATTCATAGGAATTTGCTAGCTCCCTAAGTTATATATAGAAATATCCATGTCCAGGGGGCAGGTGGGGAGGGGGAGGGGTATCATATATAATAATAATTACGGTTAAACTCGTAATATTATATAATATTTACAAGACAATAACTCAGTAATTGGAGCTAGGACTTAAAAGCTTTTGATGAATAGCAGCACTTTGGCTGCTTTGACTCTAAAGTTGATAAAGGCAAAGCAGTGGTGAACACGTAAGAAATTATGTCTGTTCTGTTGTTTAAACTTTAGAAGACTGATATGATAAATACATGCAAGCAGAAGCAGCCACCCATGGCCATGCAATTAATTAATTAAATTATATTAATCTTGTAAACTTTATTGGTGTATTAATTGAATCATCTTTATTGATTGATTACTATATTTAGTTTATTGGAATTACATCTGATCATGTCTAATCTTTTTCTTGAAATATGGTACCCTAATTATTAATTAATACCTAATTTACACACAAATAATAATTAATAAATATAGTAAAGTTAAAACTCAAATACGAAACTTTTTTTTTTCCTTTGGTAAATCATGAATATGACTTACCTATGACAAAGAGACATTACTTTTTTTGGTTGTTGTCCAAGAAATGAGATGATGAAGCAATATGAGAATCCTCCTTATATGTATATATGCATATATATGTATTTCCCCCACGATTTTCTTATCTCTAAGATGATATATATATATATATATATATACCCAAAAGTTTTCCTGTAAAATTTCCAAGGAAATTTCTTTATAAGTTCAAGCAGACAAAACAGTGTGTTTTTTCCACGAAATATTCTTGAAGTGGAAGTTCATGAACTTAATTACAAGATAAAGAATATGATCTGGTCATTTAATTTCTAAGCTAAAGTATTAGCAAGTTACTTGCTTTTTCCAAGAAGAACTTCTTTTTACATATAATATATATATATATATATATATATATTATATATATAGGCCCTCGTTAGTGCTCCTTTGAGGGGCATGAATCTGCCAAAGACAGTGACATCTTCTTGAAAGTTAGGGGCTTTACTGTATATGAAATATTATCTCTTGATCCATCAATAAGAAAATGATCTCTGGGTTCCCTAATGTTTGCAGATGATGTCATATATATGACGCAAGAACTACACACGAGTTTTTTTTTTTTTTTTCTTAAATTTTTTATGTAACTTGCAATTAATACTAATTTAGAATCGAACTGATTGTAAAGTAGTATTTTCATTGACTAATTCGAGAATACTACAATACAGTTAAAATGCAACTAAACTCATCGATCTCCAATATGAGTTAAACTTAAAATATTCATTATAAATCAAGTAATTAAGGGAAAAAAAAGTTATGTCAGTCGAATTATCATCTTATTTTGAGAATCGAATAAATTTGTGAGCTCCTTTTTCAGTAATAAGCAATCTTAACTATGTTATTTCTTTGTACGTATAATTATTTAATTACTTAATTAAGAAGAATAAAATTTCTGATCATTTTGATAGACAAATAGTTGTTGTTGGTAAGTACACACAAGTTTAGAAAAGCTATGGAATGGTGGAAATGGGGAAGAAAAAGAAAAAAAAAAAAGTTGTGGTGGTGGGTGAAGTTTTGATGGAGGAGGGCCACCAAGCTTTATTTGATGATTCTCCTTTCTTTCTTTTTTATGTCTTTGTTCTTTTTTTTTTTTTAGATCTGGTTTTTGGAGTCAAAAATTTAAAAAATTTTGATAAACTAGGGGTTGGGCCCATAGAGTTCAACTCTTATTTGGGGGAAGATTGCTTTTACAATGAGTGTCAAACACTCAACCTCGTATAACATTCACAATGCGTTTTCTCATTGTGTCAAATAAAAAACTTTATGTTTTTGTCTTTAAATAAGTTCTTGTGTTGATATTATTTCAAGAAGGAGAAGGAAATTAAATTAAAATTAGGATCATGAATTTTGGTTTCTCTCCATCCATATTTGAAGTGATAATTCAAAACATGATATCATAATTAAAAAAAAGATTAATTATATTAAGTATAAGTATTATATGACAAGAAATCGTAATTCAATTACTAACGATTTTATTTATGATTCAAAATATTATAAGTTCGAGTCATATTAGAAACAAAAACAGCTTAATATATACATAAAGTATAAACATCATATAATGAATGATTGTTTTCTCAACAAAATCAAAAGACAAATTGTCTTCCTTATTCTTCCTTGTGCATGAAGAAAATTCATTGATAATGTAGTACACAACTTTAGGACTAGACTAGAGGGTCTCAAGACTAATAATACTTGCAAGGAAACTTCCCACAAAACATGAGGAAAAACATACTACATTCAAAATCTTCTTTCACCATATATAATTCAATTGGCTAAATCCCCTTAAGTATAATCACGTAATTATGAGTTCGAGTTATTACAATAATTTAACTATATATATAAATATATATAAAACAAGATTCAAAATACACACAGACACATATATATTAATTTGCTAGATTATTTATATATATAGTTTTATTTCTTTTAAACTAGTATTTTTTTCTACTTATAGGGGTATTTTAGTAAAATAACCAAAAAAGAAAAGGAACAATTTCCTCTCTTTTTCTCCCCAAAATTCAAATTAAAGGTGTTTGGTTTACTTTGAAAAGAGATTTTTTTTTTTTTTTTTTTTTTTCCCCCGGTTCATCGAAGCTTTACCCCGATTACATCTGGATCCTCCATTTGGCTAAGGTGGGGGAGTCTCCCAGCGGGGATTTTCTACATTCACGGGGTCTTGAATCGGAGACTTGCTTAAGCGGAATCAAGTCGCTTACCACTTGAACCAACCCCGTTGGTTGAAAAGAGATATTTACATGTGTTTGTTCCTTTAGTTTTTATATTATTTGTACCGTTTTGATTTTATCTTGTATTTCTAATAAAATTTTGACCATAAGTGTTTTATCTTGTAAAGTTTGTTAATTGGAAAATCTTGATTGAGACCCCATCATGCATTTCCTACACACAATCACTTCTCAATTTCTAGACATTTCAAATAAAATTGTACTCTTAAATGGTAAATTTACTTTAAATTTTTGTTAAAATTTTAAATTAATTTTATAATTTATAAAAGATTTGATAACTTTAATGTTATAAATGTGTCAATAGTAACAATTTAATTATGTGTCAATAGTTTACAATCTAAAAAGCAGTTGAGTACTATGATAGACATATTAACATATAATTATTTTATTTTAGATAAAGGAAAAATTCTTAATTTAGTCCACTAACTATTTAAGTTTTTTCGTATTGATCCTAAATTTTTTATTTCAAACAAATTAATCAGTTTTCTTCAAATTGTCATCTTTCGGTCAAAATTGATCAATATTCAGTCACTTTTTAATATGTGATCAGTACACGAATTAAACTTAAAGGGCTTTTTTTCTAAAATATATATATATATATATATATATATTAAATATATCCTTCCCACCTCAAGACATAATTATCTTAATGTCTTTTTCGAATATCTTGAAAATTCAAAATTTCAACAAAATAAATATATTTTAATTATAATAATTGTGTAAAAAAAAGACATGAAATACGAAAATATATCATTTAAGTTTAATAGATGTAAAAGTCATGTTCTAAAAAAGGTCAAATATTAACTAATTTTGATCAGATAATCAATTTGAAAAAACAAAAATAGATACAAAATCAATTTATTTGAAATTAAAGATTTAGGGTCGGGATTGAAAACCAAAATTTTCCAAAGAAAAATCAGTGTTCACACTCAACAACTCCATGCATTCTCTTCTTTTATGGACTAAACATTTTCATTTTTTCAATCATCACTTCCCCTTTTGCTCTCACTTTACTTTTTGAGTCTGCCATTATATATATATTGGAGGCCAAGAACTAATTTGGACTATTCTAAGTTGTTATTGTATAATAATTAGGCATGCATGTGGGAAAATACTTTGAAGTTGCATTATTGTTGAAAATGAAAGAAAACAAACAACACATACACAATGATAGAATGTTATACAATTATGAATTAATATATATATATATATATATATATATCTACACTATTATATGGAATAGAAATTATATAAAAAAACAAGGTCTTATTAAACTCTATAAGTACAGTTTGAAGTATGAGTCAAATTTGAATTAATCAAAAGAAACTTATAGTTCATAGTTACCTGTTATTTTGTTAGGTTTTTTCTTTGAACATGACCTTGTGTATTTTTTACATGTATTGCATGAACATGTTAGAAGACTCAAGAATTAATTGTCCCTGCTCATGTTTTAGCTCAAAACTAGGTACAAAAAAGTCTAGATTCAATAGAAAAAGGTGAAAGTTAATCACCAAAGTCAGCATACTTTTTTACTTTCACAAGCACACTAATTAATAGTGTTGACAATTAGGAAAAGTTATGATAAAATTCGATGTGGGATAAAAGTGACCTGAATTTTGAAATTTTCTAACTTGCCCTCTAAATATGGGCTTACTTGTGACATTGATATTTGTTACATTACACAAAATTATAAATTAAAAGAAAATAATAATATGAATATACTTTGTAAAAAATTTTAGACGGAAAAAATCATGAGTTGAGAGATGAAAGCCTTAGACAAGAAAAGATCACTAACATACAAAAAAAATCTAATCTTAGATCAAACAAATAACAAATAGAAAAAAGAATAATTCAAAAAATATATATATATATATATATATATAATCAAACTTTTATAAAGAAATTTTCAAATTCTTCGTCAAAACCAAAAGATCAAAACCCTAAACTAATATATATATATCGCTCGATAATTCAATCCATATCGTGAGGCACCTTTCTGCATCCCCACGAGGTCAATAATGAGCTATGATTCTTCGCTATCACAACAGATCCCTCAATTTTTCTTCTAAAATAAAATTTTCATCTAATAAGTTACACCAATACTTTTTATATTAGTCTATATATATAATGAAATTCGAGTCACAATTAATCCACCACCACCCCTCCCCCAAATTTCTTATGATAGGTTACTCTTGTTCTTTGTATCTTGCCTCTTGTTCTCATGATCAATTTCCATCCACAAACTCTCCAAAAAAGCAAAACCCATGCACAAAGATAAAAACCAAAAAAAGGTTCACATTCTGAAATGGACACTTCTA
This sequence comes from Cynanchum wilfordii, assembly GCA_025388415.1. Classification (NCBI taxonomy): domain Eukaryota; kingdom Viridiplantae; phylum Streptophyta; class Magnoliopsida; order Gentianales; family Apocynaceae; genus Cynanchum; species Cynanchum wilfordii. The sequence continues at coordinate 304,721 of JAHSUH010000783.1, read as the reverse complement.
CATGCATCCATCCTAAACTAGAGATTTCATCACATACACTTTCTCATTAATTATAACCCTATATATATCCCCCACACAAAAAAGAACTCCAAAATCCAAGGTAAATAAATTCACACACACAAAAACACACCAAAAATATACATGGAATTAGGAATCCCACAAAGGAAAATCAAGATGATGGAGAAATATTGGAAGAGTAATAAGAAGATGAATTACAAGAAGAAAGGTCAGTTCGTGGTGTACACAAAAGAAGGTAACAGATTTGTTGTTCCACTTTGTTATCTTGATCATCCCATCTTTAAAATCTTACTGGAAATGGCGGAAGAAGAGTACGGTTTAACCGTTCATGGTCCCTTGATTGTTCCATGCGAGAAAGAATTAATGGAGTATGTTCTCAGTCTTTTCAAAAAGAAACCTCCTATTTTTTCCGATGTTGATCATGAAAATGCTCTCTTGTCCACCTGCAAAGCTATCGGCACCGCCGGAGCTTCACTTTCTACTAGTTCGTTCTCGCCGGCGATGATTATGACAGCGGCCGTGGATAATAATTCTTCCGGCCATCATCATCATCATCATCATCATCATCATCAAAGTGCCATGCTTTCATTGATGTCATGTAGCTAAACTAGTTTAATTTTTTTTTGAGTGTGTAGTAGACTAGTTTTGGTAATGCGTTCTAGATAGTATATAATATATATATATAATTTTCATTTTTTTTTTATTATTATTATCATTATTATTTTAAACACAAGCAAGCAAGAACATTCTATATTTTTTTAAAAAGGAAAATACAGATTGATATGATATACAAAAATCCCAGATATTTTCTACAGCTTTGAGGTAGCTAGTTTGATCAGATCTTTCCTGAGAATCTTGCCGGAAGGATTCTTGGGAATGGAGTTTATGAATGCCACTCGCCGGACTCTCTTGTATGGAGCCACCTATATATATATATATAACATGTCTCGTTTATTTAAAAAACTAAAATATCTTTTCAAATTCTCGTAAATAAACTTTCAATTCTCGTAATCTTGTGTGACTGAGTAAAAAAAAAACGAAAAAGAGTAACAATAAGATTTAGATTCTTTTATGTTACCTGCTTGGCTATGAAGTCCATAACAGCAGCTTCAGAAACATTACTTCCAGGTCCTTTTACAACATATGCCATGGGAATTTGTCCAGCCTCCTTGTCAGGAAACCTAGTTAATTAAAGGCAAGCAATTTTCATTTTTTTCACCATTATTTATATAATATATATATATATATATATAATTCGGTTATAATCGAACCAAATTATTTAGATTCAGACTAATTCGAAAAAATATGCTTACGGAACAACTGCAGCATCAGCTATTCCGGGATGAGTGAGTAGTAATGCCTCCAATTCTGCTGGTGCAACCTGCACACAAATTCAAACAGAACAGCTACTCATGAGTCTGTATCTATTTATATCACAAAAAAATACGTCGTCATCATCGATCTTTATACAATCATTTTTACTCTTAAACGAACATAAATTTGTATAAGAACTCGTAAAAACATGTATTTCTCTGTGTGTTTTAAGTCTTGTGAAAGTGAGAAGCAAAATTATGTGTTATTTTCACATACCTGATAACCTTTGTACTTGATCAGTTCTTTAAGTCGATCAACGACGAAGATGAATCCATCGTCGTCAATGTAACAGAGATCGCCGGTTCTTAGCCATCCATCGGAGCTTAGAGTGGATGCAGTTGCTTCTTCATTGCTGAAATAGCCTGTACCAGAAACATCATCATAAGATTATTATGTAATTATAATTATTCAGAGACTCTGTCTTTGTAGCACTATGACTGAAATGGGGTGTCGAACTCCCGCCCTTTAGGTAAGAAGAGTGTTTGGGAGTAGCCTTGCTGCCAACTTGGCCACAAACACTTGACACTCCAGCAAGTCCTTACTAATGAAGATTGTGTAACAAAAAAAAAAAAAAAAAAAAAAGGAAGTGTATAAATGAGTCAAATCTTGTTTTTCAAAATTTAGGACTTATGTACTTAGATTAGGATAATGAGAAAACGCATTATAAATACTATATTAAATTTTGAGTTCAATATTCGGTTTGAGCATTACGTAAGAGTCGGAGCAAAATCTTTTCTTAAACAAGAGTTAAATTATGAACATAACTCGAATCAAATCTAAATTATTTAGAGTATCAATAAGCTTTTGAAATTGGATGATCTAACTAAAAAAAACATTTTTAAGAAACATCATGGATGTATGTGTTGAAAATTTACTACATTTTTGGTAAATAAAAACTATAATTTTCAGTCATTTTGTAGTTTAAGTGAAATTAATTAGACTTTGTCTTTATACTATAGGAAATCGCAATGTGAAATACTACATTAAAATATGAGTTTGTCACTTGATACGAGCATATAAAGGACACTTAATATGACATCATGTAACAGGTAGAATGAGGCCTTCTTCAAGCCGAAATTAGTCTCCACAAGCCTACTAGAGCTAAACCCGAATAATTAGTCAAGAATCTGACACTCAATATGAGCATCATGTAACAGATGTAAGAGGCAAAATGAAACATTTATCGAGTAAGAATTAGAGGCGCTAAATCCGAATTAGTTAAAGTAATAGTTTCGAATTAAAATTAGAATAAACAATACAATTGGTCAATCAAATATATGGTTAACATGCCTATATGTAACTAATCAAATTATCAAATTTAATAAAATCTTGAATCCAAAATTACTTAATACATACAAAAAAATAATATTTAGGAATTAATAAAAATGATCAGACTTATGAAATTAAATAAATATAAAAAAAGAAACGAGCAGCTAAAAATAAAAAATAAAAAATAAAAAATAAAAATAATTGACGGAAGCATCTGGCAAATAAAAATTGAGCACGTGGCAAATATATATATATATATATATAACACAAAAACAAAAGCAGAAATAATTTCTCATTGACTGTGGATTACCTTTCATAATGGTGGGACCTCTGAGCCAAAGTTCGCCGGTACGATTAACCGTCAGCGCCTTGCCTGAATCAGGATCCACAATCTTCGCCTCCGTGCTCGGCGATAGAAGTCCGGCCGTTCCATACTTCAGACTCTCTTCCATCGTATCCGTTGAAGCTCCGATTCCGGTTGATTCAGTCAATCCGTAGCCTTGCATAATCGTCACATTCGGATACTTCTCCGAAAACCCCTCAATCACCTCCTTACTGAGCGGTGCTCCGCCGCATAGCACCGTCCTCAAACTACTCAAATCGTATTTCCGTTTAATTAAATCGGCTCTGTTCACTAACCCTATCATAATTGGGGGAACCAGAGGCAAATACGTCGCCTTGTATTTCTCCACAGCCGAAAGCAAATCCTCCATGTCGAATTTGGATAGAATCACCACCGTCGATCCCATGGCTAATAGACCCATGGCAAATGCTGCTAAACCGTAGATGTGAAACATAGGAACGGTTGCGATGTAAGTTTCATCTTGCGCGTTTCTCGTCCCAAATCGGTTGATTATCGTTTGAACCAGCGCTATGAAGTTTCTGTGAGACGAAACGACGCCTTTACTGGCGCCGGTGGTACCGGAAGAGTAAAGTAGAGTTGCTGTGTCGTCCTGAGTCACTCGATCCTTGACTCGGGTTTCACTCGGTTCCTTTTTCATCATCTCCTCCAACGTACCCACAATTCTATTAAATCTCCCGAGATTTTCCGGGTTCGGGTTCGGGTCTTGACCGATGAGGACTACAGGGAGGCGATTCGAAGAATCGGCTAGTTTAGGAAGGAGTTGAGGGATGGTAAAAGCGAGGACGGGGTTGGAATCGGCGATCTGTTTACCGATTTCTCGGCTGGTGTTAAGAGGGTTGGTGGTGGTGATGATAGCGCCTAGAGATAAAACGGAAAGACAAATTAGGGGGAAAAAAATTGAGTTTGGCGCAAGGATGAGTACGACGGAACCTTTCCGAATACCCATGTCGGAGAGAGAAGCGGAAACGGAATCAACGGCTTTCCAGAACTCGGAAAAGGTGAGCTGCCGGCCGGTGGTGGCATCGATGTATGCGACCTTGCCGTGATGAGGACGGGAAGAAATGAAGGTTTTGACATCCAAAGAATGGTTTGGTGGTATCGGTATGGGTTCCCGCTTGCTGTAGAAAATTGAGTTGGATTTGCAGAAGCCGGTTCTGGGATCGATTGAAATCTGAGTAGTGCTTGATTGAGCCATTGAATTGAATTGAAGATGAAGAAGATGATCTAAACTCAGTTATAGTGGTTCTGAGTGAGTTCTTGATTTTAAGGTTGTTTATTATGTTGGTCGGAGACTCGTCTGAGGTTATGCTTTGACTGGAATAGTCAACTCTAGGATGCTTATGTTGATGACTTAGTATTGGACCAGTGGGACCACTTGATTTATATATAATACTCCCTCCTTTTTGTCACGTTGGTTACAATGGAGATTATTATTATTATTATTATTTTTTTAATCAAATTGAAAAATAAAAACGTGTCTATTGATTAAAGTTTAGAGTTGTAAACGAATTAAGTTATTCGCGAACAAAATTAGTTCGAGTTTGTTTGTATATTAAATAAATTAAACTCAAACAATTTTTTAAGCTTGATTAATTTTCAAACATACTCAAATAGTGTTCGTTAAGCTCGATTAATTTTCAAGCATGTTCTAATAGTGTTAAAAAATTAAACAAATCAGGCTCAACCTTCTAGTTTTCGGTTTGCCTCGACTCGTTCACAACTCTACTGTTGACTCGAACTCATATCCTATAAGTCATAAGTGAGACTGCTATCAACTGAAATACATCTTCTTGACATATATATTATGAGGATATATTTCTAATTTGCAACATAATTTGTCATTGTTTTAAAAAAAAAAAGTCACACAAATTATAATTAGTAAAATATTTATTATCATTACTATGAAATATTAAATTTAATTTTTACAAATATAAATTTTTAAATTATTTTAACTTTTAATTAACTCATTCGAACCTTGTTTACTCATATTTGTCTAAATAATTTATTTATTTTACATGTAAGCTTATGCATTTTAAATTGTTTCCTAATAAATAATTTTTGGATAAAATAATATAATTAATTAACTTAATAAAAAGTATTTTTAAAAAAATTGAAATTGTTTTAATTTCAAGATTTAGATGCATGACTTTATATGGTAATAATTTCATTTCTTATGTTATATAATTTTTGTCATTTCATCCTCTTTAAATTTTTATATAATATTGATGATGACTTTGATGTGGTATAAAAATAATAATAAAATTAATAAGATAAGAATAAATATAATTAAGGTTGTCACTAATCTTCAATCATCTAGGCATAGTATGTAGATAGTATCAAAGCAAGTATCAAGATTTTAAAATTTATAAAATCGTTTTCCTCAAGATCCTTATTAAGATTAGGTTGTTGAGAAGAAAATCTAAATTATTTCCAAAGAAGGTCAAGTGAATTTACTTTGACATTTTTATCCTTTTAATATAATTAATTTTATATAAAAAAAATTGACTAACAAAAAGTTGGGGCTCGAAGACGATCGGATATCGTCCTAGTCTCAACCATAAACAATGTCGACCAGGGATCGACGGATGTTGCTTTAAGGACTCCACCTAGGCACCTTATGAGAAATCAAAGTTTTTGGGTTTCCGGGAGCATGGTCGCAAGGGCGAAACTTAAAGGAATTGATGGGCACACCACCATGAGTGGAGCCGCGCTTAATTTGACTCAACACGGAGGAAACTTACCAGGTCCGGACATAGTAATGATTGACAGCCGAGAGCTTTTTTTCTTGATCTATGGGTGGTGGTGCATGGCCGTTCTTAGTTGGTGGAGCGATTTATCCGGTTAATTTTCTTAACGAGACCTCGCTGCTAACTAGCTATGCGGAGGATCCCTCCGCGGCCTAGCTTCTTAGAGGGACTACGACCATTTAGGCCGCAGGTTTAAGGCAATAACAGGTTTGTGATGCCCTTAGATGTTCTGGCGCGCAGGCGCACTACACTGATGTATTCAATGAGTCTTTATCTTTGGCCTGCAGGCATGGGTAATCTTTGAAATTTCATCGTGATGGGGATAGATCATTGCAATTCTTGGTCTTCAACAAGGAATTCCTAATAAGCGCGAGTCATCAGCTCGCGTTGACTACGTCCCTTATCATCCAACATAAGTGATGATATTATAGAAAAATGGCCAAAATTATGAAGATAATGGATGATATTATAGAATTTGTTTTAAAAAGGATGAAATCACAAAAATTATATAACTTAAGGGATGAAATTTACCGATTTGCCTAAAAAAAATGTAATAAATGTTCTTTTAGTTTCCTAATTAATGCTATATTGGTAAATTTAGTCCTTATTCTTTTTATTGTTTATAAATTTGATCGTCAATCAATTTTTTATTTTTTATTTTAATTTTTTGGTCCTCGGCATTATGTGGATCCGGATTCGAAAGAACCATCATACACTAACCCGATCCTTTTAATGCCCTACGCCCAATTTCAGTGTCTCTGACCTTGGTGGTGGTTTCTCTAAGCTCCTAATTCAGTGATCAATCACCTCAAAGAAAGAAGAGAGGAGAAAAATGGGTGGAGGACATGGACATGGACATGGGGAAGGCATAAATTACAAGGGCATGACTGTGCACGCCCCTAAGCGCTGGCATTCCGTCACCGGAAAAGGAATGTGTGCTCTTATGTGGTCAGTACAATTAATCTGCTATAACTAGCGTTCTTGGTGTTTCCCTTTTTCTTTTTCCCTTTTATTTTATTTTATTTTTTTAATCGTCGTTTTACTGATAAAATGTTTGTGGGTTTTGGATTTTGTTGATTGATGTTTCTCTGTTACCTCAGATCTGTGTCGATTATTTCAATTCAGTTTGATTAAGGTTATCACTTTAGGGCCTTTTTTTGAGGGGGGAGGTTTTATTGTTGACCCCTAGGTTAAATGGGTGGGTTTCTGGGCTAAGTAAAGTTTTAGGCTATTAAATAAAATTAATGAAAGGAAGATTCAGATTGATGCGTATCAAAATAAAGATATTAAGCATACCAGGGATTTTCATTCCTGGCAATAATTCCATAGAAAGTCCACCTTGATTGAGCAGACTTTTAGATCTTTACTGAATGACAATTGTATTTGTAGCATTGGTTTCCCTTGTTGTCTAATTCCTGTTTTTTTGCTTGCCCAGCTTCTGTGCATTTGTAATTTATTGTAGTTTGAATGCTAATCTGCAAAATCTTTTTTCGCAAAAGTGAAAGCCAAAACTTTAGGGAAAGTTGCAATTTAGAGAACATCCATATGCTTTTAACTTAACAATGATAATCTTGCCCAGTCTTTAGTTTAGGTAATTAATTCTGATATAGTTTTACATGATTTGATTAAATATTTTAATCAAGAAAAAGTCTTTGTTTCTTATGTGGATTGCTCAACTGCATGTTATCCTCAGTTTAATTAAAGACCGAATTTGCACCTATATAGCTCAAGCTTGTGCAGCTTACTCAGATAAAGTTATTAATGGATTAGAATCACTGTTAGACGAAGAAGGAAGTGCTATGGTGAGACATGTAAATTTATCTAGAGATTGATTCATTGAATTGAAATGTTAGAAGAAAAGATGTATAGGTTCAGAGGAACTTAAATGTGTAAAATGTGTTGCCAAAGCTCTCTATAATATTTACGGATACTTCATTTATTTTCTTTTATTGCTCACAAGACGAGGGGTTGAGCAGTGTCTATCTTCTTCTCTTATTTGCTTTTGCTTTTTTTTTTTTTTTTTTTTTTTTTTTTTTTTTAAAAAAAAAACTAATTATCTGTATAAAATTTACATTCTTCTTATGTTATACTATTAAAGAACTATCTTTGTGATCAGAGATTTGTTTTACCCCTCAAGAGTATAGGTATGAAAAAGACCAGCACCGACATATTTGTTTGTATGATGGGAGTTTTCCTAACTATGAAATGGTGATATTAGTCCTAGTTTCTTACTAGGGCTTCCATTTGAAACCAATTTGTTTTTTTTAAAAAAATCATTTTCTAAAAATTTGATCAGTTCTTTTACTTATTTAAAATGTAAATTTTCAAGTTGTGTTAATTATATTTTTAACCATGAAATTTCAAATGTCAAATATTTAAATTTAGAAAATTTAACTATTTCAATTTTTCTCAAAATTAAAATAGAATTTTTCTTGAAAAAACAAAATGCTGTTTAAATGGACACTAGGACTGTAAATGGTTATCACTAATGTTCATAATTCATGAACTAATCTGAAATAAAGTTTGATCTCTTGGCTTTTTGTTGTATGCTAGTAGAAATAATGTAACCATACCTTACTATTAAGTCAGAGCTTTACTGAAGATCCTTTATTGAGGTGTCAACAAAATGGGGATTTAAACTATGAAGTTACTAGTTTACTATTTTTTGGGTATTTTGATTTCATTTTTTTTTAAAGAAAAAACTTTGTAATTATTACCTAGACAATGCAGATTGTGTTTCCTTTGAGAAGAGTCTTGGCCTTGCACAGGCTCAACTTGAAAAGCCTTCCAGCTATTCGCATTTCGTATTTTAAGTAGTGCTAGCGAGTGTTTTGGTGACAATAACTGTGGAAGTTTGATTGATCAACTGCTGCAGTTATGTAGAAAAATGAGAGGATTGATGATAAAGTTGTTCATCTGTTTGTGCCGTGTGGAACTCTATTATTGGCCACAAAGTTGATATTGTGGCTCCTGAGAGGTAGGCCAATGTCTAAAACTTGGAAAAGCTTCTGCAGTATCTTACTGCTTTTAACTTTCAATTCAAAGCACCAGTACCTCTGTGTTAACTAAACTTGGAGAGACTTAGTCAAAGCAATTGTGGTTTGAAGTTTTCACCTTGTTACCTGGCCAGAAAGTGAATGTTGGTTTTGTTTTACTGCACACATTGTGGGCCTTTGTTACTTGTTCGCTGCGTTCAAATGCCACCACTATTGGGGTCTTTAGATTGATGTGACTTCCCCAAGAGGGAGACAAATCAAAGTGAAATTGTAATAAAAGGAAGAGCCAAAAATCCCAATATGTTCATATAGAATGATATATATATAAAATATTATTTTTTTTCTTCTTTTTAACAAGTATCTCCTGTGAAATTTCTGTTATAAACATATTAGCAAAGATTGATTTATTATTGTGCTGATCCCTACTTTGAGATCTACTTGAATTGCTACGTTCGAGAGTTCCTTTTGTTTGGATGATAATGCGATAGAAGCATGAATATTATAAAACATATATACTTAATTTTTGGAGTTAAAATGAATAAAAGCTGATGTAGTTGCAACGTTCTTAAATAGGCAACCTTAACAGGGAGTAGTTAGCAAATTTGGGTTTTGAGCTGGCTTATCTTATAGTGACCTATATTCTTGTAAAACATAGATTGATGTTTGGATATTTCAGGTTTTGGATTCTCTACAGGGCCAAGCAGGATGGTCCAGTAGTATTGGTGAGCTTGTGTCTCTTTCTCTTGAAATTTCATAAATGATAATTATTCCTTTCAGCTAGAATTCCATTGTTGGTTTACTGACTAACTCTGTGTGCATTTAGGGGTGGAGGCATCCATGGGAAGGTCATGGTCATGGAGATGATCATCATTAGGTAAGGCAAATTTCTATGTTGTAGATTTACGGAAAGGATATCATAAAGCTTCTTTTATTTTCTTGTCACAAAAGCTGTTTCAACTTTTTGCATGGCTAATTGGAATTCTTTGAGAGTAATTTTGGCATATTTCGGTTTAAATCTTATTCTAGTAAACTTTGTTAGTGTAAAGTTACATATTTCGGTTTAATTTACTGCTCCTTTTCATGTTCATGTTCTATTCAATCAATTTGATTTGTTTGGGGCTTCTCATATGTGGTTTATGCTTTGACCATTTGTTTGATTGTTTTCTTGGAAATTGTGTATTTTCTGCAGGTTTTTTGTTTTTGTTTGAAGAGCATACCAAAAGGGGATGGATATGATCTTTTGAATGTGTTCATGGTATTGATGTATATGACATTTCCCTTGCAATTCCTTTCCAATAAAATAGTGATGGGAGTCAGATTGTGAAGTGATCAAGTTAAATCTTTCATTTTGTATAAGCTTGTTTTCCCTTAACACTAAATGTTAAAAGTCCTTTCTTCTTTTATCATGACTTTTTTGGTATATTTTCAGAGGGAGAAAATTTTACAGTCATGTCTCTGCCTTCTATTTTAAAGCTATGGACAACAAATTCTCTCATGTGTTTAGTCTTGACATACGGATTTCAACCTAAGAAATTGTGGAGATCTACATATGAAAATAAAATTATTATGTTCATTTTGATATCATTTATATCAAACTAATCATAATTTAACCACGATATATGGTGTTGTGATTGTTTGCCTTGATCTTTAACTATAAGAATTATGAGATATGTTGTGTTTGTCTTGTTTTTAAACTATAAGATTAGAACTTTAATTTTTAGTGAAATGAAATACATTTTGTGGCCATGTTGTGATTGTTGGTCTATCTCATTCTTTAACTATAAGATTGGACGTTTGATTTTCATTGGTAAAAGTGGACATTTTGTGGCTATGTTGTAATTGTTTGTTTTGTTCTTTAGTAGTCAATTATTTATTTTCAACCCAAGCTGGGGAGTTGCTGAGCAGACTCTTAATGCTTCCTTTGGGTTAGACCCTCACCCTTGAATAAGAGTTGAACTCTGTGATCGCTCCGCAGGTGGAATTATATATCCATTGAATTAATTATTAGAACAATATTTCAAATAATAATGATTAAAAAAACAAATCAAAGAATCAAATTAGTCGTTACACCAACTTTCAGCTGAATTCTAATAATCTCCGGATGCTCGCCGGTTGACCGGCAATCCTTCTAATAATTGGTTGCCGGCCACCGGAATCCGGAACAATTAATCCTTCCGTCTTCTAGTTGGTGAGTATGTTAAGCAAAGAAACTCTGGTCCGAATCAAACGCCTGAAAATACATTCAAGCTCTTCTTCAAGATCATCAATGGCCATTTCCACTTCTTCTAATCTCTTTATAGCCCCTTGCAATACAATCCCGTCACATTCACATAAACTACATACTCGACTTCTTGACTTATTAGATTCAAATAACCTTAATAACAATAATAATTTATGGGATTTTGAATTTGATCCCTCCTCGTAGTAATTATTATTATTATTATTAGGGCTAATTGGCATGGACATGAGTGGCACTAAGGATTCCACTATAGCCATTGTTGTCATCCTCACTTCTCTAAGGACATTAATAACAACGTTAAGTTCTTGATTTATGGACATGACGTCATCACCGTCATGGGATGACGTATTAAAAATAATGTTGCATTTGTTCTTGTTTTTCTTATTCTTCATTCCTTTGAGAGATTCCAACCTCTTCAAAACAGCTTTCTTTAATTTCTTCCTTTGGATGCTAAACCCCGCGAACTTGTCGTTGTTTCCACAGGTGCCGGTGGTGGCACCGGCGACGACTCGACGGAAAGTTGACTGGAGGTCTTGAAGATGATCTTTCACTAAAGAAAGGACGTCTTTAGTGTTCCCGCAAGATTCCAGGATTCTTAACGAGGCTTCGGAAATCTCGTGCACCCATTTTTGTTGGCCGTGATGGTTGGCGATTGATTTCTTGATTACCGGCGAGTGAAGCAGCAAATCGTTTGCTGAATCGTGTAAGTCTCTCAGAGCATCGAAGTTTGGACGTACCTGCTTTGGCGCCATTTTCTTCTTTTCTTTTCTTTCCTTTTTTTTCTGGTATCGGTGTGTTTAGTTTCTTGAGAGAACTTTTGTAGCTGATGATTTTATACACTTTTCTTGGATTAAGATATGGAAATTGATGAGAGCACTATATATATAGATATATATATATATATATATATGTATATGTATGTATATTAGAGAGAAGACAATATTAATTAGGCAGTGTTTAATTTGATTGCTTGATTATAGATTTGAGATCTTGAGGAAAAGTACTGGAAGTATCCTTAATTTTTGTACGGACATGCATGTTTGGATTGTAATTAATTGGCAACAGCTAATAAACGATCAAATGTTGTCTGAACGAAGCTTCCATTCCAATATATGCTGAAATCAGAGGATACAACATATATATATATATAGCACCGTGAAAGACGGAAAATTGGAATTGGTGGGAAGGTTTGACTACTGATAAAATAGAATGCATGCACGAGCAGCCATGCATGGATCATGACAGCCTGTGTTCATTTTGTTTCTCATGCAGAGCTAGCAGACACTGTGTAGCTAAGACAGATTAAACAGGAGACAAATTAATTATCCCCACACACACACACATATATATATATATATATATATGTATGTATATATACATGGCTTTAATAATTAACAGTTGAGATCAGATCTGTTTAGGGTTTCGGACGAACCGCAGGTGGTATTGATAAAAGATCAAGGTCTCACCTTCGTTCTATCTTAAATGGAGCGTCGAATTTGTGTAGTGTCACGACCTGAATCCACAAGCCTGTGTCACGATAATGAGTTTGACAGTATCCACGGTTAACTACTTGGTATTATCCTCACTCTACCAAAAGGGATACTTTGAGTTGACTATAAATACCTAGAACCATTATTATATATCATTACACATTTACCTAGAACCATTATTATATATATATACATATATATATATATATATATATGGATGATAGTGCAATATCTATCTCAAAGAAGTTTCAAGAAAACCTTATATATAAATATAAGACAACTATATATAACAACTGTTAGATTAATTGGTATATGCAGGAAATTTGTTCTGAGCTTCCTAGAAATTCCAATAGATCTTTCTTGCCTATTCCTTTTGTCTTCATTTAGGTTTAATAGCAAAGTTTTTTGTCTTCTTGTCTCCCTTAAATTACATGTCTATATATATATATATATATATATAGTCAAGATCCCAAAAAGATCAAAAAAGAAAAAAAAGAAAAAAAAAGACGGTGATCGCTTTAACTTTAAACATAGTGTTATAAATAATTTAATAATATTATATGTTTTAATATATTATAAATATATTTATGGTTTTAAAACATGTTATTGTGTAAAAGATTTTACGCTCTTATTTACTAACCGTTCAATAATCTCATAGATGAGCATGTAAAATATTCTTTTACAACATAAAGTTTATATTTTAAGTCTACATACACAAACATATATATATATATATATACTAGTGATAACACTTCGTCCCTAAGTGCGAAGTGTACCTCAATTTATACATATATATATATTTATAATATTATGTTTATAAATAAATAATTTTTTTTAAATTAATGTATTGTAGATTTAGATATAAAAATAGTATTATGATATGAATAAATATTATGAATCATATATATTATATATGACACAAATAAAATTAATATACTATAAATATCTTTATTTTATAGAAATTATAAATTACAAAAATCACAAAATATAGACAACATAGGGAACTAGTAGAAAACAAAATGAAAATATACAAGGGGAATTCCTAAATTTTCAAGTGGATACTATCATACACATTTGGAATCTGGAACTTACAGAATAGGAGCTCTTCCATATTTTAAGATACATATAGGACACCTCGTGCCCTTAACAAAAAAAAAAAGAATTTCGAGTATTGATTCATTAATTAAAATTGTATCAACAAATTTTAACTCTTATTTTTTTTTTAAAAAAATTAATATTCACATGACTTTTATAGTGAAAATCGAATCACAAGATATAATATTCATAATATTTTTGACATGAGCTTTTGAATTTGACTTTTTTTTTGAAAACTTTTTTTTGAATTTGAAAACTTTTCTACATATTTTTGGCTCTGGGCTCCGCCAAGCAGATTACATGATGGGCCACGCAGAAAAATTTGAATGTCTTGGCCCATAAAAGTCTACCTTAAATATATTATTCTTTCCCCACTAATATCTAAGTGTTCAAATAAAAAAAAAAAAAAAAAAAAAAAAAATGGGTAGATTGGGGGAGTTGGTGTGTAGACTTCTAATGCTTCCTCCGGGTGGATGGTAGAGTAAGAGTTGAACTCTGCGAGCGCTCCACAGACCGAGTCTAGATTAGTCTCACCATATAAGGTGGAGACATCGGGCGCCCCAAGTGGGTATAAAAAAAAACAATGATTTTCTATGACAAAGTTTTAAATTTGAACCATGTATATGATTGGGAGAGCGTCTCCCTAAAGAGGATTCAACACTATTCGATTTTAAATTAATTAGAGTCCAAAATAATTATATAATACGTGTTTCAAATTTATGACATATTGAGTTATAAGTGAAGTAATTACTAACTAAGCTATACTTTTGAGAGGTAAAAAAAAAAAAAAACATTTCCCCCTCTTTTATTATTGTTATTAAACATAAACAATTCAAAATAAAATTAAGTATTATCATTTTTTTTTACTTTAAGGCGTAGGTGAGTTTGTAAGGAAGTTATCTTAACTTAAGTGAAGTTGGAGTTTGAACTCCTACTCATGTATGAAGCTATTTAAAATTTAGAGTCTGCTTCCTCCCGCAAGGGACCAATTCAACTTGAATGAGTATTAGTTGTGTCCTCCCATAGTTTGAGACTCGTCTAGTTTATACAAACTATCAAATCGTATCATTCTATTTTATTTTTTTATTTTTTTATGGTTAGACTATACTGTATTCGGAGTCATAACTTTAACTAATTTAGATTTAACTTAAGTTACTCTAAAATCTCACCTTAATTTTTATATCGTGTAACATTTAGAGTGTGCTGTAAAAATCAAAAGTTTCAAGCAACATACTTGATAGGACAATCATATATAATTCCACATATTGTTAATTTCTTTGTTAGTAAGACTTTTTATGTCCCAAATTCATTAACCTACCACCAAAAGGCTTGGAATTGTCAATTCATTTAAAGTAAACTACATTTTCATGAATTGTCACAATAGTAGCCAAAAGTTGAGTCACTAGCAAATTCTTCTTTCACTTGTGAAGCAACTTCTAATTAAAGAAGAGTCTTAGAATGTCCCACTTTACCGACTAAAATTCCATTGGATTCATAAGCCTATACATATATTGTGATCCTTCATCTCACATCGAAATAATAAGTAAATGTTTCATATATAAGAATAAACTTAGGTACTCATAGTAAACTCGGGATATCCTTTTTGGCGCAGTAAGAACAATATTAAATAGTTAATTGTAGGTGCTGCTAGATCCATTTTTCATATTTGAAATCCATTCAAAACACCTCGTGCCATAAAACAAAAACTCATGTATGTATGGTAGACACATATGCTCTTTCACTACATAGATTATTCTCCACACAAATATGCTACTATTTGTCTTCCTATCCCCAAATGGTTCTTTCCCTATACATTTAGGCAAAAAAAAAAAAAAAAAAAAAAGAAGAAAAAATGGTTCTTTCCCAATTATCCTTTCCAAGTTTTCTATGCAGCCCTCGTTTTCTATATTCAATACTTAATGAATGACTCATTTAAAACATGGAAAATAATAAAAAAATTTACTACAACTGATTGGTCCACGAAGAAATAAGTTGGGATAGTGACTTTACATATAGCTTCTTGAGGTCACCTATCTTGAATGGGTGGACTTTTTAAGTATTTCTTAAAATGATCATACTTTTTTAAATTACTCCGTATTTGGTCCTCTTTTTTGAAAGTATTTCTAAATCTGGTTTTGACTCATTCACAAAATGAGTCATTCCGGATCTCACCGACAAATTTTTTTTTTTCTCTTTCCTCTCCTTCTCTCTCCTCCTCTTTCCCTCTACAATTCACATCGTTTCTTTTTTTTTCTTCTTCTTATTTCTAACTGTAATATATATATATATTTTTTAATACTATGACTCATTCCGGGAATGAGTCATAGATCTTAAATTTCAGATCCCTTTTAAACTCAAATGAACTTCACTTTCTCTCCAAAATTTCTCTCCAAATTTGTTCTCTCAAGATCTATCCAAGGAATTTCAATCACATATTGTAAGTATAACTAACAAATCTTAACATTTTATTTAATTACGTAATATATATCATCTCTTTATATGACTTATTTTAATATTTTTTAGGGTTTATGACTCAAGTTGAGCAAATCTTGACTTTTATTTTATTGAAAATATGAATTTTTCCTGTACATATCAATTATTTATGGTTGATTGTATTATATTTAGATTTTTAGGTAGTGATTTCTTTAGAGTTTTGGGTTTTTTATTTGTGTTTATTTGTGTATTTAATTACATAATATATATCATCTCTTTATATGACTTATTTTAATTTTTTTTAGGATTTATGACTCAAGTTGGGCGAATCTTGACTTTTATTGTATTTTTAGTGAATTTTTCTTGTACATATCAATTATTATGGTTGATTGTATTATATTTAGATTTTTAGGTGGTGATTTCTTTAGATTTAGGGTTTTTTATTTGTGTTTATAAAGAAACATTATATATGGAAAATTTTAATATATTGATTTTTTTCTGTAATTTTTAGATGGCATTGTTGGAGCAACCAATTAGACTAAATTTCTTTTGGGATTCTAGTATTCTTTACGATGGAAATGAAAATCCATATTTTGAAGGGTTAGCAAAAAAATCATGGGTGTTTAGGAGACAAGTGTCTTATTATGATATTGTTTTGGAATATATATCGAATTGATGTGTTTTTTTCTATTATATTTTGGTTTATATGTTGAATTGCATTGTTGTTGTGTTGTAAAAATGAGTCGTAGCATTATTTAGTCCAAATTTTATTTTAGGCAGAGAAGAATGCATGACTCATTCTCTATACGAGTCATAGAATTCTCTACTGTCAAAAATTTCATCTCGGGCAGAGAAGAGTGCTATGACTGATTCTCTGTACGAGTCATAGAATTCTCAATTGTCAAAATTTTCATTTTGGGCAGAGGAGAGTGCTATGACTCATTCTCTGTACGAGTCATAGAATTCTCAACTCTTAAAAATTTTATTTTGGGCAGAGGAGAGTGCTATGACTCATTCTCTGTACGAGCCATAGAATTCTCTACTATCAAAATTTTCATTTTTGGTAGAGGAAAGTGTTATGACTCATTCTCTCGGCAGAGGCAGTCTTAGAATTCTCAATTGTCAAAAATTTCATTTTGGGCAGAGGAGAGTGCTATGACTCATTCTTTGTACGAGTCATAGAATTCTCAATTGTCAAAAATTTTATTTTTGAGAGAAAGTGAAGTTCATTTGAGTTTAAAATAGATCTGAATTTAAGAACTATGACTCATTCTCGAATGAGTCATAGTATTAAAATATATTTATATATATATATATATATATATATTACAGCTAGAAATAAAAAAAAAAAAAGAAGAAACGGCGTGAATTAGACGGAAAGAGGAGGAGAGAGAAGGAGAAGAAAAAAAAAAATTTGTCGGTGAGACCTAGAATGACTCATTCACAAAATGAATCAAAGCCAAATTGAAAAATAGTTTAAAAAATAAGTTCAAACAGAAATTCAAACACAAAGTGATTTAAAAAAGTAAGGGCATTGGAAAATCACTCTATCTATCCATTAACTAAGACCAATTTTATCCTTTTACCTCCCACTATATCTCTCTCTCTCTCTCTCTCTCTCTATATATATATATATATATATATATATATATTATATATATATTTATTGTCTTGAGAATTTTACAATTTTATCTTTTTAACGTATTTCTTTTTTGTTAGACCTTCCGATATTCGAAATCATCACGATTCCGACTAATTCGGATTTAGTCCTAGTTGCACTTCGGAGTCTAACTCTTACACGAGGGAAGGCTGACCCCGACTCTTAAATGGCGCTCACAGTGAGTGTCGAACCTTCAACCTCTTGTAATATTTACAATGCGCTTTTCTATTTTGCCAAGCCAAGAGCTTCTTTTTAACCTATTTCTATATGTACAGGATCTTTTTAACCTATTTTTTACTTTTAATATGTCTCAAACTTATAATTCTTTTTTATCATATATGAGACTGCTACTAATTAGGGAACAATTTCATCATTCTAATTGTATGTAAAGATTTTGTTCTTTATTAAATAATTTATAAAAGCATATATATATATATTTATATATTATATAAACATATGCATTATTTCATTAAGTTACCATATACAATTATGCTTTTTCTTCTTTTTTTCATTTTTTTTTTTAAAAAAAGGGTTAAAAATACTAAATAACAACAAAAAAGAAAAAAAGAAGTGTGATTGTGGAGACTTTTTGTGTCAAATTATTGTTGAGTAGGTACAAAGAGAGTGAAAAAACAAAAGGAGATGACGAAAATTAAGGCTTTGGTACACATCTAAGGGGATTACTGTTTGCAGAAGAAGAAAAAAAACTGTCAGATCTCTATCCACCACTTTTGGGGGGTTTACTAGATTTATATACATATATATATATATATATATATATATATATATATATATATATATAATTTTGACTTTTAAAATAAAAATAATTTGAAGATTAAAAAGTGGAAACAAATTATAGCTACAGATAAAAAAATATAAGGATCCGACAAAAAAATACAGTAGGACTCATATATATATATATATTATACTCCAATGGATATATATTGTTGATGATATGGTAAGAGTTAGCTAGAATATAAGTATTTTATCTATTTTATTAGTTTGAAGTCTTTTGAGAAGGTGCTCAAAAATAAAATCGTAAAGGCTTATACTCAAAACGGATAATTTTATACTAATGTTTAACGTTAAAGTGAGTTGGTAACCAACAAGATGAATGAAGGTGGCATATATATATATATGTATATATTCAACATTATTCCACACACATCCATCAAAAAAAAAAAAAAAAAAAAAAAACATTATTCCACACACGTAGGGGAAGAGATTCCACCGCTCAACCAATCAACATTCTCGTTTAATTCTTTATGGTCCCAAATTAATGTGGATGGATGTTTTTGATCAGTCTTCCTCACTTCCTTCCTTCCTTCCTTCCTTTTCTTTATATGTATTATTTTGACCTTCCAAGAAAGTGAAAGAAAATACCATTATTAAAGCCTCTACCTACAATATATATATATATATATATATATATATATATATATATATATACATACACACATATCTATATCTATATATATATATTTACGTAGTACCGAGATATGATGACAGAGATGAGGAATGCGGAGGAGGAGATAATTAGTAATGCAGTGATGAAGTCAAGATTCAAGAAGGTTTGTGTGTTTTGTGGAAGTAGTTCTGGCAAAAAAAATTGCTATAGAGATGCTGCTCTTGAACTTGGCCAGGAACTGGTACATACATACATAATATATATATATATATAGTACTCTGTATAATTTCTTTTTTCTGTAATTGTGGTCCATATATATATATATATATTTGCATGCTAATTATAATATGATGAAGGTTGCAAGAAACTTGGACTTAGTTTATGGCGGGGGAAGCATTGGTTTAATGGGATTAGTTTCTCAAGCAGTTCATCGTGGAGGAAGACATGTCTTAGGGTATGTATGTATGTATGTATATATATACACATATATGTATGTATGTATTCTTCTTCTTTTGGCAATATAACTTTCTTGATTCTGACTACTTTTTTTTTTTTTTTTTTTTCATAATTTGTTCTTGAAGAGTGATTCCAAGAACCCTGATGCAAAAAGAGGTAACTTAACTAACTTCATCAAATTTTACTTCTCGAAGTTTAATATAATATAATATAATATATATTATATATATATATATATAGTATTCTTGTTATACTAATAAGACGAATACATAGAAAATATGCCGATAATGTTTAATGTGTGGAAGCAGATGAATACTCCAAATTATATTTTTGAGCAATTATTAAACAGTAATATCATTAATTTTGTGTTTGCACAGTTAACTGGAGAAACAGTAGGAGAGGTACGAGCAGTAGGAAGCATGCATCAAAGGAAAGCTGAAATGGCCAGCCAATCTGACTGTTTCATTGCCCTACCAGGTGCATATACATACATATATATACATACATATATACATATATATATATATATATATATATATATATATATATATATATATATATTTATGCCCAACCCCAACACCTACCCCTACCCCTACCCCTACCCCTCATGCATGTCTTCTTTTTTTGTTTTTTTGATGAATAAATGCATGTGTTCTTTTCTTAATACCATACAAATCAAATCAATGTCTTTCTATGATGGTATATGTTTTTTTTTTTTTTTTCATATGTAATCATAATTATGCTGCTGAAATTCTTTATGTGTATAATTTATATATATATATATATATATATATATGTTTGTATATATATCTTACATGTTCAACATATTCCATAATTAAACAGGAGGCTATGGAACCTTGGAAGAGTTATTGGAAGTCATAACTTGGGCCCAACTGGGGATTCACGACAAACCTGTAAAGTCTCTTCATCCATATATGTTCTTTCTCTAAGTGTAATTAGGGTGAAGTATATACGAGATTATGAGTTTAATATTTATTATAAATGTTACGTAAAAAGTCAGAGTGAGATACTCTTTAAAAAAAGAGTTAAATTTTATTGGTACAACCTGAATTGAATCTAAATTAATAAATATAGTGATTTTAGATATCAATTGGTTTAACAAAAAAAAAAAAATTTACAAAGTGCTCATTTCATTTTCTACCTCCCCTCTTTTCTTCTTTCACCCACCGAACCTCAAGACTTGTTGGTCAAAGTAGAAGGAGTTTGGCTCCCTATCCGCAAGGTCTCGAGTTCGAATTTTGCCTATGGAGAGACAGATGTAGGGAGATCTTCCAACCAATAGGGATCCAACACGGTTCGACTCCAGTTTAGTTGGGGCCCAAAATGGCTATCAAACACGGATAAATTACCAAAAAAACTTCACTCACCGAAATTTACTTTTTTTTAAAATTTATTTTTTTATTTATATTTTTGTTTTCTAATATTAAGGTTGGTTTGCTGAACGTGGATGGCTACTACAACTATCTATTAACATTCATAGACAAGGCAGTCGAAGATGGCTTTATTATGCCTTCTCAACGCCACATTATAGTTTCTGCATCAAATGCTAAAGAACTCATCCAAAAACTTGAGGTACTACTCATCATAATATATATATATATATATATATGTGTATTTGTGATATTCCGTCTCACATAAAAAAGATAAGTGAATGAGTAATGATATATAAGAATGAGTCTAGGTGCTTATAGTCAACTCGGGTATCCATTTTGGTGTAGTGATGACAATACCAAGTAGTTGACCGTAGGTACTGTCAGACCTATAGTCGTGGCACAGGTTTACAGGTCCAAATTATGACAGTATATATGTATATGCTTCAACTATTGTACAATCACTCGATTATGTTAGAAATCCTAATTTTCCAACAAATGATAAACCTCTAAGATTATATTAATGCACACATAATATATATCATTTTGTATTAGTAGAGGACCTTTGTGTATATATATATATATATGTATGTATATGTAAAACTTTATTAATAACTTTTAATTGAAATTAGGGTTTATTTCGATTGCCTTATCTAATCATCAACGTATAATTTTTTTTTTTGGGCTAAAAAATAAAGGCTAAGTCTATTTTGTTTTTGTTTATTGTTCATAAATTATTTTTATTATATATTGTTTTTCCAATATATACATATTATTATATATTTATATATATATTGTGTGTGAAAATTAAGGAGTACGTGCCGGTGCACGATGAAGTGGTGGCGAAAGCAAGGTGGGAAGTCGAACAAATGGAGATGAACACATCTTTACAAAGTGAAATAGCTCGTTAGCTAGCTTATTGTTGAGTTGACATAAGAAAAAAAGAAAAAGTTATGAACCTATATGTTGTAATTAGCTAGATAGGGTTCCTACTTTTTTGGGGTTTGAAATATGTTTATATATATATATATATATATATATATATATATATGTTGTACTTAAATTGCTTATGGAATTTTCAAAAGTAGTTTAAAAGAAATAAAATTCAGTTTGGATACGTAAAGGTTTGGGAAAGACGTATTTTGAATGTTACATAAAGTTAAGAGCTCGACACTTATTGAATATTATGTAAGAGTTAGACTTTACGAATATAACTTTTCTATTTTGCTTAGGGCACGAAATGTCTTAGATGGATCACAAACTATGAAATAATACATTTAAGTCAATCAACATCTAGACTAATTCTCCGTTTGAGCCGAATTGATTCCGTGCAGGAGGAAGTCATGACCTCAAACTTTAAACAACTTCATATATACTTTACAAATACAACTTTAACGTCAAAATCTAAATGAATTAAAACAATAATTTCGAATATCAAATCATCTAATTTTAAATTTTAATATAAAAAAAATAGGTAAAAAGGGAAAATGTCATTTTCTTTTTGTTCTTTCTTTTTTTTTTTGTATTCCAAATTTGTTTGGAAGAGTATTGGAAAAGTAATAATAAAGAACAAGAAAGAAAAACCAAACTAAAAGCAGCCTTTTTGAGTCTCCTCACTTCTCTACGCATGACTGGTTTTCCTATTCTCTCTTTTCCTTTTTTCTTTTTGGTTTTCACGTGTTATTCTTTTATTCACGATAATATATCGAATGATAACAATCTTATTTATAACTATAAAATATCATAGATTTGAATCACGTTAAAAAAAAATATATATATTGCTTGAAAGTAATATCTTGTTTCATATGAAAAATAGATAAAAATGTGTATAATATTATATAAAAATAATTAGCTTGAAATTCATATATTTTGATTTAATTATAATTATATATATATATATATATATATATATATTTTATACCCACTTGGGGTGTTTGGTGTCTCCACCTTATTTGATGAGACTAATACGGACTCGGCTTGCGGAACGCTCGCAGAGTTTAACTCTTATTCGAGGGTAAGGGCCTGACCCAAAGCTTTTTTTTTTTAAAAATGGCGCTAACGGGATTCGAAACCTTGACTATTCGTCCTGGATGAGACATTAAGATTCCGCATACCAACTTCCTCAAGCTACCGGTTATATATATATATATATTTTTTTTGGTAGTTTATATGCAAGAAGGGATAATATTAATTGTACAAACCAACTATAGCTAAAAAGATGGTGGGGTGGGTAAGGATAAGTTCACAGTATGATAAAAGTCAGTGAGAGAGTGACTTATGATGTGTCCTAACAGAGAATAATGAGTGGCCTATATATAGATATATATATATATATATATATGTATATATACACTGCATCAATCCCCAATGAATATTCAAAGGAATATTGGTTGAATTAGTCCATGTATTCTTCTATGTGTTTTTTATAATTTACTTTTTAATTTTTCTAAAAGTAAATTTGACATGCTAAATTCATAAATTACGAGTAATTAGTGGAATTAATTTTATTTTAATTTGTTTCTTAAAAATAAATGATGATATAATCTTTAAAGAAAAAAAAAATGCACAACCATATATATATATATATATATATATACATACATGATGAGTACGTCCAGCCGATTCCTCGTGGCTTCTTTCTGGAATTTTCTTATGTCGTTTCTTTTTGTGGATATATACTATGTACTACTTTGGGTTTGGTTTCTTGGTGATTATGATGCCTTCCATTGCTGGGAGTCCTTTTTAAAAAACTATATTGTTTTTTTTCCAGAGGCGGTAAGTGAAGTTGTCTTGTTCGACCTGCTAATGACGTGTACTCAAAGTTAGATTTAATCCATCCTGAAGACGTCGTCTTGAAGTGAGATTGTGTGTCTCGATGGCATGGTCATACAGAATGAGGTACGCATCACTTTCAAGATCGTACTTAATAATATGACGCATTTAATGTCCCGACAAGGTGATGACAAAAGTACCATGCATTCATTGTGCATACTCTGCTTACGCTGACAAATCAGAAGATCCTTTTTAGGTGTCTTGGCATGATTCAGTAAGTTGGGAGTATATGATGTATATTCTTACCCGATCAATTCATTATCGGATAATTTCATTCTCCCGTCATTCGGAGCAAGAAGGCTAATCTCTTTCAAAACGAAGTGTTTGTTTATTATTTTTAAAGAATTATTTACATATATTAAAAAGATTAATATGACAAATTTATATTTATGAGCATTAAAGATAATGTAGTGAAAAAAAAGATCTTTTTGGTCAAGAAACAACATCCAACATCCGACTTAAATATCGTTAACTTGAATATTTTAATCGATTTAATGATAAAATGTTGTAGATAGAGTTATATTTTTAAAAATTTAAATAATGGAATATATATATATATATATATATATATGTATGTATGAATGTATGAATGTATGAATATTGTGCCACCAATAAATCACATTTAAGTAAATGGAAAAAAATAAAATCAATTATGCAGAGAAAACTGATCGAGATCCACACGGGTGGAAAATGATGGCATCTTCCAGGCAATGCCATTACATGAGTTCCAATTCCACATGAACTTGAAAACATATGGAATCTTGACAGCCATTAATGGTGTTCCTTGCCAAGGAATCCCCCAACAATCACACACACACACACACACATACATATATATATATATATATATTATTTATATAGCTATGCATGCATGCTTAAGAAGGATTGTGTATCCAAGTAAATAATTGAGAACTCTGGCGCCTCTGCATTTGCAACCTCCACGTTATTATTATAATTATATAATATATATATATATATATATAGGTCCTCCACGTTCATGGACACACAAGCAACTAATTGAAAGATATATATATATATATATATATATATATATATATATATATATAATATACCGGTAATGGATCAAGATTCCTTGTGTTTCCCGGCCAGCATTTCTCATGATATCAAAATTAATTTTTCTTTCACTCCCATGCAATAATATTACTCTATTTTATTCATAAAACAGAAAAACCGGAACATATCGATACATTTAGCATTAACTCTTGCATGCATGCATGCAGCAGAGATCCGACAGTGATCAGACAAATCCTGGACACAGCCTAATTAAGAACCCTAATAATATTTATAACTTATAAGCAGTTGCCAATACAATGAGAGATATTCCTTTTGTTCCCTCTTTAACTCTCATAAATATATATATATATATATATATATATATATATATATTGTATTATATATATACACTCTCTTTTCCCAAATCAAAGAAATTAAAACAATGACAACCTCAAACTTTAACCATGCATGCTCATTCAATATAGCTTGCTTTCTTCGTCTTCTTCATCTCACCCCTTTATTACAAGCATTCAGCAGCAATTAGACAGGTCAAGGTCTTCATCATCTGAAGGCATATCAAGAACTATGAGGCTGACAGCAGAAATCACGTAATAGAAATTTAGACTTTATTTAGACATATTTCAGATGTGGGACGACAGAGGAAGCATACTAAGAAGAAAAAGGCAACGGGATGGTGTTGAAATGAAGGCAGAGAGACAGCAGAGAAGAAAGATTACTGAGAAAAAAGTTGACTGCCTTTGGTTTACCTGATCAAGGAAGTTCAAGAAGCTATTTTTCAATGTTAAAAGTCCACTTTATCCTTCATTAATTCTGATGATCACCACCTAAAATCAGGTCTTTCTAGTTACCATGCATCCATCTCAAGATTGTTGAAACCTAATAAGAAAGCATTTTGTGATCATGTGAAGGAGAATTATCAGATTCTACTGCTGGAATTAATTCTACAGAAGCTGCAGGAAGTTGATGAATTATATTTTCGAGTTCGACCCAAGTTGAATGCACATATTTTAACTGAAAATGATTTTATTCTAGTTCTTATATAGTGCTCTAAGTATAAAACTTGTGATGTCGTCTAATATTCACAATGTCATTCACAAAACCTTAAGCTGATGAATTATTACTTTGCCGCCAGAAGAAGGCTAACCAATTAGAGAAAGAAGACAATCATCATCTGGAAATTATGCGAAATCTCCAAGAAGGGCTACAAGAAATAGACCTAATTAGAATTCAATTTAGTGATTAATACATGCCAAAATTTAGTGATTTCAATTTATTTTTTCAGAATCTTATTATCTTCAAATCAAAGCTAATAATGGAAAAGAAGATGATACATATTTCAATACTAATGAATTGATTATACTTCAAAATCATGTAGCTAGCTTAGAGATGGTTCATCATAGATTAATTAATAGTTCAAATTTCAAGAATTGCCTCAATTTGACTTAGATGACAAGTCATTCCAACATTTAGATGAAATTAAGTACTTAAACACCAACTTGCATGATCAACTAGACATAAATGTTGGAAAACTTCATAGCATATAACTATTTTAGTGGATCTCAAATCTCTCAAGGCTGTCAATATTCCATTTGTTCATCAGCATGAAATATAATATTCTTGGAAAATTAAAGACAAAAGCTCAAAGCATTATAAAGAAATCTCTATGTCACAACTTGGTTCCACGATATCACGATGCAACTGTTGATCAAGAAGTACTCATAATCAACTATTTGATAATTGTTCTTATTATGTTAAAATGATATGTAAAGATGACAATGGATATTTATACCCTTTGTATTATGCATACGAACCCACAACACAACTATGAGTCTCAAAGCACTCAATATCAACTACTTGATAATGATAATTCAGACAGATTTTATATGTGGAATTGAGATATCATACTCTACAACTTGTGGATCTCATAATTTTAAATTTTGAGTCAATGGTTTCTCTAATAATTAAGAGCCATTAATGGTGCCAATAACACTCGTGTAACCAAATTATTCTTTATATGTGTGTATATATATAGACAACCTGATCTTCAAATTTGGAATACAGATGGTCAGTACCTATCATTGCTAGGCATACTGTTGGAGGATCCACAACATGACAGCTAAATGAAGTTAGAGAATTGAAAAGGTAGCACATGGTATTTTCTTTGCCATTCTCTCAATGATATATATATATAGATATAGATATAAGAAGCACAAGAACTCATCCAGTGCGTAGTTGACACAACAAAAGAAGAGATCATAGAACTTTCTCTCTTTTTCTTAAAGAAAAAACAATGGCTTCCTCTTCTACATCATCTAACAAAACCAGTTTCCATACACGTTCAGTAAGTTTGCCATCCAGAGCTCATCCTCAGATTACAAGTCTAGAAGATCAATTGAGTAGGCTGAGGTCATCAACCACAGCATCCACATCATCATCAGTATGCCAAAACTTAGGTCTTCTCAATGAGTTGTACCAGAGTTTTGATGACTTTCTTCAATTGCAGCATTCTCAACAGTACAGTCCCCAACAAGTTGAGAAATCTTTGGATGGATCTGTCAAACTGTTGGATATCTGCAGCATGACTAAGGAAGCTCTGTTGATCACAAAAGAAAGCTTACAAAATCTTGAATCATCTCTTAGAAGAAGAAGAACAGGAAATAGTGAATCATCAGTTCTACTACATAACTTTCAAGATTCAAGGAAAAATGTGAAAGGAATAGTGAACAAGTGTTCCAAGAATTTAAGCAAAATGGAGATCCAATTAGGAAAAAATAATGATTTTCTTGAAGAAGTTGAAGCAGTTAGCCTTCCAATTCTTCAGTCAATCTTATCATTTGTGTATGGCTCCGATGCAACAAAATCATCATCACTATTTTCCAAGCTAATAATCCCATCAAAACAAACAAGAAAGCAAGGAGGAGAAGTAATGGAGAAGATTGATCAAGCTTTTGAAGTACTTAAAGGACAGAAGAAGAATACCGAAGAAACAATAGAATTGCATAGTGTTGAGTTGATCATTCAAGAACTTGAAGAAGGATTAGATTTCCTTTTTAGAAGATTACTCAAGTCAAGAGTTTCCCTTCTCAACCTACTCAATCACTAGCTTTTGATTACAATAGAAAATTTTTATATTTGTACAAAGTTAGCAATCTCAAAATCAATATATATACAAATTATACATATACTTTTCATTGATCACTCCTTGGCTTTTTACTCTCCATGAATATTTTTTCAATTTATGATCAAGACTATTAGACTTAGAACTATGTTCCAAAGTGGATACTTGATGGATGCTATTTTAGCATGCAAACCAAGAATGGTGAATGATGTCAATCTAATGAACCACATCTAGGAAATCTGTCAAATGGATCAGAATTGACATGAGAATTTAAGAAAGAATCAAATTGATCATTTGATTATCAACTAAATTTTTTTTTTTTTCATGAGTAAAATTGATTATCAATATACTAAATGTTTTAGTTTGATTTCAACATAAAGATTTAAAAAATAACTGAATGTAAGAATTCTCCTACCCATAATTTTTTTCAAAAAAAATTTAATTAATTTTGAAATTATGGCAAATTCTTACAACATTTTCAAATCTTTTAATATAAAAGTGGTGAAAATTCCATCTTGAGAAGCAAACCTAATTAAATTGATTATTTTTTATTATATATGCACATATATATATATATATATATGTTGGAACATTTTCAAAATATTATAATAGTTCGTTCTCTGGTTCAATGAATCAAAACTCGGAAGAGTTTGATTCCGAAAGGATATCTATTAAAGATAATATATTATTTTAAATAATAAATTATCCGAAACGATATGTTTATCGGAGGGTATATATCTTTATCTAAAAGATATATTGTATGTCTTTTATATCTATATATATTGTTGATATAGATAAGCGGAATGATATGAATATCAACAATATGAATAACATACTATCAAAGTTCCGCATAACCTCAAACACTCTCCTAGTTATTTATCTTCATTGTATCATAAAGGCGGATTGTATATGACAAATATTGTCTTTAGGAAAGTGGCATGTGATACACGCCTTGAAGCCGGTTCTGTTTATTGTTCTTACATTTCTTTATGTCCTATTTTTCTCCAACAATCTAAAGGCAATATTTGCAAATAAGAACAATAGTGTCAAGGATGGAAAGTTATATCGGATGACGAAAGTTAAAAGCTTTGAAGGAGAATTAGTGGATTCCGGAAGAAATATCCATATCAAAGAGGTAAATTAAAAGTTGAGAATCGGTAAACAAAGGTAATGTAAATAATTATTTGAAAAATGGTTACTGTTAAATATATTGGATAATTAAAATGTCATATTCCTAAGAGTCATTCTAAAAGGAAATTGATAGTAGTCTTGATTGATCGGAAAGTTGAATAAAAAGCAGAGTGGTATCATTGTTGAAATATGCAAAGTAAATGCATATGTAATATGAAATTTGAATCTATATTCTGCTATAGTTACTTAGAGATTTATTCTCTGTTATAATTATAGATTATGTGCAATAAACAATAATCTAACGATTTATTTACAAAGTCTTAACAAGAAAGATTGTAAATAAAGATTAAAAGGGATGATTTAAAGCCTACTTCATCAAATTACCCATGACAGAACCTCTACTTGACGTTGGTACTACGCCAAGTCTCAAGTTCAAAGAGTAAAAGTATGTCATTAGTGTAATTGCAAGCATTATGTTTTATTTATTTTTCATCCCAAGGTTGATTAATGCTTGGTATCTGCATTGAAAGGAGGGTGAATTTTAAATTCTTAATGAATCTATAAGACAACTTGTCAAAGGAAGATAAAGACAAGAAAATTTGTCAAAGTGCCATAGATGCGGGGTACTTGATATAGATTCACCTATATGAGTGTGAAGTTAGTCACTTCAAAGAATTCAAAGGCTTTATTCTATACACTCATGAAGGATACGGACACAAGACTATAAACCGTGTCATTCAATTTGAGCAGTGTTTGATGTAATAAGTTTTATGTGTGATTGTATCTACAATATATCAATAAAGACATTTGGTTCAAAGTTTTTACTACCAATTTGTTTAGATATATTGTATTGATCTTTCACTAAGTAAAGGTTCAAATCGCAAGATACCTTTATTTATGCATATAACTTACATAATTTTTGTGAATGTTTATTTTGAAAATGGTGGGGGATTGTTGGAACATTTTCAAAATATTATAATAGTTCCGATAGTGGTTCTCTGGTTCAATGAATCAAAACTCGGAAGAGTTTGATTCCGAAAGGATATCTATTAAAGATAATATATTATTTTAAATAATAAATTAACCGAAAAGATATGTTTATCGGAGGGATATATCTTTATCTAAAAGATATATTGTATGTCTTTTATATCTATATATATTGTTGATATAGATAAAGCGGAATGATATGAATATCAACAATATGAATAACATACTATCAAAGTTCTGCATAACCTCAAACACTCTTCTAGTTATTTATCTTCATTGTATCCTAAAGGCAGATTGTATAAGACAAATATTGTCTTTAGGAAAGTGACATCCGATACACGCCTTGAAGCCGTTCTGTTTATTGTTCTTACATTTCTTTATGTCCAATTTTTCTCCAACAATATAATATATATATATATATATATATTTCTCCTCCATGTTCATGCACACGAGCAACCAATTGAAAATACCAACTAATGGATCGAGAGATTCCTTCTGTTCCCTTTCCAGCATTTCTCATGATAC
Organism: Cynanchum wilfordii; assembly: GCA_025388415.1. Lineage (NCBI taxonomy): Eukaryota > Viridiplantae > Streptophyta > Magnoliopsida > Gentianales > Apocynaceae > Cynanchum > Cynanchum wilfordii. The sequence continues at coordinate 274,153 of JAHSUH010000783.1, read as the reverse complement.
CGAAATTTCTTCCTCACCCCAAGCAATATTGCTCTATTTTATGCATGCGTGAAACAAACAACCGGCATATAATAAGGCTTCAACTAGGGTTGATAATCGATATAGTGGTTGTATATATATATATATATTGATATATTTAGCAATAACTCTTGGATGCATGGAAGCAGGCAGAGATCCGACAGTGATCACACAAAACCCGCTGGACATAAACTAAGAACCCTAATAATAATAAGCAGTTGCCAAGTCGATGAGAGAGATTCCTTTTGTTCCCTTTCACTTTCATATATACATATATGTATGTATATATATATATATATATATATATATAGTTACGGAGGTAGAGCTTGGCTTTCCACATCTCCAAAGGTGGCCAAGACCTCAGGCATTTCATGATATTAATTCTCTCTTCTGCTAATCAAAGAAATTAAAACGATAGCAAACTAAACCTCTAGCCATGCATGCTCGTTCAAGTATCAGCATGAAATAAAATCAACTAGCAGCTTTGAGGACTTCAAATGATCGAAGGAAAATCAATCTGCAGCAACCAAAACCACCTTGACGGGATAACAAGGTGGTAGTTCGATTGACATGTTTCTCCTTACTTATATAAGTGTGTTTACCTAGTTTTCTTGTCATGTAAGAAGTTATGAGTTTGACTCATGACTTTGAAAGGCGTATTCAGTCATGTGTTGCAGTTTTAGGAGTTTGTTTGGACAATGATGTACTTTAGATTCCATTGATCTCTCTCGCTCACCTCTTGAGAAAATAATAGACGATCAAGATGTCTTGGATGGATCTCTAAGGCTTTTGAAAATTTTGGAACAACTAGAGACATTTATTCATAGTTGAAAGTGATTATTATTTAGGAACTCGGTTCATCCTAAGAAGAAGGAAGATTGATATAAAACAATTAATTTGTATCATTTAAACTTTTAAAGCACGTAGCATTTTAATTCTATGTAACATGTATCATAATCGTAGATTATGAGTTCGAATTTCTTATATTATTGATCAATTTATTAATTGTTATACATGTATTGAGCTTTGTTGATGACAAATTGTAATCAATCCACACGTGGGAGGACATGTTAAAAAGATAAATTTGACCTCTCTATTAGCTTAACCTTAAAAAAAAATCTAGTACAAATGCAAAATCTCTAGAAGATCAACGAATTTTAATATTAATGAATTGATTACACTTCAAGATCAAATTTCTACTAATTCTTGGACATTTGATTAACTTATTAAATGTGATGTGAGGGTCCAACATTTTGATGAAATTAAGTACCATATATATAGACATACATGTTGGAAAACTTCACAGCATATATAACTATGTTAGTGGATCTCAAATCTCTCAAGGCTGTCAATATTCCATTTGTTCATCATCTGACTAAAATGTAGCCAACATGAAATATAATAAAACCCGTGTGGATCTGATCATATTTTCAAATTTCGAGTTCTCCAATAATTAAGAGCCATTATTAATGGTACCAATGACACTCGTGTTCGTGTAACCTAATTCTTTATATATATATATATATATATATGTAGGTAGCATGATCTTCAAATTCGGAGTACAGACCCTCAGTACCTATCATTTTTAGGCATAGTGTTGGAAGATCCACAACATGACAGCCAAATGAAGTTGGAGAGATGAAAAGGTAGCACATGGTATTTTCTTTGCCATTCTCTCAATGATATATATATATATATATATATATATATATATATATATAAGAAGCACAAGGAACTCTATCAGTAGTTGACACAACAACAGAAGAAGAGATCATAGAACTTTCACTCTCTTTTTTCTTAAAGAAAAAACAATGGCTTCCTCTTCTACATCATCTAACAAAACAAGTTTCCATACACGTTCAATCAGTTTACCATCAAGAGCTCATCCTCAGATTACAAGTCTTGAGGATCAGTTGAGCAGGCTGAGATCATCAACCACAGCATCCACATCATCATCAGTATGCCAAAACTTAGGTCTTCTCAATGAGTTGTACCAGAGTTTTGATGAATTTCTTCAATTGCCACATTCTCAACAGTATAGTCCCCAACAAGTAGAGAAATCTTTGGATGGATCTGTCAAACTGTTGGATATCTGCAGTATGACTAAAGAAGCTTTGCTCATCACAAAAGAAAGCTTGCAAAATCTTGAATCATCACTCAGAAGAAGACGAACCGGAATTAGTGAATCATCAGTAGTACTACAAAACTTTCAAGATTCAAGGAAAAATGTGAAAAGAATAGTTACCAGGTGTTCCAAGAATTTGAGCAAAATGGAGATCCAATCAGAGAAAAATAGTCATTTGCTTGAAGAAGTTGAAACAGCTAGCCTTCCAATCATTCAGTCAATCTTATCTTTTGTGTTTGGCTCAGAGGCAACAAAATCATCATCACTATTTTACAAGCTAATAACAATCCCATCATCAAAACAAACGAGAAAGCAAGGAGGAGAAGTAATGGAGAAGATGGATCAAGCTTTCAAAGTACTTAAAGGACAGAAGAAGAATACAGAAGAAACAATAGAATTGCAAAGTGCTGAGTTGATCATTCAAGAACTTGAAGAAGGATTAGATTTCCTTTTTAGGCGATTACTCAAGTCCAGAGTTTCCCTTCTCAACCTACTCAATCACTAGTTTTTTATTACAATAGAAAATTTTTGTATTTGTACAAAGTTATAGCAATCTCACAATCAATATATATATACAAATTATACATATACTTTTCATTGATCACTCTTTCGCTTTTTCCTCTCTATGAATATTTTTCACATTTCTAATCAATTTCAAATGTTCATTATTTCCAAAACATTAATGTTCATTATTATCTCCTGCGGTGACAAGTAAAACACGATGGAAGTAAATAAAATCTAAAATGTGTATCCCACTTCATCTTTATCAATTTCCATATATCCATGAAGGACAGCATTTCTGAGTTAGTTAGGTCAAACCCAATTTTGTTGCTTATCTTGCACACGCACAATTAATAATTGAAAATCTGCACGAGCGGATCAAGATTCCTCTTGCTTCCCCAGCAACCAGCATGGTATGCACATTTCCATCTTTCTCCATATATATGCGATGCTTCATATATATATATATTTTGCTCCTCAATATGTATAGCCGCCTCAATCGCCTTCTCTTGCGGTGATGAAAATGATATATATATATATATATATAACAGGTTCATATATATATATATATATGCATACATGCATGGTTGTATATATAAAATAATTTTGTTAGCACAAATCCTGAGATATCTCTTGCGCTGGAAATCAAAGTTCTGGGGTCTGAAATTTATGAGACAAAACCTCAGACACGGCGAAAATTTTTAACACATATATTACCCATGTATATTTATAGTGAGATAATCTAATTCCATTTGTTTGTTTTCTTGGCTTCATATATATATATATATATATAAAATATTAAAACTTATGTTAAAGATTGTGACCCAAATTTCGCCATGTATTGGCTCAAAAAATTGGAAACACAACTTAGTGAAAATTTATTTTGGAAATATATTTTATGGTTTCAATTTTTAGTTTAGAACTATCTTATAAAATTTTGATTATAGAGTTTTTCCCTGCCTAAGGTTTTCGCGTTAAATCTCATGTTCATCTTATAACTTTCTTTTGATTTGTAATTTTGTAACATCTTCTTAAGATGAGTTCAGGTTTTGTTAAAGATGAAAAAGGACAATGCATGATTTAATCGAGCCCAATCAGATAAAGAGAAGGTAATTGAACGAGAATGGTTAGAAAGTTTTGAGCTTAAAATTATTAAGGGTGCTTAACCTACTGGAAATAATGAACATTTGAAATTTATCATAAATGTGAAAAATATTCATAGAGAGGAAAAAGCCAAGGAGTGATCAATGAAAAGTATATGTGTAATTTTGTATATATATATTGATTGTGAGATTGCTAACTTTGTACAAATACAAAAATTTCACTGTAATCAAAAGCTAGTGATTGAGTAAGTTGAGAACGGAAACTCTGGACTTGAGTAATCGCCTAAAAAGACAATCTAATCCTTCTTCAAGTTCTTGAATGATCAACTCAACACTTTGCAATTCTATTGTTTCTTCTGTATTTTTTTTAAGTACTTCAAAAGCTTTATCCATCTTCTCCATTACTTCTCCTCCTTGCTTTCTTGTTTGTTTTGATGGGATTATTAGCTTGGAAAACAGTGATGATGATTTTGTTGCCTCTGTGCCATACACAAAAGATAAGATTGACTGAATAATTGGAAGGCTAACTTCTTCAAGAAAATGGTTATTTTTCCCTAATTGGATCTCCATTTTGCTCAAATTCTTGGCACACCTGCTCACTATTCTTTTCACATTTTTTCTTGAATCTTGAAAGTTTTGTAGCAGTACTGATGATTCACTACTTCCTGTTCTTCTTCTTCTAAGTGATGATTCAAGATTTTTCAAGCTTTCTTTTGTGATGAGCAAAGCTTCCTTAGTCATGCTGCAGATATCCAACAGTTTTACAGATCCATCCAAAGATTTCTCTACTTGTTGGGGACAATACTGTTGAGAATGTTGCAATTGAAGAAAGTCATCAAAACTCTGGTACAAGTCATTGAGAAGACCTAAGTTTTGGCACACTGATGATGATGATGTGGATGCTGTAGTTGATGATCTCAGCCTGCTCAACTGATCCTCAAGACTTGTGATCTGAGGATGAGCTCTGGATGGTAAACTGATTGAACGTGTATGGCAACTGATTTTGTTAGTTGATGTAGATGAGGAAGCCATTTTTTCCCTTTTTTCCTTAAGCAAAAGAGAAAGAAAGTTCTATATCTTTTTCTTCTATATATTGTGTCAACTATTGGATGCCAGATTAGGAGCTCCTTGTGCTTCTTATATATTATCATTGAGAATATGGCAAACAAAAGACCATGTGATACCTTTTCTATTCTCCAACTTCATTTTGCTGTCATGTTGTGGATCTTCCAACAGTATGCCTAAAAATGATAGGTACTGAGGGTCTGAGATCATGCTATCTATATATACATATAAATTAGGTTATATTCTGTGGATCTTTCTGTATTATATGCCGGTTGTTTGTTTCACGAATGCATAAAATATAGCAATATTATTGCATGTAGTGAGGGAGAAATTTTGGTATTATGAGAAATGCTGGCCGGGAAACAGAAGGAATCTCTCGATCCATTACCGGCCAGTTGGTATTTTCAATTGTTTGCTCCATCATCTGCATGATCTACTCTTATAGTAGATCTTAGATTTTTAATTATAAGTCAATGATTTCTCCAAAAATTAATTAAAAGCAATTGGTGTCAATGACACTCGTGTAACCTAATTTATATATATATATATATATATATATATATATATATATATATATATATATATATATATATATATATATATATATATGATAGCATGATCTTCAAATTCGGAATACAGACCCGCAGTACCTATCATTGTTAGACATACTGTTGGAAGATCCACAACATGACAGCCAAATGAAGTTGGAGAGGACAATGGAAAGGTTGCACATGGTCTTCTTTTTCCATTCTCTCAATGATATATATAAGAAGCACAAGGAACTCTTAATCTGGCATCAAATAGTTGACACAATAAAAGAAGAAGAAAAAGAGATCATAGAACTTTCTCTCTCTTTTGCTTAAAGAAAAACAATGGCTTCCTCTTCTACATCAGCTGATAAAACCAGTTTCCATACACGTTCAATCAGTTTACCATCAAGAGCTCATCTTCAGATTACAAGTCTTGAGGATCAGTTGAGCAGGCTGAGGTCATCAACCACAGCATCCACATCATCATCATCATCATCATCATCAGTATGCCAAAACTTAGGTCTTCTCAATGATTTATACCAGAGTTTTGATGATTTTCTTCAATTGCAACATTCTCAACAGTACTGTCCCCAACAAGTAGAGAAATCTTTGGATGGATCAGTCAAACTGTTGGATATCTGCAGCATGACTAAGGAAGCTTTGTTGATCGCAAAAGAAAGCTTGCAAAATCTTGAATCATCACTTAGAAGAAGAAGAACAGGAAGTAGTGAATCATCAGTACTGCTACAAAACTTTCAAGATTCAAGGAAAAATGTGAAAAGAATTGTCAGCAGGTGTTCCAAGAATTTGAGCAAAATGGAGATCCAATTAGGGAAAAATAATGATTTGCTTGAAGAAGTTGAAGCAGCTAGCCTTCCAATCATTCAATCAATCTTATCTTTTGTATATGGCTCAGAGGCAACAAAATCATCATCACTACTTTCCAAGCTAATAACAATCTCATCATCAAAACAAACGAGAAAGCAAGGAGAAGTAATGGAGAAGATGGATCAAGCTTTAGAAGTACTTAAAGGAAAGAAGAAGAATACGGAAGAAACATTAGAATTGCAAAGTGTTGAGTTGACCATTCAAGAACTTGAAGAAGGATTAGATTGCCTTTTTAGGCGATTACTCAAGTCTAGAGTTTCCCTTCTTAACTTACTCAATCACTAGCTTTTGATTACAATGGAATTTTGTATTTGTACAAAGTTATAGCAATCTCACATTCAATATATATACAAATTAAACATACATTTTTTCATTGATCACTCCTGGCCTTTTTCCTCTCCATGATTATTTTCACATTTATGATCAATTTCAAATGCTCATTACTTTCATATTAACATTAAGGTTTAATTATAATTAGACACTTTTTGTGTGGAACTACTAATTTGAGATGAGTCTGGTATTTGAGCATGATATAACCTAGTTGAGAGCTCTACCATAATATATATATCATATTGTGTGTGCTACTGTTGGATTGTAATAAGGAATGATAGAATGGATCCCTGCTTTGTCAATGTATGAGCCATATTGAATGCCATATTCACATTTATACATACACTTTTGGGACTTAGTACTATGTTCTAAATAATATGATGTCCATCATACATGCATATCAAAACTTAAATAAACCTAAACCTTAGCATGCTTATATGAAAAAGTTCTCTAGGTAAAGATTTTGTAAAGGGGCAGCAATCAATCATATCAGGTGTAGAGCATGCTTAAGGACAACTTGACCTTTCCCATTGATATCATGAATGAAATGATATCAAATCTCTCTATGTGTTTTGTCTTTCCATGGTACTTAGGATTCTTGATATATGCTATTGCACCAGTGTTGTCACAATAAATCACAACTGTCTCATTTGCTCGAGTTGTTACACTCAATTGCTGTACAAGAAATCGCCTCAACCAATGGCCTCTTGTACTGCATCAGTACAAGCAACATATTATGATTCCATTATAGAAAGAGAAACATGAGCTTGCTTCTTGCTACACTATCTCGACCTCCCAAAATTAAAGATTAAATAGTGAAGTTTTTTTTTTTTTTTTTTTTTAGCATTATAACCGTGATGTTATTATGAAAGTAATGAACATTTGAAATTGTTCATAAATGTGAAAAATATTCATGGAGAGAAAAAGCCAAGGAGTGATCGATGAAAAGTATATGTATAATTTGTATATATATTGATTGAAAGATTGCTAACTTTGTACAAATACAAAAATTCCATTGTAATCAAAATCTAGTGATTGAGTAAGTTGAGAAGGGAAACTCTGGACTTGAGTAATCGCCTAAAAAGACAATCTAATCCTTCTTCAAGTTCTTGAATGATCAACTCAACACTTTGCAATTCTATTGTTTCTTCTGTATTTTTTTTAAGTACTTCAAAAGCTTGATCCATCTTCTCCATTACTTCTCCTTGCTTTCTCGTTTGTTTTGATGATGGGATTGTTATTAGCTTGGAAAGTAGTGATGATGATTTTGTTGCCTCTGAGCCATACACAAAAGATAAGATTGACTGAAGAATTTGAAGGCTAACTGCTTCAACTTCTTCAAGAAAATGGTTATTTTTGCCAAATTGGATCTCCATTTTGCTCAAATTCTTGGCACACCTGCTCACTATTCTTTTCACATTTTTCCTTGAATCTTGAAAGTTTTGTAGTAGTACTGATGATTCACTACTTCCTGTTCTTCTTCTTCTAAGTGATGATTCAAGATTTTGCAAGCTTTCTTTTGTGATCAACAAAGCTTCCTTAGTCATGCTGCAGATATCCAACAGTTTGACAGATCCATCCAAAGATTTCTCTACTTGTTTGGGACTGTACTGTTGAGAATGTGGAAATTGAAGAAAGTCATCAAAATTCTGGTGCAAGTCATTGAGAAGACTTAAGTTTTGGCATACTGATGATGATGATGATGAAGATGTGGATGCTGTGGTTGATGATCTCAGCCTACTCAACTGATCTTCTAGACTTGTAATCCGAGGAGGAGCTCTTGATGGTAAACTGATTGAACGTGTATGGCAACTGATTTTGTTAGCTGATGTAGAAGAGGAAGCCATTGTTTTTCTTTAAGCAAAAGAAAGAGAAAGTTCTATGATCTCTTTGTTGGAAAATATAAGAACTTTCACACTTTTGCAACACAAATTTCCGGAAATTTGAACACTCAAAACTGATTTTTCAAGCAAATTCTCAATCCTTTTTCTCTTATTTCTTAGCTTATTTTACATTGCATATGTGAGGGGTATTTATACTAACATCAAATGAATCTAAACCATACAACACATCATCTAAATACTATACACATATACTCCCTTTTTACCTACAAATACACCTACCACCATGAGGTGTACACTTATCTATCTACCCAATACACCTCAACCCCATGAGGTGTATAATTTCTAGAACAAGTTTAATTTTCAACACTCCCCTTTAAACTTGTTTTACGATGCCGAGCAAATTTCTCAATCTGACAAAATCTTCTTGCTTGAGCGGTTTAGTGAATATGTCGGCAATTTGATCTTTTGTTTTCACGTACTCGAGTTGTACATCTTTTTTTTGATGCACTCCCTTATATAGTGAAAGCGGATATCAATGTGTTTGCTTCGATCATGGAACACCGGATTCTTGGCTAATGCAATAGCTGACTTGTTGTCGACACAAATTTTGATTGGATCCTTTTGTGTCATACTTAGTTCCTTCAACAAGTTTCTCGGCCAACTGCATGGCAAACACATGAAGTAGCTACATATTATCGCTTCACAACTGGATAGTGTGACAATCGGTTGTTTTTTTGGCCTCCACGTAAAAGCAGTGTCACCCATGAAAAACCAAATTCGGATGTGCTTTTACGATCATCTATATCTCCACCACAGTCACTATCGGTATATCCTACAAGCTTGTATTGATTAGAAACCCGAGTATAACAAGCCAATATCAATTGTACCTTTGATGTAGCGTAGGATTCTCTTAGCATTCTTGAAATGGGTGGTTGTCGGATTTTCCATGTATCGACTCACAAGTCCAACGGCAAAAAGAATGTCGGGTCTTGTGCACGTTAAATACCGTAAGCTTCCAACTAAACTCTTGAAGAATGTTGGATCTATTCTTTCACCTTTATCATGCTTGGATAACTTGACTCCAAATTCCACCGGGGTGCTTATCGGCTTGCAATCGTTCATTTTGAACTTCTTGAGTATCTCTGTTGCATAGCTTTCTTGGGAGATGAATATGCCTTCTTCCTTTTGCTTGACTTCAATACCGAGATAGTATGCCATTAGCCCGATGTCGGTCATTTCAAACTCTTGAGTCATCACTTTCTTGAATTCATCAAACATCCTTGGATTACTTCCTGTGAAGATGAGATCATCTACGTACAGACACACGATCAAAATTTCTCCATCTTTGATTTTGACATAGAGAGCATGTTCATAGGGACACTTGGTGAAGTTGTTTTTAATAAAGTACTTGTCGATGCGGTTATTCCACGCTCTTGGTGCTTGCTTCAATCCATAGAGAGCTTTCTTCAATTTCAACACCTTGTCTTTGTTATCTTTGACTTCGTAGCCTGATGGTTGCTTGAATGTAGACTTCTTCTTCAAGGACTCCATTTAGGAAAGCAGATTTTACATCCATTTGATGTATTTTCCACTTGTTTTGAGCTGCCAATGAAATGATTAGTCTAATAGTCTCTAATCGAGCAACAAGTGCGAATACCTCATCATAGTCAATTCCAGCTTTTTGACTATAACCTTTTGCTACAAGCCTTGCCTTATGCTTTTCGATTTCTCCCTTAGCATTTCTCTTTGTCTTGTACACCCATTTGACACCAATTGCCTTGTGCCTTTTGGGAAGTGAGGCGAGTTCCCATGTGTCACTTTTCTTGATGGCACTGATTTCTTCATCCATCGATCGCGTCTCTCCACTTTTTCTCTTGTGCAGCTTCTTGAAAGCTCACTGGTTCACAATTGGCAAAAAGACAAAATAATGTAAGGTTATCTTGTCGTTCGGTTACCTCATAGAGATCTTGAAGACTTCGTGTACGTGGCTCATTTCTTTCATCTTGGCTTCCACTTGATGATGACAAAGGTGTTGAGTCTCCTTGAGTGGTTGATGTTGGTGAAGTAAGTGGAATTGTTGGCTCTTGTTGAGTTTCTTCAGACTGTTCTATTTGTGTCAGCTGATCTTCAAACAGAGGAGAGAAATTGAAGTCATCTATATGAGATCCAAAATCCCATAGTCCTTCTTCGTTAAACATCACATCTCGACTTATCACAACCTTCTTATTGTTCGGATTGAACAACTTGTAGCCTTTAGAATTTGTGCCATAGCCGATGAAGATGAAACTTTCGCTTTTATCATCAAGCTTTGTTCTTTTCTCATCTGGAATATGAACATGGGCTATGCTTCCAAAGACTCTAAGGTGAGAGATGCCAAGCTTTCTTCCACTCCATGCTTCCTGCGGTGTCTTTCCCCAAACACTTTTTGTTGGAGATCGGTTGGATAAGTAAACGAACAGGCAACGGTGCTCGCCCAAAGCTCCTTGGGCGGTTTCTTGCTTTGAGCATGCTTCGAGCCATGTTGAGGATTGTTCTGTTCTTCCTTTCTACCACACCATTTTGTTGGGGGGATCTAGGAACCGTCATTGGTCTACGAATTCCATTTACTTCACAGAACTCTTGAAACTCCTTGGAAGTAAATTCTCCACCTCGGTCGGATCTCATGGCCTTAATCTTGTGGTCACTCTCTTTTTCAACAATGGCTTTGAACTTCTTGAATACTCCAAAGACTTGATTTGCGTTTCAAGAAGTATACCCAAGTTTTTCTTGAAAAATCATCAATGAATAGAAGAAAATAGTTACTGTTACCGTGAGATCTTGGCTTGATAGGACCGCACACGTCGGTATGGATTAGCTCGAGTGGCTTTTTGGCTCTTGACTCGACTCCTTTGGGGAAGCTTTTCCTGAATTGCTTCCCGAGTAAACACCCTTCACACAGTTGATCGGGATGTTTGATGCTTGGTAGTCCCTTCACCATCTCCTTCTTAGATAGCAGTTCTAACCCTCCAAAATTTAGATGCCCAAATCGAAGATGCCAAAGCCACGATGTATCTTTGTAACAAGCTTTAAGACACTTTGCAACATCGTTTTGAATATTCAAAGGAAACATTCTATTCTTTGACATCTGCACCTTGATAATTAAATCTCCTTCGCCATCTCTTATACAAAGACTACAATTTTTCATTTGAATATCATAGCCTTTTTCTAAGAGTTGACCCAAACTCAAGATGTTGCTTTTCATATTAGGCACATAGTAGACATTTGAAATAAACTGATGTCTCTCATCTTTTAAACGGATAAGAATGTTACCTCTTCCTTTCACTGCTATTGTGGAATCATCTCCAAACGAAATATTTCCACTTATTGACTCGTTTAGCTCCACAAACATGTCTTTTCTTCCACACATGTGATTGCTTGCACCTACTGTCAAGATACCAGGAATTTGCTTGGCCGTCATCAATCTCTTTTCGTGCTAGAAGAAGAGTTTCTTTATCATCGGTCTCTTCCTTCATGTAGTTGGTGTCTCCTCGACTCTATTGTTGGGAGATCTACATTCCGAAGCATAATGTCCAAACTTCGACAATTATAGCACCGAATTTGAGATTTGTCATACCTTGAGTTTGGATTGCCTCTTCCACGGCCTCGTGTTGAACTTTCTCCTTTCTCATAGTTGTTGTTGGAATTGTTATTGTTGTAATTCCAACCTCGTCCACGATAGCGATTTCCGCCTCGTCCACGGCCTCTACCTCGGCCTCGGCCTCGTTGGTTTCTATCATTCCCAACACTTTCTTCTTTCTCCTTAGGATTGAATTGCATATTAAGGAGTTGCTCCACAATCCCTTGCTTCTTTTTATGCTTTTCTTCATATGCTTGTAATGATCCATTGAGTTCATCAATGGTCATTTCTTCCAAATCTTTTGTTTCCTCAATTGTTACGACGATGTGCTCGAATTTTGGATCTAACGAGCGAAGTATTTTTTCCATAATTCTCACATCGTCTAACTTTTCACCATTTCTTTTTAATTGATTAGAAACAGCTACTACTCTTGAGAAGTAATCTATAATAGACTCGGATGCTTTCATATGTAAGGATTCAAACTCACCTCTTAATGTTTGGAGACGAATCTTCTTCACTTTTTGGCTCCTTTGTAAGAGGTTTGCAACTTCTCCCATGCTTGCTTAGCGAAAGTTGCACTCGAGATCTTTTCAAAACCATCATCATCTAATGCTTGATAGATGAGGTAGAGAGCTTTCTTGTCTCTCTTTCTTGAATCCTTCAAAATTGTATTTTGCTCTTGTGTAAGAGCAGCTTCATTTTTCGGCCGCTAAAGCCTTTCTCTATGACATCCCAAACATCGTGTGCTCCAAGGAGAGCCTTCATCTTGATACTCCAATTGTCATAATTGTTGTTGTTGAGAGTCGGGACTTGGAAGGATGCCACACTATTTGCCATATTGCTCAATATATAGAGAATTTGAAAATTTCGATTGCACGGATAGATCCGAACGTCGAAAAATTTCAAGAGGATTGGTTGAAAAAATTCGACCCTTTTTTTGTCAACTGGTCAAAGTCAATGGATTGGTCAATGCTCAAAGTCAATGGCTTGGTCAACGGGCAGGTGGCTCGGTCAACTTAGCTCAACTCGGCTGGACTCGGTTCCAACTCGGCTGACTCGGCTGAACTCGGTGAGTGGACTCGGTTTCTGCGGCAAACTTCGGAGGCTACTGGCGGCTCGTCTGAACTCGGATCGGAGCGATTTTGGTGGCGTCAGATTCCTCTCGTCGAGAGCTTCGAGTTAATATGAAATACTGTATATTTCCAGCTATGCTCTGATACCAATTTTTTGGAAAATATAAGAACTTTCACACTTTTGCAACACAAATTTCCAGAAATTTGAACACTCAAAACTGATTTTTCAAGCAAATTCTCAATCCTTTTTCTCTTATTTCTTAGCTTATTTTACATTGCATATGTGAGGGGTATTTATACTAACATCAAATGAATCTAAACCATACAACACATCATCTAAATACCATACACATATACTCCCTTTTTACCTACAAATACACCTACCACCATGAGGTGTACACTTATCTATCTACCCAATACACCTCAACCCCATGAGGTGTATAATTTCTAGAACAAGTTTAATTTTCAACACTCTTCTTCTTCTACTTCTTCTATTGTGTCAAATATTTGATGCCAGATTCAGAGTTCCTTGTGCTTCTTATATACATATATCATTGAGAGAATGGAAAAAGAAGACCATGTGCAACCTTTCCATCCACCTCTCCAACTTCATTTGGCTGTCATGTTGTGGATCTTCCAACAGTATGCCTAACAATGATAAGTACTGACCATCTGTATTCCAAGTTTTAAGATCATATTGTCAATATATATATTTAGGTTACACGAGTGTCATTGGCACCATTAATGGCTCTTAATTATTAGAGAACTCATTGACTCAAAATTTGAAAATATGATCAGATCCACACGGGTTTTATTATATTTCATGTTGGCTACATTTTAGTCAGATGATGAACAAATGGAATATTGACAGCCTTGAGAGATTTGAGATCCACTAACATAGTTATATATGCTGTGAAGTTTTCCAACATGTATGTCTATATATATGGTACTTAATTTCATCAAAATGTTGGACCCTCACATCACATTTAATAAGTTAATTAAATGTCCAAGAATTAGTAGAAATTTGATCTTGAAGTGTAATCAATTCATTAATTTCCTAATGTTCTTGTTGATGATCTATAATAGAACTTCCAACACTTGTACCCCATTTTAGAGATTTTGCATTTGTTTGTACTAGAACTTTCAACGTGTGGACTAATCATAATTTTTCAATAAGGTCCAACATATATATATAATAATCAATAAATTGATTAATAATATTAGGGATTCGAACTCATTATCTATTGTTTCTATACTATATCAAATAATGTTAAATTGTTGAGAGCTTTAAATTACTATATAGCTTAATTGTCTTTTTTCACAATCTTTCTTCTTCTTCTTCTTCTTCATTTCAACACCACTGCATTTTCTTCTTCATCGATCATCTTCTTAGAGATGAATCGTGTTCCCAAATAATCATCTTTTTCAATTGTGAATAAATATCTCTAACTGTTTCACAAATGTCTAAAAGCCTAACACAGATCCATTCAAGACATCTCGGTTGTCTAATATTATCTCATGGGTGTAAGAGAGATCAGTGGGAGCAGAATTACATCATTGTCCTAATACTCATACATGTTTCTGAGATCATTTTCTAAGCGAGTCAAACTTAGGACGTCCAACTTGATAAGCTAGGTAGACATAAAGAGAGCCACACTAATTGATCAAGCTACCACCTTGATCTCCAATCAATGGTGGTTTTGGCTGCTTCCTTCATATGAATTCCTCAACATGTCCAACTTCTATTCAACGCTTGCAAGAAGTAGATGAGATGAAGAAGAAGGCAAGCTATTTGAACGAGCATGCATGGCTTGAGGAAACAAGTCTTGGCCACCTTTGGAGATGTGGAAATCCAAGCTCTGCTTCCGTAAAACACACACGCACACACACACACACATATATATACACAACCACCACTTTTTGATCATCGTGCCGGAGTTGAAGCCTTATTATATGCCGGTTGTTTGTTTCATGCATGAATAAAATAGAGCAAAATTGCTTGGGGTGAGGAGAGAAATTTCGGTATCATGAAAAATGCTGGCCGGGGAACAGAAGGAAGGTATTTTCAATTGTTTGCTCGTGTGCATGAACGTGGAGGAAAACATATATACATATAATACAAAATAATCAGTTTAATTAGGGTTGCTTCTCAAGATGGGAATTTCACCACTATTATAATAAAAAGGTTTGAAAATGTTGTAAAAATTTGCCATAATTTCAAAATTTTATAAAATAAAATAAAATAAATTATGGAGAGGACAGTATAGTTGGTAGAGTTAGTTATTTCAGATTATAGAGATAACATCACTCTAACTCTTACAATATCTATCAAAGTCGTAATCTTGTGAAATATTTACAATGTGTTTTTTCATTATATAATGTCAAAAGTTTAGAGTTAATTATTTTAATTATTTGACAATGTACCAAAAATATATTTTGTATTTAAAGCCATTTTATATTTCATCTAAAAATTTTATATATTTTAGATATGAGAATGAGGGTAGCACAAGTTTAAATGTCATACTAGAAATTGCAAATGATCATAAAGTACAAGACTAAGAAATAAATTGATTTATATATGAAGTAATTAATTCTTTATGTTCAAATCAAACATTTAGCATTTTAATAATCACTCACGAAAAAAATGAAGTTGAATTTTGATAATCACTCATGAAAAACACTAATCTCAAAAGTCTAGTGCCATTTAATTAAGTTTTAATTATGCTCATGAAGAGATACCCTTATTCAACAAAGGCATAAATAACATGGTGTCCATCATATATGCATATCAAAATTTAAGTAAACCTAACCTGGTAGCTTGGGGTAGTTGATGTGCGGACTCTTAATGCATTCCTCCAGGGCGGATGGTCGAGGTTTCGAATCCCCCTGGGTTGGTTAGCGTCATGTTAAAAAGCTCCGGGTCAGGCTCTCACCCTCGAGTAAGAGTTGAACTCTACGAGCACTCCGCAGGTCGAGTCCAGATTAGTCTCACCAAAGGTGGGGACACCGGGCGTCCCAAGTGGGTATAAAAAAAAAAAGAATTTAAGTAAACCTAAACCACTAACATATTTCTAGAAAACCTCTCTAGGTAAAGGTTTTGTAAAAGGGTTAGTGATCATATATATATATATATGTAATACCTCGTCTCATATTGAAATGAGAAATGAATGTGTAATGGTATACAAGAATAGACTTAGGTATTCATAGTCAATTCATGGTATCTTTTTGATATAGTGAGGACAATACTAAGTAATTGATTGTAGGGCATGTTAGGCCATTAATGAACCTTTGAAATTGATCATAAATTTGAAAAATATTCATGGAGAGGAAAAAGTCAAGGAGTGACCAATGAAAAGTTTATGTATAATTTGTATATATATTGATTGTGAGATTGCTAACTTTGTACATATACAAAAATTTTCTATTGTAATAAAGCTAGTGATTGATTAGGTTTAGAAGGGAAACTCTGGACTTGAGTAATCTCCTAAAAAGACAATCTAATCCTTCTTCAAGTTCTTGAATGATCAACTCAACACTTTGCAATTCTATTGTTTCTTCTGTATTCTTTTTCTGTCCTTCAAGTACTTCGAAGGCTTGATCCATCTTCTCCATCACTTCTCCTTGCTTTCTTGTTTGGTTTTGATGGGATTATCATTAGCTTGGAAAGTAGTGATGATGATTTTGTTGCCTCTATGCCATAAACAAATGATAAAATTGATTGAATAATTGGAAGGGTAACTGCTTCAACTTCTTCAAGCAAATCATTGTTTTTGCCTAAATGGATCTCCATTTTGCTCAAATTCTTGGCACACCTGCTGACAATTCTTTTCACATTTTTCCTTGAATCTTGAAAGTTTTGTAGTAAAACTGATGATTCACTACTTCCTGTTCTTCTTCTTCTAAATGATGATTCAAGATTTTGCAAGTTTTCTTTTGTGATCAACAAAGCTTCCTTAGTCATATTGCAGATATCCAACAGTTTGACAGATCCATCCAAAGATTTCTCAACTTTTTGAGGACAGTACTGTTCATGAGAATGTTGCAATTGAAGAAAATCATCAAAACTCTGGTACAAATCATTGAGAAGACCTAAGTTTTGGCATACTGAAGATGATGTGGATGCTGTGGTTGATGATCTCAACCTACTCAACTGATCCTCAAGACTTGTGATCTGAGTATGTGCTCTTGATGGCAAACTTACTGAACGTGTATGGCAACTGATTTTGTTAGCTGATGTAGAACAGGAAGCCATTGTTTTTTCCTTAAGAAAAAGAGAAAGAAAGTTCTATGATCTCTTCTTCTTTTGTTGTGTCAACTATTGGATGAGTACCTTGTGCTTCATATACATATATATATATATATATATATATATATATATATATATATAAATCATTGAGAGAATGGCAAAGAAAATACCATGTGCTACCTTTTCATCTCTCCAACTTCATTTAGCTGTAATGTTGTGGATTGTCCAACAGTATGCCTAACAATGATAGGTACTGACCTTCTGTATTCAAAATTTGAAGATCATGCTGTCTATATATATATATATATAGATAGATATACATATATATAAATTAGGTTACACGAGTGTCATTAGCACCATTAATGGCTTGGAGAAACCATTGACTCAAATTTAAAAATCTAGATCCACACGGTTTAAGTGATTTTTACATCCTTACGTGCAACTAAACCATTATATATATATATATATATATATATATGCAATGTTATCTTCAATTTCGGAATGCAAACCTTGGAACCTATCATTTTAAGGCATGGTGTTGGCAGATCCACAACATGGCTAGCTGCTAGCTTTTGCTTCACCTAAATATATATATATACATACATATACAAGGAGAAAACAAGAAGTTTTGTATATGCACAAACAATCGAACATTTTGCAAGAAAGAGAAAAAATGGCTTCCTCTTCTATAGAAGTAGCAAATCTTGAAGAACAGTGTACAGACTCGGATCATCAGTCTATATATCCACATCAACATATAATCACACAAAATCGTAAATTAAAAAATAAAAAATAAAAACACAAATTTTAAAATAATAATAATAATAAATAAATAAAGTACAAGGGTGGAAGAATTTACTGTTATCCATATTTTATAAGGGTTTTAAATTCTTCATCAAGATAAAATAATAAAACTTCATAACAACAATGACTTCGACTAACAACTATTACACGGGGGAAGTGTGATATTTTATCCCACATCGAAAAATGATAAGTAAATGTATAATCATACATAAGAATGGATCTAAATAATTAACTCAGATTATCCTTTTGACGTAAGCGAGATAATATCAAATTCATAATCACAGTACAAAGTACGAGTTTGTGTGGCCGTGTCGTGATAGGAATGTCCCACACTCACTATTAAGTGACCAACATAGGTGTTAGACTTCACTATTGGGCTGGGCCCCTGGAGCTGATCCATTGGGCTTTCCTATCTGTAATTGTGATAGATCAAGAAGAAATGGCAGAGGAAAACAGAGGATTTTCTTTCTTTCTATGAAAGGGAAGAAAGAAAAAAAAAAAGGAAAAATCAAAGAAGATTTTTCTGGATAGCATTGAACACACGTAGAAGCAATCCAAGCAACTCTATAATATATGGTTTGTGTTGAGCCAAAAACCCACTTAATTTTTCTGCATAATTTTCTAAACCCATCACTCATATATATATATATATATATATACTTACATATTTCTGCTCCCAGAAATTCCTCAGAATTTAAATTGAGTATCAATTCATTTTCTTCTTCTTCTTCTGATTCTTCTGATTCTTCTGATCTAATTAATAGGTCACAGCCTACAAGTGAAGCAGTGCTGAATTGATTACAATGGCTTCCACAGCCAACCATCTGCTTTCCTCCAATTTCTTTGGTGCTCAACTCTTTCTTTCTCCTCCAACTCCCAAAACAACTAATAAATCTTTTCCAAGAAGATTTTTAGTCCCGCAATCGGTTCTGAATAGAAAAAACAATTCAAAATCCTTGAAGAATTTACCATCTCAGGCTACTTTAGCTGCTTTAATTGTTTCCTCTGTAACACCACAAGCTTTTGCAGAAGATAACGTTGTGAACCCTCCATCAATTCCGCCACAAGTGGTTCAAGTTGAGGCAGCCAAGCCCACTCCTGCGAATTCTTCTCCCTTTTCGCAAAATCTTATCTTGAATGCTCCAAAGCCCCAAGCTCAGTCTTCTGATCTTCCAGAGGGTTCCAATTGGCGATACAGCGAGTTCTTGAATGCAGTGAAGAAGGGGAAAGTGGAAAGAGTGAGGTTCAGTAAAGATGGAGCTGCCCTTCAGTTAACTGCCGTAGATGGCCGCAGAGCTACTGTCATTGTTCCCAATGACCCAGACTTAATCGACATTTTGGCCATGAATGGAGTTGATATTTCAGTTTCTGAAGGTGATTCTGGTAATGGGTTGTTTAATTTTATTGGGAATTTGATTTTCCCTTTCCTTGCTTTTGCTGGTCTCTTCTTTCTTTTCCGGCGGGCTCAGGGAGGTCCAGGCGGTCCCGGTGGCCTTGGTGGACCAATGGATTTCGGTCGTTCCAAGTCTAAGTTTCAGGAGGTTCCCGAGACTGGTGTGACATTTGCAGATGTTGCTGGAGCTGATCAGGCAAAATTGGAATTGCAAGAAGTTGTTGATTTCTTGAAAAACCCTGATAAGTACACTGCTTTGGGTGCAAAGATTCCAAAAGGGTGTCTTTTGGTTGGACCACCTGGTACTGGAAAGACCCTTTTAGCTAGAGCAGTTGCTGGTGAGGCCGGTGTGCCATTCTTTTCTTGTGCAGCTTCAGAGTTTGTGGAGCTTTTTGTGGGTGTTGGAGCTTCTAGAGTGAGGGATTTGTTTGAGAAGGCTAAGGCTAAGGCTCCTTGCATTGTATTTATTGATGAGATTGATGCTGTAGGAAGGCAGAGAGGAGCAGGTCTAGGCGGTGGAAATGATGAAAGAGAGCAAACTATCAATCAGCTTTTAACTGAAATGGATGGCTTCTCTGGGAATTCAGGAGTCATTGTTTTGGCAGCAACAAACAGGCCAGATGTCCTTGATTCTGCATTGTTGAGGCCAGGCAGGTTTGATAGACAAGTCACTGTGGATAGGCCTGATGTTGCGGGCAGAGTCAAGATTCTTCAGGTTTGTTCAAATTTCTGCTCTTACCAATGATTTATTGTTCCTTGTTCTACTTGTTTGAGCTTTATTTCCAAAATGATTAGCAAATTTGTAAGTAGATGTGAAGTGGGAGAAGAAAGCATTTTTATGTCCTTATAGAACATATGCATTTTTTACATAGATTTCCTTCAGCAGAATTGTTGAGATTGCTTAAGCATCTCCAAGGAGAATGTCTTATAGTCTGCTTAGTTTCTTATTCCTCTACATTTGTTATCATGTTACTCGTGAATTATCTTCCTGCTGTGTGTGCAATATGTATAGTGCAATCTCCAAAGGCCATCCATACAATGTGTGCTTATTTGTATTTCAGGTGCACTCCAGAGGGAAGGCCCTTGCAAAGGATGTGGACTTTGAAAAGATTGCAAGGAGAACCCCTGGTTTCACCGGTGCTGATCTACAAAACCTCATGAATGAAGCTGCCATTCTTGCAGCTAGACGGGACCTTAAGGAAATAAGCAAAGATGAGATATCTGATGCTTTGGAGAGAATAATTGCAGGGCCAGAGAAGAAAAATGCTGTTGTATCAGATGAGAAGAAGAAGTTGGTTGCTTATCATGGTATAGTGAAAAGAAAATGCTCTCTCAATCATCTGTTTTAGTCATTTTTTATAGTGCTGGAGTGTTGTACAATGTGTTCATAACTTGCATTTTCAGAGGCTGGACATGCTTTGGTTGGTGCACTTATGCCCGAGTATGATCCTGTTGCCAAAATCTCGATCATTCCTCGTGGCCAAGCGGGTGGTCTTACTTTCTTTGCTCCAAGTGAAGAGAGGCTGGAGTCAGGACTATACAGCAGAAGTTACCTGGAGAACCAGATGGCTGTTGCCCTTGGTGGAAGGTTAGTCACTTGATCCATTGGTTTTTCTTTCCTTCTGCTAAACACCTGAATTTGTTTGAGGTATAGAAAAGGAATCCCACATTCTAGATAGTATCTGTTAGAGTGCATTTGTATCAAGCCGAGACAAGTGGTAAGTAGCTCGTGAATAGTACACGAGATTCAGAGTTCGACATTCGTTGTAAACATCATGTAAAGTTACACGTTGTAGGATCAATCCATGTTAAATATAAATTAGTTGGGTCAGTGGCTCTAGAAACCAGAGAGTCTAATCTAAATTAATTGAATCAGCATGATTTTGACTTCCCAAAGATGATACATAATGCTTGTGGCATTCCTTTTCTTTCTGAGATTACTGCTGCTAACTTCTAGAGTTAAAATGATAATTGAGAACCATACAAACTGGTAACATTTTGATTGTTTCTCACTCTTAGTCCTTGATAAGTTAGACAAGAGAGTGGCAGGGAGCCAGGGTCCAACCAGTTTGTAGTTCTTTACCCTCAAGAAAATGGCTAAAAAGCCATTGTTGTGTAAATTAAATGGATCTTGCTTCCTGTATTTTAGTGCAGACCATCTAAATATTTGGTGATCTGTTCATGCAGGGTTGCAGAAGAGGTTATATATGGAACAGAAAATGTTACTACAGGCGCATCAAATGACTTTATGCAAGTGTCTCGAGTAGCCAGACAAATGGTGGAAAGATTTGGTTTCAGCAAAAAGATTGGACAAATTGCTATTGGAGGACCAGGCGGCAATCCCTTCTTGGGACAACAGGTACTACTGATTCATTTCAAGCAAATTGTTTTCCCCAGATCCTGTTTTTCTGCAATTTATGCTTACTGGAAAAAACATATATACATATATAATAAAAATTATAATTGAATTATGCAGATGTCGTCGCAAAAGGACTACTCCATGGCTACAGCAGATATAGTGGATGCAGAAGTTAGAGAGCTGGTAGAGACGGCATATGCAAGAGCCAAGCATATAATCACAACCCACATCGACATTCTACACAAACTTGCTCAACTTTTAATGGAGAAAGAAACAGTCGATGGAGAAGAGTTCATGAGCCTTTTCATTGATGGCAAAGCTGAATTATACGTTTCATAATTCAAAACAACAACCTTTTAAGTCCATAAATTCTGTTGTGTATAAATTATAAACAAGAAAAAAGAACCAAGAAATTCGCCGTATTTACTGCAAAAGAGAACGAACATATATGTATGTATATCTCCCTCTCTCTCTCTATATTGTACATCTTGAATGGCAACCAAACTCCAAACCAAATGATTACATAAAACACATTGTAATGTAAACAACAATTGAATAAAGTCATGACTACAAAAAATCATAATAGTAACATTATGATCCTTTTCCACCTCGTTGTCTTTTCTCTTCAAGCATGGAAGCTTCGTTCAACATATCGGCGGCGTCTTTCTGCATGTCTAGTTTGGCAAGAGCAACTGCCTGCATATAGAATGCAGTAGACCAATCTGGGTATACGCATTGTGCTTGCATTGCATCTCTAAGGGCTGCATCTGGTTGGTCACACATGAGATAGCAAAGACTTCGCCTTGCATAAACTGTTGGAGAGATCATGGTTCCTACATCTACAAACTGTATACATTGCAGTCAGCATTGGAAGAATAACATGAAGTATGTATGTATAATATAGCAGATCAATTAAACGAGAAATGTGTACTGCAGCATACACATCAAGATCAAAATTATGAGTTCAAAGACCATGTACTAGAAAAAAAATTTCAGAGAAATGGCAAAGAATGCTCATGAGAATGAATAGTAGCCTAGTTGCAAACTGCACAGTAGGCATTTCAGATATGACTTCCCAATGAAGATTCAGAACAAAAAATCAATAAAAAGAATCCTAGAAGTACACACATAGTCGAAAGCAAGATGCAGAAGATAAGCTCCAAGACCCCTACTCTTTATTATAATCAAAAATTGTCTGAAGAATATATTTATTACCTGAGAATAACAATCAATAGCAGTCCTAAAATCTTTGTCACGGAAAGCCAAGTCTCCGCGCTTCCTTGCTTCCAGCATATCTCTCATTTGTTGAGTCCACTCTTGGAAAGATAACTACAAAGGGGCCCATGAACTTAGAATAAGAATCTTAGGGGAAAAATTAACTTTTGCATATTTAACTTCAGATGAATTACCTCATTGGTACCCTCATCATCTTTGTAATGTGTCGCAACCAAAATTTGATGGATTGCTGTGAGATCCATGCGTGAACAGGCATCACCCATTGGAGAAAGTGGATGTGGAGGTGTAGGTGGTGCTTCTTCATGTTTTGGGATTCCCAGCATCGCATAAGATGGCACCTGTCAGCAGGCATACATAACTAAGTTAAATAGAAATTTATAGAGCTGCATTAAAATAACATAAATCATGACCTCATATATCTCAAGATACAACTACTCTTTCTACACTTGTCCAAAACTGAATATTCATTCCTATAATTTTATCAAAATTCATATAATTCCCACCACAAGCCCTCAAGTAACTAGAAATGAAGCTAATATCTTGACAAACTCAAGTAAGGTAAAAAGATATTGTAAGTTATTGCTTCTAGTGGGGAGTAAGGCACTGGAAATGAAGTTTCAATAAACATAATCTGGAGGTGCAGCTACAGAGAAAGAGGTTTTTTAACCTGTCAAATAAGCTGGTCAAAATTGATGCAATAGAAAAGAGCATCAAGGAAACAAGAGATTGCATAAACCATAACAAGAAAATGTCACAAAAGTTTTAACTTACATCAGCTTTATTTTGCAAGGGTGACAGAGTAGAAACGAGATTCCTGGTGTTTGGTCGATCTCTAGGTTCATATTGCAAGCATTGCGAAGCAAGATCAAAAACTACTGTTGCCTCTTCACTTGAAAAGTTCCCTTCCAAATGTGAATCCATTAATAGAAGAATGTTTTTTCCCCGAATCATATCGAGTGCCTGAGAAGAAGATAATAGAGCATGATTAGCAAAATCACAGGAATCATGCACTGTCACTATTGTCCTGTACTTCATCTACTCCAACGAATTGACAAGTATTAGCAACTAATTCAATTAGGACATCCACTTTCTAGAATGTTTTCCAGATTTTCCGCACAAAACCTGCTTCTTTTCCGAACACAAGAATAGTCTCCACATCCAGAACCAAATTATACCCATAGTAAGCATGTCATGTAGGATACTTATAATATTGAAATGCTTGTATAATATTTCCATTTCACTCTTTTCTAAATACTGTGTGAGATGTGAGATTGCAAAAGAAGACTCAAAGATGAAGCGAAGTTGGTTATTATGGTGTGAGTCCTTAAGGATGATGCACCAAGCCTAATGAAACTTTACAAAGACATGAACGACTTGACTTACAAGTCTTTCAACCCAATTAAAAGCTCCATCTCGAGATTACTGAAGTTTAATTTTATCTTTCAAATTTTTAAACTCTGGAGATTCAGAAGGGAGTGAGATGCAACTCAATCTGCTTTTTCAATTGACACATCTATAGGCCCAACATCACCTCACAGAAATAATATATTCTTAGCAGTGCTTCCCACATTCTTCAATTCAATATGGCAATATAAATTTGAAATGTGCAGTACCTAAATATTTTTGAAGTACTTGATAATCATGGTGGACAAGGATACTTACATGACTAGGAGGGATGTGCTTTCCACTGAGAAGGTCCAACAAAACAGTTCCAAAGCTGAAAACAACACTTTCTGGAGTGACCCTACCTATAAAAGAGGAAAATTGTTCAAAGATCAACACCAGTAAAAGAAGCAGAGATTTCATACTAATATTTATTTAAGCACATTATCAACATACATTAAAAAATTCACAGCAACCCTCAATAAGTTGAAACATATAACTATTTCATAAGCAGAGAGGGAACGAATGATGTAATACAACTTCAGTTTTAGAAAAACACAAGGTTACAAAAGAAAAGGTTTAATCAGAATATTTCTTTAGATAACTAACTACCATTGCATGCACAAACTATCATCAGGACAAATCCAAACTCTCTCAATCATGAAGACTTTGTAGACAAGATTGAATTAATCAACTATGGTGCATCCTCATTAATCACAGCTACATCTTTTCAAAAGACATGGCATAGCATTTACAATTAATAAATTTAATTCTCTATGCAGAAAACTTGGTTTTCTTCTTATAAATTCCTCTAAAGCCCCAACCGGTTACTAATTAAACAAAACCAACGCTGAAGCATTTTCAAGATATGTGACTCGGCTTTTAAAATGAAGATAGCCAAACTAAATACTGAGAATTAAAATAAAAATTATATTAACATTCTAATCATCAAGGATACAGATTTAGGTTCTCTTGGGGATGCAGAAATTGCGCATAAGATCTTATAAGCTCAAATTCTAAATATTGCTCCCCTTAACTGAATCTTAGTGCTCCAGATAAGGAATAGAATGATATTTACAATCAGTCACCTGCGGTCATCATTTTGCCTTAGTTCTAAACATGAGAGTTTTAAGACATACAAGCATTATATTCCCTCCAAACTTCTCATTTCAAAATAGATTATGAACAAGTCAATGTTCACTTAATCCTTCTAATGCCATCTAATGTCTTGTATAATGCATTAAAAATAGAAAAATCTACTTTAATCAGACACAAAAATGAAACTGACACTTTCCTTACAAGTATGATTTTAAGGTGAGAAGTTCTGGTGCATGGTAACATAATGAAACCAAATATGAAAAGATACTTACCATTTCTTAAATACTCTGGAGGAGTATAAGCAAGATTAGTGCTGTAACTTTTACCATCCCTACTATTTTTCATTAGTCCAAAACAAGAGAGGCGCGGATCACCATTCTGCAAACAACATCCAGCATGTTAACATTCTGCTCCAATTAAAACCCAAATCTTTGTTAAATGTGGTCTGGAATGGATATACATTCATAAATTACAAAAAAGTGTCATGATGTTCTCCAAAAAGTGCAAAGGTCCAAAAGAATACCTCATCAAACAAAACTCTATATGCATTCAAATCATGGTACAGTGGTCGTCCCTCAGTACTGCAATAGTTCAATGCCTCAGCAATGTACAAAGCAACTCTTAAACGCATGGCCCACTCAAGAGTTTGATTTTCCCCTGGGAGAAAAGGGTAAAAGTTATATACTTGGAACATCATAAGAATTCAAAGAAATTAAGTTAAAAATTCAAAGCATTATGCTTGAATGAGTGGAGATTCAAAAACTCCGCACAGAAGCAAAACATGGGACATTAGAAGTAAAAACCAGTAGACACACAAAAGAAAGAATAAAAAGATAAAAATATTAAAGAAAAAGGTAAATGAAATCATCTCACCGGTTTCAAGTACAAAACAAAAAGATCAAGAAATGTCCACCAACCAACAGCAATTAATGGTGGACCAAGAAGTACCAGAGGACAGTATTCCTACAAAATTTCATAACTTTTTACACCATTGGACACTAGCATTGTTTCAAAGGACTTCTTAATGATAGAGGTAAAAAAAAAATCTAGAATATCCTCCATATATCCATCGTCCTTAAACAAAACACCTTTTACCCCTGGATTGCATATACCCTAAAAAATAATGCCTGTAAAACTGTTAACCCCTTCACCCATTTAAAACTGTAAAACACATGTATGCTGTAATATGGATTTTTCACATAGCTTAGAGAAGCAACAGAGCACAGCCAAAAAAAGGCATGAAAACTTTGTACTAAAAATTGAACAGGCAATAACAAAATAAGCCATTTGAATCAGACATACAGTGGAAAAGATGCTTCGCAAGTGTATCATTAGGCATGAATTCAGCAACCAGCAGCCTTTCATCGCCGTCACAGCAGTATCCTATTAAATTTGCCAGCCTCTTATGCCTCAATTTCCCAACACCCCGAGCTTCGTCCTTCAACACACAAACAATTAATGAAAATAATGAAAATCCCCAAAAGATTTTTCGGAAAAATAAAAACAATTAATTGGAAAAAAAAAAATTACCGCAAACTGTTTGGGGTCAGGCCAAGCCATTTTAGTGAACTTCTTAACGGCGATCCACCGACGATTCTGTAACCGGCCTTTATAGACAACATTTGGAGCTTTCTCTCCACTTTCAGAGACAATGAAATCAGAGCTAAAATTATTGGTAGCTTGTTTAAGGTCAGCCAGCAAGAACTCCGAGAAGGCATGAAGTCCTCCGTCACCAGCCGCACCGGCGGTACCGTTAGATGAACGAGGGTGATGACCCTGTCCGTAGTGAAGCTGATCCTTGTCGGCACTAGAATCCCTCAAAGCCGATGATTGACAACAACCCATAACTCAGAACTGAGTTGACTCAGCTCACAACCCAAAAAAAAAAAAAAAAAAAAAAAAAAAAAAAAAAACCACCCTCAAACCCCACTTCAGAAAAAGAAAACCAAAACAATAATAGCAGTTAAGAAACAGAAGACAACCCTCCTTTATCTCTTTAGTCAAGAAACACGCTACTTCTTCCTCTCTTTTCTCTCTCTACTGTAAAAAAAAATAAATAAACAAATATAATCAAATCTTTAGATAGAGAAAGAGAAAACCCAGAAAACAGCTAAGTTTATGCTTCTGTAAAGAAACAAAGAAAACCCCTCCTTCCAACTATAACCCTTCGTCCTCTAGTACTGTACAAAATAAATATATATATATATATATATATATATATTTAGAGAGAGAGAGAAATCTGACAAAAAATGCGTTCGTGTGGGTTTACAAAGGGATCTGAGGGATTAAAAAAATTACAAATTAAAAGTTGAAAGAAATGGAAGAAGCCCAAAAGCGGGGAAAAGAAAGGCAAAAGATGGAATTTTTTTTTGCCTTTAACCTCTTTTAATATACATACATACATATATATAATTTTCTCTTTTTTCCTTTTTTTACAGTGAGAGAGAGAGAGGGCGTCCCGTCTCTTCGACCACTGTTGTCTCCTCCCTCCCCTCCCTCCTTCTGTTATTGTTACTGTTTGCTTCTGCAGGGGAGTATAAGATGTGACAGGTAATGCTGGTGGTTGTTTATTTCAAATTTTACTGCAATAATGCTTCTTTTTTTTTAAATTCTAAATTTAGAACAATTTTTAAACAAATTGTCAACTTTTTCTCTTTTTTTTTCATCTTCAAAATTTGTCAATTCATTTTCTTGTTTGTCACATGTTATAAATTGCTTTTTACCAATTTTCCAATAGTTGTAGATATTAATTAGTGTAAATTCATCCGATGTTTTTAGAAGTCATTTTAAATCCAATTAATTTTGAATCGAGTCGTGTCAAATTTCTATCAGAGAAAAACTCTCTCTATATCCAATTAATCTTAAGTCGAGTCGTGTCGGATCCCTATTAGGAATAGACTCTCTCTATACTTATCACTTTGGATCTCTATTACGAGTAGACTCTCTCTAGTCTCAACTAATTAATCTTCAATCAAGTCGGTCTGAGCCTAATAGGGGAAGACTTTCCCTATTCTTATCACTTTGGGTCCCAAATAATCTTGAGTCGAATCGAGTAGTGTCGGATCTCTATTAAGAAAAGACTTTCTCTATACTTATCACTTTGGGTTCCAACTAATTAATTTTGAATCGAGTCTGTTTGATCCCTATTAAGGGAAGATTCTCTCTATACTTATCACTTTGGGTCCCAAATAATCTTGAGACGAGTCGTGTCATATCTCTATTAAGAAAAGACTTTCTCTATACTTATTATTTTGGGTTCTAACTAATTAATCTTAAATCGAGTCTGTTTGATCTCTATTAGGGAAAGACTCTCCCTATACTTATCACTTTGGTTCCAAGTAATCTTGAGTTGAGTTATATCAAATCCTTATTAGGGGAAGACCTTTTTTATACTTATTTATCATTAAACGAGATTCAAACTTGAGAGTTAGGTTAAAAAAAACCAAATTAGTTTAAGTTGAAATACAAATTGTTGGTATATAATATTAATATATATATATATATATGTGTGTGTGTGTGTGTGAGGTGTGTTAGAGGTGAAGTCCAATGTCAGCGGTACAGCCCAATTCATTTCCACGAAGCACTGTCCTCTCGTTTTTTTTTTTTTTTATACCCACTTGGGTGCCCGGTTTCCCACCTTATTTGGTGAGACTAATCCGGACTCGACCTACAAAGTGCTCGCAGACCCATAGCTTTTTTAACAATACGCTAACCACCCCAGAGGATTCGAAACATCGATCATCCGTTATGCAGGAAATATTAGGAGTCTGCGCATCAACTCATTTAAAACCGATTGCAACGCAATATAATATATACATACATATGTCTAGAAATAACAATTTTATTATGAAAATTTTTTATGATTTCGTGACCTAATTATTTACATTTTTTTATTTATCAATAAAATTTAATTTTAAATATTTTTTTTATTTCTCTAAATTAATCCGTTTAATTAAAATTCATCACTATTTTTTGACATACGGCCAATAATATATCTATTAAATTTAAAAAGTCTTTTGTCATCTTATATTTTTTGATACAATTATTATAATTAAATTTTTTTATTTTGAATTCGAGATATTCAAACATGAAAATTATTTGTTTTTATAGTTAAAAGGACGAGAAATGACAAAAATACCCTTTGGATTAATTTTGTAAAATTGTGGCTTTCACTTTTCACCACGGTGAAAATTTTATGAAAACACTGTCCAAACGTAAGCTAAGGTGTGAAAACAGTAGGAGAGAGAAAGAGAGAGAGCTGAGGTGTCATATTCTAGGTCCAACCGTATCCACACGCTAACTTTCTTAAGGCGTTCCATGTGGGCAATGGGGGCTCTCTTCTTTCCACACCGCACCCCCCCCCCCCCTTCTCACCTAATACTTTTTCTTCCAAATAATCCTTAGCATTCATTTTTCCCATTTTACCCCTGATCCCTCATTTTTCCTATTAATTTTTTTATATATAAAAAAGGAAAAAACATAAAATTAAAAGTTAATTTAATACTTTAAATTTAAAAATATCTCGATTGTAATATCTTATGTAACCATCAAGATGGTTGCCCAAGTGAAACTAGCTCTACACTCTCATACTAGAGATCTAGGGATCGAATTCGATTAAACGTTAGTAGACCCTCTATCTATGCGTATGGAAGGAGCAGTGGTCCTCTTGTCACCTTGGTGGGGTTATGGTGACTTAGATGAGTTTATTCCCGGGAGCCTAATCCCAATAGCGAATGGAACATTCTATAGCGTCGATGTGGTTCATTAGTTGGGGATGGAACCTAAGTTCTTCCGCCTCTTGCCTTTTTTTCACCCAAAAAAAATTTAATATCCGAGAAGTTTGGAGTTTGAATCGATTGTGTCTCTAATGAAAAAACATCCCACTATTTTCGAAGGTGGATACTTTTTTGTTAAGGAAAATATATATATATATATATATATATATATATAGTATTCGAATATTTTTTTTTAAAATACAATAATAGATATATATTGTATAAACATAATTTTCATAAGTACTGGCAAAACTTGTTTTAGAAAATAAGGGGAAAATGTAGGGTAGAGGACAATGAAATGGATAAACTAACTTTTTCATTATTGGGATAAGTTAATTGTTATTTCATGTAAGCTCTTGGCTTGACACAAATAGAAAGTGTATTATGAATACTACACAAGGTCGAAGGTTCGATACTCGTTGTGAGTACCATATAAGAGTCATAGTGAGACATTCCCTCGAATAAGAGTTAGATTCTATTGGCGCAATCCAAGCTGAATTTGAATAAATCAATATCGTGATGACTTCGAATAGCTAACAAAAGAAAAAAAAATTATTATTTCATTTATATGCGAGGTGGGAAAGGGGAAAGGGGTACGTAGCAGCTCCAGGCTGAAGCAGCAAAGCAGTGAAAAGGAAAGGAATTATTTCATTAGATAATATAGAAGGGAAGAACCATATCTCTCTATATATGATGACTATATCCCACGTGACCTACTACTACTATTTTCAAAACTGTCTCATTCACTATAATCTCAATCCTTCATAAAAGCTTAGGTTTAGGTTGTTATGTTTTTTTTTTTTTTTTTTTTTTTACATGAGGATGGGGTGTCGAACTTCCGCCTGTAGGCAGGGAGGTGTTTGAGGGTAGTTTAGCTGTCAATTACTCCACAAACAATAAAATATTAATACTTATTTGTATTGTTATATCTAATCGTTTCTCAATATTTACAGCGACATTTTCTTTTATTTTTACTTGTGATATTTTATTGTTATCAAAACTTGAATTTACGATCTTTTGGTCATAACCGAGATTACATTTAATCCTATGATGTATATGAGTTAGTAAAAGACTCTACTAACTTAAGTGAGATTACGGGTTCAATCTTGCACTTATATATATGTAATTGTTTAAAATTTAAGATCAAAACTTACCTTTCTCAAAAGGACTTACCAATTCAAACAGATATTTAATTTAAATATAAAACATAAAAGTGTCACTCATAATTATGACTCTTCCAGAATAACTCGTGTCATAAGTTACATAGTGTTATTATGTTCTACTCTTTTGTTAGGTGTTTGACAAATGATAGGAGCATTTGTGCATATACATATATATATATATATATATATATATATAATTTAATTTATTGCAAAAGTTAAATATAATGTTTTTTGAGAAAATATTTATTTAAATAGACCCATTGATTTTGAAATCTTTTTTTATTCTTCTTCTTTATCTGTTCCTTTGTAGGCTATTCGACAAAATATGATCTATAGATAAGTATGGAGGAATTTGAAGACAATGGCTTTCCTTTAATATATATATATATATATATATATATATATATATATATATATATATATATATTATATATATTGTATATATATATATATGTATATATCTTAGAATCACCAGCACATAAGTCAAGTATTACCTTTATTTTGACTATTTTGGCCTTTATTATATTCTCCTGCTAGATTTTTGTTTTCCAGTTGTACTACCATAAGAAAAGGGTAAAATGGGAATATAATAAAAAAGGGGAAATTTTTTTATTAATTTAAATAATCCAAAATAGTTAGAAATTCCATTTATCTTTTGGTGGAATATTCTAATTTGACATTTATAAAATGTTACCAAAGAATATATAAAAATAAATATATATATATATATATATATATATATATATAAAATTGAAAATGAGAATTTCTTGTTGAAATCTTGACAAGGTTTGGAAATTACATAGTTAATACCTTACATTGCTTTGTCTTTACTCAATTTGTTTTGAATCTTTCTTCATTTCGTCAATTAAATTTGTTATAAATAAGTGAATAGGTAAAGAGTTATAATCTTTCTTCATGTCTTTAAATTTTTTTTTAGGCACGGGGTGTCCTAGATGAGTCCCAAATTATGGGAGGACACCTTTAAGCTAAATCCACATCTAGACTAATCCTCGTTCGAGCCGAGTTGGTCCCTTGCGGGAGGAAACTCTAGCCCCAAATTTTAAACAGCTGCATACATGAGTGAGGTTTGAACCTCCAACCCCAGTTAAGCTAGGAGAGCTCCTTACCAGTTCACATATATCTCGGGGTTACATTGTTTTCTTTATTGTTTAACCTTTCCGATAGCCAATTTAAGTTCCGACTAATTTGAAATTGAGTTAGGTTAGATTATTCAACGGATATATGGTTAAACAATACTTATTCTAAACTCGAGATTTTACTTAATGAGAGATTGTTACTTTTTTTTATTAATGACTGAAAAATAAGTTGGGCCAATGCAGGGCTATCAAATTCTTTGACCCAATTATTAGGAGCACTTCTGATACCAAATTTAAGTTTTATAAAGCCCAATCATTTGGTTATTTTCTTTTGTAATGTTTTTGGGTCCATATATATTATGTATGTATAGTGGGAAAAATTTTATATGTTTAGGTCCAACAGCTGGTGGAAGAGACACCATGTAAGAGTTAAGGTGATGCCTTCTTCCGAGTGAGCGTTATGTAAGAGTCAGAGTGAGGTCTTCCTCCGAGTAAGTTTTGGACTATGAGGGCACAACCCGAGTCAAATCTAGATTAGTCAGATTCGTGATGGCTTCAAATACCAAATGGTCTAACAAAATATATATATATATTTGTAATATAAAAGATTTATTTAAATTCCACCAATCCATGTGGTCTCTCACCCGTCTAAGTTAATACGGCCAGAGAATCTAAACTACAAGCTGGAAAGCCATTAGGCCTAACACAATAGATATAAGTTCAAATATAAATGTACTAAACTTATGTTACATAAATGAGAAAACGTATTCTAAATAAATGAGATTATAAATATTTTGATATTTTTTTGTTTATGACACCAAGTATCCTAGACAATATTTTAATCCTCGTTTGATTCGGTTAAGTCTTTTGTGAGAGGTAAGATGATCTAACTTCAAATTTTAAATGACTGTATAAGTGCATGCAAGTTCTAATATTGAATCTCACTTAAATTAGGAGAGTTACTTACCAACTCACTTAAACGAGGTTGGAGTTATATTTTTGAAACATGCATGTTGCTATATTTATAATATATAGATACATACATTATAGAAAAGGTGATCACATTCCAATATATATATATATATATATATCAAGCAAGTTGCACAATAATTTGAAGTATTAATTAATTAATTTATAACAACCAACCAACAAGAATTGAAATAGAAACATCCAATATTTATTCTTATGAGAATTTAATTTTGAGTAGAAAGGAATAGGATAATCAATCATCTCCGATGGGTTGAACAAAGGATTATTAATATTAATCATTGCTTCATAATTTCCTTCTTTGGATAATTTATTCTTTTGGGTGGCCGGAAAAAGGAACCTATGGCTAATTATTTTTGGAAAGTAATGGAAAAGACAGCAAATGTTGGTAGGCAGATACATTGAAGTATTAAAGAGAAACTTCCTTGGTGAAAGTATTCATGAACTGAGATTTGTTCTTCTTGTTAGGGCAATCTTTAGCAAAGTGGCCCTTCTGGTTGCATAAGAAACAACGGTCTCCTTTGGGTTTGCCTGTCTTTTTCCTCTTTAGGAACTTCCATTTTTTCTTGGAGAAGGAATGTCGTTTCTTTTGTCTGAAGAACTTGTGTTTGGACCTTCGGAAAGGCTTATGGGATGATCTGATGTTATGAGACTTTGTCTGGGCACAACAATTAGGTTTCACAACAATTAAGGATTTGTTTTTATTTTGTTTTAATTTCACTTTCGAGTTTATAATCTATAAAATGTCTATAATAACAACTCGTTTCGGTGGACCAACACCTGTTGATTGAAATGGAAGGATCTTGATTTTTTATCCGTAAGGTCTCGAGTTCGAATTTTTCCTATGGAGAAACATAATTTTCTTTTGTTTAGATCTTTTTCTTTATTTATTCATCAAATTTTCTTGAAGACCGAAAAATATTAATCCAAATGTATTAAAAGGTAATAATTTGGAACCAAATACACCTCAAAAAAAAGGTGAAAATTTTAAATCTTTAGTCCTAAAAATTTTAATCAATCTTATATTAGGTCTTGGATCCTTAATTTGTTTATTTTTTTTTTTCTCAAGTAGTATATAAGGTCTTTTTTAATTGAATTTGACATTTTCAACATTACCTAGAATCAAGAAAAGGACCTTAAATATTTTTACTCGATCATTAAATTAAACAAATCGATCAATAGAGTTGTAAATAAATCAAACTGTTCACGAATAAAGCTCGTTCGAGCTCATTCGTTTATTAAACAAACCAAACTCAAACAATTTTTTAAGCTCGATAAATTTCTAAGCCTACTCAAATAGTGTTCACGAACATAATCAAACGTTCCTGAACAAATTATAAATATTTATATATTATTAAAAAAAAACTCTAATATTTAAATTAGGGTATACATATATAAGTTTTTTTTCTCTTTTTCCCTAATCTATAATGACGACTCCCTTCTTTACTTTCTCTAGAGTCCAAACTCAACTCTCCTACTACCTTTTTGACAAACTCCTAAAAAAGGTGGCGGATTCTCCCTTCCATTGCTTTCTCCTAGAGCTATAAACAAATCAAGTTGTTCGTGAACAAAACTCGTTTGAGCTCGTTCGTTTATTGAACAAACCAAGCTCGAACAATTTCTTAAACTCGATTAACTTTCAAGTCTACTCGAAGCTCGTTCGAAAATTAAACAAATCCAAGCTCAAACTTTTGATGTTCGGTTCAACTCGACTCGTTTACAGCCCTATCGATCAATAATCTATTGATTCAAGTACTAAGGCTTAGATTTGATTTCTCGTGAGTAAGATTTTAAATTTGAATCTTGTGTAAGAACAAATGAGTGTTTTTCATATATTACCTTTTAATAATAGATTTGACTCTATTCAACTTCAAATTAATCAAAGATCAAACATATTAAAACAAGTCAAATCATAATCATAATCAAACAAACACAAAAATCAATTAGTCAAGTCCAACTCAAAATACTTGGTGTGCACCTTCACCTAATAGAAGCAATTATAGTTGAACATGCACATTACACCACTAACTAATAATTAAGAGTTTTGCAGACCATAAAAACACACACACACACTTTTTTAGGGTGAGAATTTCATTATTAGTCATTTCTATTCAATTATATATAAACACACATATACATACATACATACATATATAATATATATAACCAATCATGTGCACATTGCTTTAATTAAACCTCCCAAAACAACAGTACATTTGTTTGTTTTGTAAATTGTTCAATTATTTTGTTGCTGCATATGGGCATCTTCATCACTTATCCAGTTCATCTGTGTCAGCCTGTGTCTCAAAGTTGTTCTTATTAGTCTTTGTTTATTATGGGTAAAGAAAAGAAAAAATAACCCAAGACACATGTGAACTAATAAGGAGTTTTCCTGGCTTAAGTAAGGTTGAGAGTTCAAACCCCAACTCATATATGCAGCTGTTTAAAATTTGGGATTAGATTTTCCTCCAAGCAATAGACCAACCTGCCTCGAACGAGGATTAGTCCGGATGTGAATTGGCTTAAAAAAGTGCCCTGGGTCGGAGCTTCCTCCTGCAATGGACCAACCCACCTTGAACAAGGATTAGTTTTGATGTGAATTGGCTTAAAAAGATGTCTTGAGTCGGAGCTTCCTCTCGTAATGGAGCAACTCGGCTCGAACAAGGATTAATCTGGATGTGGATTGGTTTAAAAAGATGTCTTCTCATAGTTTGAGACTAATCTAAGACACCTCGTGCCAAAAGAGAAAAGAAAAATAAATAATAATAAAAAAAAAAATAAGACATCCTCCATTATTAGTCAATAATGGAGAAAAAGACTAATTTGGACTTTTTAAGAAGAATAATTTTTTCAAAATAAACTGAATCATGTTCTCATAAACTGCAAATATATATGTATAGCTATATCATGCTTCATCACAAATCATACAATGATGAAAAAATAACCCAATTAAAACATAATTGAACTATATATTTAGTTTCCAGAATAATTATTTGTTGGTTAATAATGTAAAAAGAGAATAAAAAAAGAGAGTTTAAGGATGAAATTAGCTAAAATATTCTTCATCCATGTTGTAATAAAATTATGCTCTAATTAGCACATGCATGTAATTATATATATATATATATATATATATATATATAAAAATAATATATTCAATCTATTTTTATCATTGCATGGTTGGGAGAGAGGCTGGGGAAGACAACACGGTACATATGGTTTAGAGAATAAAAACGTTCTTGTATAAATAAATAAAAAAGAAAAAAAAGAAGAAGTATTAGAAGCTATAAAATTAGTAGTGGATTTATATTTGTGGAATAAGTAATCAATTTTATATATATATATATATATATATCAATATATAATTAACAGAATTTTGATATTTTGACTAGAGATTTTTTTATTTCTTTTTATTGTTGAATATGATATCATGCATTATTAGGATCATCGTTCCGAAGAGGTACAAAAGTGCTACCCCGATCACAAAGGACTTCGGGAGAATTGTGGTAATGTCTAATTTACCACTGAAATATGAGGTTCTAGCCCAATGAGAAAGATGACGAGCGCAAAAATTACAATTAGGGTTAATATTTCAACTAGAGATTGAAATGTAGAATAGTCATTTATTTATGTATCGGAATACTAAAACTACACACTAGTTAAAATGCGTCATAAGGTCATTCTAAGATAAGTCGTGAAATCTTTTGTTTGACTTAAATATATAAAGATAATTAACTAAAAGAAGTCACGTCAATAAACTATTACTTTATTCTCATCTATTAAATAAGATTGTCATACCTTAAAAATAAATCTGAAAATTGATTGTATACAAACCCTAGTAGATCAATAATACATACATATATATATATATATACATGTATGTATGTGTATGCAAGATAAACATCATAATAACTGTACATTAAGAAAGCTTTCGATCTTTTCCTTTGGTTTAGGATGTAATAAATAAAGCAAAGTTTGAGGATATGTGTAAGACAAAATGGTTTGTGTGTATATATATATATTTATGTATGTAAAAACAATACGACCAAAGGAAGTAAAAGAAAATATACATCTCCTGTAACACTGTAAATAATTAATAATCTTTTTTTTTTTGGCCTATTGAGTAAGAACATTGAGGAGTGAAACCCTAGTATTGATTAAACTCTTGAACGCTTTCTCGCTACCAATTTCAATTCCTCGGATACAATCCTCGATTTCGTACATTCTCTTTGACGTCAACTTCAATTCCTCGTCATCTTTTTTCCTCAAATCCCACAAACTTCGGAACAGCCAAATTTGTGCAAATTCTTCTAAACCTTGATAATCTGTAGTAGCTAATTTCTTGGAAGCGACGACGTTTTTCTTCGCTGATAAGCAGAAACCACCACCACCACTCCCCATTAACATCATTCTCGACGATTTCCGGTGGGACAAAAAAGTCGACGCTAGCGAAACCGAAAGTCCACTGAACAGTGCAACCGACACCGAAACGGTCACCTCGATAACATCCCGGATAATACAGGTAACCTCGGTAATCGTGTCTGAAGAAACTGGTGGTACGTTAGAATGTTGTTGCACGGAGGAAACGAGTTTCGTAATTTCTTTAGATATTTTCTTGAGACTGTTTAAGTAAATTTGAATCTTGGAATCGTCTCTTTTTCTAAGGGCAACCTGCGCAGCCAAGTGCTCTTCTTTTAAACTCATAACTAACGTTTGGAACATTCCGTAAATGTCAACGAAGTGTAAGAAATCTTCCAAGAACTTTTCGATCAGTTCCGATTCGCAGTCGTAGCCGCCAGCGCCCAAGTGTAGGGTTTCCCGAGTTTGGGGAAGCTGGAGGAGATCGTCGAGTGACTCGTGAACTAACTTGAGCTGAGCCAAGCCGGAATAAAGCCAGGTGGAGGAGCTGGTAGTGGTGGATGAAGTTGAACTGCTTTGAATATCGTCTGATCCAGAAGAAGTAGACCAAATCTTGAGCTGGTTGATGGAATTCTTGAGCTGGGAAATAAGTGGGTCGTGTGATGATCTACAAGGAAGACTTGTAGATCTAACGTGGAAAGTTTTCTTGGGTTTTGATGAAGAAGAAGTACTAGTGGAAGGATTGTTGGGAAAAGAAAGAGATCTTCTGAAATTAGCCACCATTTTTGGTGTCATTTTTTTTTTTTGAATTTCTTAATTTTTGGACAATCAAGAATGATGATG
The DNA here is from genome assembly GCA_025388415.1 of Cynanchum wilfordii. Lineage (NCBI taxonomy): Eukaryota > Viridiplantae > Streptophyta > Magnoliopsida > Gentianales > Apocynaceae > Cynanchum > Cynanchum wilfordii. The sequence continues at coordinate 235,317 of JAHSUH010000783.1, read as the reverse complement.
ATGAAGAATTGGAAATGGGATGAGGGTCTATATATATATATATATATATATATATATATATTGGGGGTGGGGGTGGGGGGAGACAATTAATTAAGGACGCGGTTGGAGAAATTAATAATAAAGAAAGAAAAGAGTGATGGAAAGATCACACGAGGGGATGTGAGGAGGGAAACTGGATCCGCGAATAAATCCAGCTGTTGGCAGCAACCAAACCACACTGCATGTGGGCGCTGATCTGTTTTTTTTTTTTTTTTTTTTTTTTTTTTTTTTTTTTACCGAGTAACGGAAGTGAATATTTGACACTAAAATCAGTTATTTTAGTCTCTATTTTATTAAATTTTTATGTTTTTGTGACTATTTTGATAATTTTCGATCATATTTTAGCTAGTTTATAATTAAATTTGAACTTTACAAGTAGTTAACTTTAAGTGGTTCAAAGATTTTTTAATTTAAGTGACGTTGCTAGTTTAAATCTCGAGTTATATATGCAATCGATTAGTCTAGATGTAGATATAGTTTAAAAGAAGTTGTCTATAGTTGGAACCCTTCTAAGAAACCCCGAGCTATAAGCAAGCAAAACAAAAAAGAAAAAAAAGACTTTACTATTAATCTATACTTGTTCTAATTTACTCGGATTATATAAAACTGTGAAAAAAATATGCTAGGATTGATTGCAACTTAAAAAGTTTTAACATAACCCGGTAGCTTGGGGGAGTTGGTAAGCGAACTCTTAATGCTTCCTTCAGGGCGGATGATCGAGAGTTCGAATCCCCTGGGGTGGTTAGAGTCATGTTAAAAGCTCTGGGTCATGTCCTAATCCTCGAGTAAGAGTTGAACTCTGCTAGGGCTCCGCAGGCCGAGTCCGGATTAGTCTCACCGAAAAGGTGGAGACACCGAGCGCCCAAGTGGGTGCCAAAAAAAAAAGTTTTAACATAATTGAAAATTATCTAAAATATACAAAACTAATAAAATAGATACTAATTTTTTTTTTCAAAATTAGGGTATATAAATTATTATATAATTTCCCCAATTAATTTCTATGAAGAAAGAATCTTTTTTCTTCTTTAAAATGTGATCCATCTAAAAATATAGATCAAATTATATAAATTCTAAAATTAAAATTGCTCAATATAAATACAATCAAATTAAAATTGAATTTTATAACAAAACAAATATAAAAAAATCGCATAATGTTTGAGGGCTAAATAAGTAGAAGTCAAAAACCATAGACTCTATTGATTATATATATATATATATATATATATATATATATATATATATATATATATTATATTACACTTGTTTAATGTATAGGAAGGGATGAGCCGTTTTAGGGTTTAATGACTTCTCCTCCAATTCTGGTGGAAGAGAATACACCACGTGGTTACGTATGGTAGCCACCCTGGCTTTATTTTTATGTCGTTGTTTGTTACTAACTTCTAAACTTGTTAAGTTTCATGCATTTGGATGACTTCTTCATACAATTATATATATATATATATATATATATATATATTATATTTATTTATTTATTAATTATTATATTACTTACGAATCTGTCACTCCCCATTCAGTTTAGTTATAATTTGGATCATTGTCTCTTTTCTCTCTCTAAAAATGTTTCTATACATTTTATATTGGGAGGAGATTAGGAAACATGAAATTTGGACAAGTCCTTTATGTATTTTTATGAAAATTTATATATATATATATATATATGGTACTTAACATGAAATTTGTGGTTCTAAATGAGTTGCAATAAAATAAGTAAGTTTGTAAAAAAATATTACAAGACAAGATAAAATATCTAGGCTAAAAATAGATATTTTAAAATAACATTTTTTTACGTTTTTTACATGTTATTGACAATATATATATATATATATATTATTTAAGAAAAATACGAAAATTAATGTGTCTTTTTGTTCGAAAGAGGATAATATTTTTTGACTTCATATATTTTCTTCCATGAGAACAATTAATAATTATGAGTTTGAAACATATTAATTATAAAAGTATTAAAGAGAAAAATGTCAATAAATGTGACAAATAAAACCAAAATTTAAAAAAAAATATATAATAAATATTTTAAAACCATTAAATTATTATGCATCATATCATGTTTTTACATAATTACAATGTCGTCGACAAAGAATGAAAGAGAGGTTGTTGTGGTTTGGCATCTTGATATGATCATAAATGTAATTATAACATAATTAAGGTCCTCAACCAGAGGCATGTGGTGGAGTGGTAGGGACTCCTCCTCCCTTAACCAATGATCCGGGTTTCAAATTCTGGGGTATAAAAAATATTAAATCATCCGGTCAGCTACCTACAAATCAGCGAGCGAGATTAGTTTGAGCGTGAAATGACTTGTAGTCCGATCTTAAATTATACTCCCTCGTCTTTTATTATTTGTTATTATGTTGTCATATTAAGAAATTAAGGTGTATATATATATTTGTATTTATATATATATATATATATATATATATATATATATATATATATATATATATATATGGTGGAAATATTTCTAAATTGAGTGGCCAACCTTAAACCTTGATGTCGGCTCCCCTCTCTTTTAAGTATTTGGAAGGAGTTGGTCATTTGTCATAGTCTAACCTATTTTCACATCATATGACACTTATTACACTTTTTTTTTAAACAATGGGAAAGCGCATTGTGAATTTTACAAGAGGTCAATGGTTCGACACTCGCTATGAGCATCATTTAAGAGTTAGGGTGAGACCTTCCTCCGAGTAAGAATTAGACTCTGCGGGCGCAACTCGAGCCGAATCCGGATTAGTCTTATGATTTCTCCTACTAAAAACAAAAAAAAAAAAAAAAAAAATAATATTTATAAATATGATATTATAAGTTATAACAAAGAATTGTAAAGTTCGATACTCGTTATGAATATCATGTAAGAGTTATGTTAAGATTTTGTAAAATATATATATAGAGAGAGTAAAAATTGTATGATTTTGTTATTTTGATTCATTTAATGAAACTCCTGCGAGATTTGATTCATAAAAACAATAATTGTCAAAGGTGAAAGTGTATCTATTCACAAGATTTCAACCACTATATTAGTCCATAAAAGATAACCTTATACAAGGGTGTGAATAATATATATATATATATATATATATATATATTTATGAAAATGGGGCTAATCAAATAAATACAGTTTTTCACATTTTTATAATATTGACAATAAATAATACTTTATGCAGCTCAAGTTACCATTTTTAATGTGAGCTAAAATTTATTATATTTATAAGTTTTTAGATATATAGATATATATATATATATATATATACACATAATTTTCATGCATATAAATAATAATTAGTGTCAAAAGAACATCAAATAATTTTTTTGGTTGACTTCTAAATTTATAATTGAATCTCTCTAACAGTCATTTCTTCATAGATATCCGCTATGGAAAATTCTACTGCTGTTTTTGCCCTCCCAAAAAAGCTATGTATTTTAAGTTAATTAGGTTTCGGACAAGAACTTCACACTTCTCATCTTTATTACATTCATAGTATCGGAAGGTGTTCACAGTTAATATATATATATAGCTCATAGAATTCACCTGAAATCTTTTTCTTCTTTCTCTATATATGTGTGTATATATATATATATATATATATATATTTCCGTCAGGAAAAATATTGCTCAACCGCTAGCTTTTATAGAGTTGAATTTCTCGTGCATCATCGTCAAAGAAATAAAGTCGGGAAGAAACTTGTGTGTGGCCATGTCTTTATTCTTTTAAGTGCTGGAAACAGATATATATATATATATTATATATTAATATATATATTCTACCTAAATGAAAAGTTAAGGGTGGTGTGTACTTTCAAATTTACTTTTTTTTTTTTTTCTGTGTGGGTAAAATGGGAAAGCGAATATTGAATGCTACAAGAGGTCGAGGGTTCGATAGTTACTGTGAGCTTCATTTAAGAGTCATGGTAAAGTTGAGTTGTCATTGCTTCCGGATACATCACTTTTTTTTACAATAATTGGCTCAAAAGAATGCGAGATCTTTTAAGATGTCTTCTAAAATATTGTTATGTTTGCACCCTATGTTAAGCATTAGAGCTTCTCTAGGTCGAAGAATCACATACTTTTCGCTTTTTAAGATAAGAAAGACAAATTTAACAGAAAAAACATATATACAATTAAAAAGGTCCTTTAAAGTATAGTTTTTTTGTTATGTATAAAAATTAAGAGAAGAACTAAAATAAATGATTGAAATTTTTAAATTTAGAATGTGATTAATTATTAATAATGAAAGATAAAGGAGAGAAAATGCATATCAATTTTGAGATTCACATAATAAAGAGAGAGCAAATCACGAGATATATATATATATATATATATTATATATATATATAACCAGCTGTACGTGTTATTACCCCTAGCTAATATCGATAAGTTCTCTGATGAATTATAATTATAAGTGCTGTCAACTATGAACAAATATATATATATATATATATATATATATATGTATGTATGTAGCCTCTATACATATGTATATTCTTGTAATAATTGTTATGATTATAAGGTTATTCTTGCAGCATTATAATTGGGATTTCATGCATCTTCAATACCTTGATTCATGGCGTATCTGCAATTACGCGTATATATATATATATATATATATTGTTATATTGTAATATACATACATATTATGATAGTATACATGAGAGATAGTTGCTTTGGAGCATACCATGACAGGTCACCATTGTCTCTTTTCTGCAGCAGCAAAATACTAACGGAGAGACCCATGCATTTTTTTTTCCCCCTAACTGTGGCTGCTTTTTGCACCCTCTGATCCAGAAAATTATTAAATAGAGTCTGAATTTCTTTACTTAATGACGTATTTTAATTCTGATCATAATATATATCGCTAGGTTGTTCATAACACGATTTTTATAAAGGAAGAGTGTGTGGTGCCCTAGAAAGCGTGAAGTCAATAACTTTTTAAACTGGTAAAATTTGCCTAAAGTATTTAAAAGTAACAATATCATTAAAATGTTTATAACAATTAATACAAATTGAAATATATATATATATATATATATATATACATATATATATTGATATATATATAATGTACACACAACTATTGAGGATATAAGAGTAAACGTCCTCCACAGTGTAAATGAGTACTCCACAGTGTAAATGAGTCATCGATGTACATCCATCCATCCATCCATTTCTTGAATTCCCACCACCATCCCAAAGTCGTGTTTTTATAAATTCAATTGGGATTTAAAGATTCGTCACGTTCTCCAATATATATATATATATATATATATATATATATATAAACCCTAATGTTGAGTCTTTAGTGGATATTCTTTATTAGTATTCTTATTGACTTTGAATCTTGAACTATACTCCTACATGTAACATTTTTAATTTTTTAATGTTAATTTCTCTTTCAATAGTTATATTATTATAAATTACCTCTAAATTTTTTATATTTTCTCATATATTCGTTATTATGTTCTACCATCAAAATATTATAATAAATCGGAGTCGAGCAATATCAAATCTTATTGGAAGAAGCTCTCATACACTTGTTATTCTATAGGTAATTTTTAAATTCGATACCTTATATATGAGAAACTAAGCACCTTTTACTTGGACCAGTAGATTTTGGTAGTGTCTTTTTTTTTTTTTTTTTAAATTTGTTCCTATCCGGTAACTACTTTGGACCCCAAATAAACTGAATTTAAAACTCAAAAATCTGAATATGTTAACCGGGTAGCTTGGGGGAGTTGGTGCACAGACTCCTAATACTTCCTCTAGGGCGGATGATCGAGGTTTCGAATCTTCCCGGGATGGTTAGCGCCATGTCAAAAAAAGTTCTGGGTAAGACCCTCACCCTCGAGTAAGAGTTGAACTCTGTGAGCGCTCCGCAGGCCGAGTTCAGATTAGTCTCACCCAATAAGATGGGACACCGGGCGACACAAGTGTGTATAAAAAAAAAAAAAAAAAAAAATCTGAATATGTTCACCGGTTTAAAAAGTTAGGCTGAATATGTTCACCGGGCCTCAAATATCTGCATAAAATACAATGGTGATCAGGGCTGGGCCATGAGAATGGAACAATAAAAAGGATCAAAGCCCATTATATATCATCAGGAGATGGACAAACAAAACCGCAAAATATAAGTACGGCCCATATATAAAAGGCCCAAAACAGACACATACGTGGAATGCCAACATTCTGCCAAGTATTGCATGATACTAATTTTATTATATCTATAAGAAATGGGTAATGATCCAATGCAAGTCTCTGTAATCCGGAAACCCAAAAATGGAGAAATACGATAAGGATAATCAAATTCATATGGAGACAGATAACGATGGCCGGTCACCAACCGCCGAACATTTCCCCATTGGTACCCGTAACCGAAGAAGCCTACGGCGGTGGGTTGTACGGGAAAGAAGAAGAAGAAGAAGAAGAAGGAAAACGTGAACAGGATGATAAGCCGAACGAAAATAAACCACCGGTGAGTGAAACACAAAGCGCCGATGGCCAAGCTGAAGCCACCACCACCGTTCAGCTCAAGCATAAAACGCCGCCGTCTAGTGGCGATCGTGGCCGGGATATCACCGGCCAATCTTATATTCAGTAACGAAGCAGTTTATTAGAGTCCTTTCACTTCCATCAATATTTTTTCTTTCTTTTTATGAATAGGAATTTTCGGTTATTGTTATATTATTGTGTGAATCAGTTAAAAATATACAGAAAATAAAGGTTTTCTTTTTAACAGAAGATGAAGAAATACATTAAAAATGTGATCAATTCTTTGTGTATGGTAAAAATTCAAGTGTATGTATATGTGTATGTATATATATATATATATATATCGAAGAATGTATAAATCACGTCATTCATTAAAGAAGATGAACAAAAAAGGGGAAAAAAAATCAAAGAAGATGAACTGTACTGATCTACCTATTTACCCAAATCTGTGTTTTCATATAATGCAAAATTTTCGTCTATTCCGGAAAGCCAAGCCGGCAAATGTCAATTGCCGGCGGAGCAACCCAGCGAGCCGTCCGGTTCCTCATCTCCTCTACCTCTTCCACACATTGCGAAATGTTCAAAGCTCCGATTCTCTTCCTCTCACCGGCAAACTTTTCTCCACCAACTTCGTCGTACAATTTCTCCCAACCTTTTTCCCAATCGCCGTGAGCATCACAAAGCTGGAGACTGTTATTCGACCAATCAGTCCAACTCCACCCTCTGTAAAGTCCGTTCATAACCGCGCCGACGCAATCCTCCTCCGCGCATACCGGAGTACAAGGCCGGCACTTCGCGCCGCTTAACGGACCTCTACTCGACATCGCCGCCACGGGAACACCGAAACGCGACGGACGATAGTCGTACTTCCGATCAGTCACAACGCAGAAAGGGAACCGTTTCGTGGCGTAAGCGATTTTCTGTGTGGTTAATTGAGCCTTGAAAGCACATTCAGAGTTCAGTTGCTGAAATCCAGCCCGATCGATCCAAGGAATTAGGGAAAGCCTAGAGAGAGCTACAACGGAGGTGTTCAAATCGCCGATACCTAATCGGTCATTCAAGCCACCGTAGGATGAACCTGATGGTACCAAGTATTGACCCGGAATGAAGTAATCGGGTCGCAACGGTTCGGACCAATAACCGTCAACTCGGGTCCGGACTACCCAATCATAAGTAAAGTTGTGCTGCATTTGATATTCATTGATCATGTTGAGGCAATTCTCTACCAGATTGAAATACTGCAGCAAACCCTACACAACAAAATCAACAATGGAGAAGAAGAAGATGAGCAGAATGACAAATATACCCCCTGTAAAAATGGGCATGGCTGTCTGGTCTGTCTGAGAATAAACCATGTGAGAGAGAGTATATAAAGAAATCAGGAAAGAGTCAAAGAACACACACATTCTTGTATTTGTAAAATGTGTATGTCTTTGACTAACATGTGTCAAGAAGCCATAAACAAATCCAAGAAAAAGACTACAAATATATTCCAAACACTTATCTCGATTCCAGAAAAGAATGTCTTTACTTTTTCTTTAATCAACTATTATATAATTCAATCGATTAAAATAACTTTTTCTTTACTTTTTAACCATGGTATACAGATTTATAAAAAAAACCATGGTATATAGACTCCATTAAAATAACTTTACCAGAATGTCTAAAAAAAGCAGCTCACATACCAAAACAAATTTCTAGACCCTTTTAGCAAAAGATCAAATGCTAATCAAGATGCTCAATTTAGAGGGTGTTTCATATATACAAAGAGAAACAGAAAATCCTAAAATCAATTTTTAAATCTCTACAAGGAATGAGGATCTTGATTTAAAAAATAAAAACTTACCAAAAACAAATCTAAACGCCAAAATTCCTAATTGTTTATTCAAGATGATAAAAACAATGAAGAAAAGAGCAAAAAAAATCCTCCAACAGATGCAACAAACATTCAATCATTCAAAGTTTGGTAACTTATAAACCAACAAACAAAACCAAACCAAAAATTACAAAACAGGCCCTTTGTAATCTAAGCTGCTACAGTCAAATTTATTCCGGCCAAAAAAACCATATTATCAACTAACACAAAAAGAAGAACAGGAATCTTTAAAATGGAAAATAACTAAAGAAAATTACCTGTATTCCGTTAGGGGAATCCTGAGCCCTGAGTACTCGTTTCTGAGTCTCAGTTTCCGGGATGGTTTCGGGACGAAAGATTTTGATGGAGGCGATTCTGGGAGCGGATTTTAACAAGGAAAGTTTATAAGAGTTGGAATCAAGTGGGCTGTGAAGGAAGAGATCGGAGTTAGGATAAAATTTAAGAATATTCTCAATTATGGAAGGCCCAGTAAGTTCAAATCTCCGGGCACCACCAACCAAGCAAACGGCGATTCTCGAACGGTTCAACTCCGCTTTTTTGGACTCCAAAAACGACGGTGAAGGAAGAGGAGAAAGAGATGGCCCTTGATGTGTGTCTGTGTAGTTGTAGTTGTTGTTGTATGCATGCGAAACGTCGTGGTTCTTAAATATCGATCTAAAAGGACTACTAAAAGAAGAAGAGAATGAACTAAGCACCACCCCTACGGTTGCCGGAGAAACCAAACTAGAAACGGACACAAACACGATAAGAGAAAGTGGAGGAAGTAAAAGCAAAACAACCCTCCAATCGAGATCCGATACCCATCTCGTTAACTGCATCAAAATTTTTGTTGGGTTTTTCGTCATCTCTTCTTCACTTTCTTCTCCAAAATCCCTCTTCCCATATATATAAATTAACCAAAAAAAAAAAAAAAAAGGAGAAATCCCAAGCCAGATCCAATAAAGGAAAGATCACAAACTATATTAAGAACCAACCAATTGAAACGAGTGCCAACTGCCAAGGAATGTACAAAGAGAAGAATGGACTTTTCCACAAACAACACTTTTCTTGTTTCGGCGGTTTTCAAATAAAATGGTGATTTCCGGAATTTTGAATTGAATTGAATTTGATGATGATGATTGATGATGAATGATATTGTCTTAATGGGTGTTTTTTCCTTTTTGCTGAAAAAAATATTTTTGTTTCAATTCAATGGGTTCAGTACAGTAAAGCCAATATTTATGATATAGAGAGAGAAAGAGAAAGGAAAGTAGTAGTAGTTGAAGATGGTGATCTGTACTTCCCTTTTTCTCTTTTGCAGGTGAAAAAGAAAGATAATCAAAATAAATCCAACAGCAAAAATGGAGAATATGAATTGGAAAATGAAAATAGAAAATTTTTTCTGTTAATTTTTAGTAATTACCGGATATTTAATAAAAACTTACTGCGGTGGAGAAGATGATGGGATGGCAAAATCTAAGTTTATTCTGTGGGAGTGCTTGCACGTGATATCTAGGCACGTGTTTGGGGCTGGATGGGTGAAATTTCTAGTGGGATTAGAGAAAAATATATATATTATTATCTCGTCACATATATATTTTTATTAAAAATATGTCAAAATTTTGAAATCTCGCATATAATATTTTACTGAGTCGGCTATTAAAAAAATGCTTAAATTTATTTACTTAATTGACGTATTTTAAAATTGTGAAATTCACTTGAAGTGGATTAAAATAAATAATATCATTAGACTGTTTACAATATGTTATTATTACCATGCTCATGAGGGTGACTGGAGTCTTATAGCGCTCGTCCATAAAATTTACTGAACAATTATTAAGTAAGAATTTAAAAAATAATTAACGTATTTTTACTTATTATTAAATTGAATCATATTACTGATTTATATATATATATATATATATATATATATAATTAACCTAATTAAAATACAGTGGGAATATATAAATGTGTGTAAATATGGGATTAGAACACAGTACCATTGTAATCTGTCGGGTGACGATAGCGAATTTGACAGCGGAGAAATTGACGGTCCAGATGCCAGGATGGAAAGGGCATAACTTTTTTTTATTATTTAATCAGCTTTTTAATTGTAGCATATTTGAATTTGTTCTACTTTTTCGGGATATTTTCTTCTAGAAAGAGATATGAAAAAACTTGGAAACCGGAAAGTCCGGTTATGACGTTTCTAGACCCCTTCTAATAAAAATGCTTTCTTTTTTCTTTTCATTTTTTTTTTTTAAATTTCAGAAAAATATCCTTATATATTAATATATATTGAGAGTAACTGATATCCCAAAAAGTCTACGTATGTTGGAGTGTCGGAGGTAGATTCCACAAAGAGTCGACATGGCTCCGAATAGGATTCCACTAAGGTCTAGCCGGAGGACAATAGTACAAAACTCTTGGAGCATGATCAAGATTCTCACCGAACTTCACATTAAATGCACATGACCCGACAGGCCCTGCTATGAGCCACTATTGCAGAATTGTCGGGTGGGGGACCACACAACAGGTGTCGCTTCCCGGTTGGCCACGCATCTCCATAAAACGGTAACACACACTCACACCAAAAAAGGGTGGAAAGCCGGATATTCAGAATATATTATCAATGCTTAGTTAAGTCCGTCAGAGCTATCTTTCCCGACCGACCTCCTGGTACCGTTACATACTCATTCCGATTGCTAACTTGACCGTCGGAGAGCCAACATCGAAAACACACCCCCGACATTTGGCCTTTTACATGTCCCCGTCACGGAGAACGAATCTCACTCGGTCTACGTCGAAGGATCAAGAGAAATCAACCCCGATCATATATATATATATATATATATAAAATATATGTGTGTGTGTGTGTAAATCTAAAATATTATAAAACTGCAGACATAAAAATAAATTTTATTTAAAAAAAAAAAAAAAAAAAAAAAAGAAAAGCCAAATGAAACATTTCGGAATATATAAACATCTTTAGAAAAGAAGCTTTCAAATGTTACCTCTAAAGTTCAAGACTTTCCAAAGAAGGGGAAAATTTAATTTATTGATAACTTTGTTTGTCGGCAAAATTTGGTTGTTAAAAGAAGTCTCAATTAAGTTATCTATTTTATATATATATATATATATATATACAACTTTTTTCTAAAAAAAAGAAAAAATATTATTATTAATATGTAATACAAATAATAAGTCATAATCAAATTAATAATAATTTATTTTACAACTTAAAATATTATAATTTTAAGATATATTAGAGATAAAACAAATTTAAAAATTAATATATATATATATATATATATATTTGCTAGTATTAAACAAATTTATTGTTCAAACTTTCTTTACCGATTCTCACCGTTTCAATTGTTTGTACAACGAATTAAAACATATATGAGAATCCGTGTAAAGAAAGTATATATATATATATATATGTCTATATCGTTAGGTTTATATTTTTACCATTTCATGGTTGCGTTGGTCATAAGCAATACAAAATCCACTCAAATTAGTAGTTTATTATTATAATTATTTTATGAAATACTCTCTCGATACCATAACATATAACTAAAATATAATATCAACTATTTTAAATATAAATCGAACTCAAGCTATTTTTTTTTCCAAATTTAAAAAAAAGTATAAAAGGAAAAGATATGTTGACTCAAGTTTGTTCTCAATCAAACTAATAGTGTAGAAATTCAGCACAATATAAATTTATAAAACAATATTAAAATAAAAAAAAAAAATTTTAAAAAAAGGGGGGGGGGGGTTGGTTTTTTTAATTTTTAAACGTTCTAAATTTTTGAAACGATGCTTGAAAATTAACCAGCCTTTAAAACATTTGTTTGAACTTGGTTTGTTTAATAAATGAACGAGCTGGAGCTTGAACCAACAGTTTGGTTAATTTTGTTTACGAGTAATTTGGTTTGTTTATACCTCAGAAAGTAAGGGAGAAGAAGAACCGCCACTTTTTTAGGATTTTTCAAAAAAATATAAGGAGAGGAGAGTTTGGCTGATAGGAGAAAGAAAAAGATGGAATCATTACTATAATTTAGGGAAAATGAGAGAAAAAATTTATATATATACCATAATTTAAATATTAAGAGATTTTTTAATAATATATAAATATTTATAATTTGTTCAGAAACGCTTGATTATGTTTACGAATATTATTCGAGTATGCTTAAAAATTAATCAAATATAAAAAATTATTTGAATTTATTTGTTTAATAAATACAAACAATTTAATTTGTTTATATCTCTACATGAGACCCTAATATGAACTAAGAAGAAGAAGACCATAAATGAAAAATGGAGGAAGCCTATATGAGGTAGACCATGAGTACTAGTCATTATTATACAAGCCCGGCTAGGCTGACCTTGCCGCAAATGTTGGCAATCTTATTTTGACTAAAATTTATATATATATATATATATATAAATATATAATTTATAAAGATGATAATTTTTGAAACGGGAAGTAAAAAAATTCAAAGGGAGCACATAGAGACTAATTTTTAAGAAATATTTTATTTTTGATCTTTTATTTTTTTTCCGGTCAAATTTATAATTTTTTTTTTTTTAATTAAAACAATATATTTAAAGTATATAAATGATATTTTGAAGTTTAAAATTTATAAATTTAAATCTTAAACTATATATAAACACATTCATAAAATATGAGTGGCCCCAGCCAGAAACAAAATGGACCAAATCCAAATGAGTAATGACAGTTAAGTAGCAGTAATATATAATCATGGCTGTAGTTGTACAAACCAGTTGGGGGGTGACACAACTACTTATTGAAATTATTAGGCTAAAAAGTATTTGAAGTCTTTTAAATCACGTAAAGTATCAAAGCTCTTTAAAATCTTGTACCAAATTTAACAGGAAATATCTATCCTCATTTTGTCCAAACACTGTTCTTCGTATCCATTAATGCTTTTGCTATTTTAAACAACAGATCAACCAAACTTTCTCAGAAAAAAAAAAAAAAATTTGATTACCAAATGTAAACAATATGCAAACTAATATAATAAATTTAAACAATATATATATATATATTTTATACCTTTAAGAGAAACTTCTCCAAATGTTAAACAATATGCAAACTAATATAATAAATTTTAAACAATAATTTTGTTTTACCTTTTCCCTAAAAATTACTTCACCTAACAAACTTACCTCAAATTGTTACTGCTGAACTTCAAATCTGGCAGAGCATGCAAATTCCGATCTGCAGAAAAAGAAAGCGTTGTTCATGAAAAGAATCATCTCCTTCTCCGACATAATCAGCTTTTACCAAGTATGGATAAACGTTTCTGCCATTACAAGACAGATGATGAGCCTGGTGCAACTGTGCAAGGTGTATTCTTACAATACATATATATACATAGGTACATAGATACATAGATACATACATCAGTCTGCTGAAAAGCTTCAACTGGAAAAGATCCGATTCGCCACCAGGTTGAGATTTTACAGAACATCCAGAAGCGACAGAGATATTTCTGATACATAGCATTAGCAAAGGGGTGAAGTCAGAAATAAGCCTCTGCAGAGTGCAGAGTGCAGAGTGCAGAGCACTGAACCCACACAAATCTCCAAATGGAAACTTTTCTTGATTTAGAGGATAAAGGAAAAAGGAAAATGCAAGCATAATTTTAAGATAGAAACTAAAATTTGAAGAATATTCATTTCGTTTCGCAAATTTTTTGTTTATTAGAGAAAATTTGAATGTTAGTGAGTTTAAAAACCTTTCATTATGACTCATCTTTACTGTTAGTGAAACTCTTGGTAAAAAAAAAAAAAAATCAATGTTATGCCATTTTTCTTTATTTGGAAAACTTTGGTACAAAATACTGCTAAGAGATTTCATGGGATTTACTTTATGAAGAAAAAAAAAGGCAAAAAATTGTGAGTTACAAAAGTGCTAGAATAGAGGGGATGAACCAGTCATGAAGCAAAGCATTTTTGTACTCGTAATTTTAGCATTTTGAATGTTTATATTGGCAAGTAAAGCAAATCATGTTGTCTCGCGCCTTTTCTCTCACCTCTTTATTTGTATCTATATATATGCATAGCCAATTCTTGGTTTCAAATACCATGAATTTTTTTTACTTCGTGTAGTTTTTTCTCATCAAATAATATAATCTCCCACCCTCCATTAAAAAACATACCTGTATTAAGCCACAGTAGCTATGCCTTCCGAAACAACTAAAGCCGATCCTTCTTTGATGGTGGACAGGGAGAAGCAAAACCTTGAACTTGAGATTAAGGAGATGATATCTGCTCTTACAAAACGTCTCTCCAGCCTCAAACATGTTCATAAACCTGCTGGAGCATCAAGCAACAACGAAGAGGACGATGAGGATGACAATGGCACCAGAATCATAACACTAGCCGGGAACAATGTGGGTGCAACCATGCGTGGGGAGCTAGATGGGAAACCTGATCATGGAGATGTGTCAGGTGGTGAAAATGAAGCATTAAGCACATATGTCAACAGCAATTTTCAGGCTATCAATAACTCAATCATGCTGGGAGGCAGCTATTCAACCAATGATCCAGGTGTTCATATGGACATCACAGATTATGTGGAAGATTCTCCCAAACATGAAAACAAGGAAAAGAAAAAGAAGAGGGCAAGTTCCAACAAAAGTGACCAACAATCTGAATACTCTGAATAAGCCATGCAAGTGATGCAAAGATGGAATTGAAAATTCTGAACTACAAATTAATACTGCATTAAGATCGACTTATTTCAAACCGTTTTTCGTTGTATACTATCAGTTGCTTCCAGTTTCTTTCTCAATAAGGTCCCAGATGGAGTCTAGCAAAAGGACTAAAGGCTACAATGTAGAGTGGTCCTTTCTTCTTGATGCAACACTGATGTTATGTATGTATGCATGTTTTTATGAATAGCTATTACTATCCTTTTTACAATGAACAGCTATTAAAATGTTTTCTACAATTGAATTGCTACGAACAATTCGTAACCATGCTCATACTGCAGAGGTGCTCGAGATTATAGTAAACATAAGAGATATAATACGGGTACTTACAGATAGGCGATTAAATAGCTCACCACGCAGAATCATTTCATTACTCCTGGGGATACCACATGGCTGTTTTAGTTCCTTTTATTACCCTGCACAACTTAACATATAGTTGAAAAACAGTACTGAATCAACTGGATATTGAGAATAAGCTGTGATTTGAAGTTTGCTTCTGTTTAAACATACTCTTGCTTCCCGTGAGAAACAGAATAAGATGAGCAGACTTGATCAAGTTCTTATAATAATTTGAGAATGAAATATTGTATTAAAACAAATCAATTGGATCCAATGAATAAAATAATAATTCCACAAAAGAATCATTCTGCCGAAAGGGCCATATGGTTTCAAGAATTACAATTGAATTGAGGCTTGAAACAAATCTAAAGCCATGAAAACAAATATAAGCTTCTTATTCAGGTTCAATGTTTGGAGGTGATGGTGGTGGGCTGGAACAAAAATCAAGATTTGGATAAACACCAGGTGGCCTTTCTCGTGGTTGGATAGACAGCAATTGAGTTGAATCGCCCACGACATCCGCCCATCCATAATGAGGATCCGCCCTTCAAAAAATTTTAATTTGTTTTAGCTAATTGAGAATATATCAACGAAAAAAGATGGAACAAGAAAAGGAAACTCACTCATAATAAGTTTCTTCATCCACTACAATGTCCCAGCTTTCACCTGTCGTACTCTTACCATATTTGTGCACTTTTCTGATTAAGTGCAAAAGCAAGAATTAAATTCCCAAAAAGATGGGCTCAAAAAATTGTACTATAATTAAGCATGACAGTTCACTGGCCATTTGGGAAAAAATCATATGTTAAATTTCATACCCGTTTCCGAAGTGCTCTTCTCCCCACGTCCTAGACCATCCTAGAAACAAGAAACACAAAGGTTAATTGACATCTCAACAGGAACAATACAGCAAGAAAAGTTGAGAAATACTTACTTTCACCAATGGGTGACACATGCCATGTCTCCCCATGACGTGAGCCAATGCCAGCAAAAAATTTCTCTTCCCATTTATCTCCCCATTTTGTTCCCAACTTAGTTTCGGCCCATTTATCTGTCCTGAGATAGAAGAGAAACTAAAGCTTAAGACCTTTAAATCATTTCTGTAAAATAAGCATATACTATCTAGCAACACAATCAGTTATGTTACAATGATGAGATCTTGCTACAACTTTAGTCTTACAAATAATTTTTACATCCAGCTATCTGACAAAAAGAAAAAGGACCTCATCTATGCATCATAAGAGCCAGAAACAAAGGAGGGGAAAATACCATTTTAGGACAGATCCACTTCCGTCATAATGTTCACCCCACTTCTCCCACCAAGACTGATCATTCAATCTACCATATTTATGAGCCCCCTTTTCTGTCCACCCCTTAGCATCATACTTCTCCCACCTGTGGAAATTACAAACGTTAGCAAGAAAAGTGAGTGGTAGCATTGCTAGAGATTTTTACTAGGTTTATAATTAACAAAAGTTTAACTCCATGTTTCCCTTACCAATTCTCATACCATCCAGCATTTTCTGTACCTGATTTTGCTTGTTTTTGTGCACTTCTCTCTATCCTAGCTAGATTGCTGCACTTTCATAAACCAATAAAGTTATTATGAAAAGAACTACAAATTCACAAGAAATTAATAATCCAGTCAGGTAGCCTATTTGCGGCAAGGTTACAAATCAAGATAATGAGCAAACAAAGAAGCAAAACCTCCATTCATCTTGGTGAAGAACTTCTCGCCATGTTTCCCACCATGAATCCCCTTCAGCATTTTTCCCAGATTTCTCTACACCTAGATCAGTAAGAATGTATAACCATTAGGAACAAAACGCCTCTCAGCTAGATTATAGTACAATGCCAATAGAAGGTTAAAAGGAAGGAATAGGAAAAGCAAATAAATAAATATAAGGATACCTAGCTCTTTGTATCCAGTCCAATCACTCTTCTCCCACCACTGTCAAGGAGATTAACAAATCCAATTAAATGCATCCACCTGGGATGATACTTAAATAAGGTTATGAAAATAAAATTAGTATAAGATGAATATTCATGCAAACCATTGCACTAAGTAGAATTAGTTGACTAAAAACAGAGGACCCACTAGCTGCTCATCTTTCTTTCTCCCTCATTCAAAAAGGTTCAGGAAATTCCATATATCTCCAAAAATCAACTTTTAATATCACAATAGCTGGATGCCTAAGATATGTAGACATGTTATCCACCAAAAAAATACTTCTTCCAGTACAAAATAGATGCTCTTTTGTGATTTACACACACATTAAGGATATCTAAAAGAATTTATATAAAGTTCCTAAACTATATTTATTAAATAAGAGTATATCATCAATGCATGAAATATTTAGATGCCCGTCTAGTATGAACTAACCAATAATGGCCCAAAAGGCCATCTGTTTTGAATTGGAGGTAGTAACTAACAAATCCACTACCTATGCACATTCCAAGAGAAGTGTTTAAAGGCTAAAAAAGTTAGCTTCAACATGATTGACTTGGACAAAAGTCTAAACAAATGGATATAGATTACAGGTACCAATTTTATCATATAAGAACACCTTGAAAGGTTTTATAACTTATAGAATTCTTTTGATGGGTACTAAACCTGATTGAACAAGACTTCTTCGACTAGTATTGCAAAAAATTTACCCGATCTATGGCAATTATTAAGTTATTTAGGGTCTGGTATGAAAGGACTTATCAGGAAGGGTGTCAAATGAACTCACAGGCCAGAGGACCTATATCAGCATTCCCGACCAAGAACCTTTTGTCATGGTATCACACATTTTGGGGTTGGGTCATTCTATGAATGTCCAATCATGCAATCAGCAAGTGAGTTCTCTTCCTAATGTTGCAGACTCGGGGTACGAAGGAAGATCCTAGCCACAGGAGAATCCATTGGGTATGGAAACTCTTTCGCTCCTTGAGTTCAAAAGTTCCCAGCTACCTCATAACTTATTGTATTACTTTTTGAACTAGTAAAATAGTAGGTTCTCCCATTTCTTAGAACAAAAAGAAAAAAAACACTATTTATGTGAAAATAAAATCTTAACTCTTACAAGCAGCATCTTTAATTTGCAGCAAAAAAAAAAAAAAAAATACATTGTATCATGGGCACTAGATACACACATAAAAGGGATCCACTAATTGATGGGGCAGCTTGTTTGAGAAGAAAATAGGTTGGGGTAAGGGAGGAAGGAGAATAGTTCCATTTGTTAAGTTAATTTCATGGCATTTACCAACTGCAATACTTCATAAAACACTAAAATACTAGTGTGTGATTCTAGCTTCTATGTGTCAGACAAGTAAAGACACTACGAGATTTCATGTTAGAATGTACAGCCTTAAAAAATATAAAGGAAAAGCCAAGGAAATAGAAGTTCATTAACTATTAACTGGTTGTATTAAATAATGCCTCGGCACTATTTCTCCCATTTGATCCTTCTATAAATATTTCTTTACCACTACACTATTTGTTAATTGTTGTGATAATTTGAGGCACGCTAGGCCAACCCATGAATGTGGAGGACAGGAAGTCAAATATTTCAGCAAAATAAAGCTTTAGTTGCATGTTTCATCTGTGTATGCAGAGAGAAGTTAAGGCTCCCTCCTCCAATAGAGAAAATAAAAAGACAATCAAATACATGTTACATAATGTTTTTCTATTCAGTTTTCATATTTAACCAAAACAAATGAGAAAGCAGACCCCTTTCCTTCATCTAAGTTGGTCATTGAGAGTGGATTGTGCTCTACTTTTAACTATTAGGTTTTCAGACAGGAGTAATGAATCAGAACTGTATATGAACTAACTAGAATCAGAGGTGAAGCTGTTAACAAATTAAAATAATTATCATCTCGCATAAATATCAAAAGCAATAGAATGTTATTCAATAGGTTACACAAATACCGTTTCTTTCCACTCTGAGGTGCCATCATAACTTTGACCACCCATTCTGCTCCACCTACACCTGTATCCATTATCACCTTCATCTTCCCCACTCTCTCTAAACCATATACTTCCATCTTCATTTGTACCCGATTCATTGCCACTTTCATGCAACAAACTGATGCCCCAATCTTTCTCATTTGCAATGCCTGTATCTACCAAGGAAAACCATAAAATCCATGAATAATATTAAGAATATCATCAACAAATGAATTAGGAGAAATGCTGTAACACAGATGGTCTCCAAATTACCTCGCTTAGGAGGGGAGTCACGAGACTGAGGGCCAGTGTTTCTTGGAGTACAACGAGGGGAAAATTTTTCTTGTTTTGGCCTGACCCAAAAGAAAAATCAGAGGAAATTTAATTTATGTATTCATTATTAAAGACAGTACTTATAAAATAAGTGTAAAAACAGTAAATAAAAAGTGATTAATTGGGTCTTAATTTTGCTACTTTAAAGAACCTAATAGCAGTTATAGGAGTGTGGTATCCCTCTCCCATCATACAAGATGAAACACATTAAGTGCAGTGGAGTGCATAATTGGCGAGAATTGGCTACAACAGTATTTTCAGAACTCGTATAGTGTATATCTTACAGACCATGATGCAGATTGTCCACCAAGCTGAGCATGTGATCTTACGCTAATAAAATACTTCAAAGTATCTCTTTTCTCTACTCTATCAAAGTACGGACTTTCAATTGTCCTCCAACTTTTTAATTAATTTAAATTTCTCAACATCATTTCACATTCTCAAAATAAAACAGAGCGATAAATGATAATACGCCTGCTTGATTAACAAGAATCAATAGATTTCTCCATTCATTGACCACATTATCTAAGGAAAAAAAAGAACAAAAAAAAAAAAAAAACATTTACCGAGTAGAAGAGCCGAAGGGCAGGGCAGGAGAGGCCTGAACTCGAACTCTATGCTTGGAATTATTAGACTTAGTATCACATCGCCACTCCTCAAACTTATCCATACCTTTCCTAGCACCATTGCTCCGTACAATCGAATCCTTACTGCAACATTTGACAACTACCCCGACGGAACCTCTGGCAACAAACATCCACTTCTTCTTACGCAGCGAAACAAATCCATTACCGTACGGATGAAAATGCCGATGCAGTGTAGTAGTAGTATCGAAATCTCCACCGCTCAATTTAAGCATACCAAAACTCGTAGCTAAACCTCTAGAAGCAGCAGCCATGGCTACATCAATCAACTCAAGCTCGCCCACACACACACACAGAAAAAAAAAATTAAAATTAAAAACGATCTATTTGATTAATTCTGGAAAAATTCAATCCTATAAATCAGCCAGAGATTAAGAGAGCGAAGAAGATATATAAAAATTTTTCTTCCTTTTTAATTTTTTCAAATTGACAGTTTAACTTAAGAAAATGGAGTTAGGAAAGAGGTATGGAATGTAACGGCATTGAAGAAGAATGAGGAGGAGGACGAGGAACGAGATTCGAGGAATCTGCTGGAGTTGGTTCTTCGATTCCGGGCGTCAGATTGACGGCGAGAGGGGAAAATGTGGAACGACGGAGGCGATGTTTCCACGGAGAGGAGCTGATTTATACTTTATAACTTACTTAGAGAGCTGTTTATAGTAGCAGTGGAAGAAGACACGTTGTTGTGAGTCAGTAATCATTAAAATTAAAATATAAAAAAAAAACAAAAGACTGAGTAGTCTTTTTTTTTAAATAGTCAATGACCCAGCCTTTGGATTTCCTTAATAGCCATACATTATGCAGTAAAGTTTGGATTCTATTGATACAATACCAATAAAATGATAATTTCAAATATCAGGTGTGGTTAAAAAAATATATATTACTCTTTTTATATATATATATATATATATATATATATATATTATTTTATATAATTTTGTAAAAAATAAATTTTAAATTTATGATTAAAAACTAAAAATTGAATTTATTTTTACTAAAAAGTATAAAAATTGAAAATAAAATTTGGAAAAAGAGTATTGGAAATAAAAACAATTATGAGCTTAAAATAATGATAATAATATGGAAGAGGAGGAATGATGAATTAGCAATAACGCACCACGTGAGGTGAGACTGACAAGCTGATGAACACAAATGGACTTTGGGGCATTTATTCCCCACTCTGCAGCTGCCACGTGGAATATTCTCAATTGTTTCTCTTTATAAACCATGTACTTGGAAAAATAATTTCAAATTAAATATTTTATTTAATTTAGTAAAAATTCCAATGGCCCTGCAAGGGTGGCCGAGTTGATGGAGTAGGATATCTTATGTGATTACAAGGTCCCAAGTTCGAATCCTGCCAACACAAGGTTAGCACGTAGCAAAAAAAAACAAAAATTCAAATGTATTATTAAACTTTTACTATTCAATTAAAATTCTCCATCTATCAAAACCACATCATCATTCATCAAAAAAAAAAAAAAAAAAACCACATCATTGCCTTATCTTAAATGGATTTTTAGTCTAAGTACACTAATGTTGACTGATGGTTCTATTCTAGTGGTGATATAATCTCAAGGCGTGATGTTGGGATCAAATTCCTACTCGTTGTTTAAAATTTGAGTTCAAAGTATCTTTTTACAATAGATCAATTTGACTCGAACGAGAATTAAAATTTAGCTTAAAAGTGACTTACATAGTTTGAGACTCATCTAGAATATTACGTGTCTAAGAAGAAAAAAAATAACAAACATTTCTTCTGGATTACACGTGGCAGCACCATATTCTCCAGATGACATGGCAGCTACTACCAGCTGCTGACGCTGGAAATAAACAGAAACTGAATTTTTGTGGATAAGATGAAAAATATAATTTTCACCACGTACGTGTCAGGATACACCTGACAACAAAAAGTGACGAGGCTTTTCTGGTTCGTGGTGAAAACAAATGCCACATAGATTGTGTAACTGATTTTTTCTGCCACTGAACGAGGAAACCGAAGGCCTCGTTGGTTTTGAATCTTTTTATCCCTATCCCACTTATTCATGGATAAGCTTAAAGTCACTTCCTTTGTAAATAGACCATATTTGACATTTTTTTTTAAAATTTTTGTGTGTTATCCTGATAACAACTCTAACTGATTTGACTCAACTAACATTCGCAAAGTCCAACTCTTATTCGGAGGAAAAATTTCATCCTAACTTTAAAATAGGGGTCATAGCAAATGTTAAACTCTCAACGTTACAAAGAGTCACTTTAGACACAAGTAAATCAAACTCAGGCTCCCTAAAAATAATTTCTTAAAAGTGCGGATCAGTGATCATGATTGAAATACTCCCAATTCTAAATAATAATATAAAATAGAATATAAGCATGAGAATTCATTTTTTTGAAAAAAAAAAAAGCAACAAACTTCAGGAAGCTGACGTAGAGAAATGGAATCTCTCTCTCTCTCTCTCTCTCTCTCTCTCTCTATATATATATATATATATATGTTCCAAGACAAACCAATATAGATAAGAACAAAGCATACCGTGTCATGCATATCCTTAATAACAAGCACCGCAACACCATTGCCATTAGTTTCCAAATAAAGAAAAAGGTAAGAGCATCTAAAGATTGGGGCCATAGCAATGGTTTGGTCCATTACAAACCAAATGAAGGTTTCAAAGATTTCATTCGCCATCAGTCAAGATTCACAATTAAAAAACATCAAAAACAGCAGAGAAGGTGACTTTCACTTTTTTTCAAAAGATGTAAAACACGAAACAAGAAATTTACTAAAATTTTAAAGATCTTGGGGCATTACAGGCGGGGAGGGGGAGGGGGTTGCATAAATGTGCAGCTCCCCCACTTATGGAATCTAAGAAATTTGTGACAAAAAAAACAGATGTTCTCTTCCAGTTCCAAGCCATTTCATTACCTTCCTAATTGGGACAAAATTATATAGGACCATAGGAGGCTATTAATTAATTTTGTGCTACACTTCTATAGACATCCAATCCGGAAAGAACAATTGCCCCCACGGATTACACCGACGGACAAGAAATTATATAAGAAGTTTTGACATGAATGGTCATACCAGAACCAAGCAATGCAGAATTTTGCAAGACAAAAAGTTCCACATCAACAAGCAGCATGCGTCGTCAGTCTCACAAGCATCATGTTCAGGTTTGCATGTCCCACTGCGAGTTTGTCTCTGAATTAAAAGAAAACACGTAAGAAATGGTAGCAAAATAGAAATAAAGGAAATTTGTTTAGGATAAAGGAGATGAGAAGTGCTAAGAGCTCACCTCAATTGTCCTGGTGAAGTTCACTTTCGAGCAAGACGAGGCTTCACTGATTCTACAACTACCTATTTTCACAGAGATATGACATCATAATAAGGAATGTAATAGAAGTAGGAAAGAAGTTGAATAGTCCCTGAACAATCCTCACAAAAGCTGTTTATAATATTCTAATAATTGTGTCAAATCATATATGACCAAAATGACGGAAAAGAGAGCACACTCAAATTTCCTCATTTCTAACAATGTCCCTAAATATAAAACAGACACATGGTAAGCAGCATGGTTTAACATTAACACAGGATTAGGGATGCTACTTCTTCCTCCCACCCTTTTTTTCCACAGGGGTTCTGGACCAGTTTCTGGGTAGCTATTATTAAGAAGTATTGCAGAAGTGGAACATCATGATTTTCTCAAAAGTTTTGCAGTTCCCTTATAATAGAGCATAACTGAAGTTACAAAAGCAAGAACAACACAAGTCAGCTGTAAAAAAAACATATTCCAGATATATTTATTTCAGTAAGTGATAGTTCTTCAAGGTTATTGGCTTGAAGATCCCAGTACTCTTACCCTTCCATCATAAGACAATGAGGCAAAAATCCAGGGCTGCCGAGAACTCCAGGTAAGGCCTGAAAATTAGTTGAGAAGTCAAGCTCAGGAGAAATAAGCTGGATGAAAGTAACAGAAATTAACAATTACCATATACACTATCTTCATAATCGCTGTAAGTATTGAGCAATGGGCCTTTCGAAGTGGGGGATTCCAAGCTACCAAAACAAAATAGATAGATTAAATCACTTCAGCAAGTGGATACGGCCACCAAAACATAAAATGAGGATGCCAAAATAATCAAAAACCTTTCATTTGTTGAATCATCAGATTTTGGAGAAAAGAACCACAGGTTGACAGCAGAGTCAGTTCCAGAACTCTACAAAAAGCAATGAATGGTCAACAGAATATCAATTGCTGGCTACAAAGACAAACGATTGCTGCAGAAAAAATTATTTTATACAAGATATATGAGGCCATAACATACGAAAAGATATAATTATTTTGTATAAGATATACGGAGACATTATATTACTTTCACGTGAGGCAGAAAGCAGAGAAACTAAAGCTCAAATTGATCATAAGACTTAATCTAATCATTATGTCATGCTAAAAGGAATGCCACAAACTTCCAAACTTGGAAGCCAGCGTTGTTGAATGATAAAGCATTATATAATAAAGATGAGGTTGATGAAGAGAGAGAGAGAGCAACCAGAATTAAGCCTTCATACTCAGGATTGCATTTAACAGCCCATGTCCTGTCAGAAACATCAGATGACCTTATTAAAATTTCCAGGCAACAACTGGGAAACAGAGGCCGTAAGAAATATATTGCAATAATGTCTGTCACAATGAGATGCAAATGCTTATAGGAATAATTCAACTAAAAAACAAATGTGCTCATAATTAGTCTAGAAATTGAAAAATGTACTTTTGAACAATTTTAAACAACTAAAGATGCCTTGTAGTACAGACATGAAAAACAAGGACATGCATGCATGCATGCATCTCTCACAAAATCAATACCAGTGTGCATGTCCAGGGAGCTCAATTACAGGAATGTTCAGCATTCTGAGGTCCCAGATGCGTATTCCAGTCTCATCTTCAGCAGTTACCTGTGGACATAATAAAGGTTAAACCCATTCCACTGAAGCATATAAAGAGGAGCAGAGCACAAACAGTGTTATAAAACAACAGACTACAAGGATGCTTCCAGCAGAATTCCATAACAAGGATGTATCAACCTCCCTATGGAAAGTACAATGGACATAAACAATGTTCTAAAGACTTACGAGCATATACTTCTTCCTGGGGTCATAGTCCACATTGCGGGCATGAGCGTGCTCAATGGAATTGGTATTCCTACAAACACAAGACCATGATGAAAAATGATAACAAAATCCTCGTTTTCACAACATAGAAGTCAACAACTAAATGAGTCAAGAACACAAGATCTTACAACCACAGTAGCAATGGACTTGGAAACTGAAAAACTCAATGCTTAAGCCACAATCAATTTGAAACGTGGCCTTGAGATAATAGTGATTTTTATTAAATTACCTCACCTAAAAGCATATGCAGTTAGAAAAGAGTGCAAATAGACACTTTAGAAACCCCTCAAATGTAAGGTGCTTTTACTTTCTACAAACAGCAAGCAAATTAGATTGGAGTTCTAATTTTGAACAAAATATTGCTAGCAGGATCTGAACCCTCCTAATAACATGTAAAATTACCATATTATTAACAGATAAACATTTATATATGATGATAGTTTAAAAGTGGGGAAAAACCAATGCATCTCATACCTCAGTTTTATTTTTCAACTTTAAAAGTGAGTAGCAGGATTCCTGATGCCATGTGAAATACCATCTCATTAATACCCTAAGCTTTTAGATAATATGGTAATTTAAACACCATGGAGAAAAGGCAATGTGTCTCATAATCTAGTCAGTCTTTTATATGGATTGAAGGGTATAACATTGAAGTTAAATGCAAATCATAAAATTTCTTTAGACTACACAGTGTAAAAGAAAAAAATAGTCAAACATGCGGCCATCAGCCAGAATGCTAGGGTCAGTTATACACAATAAAACCAAACGACAGGATGAATCTTAGCACTGCTCAGGGGTAAATGGAATACTCAAGGACCCGGGGAAGGGGAAAAAAATGAACACTTAAGAAGAGAAAAAATAAGTCACACACACTACCATGCTTCTTGAATTCCATAAAACAACATATTTTCTAAAACTTTTAGGGAGTTCCTCCACAATCCATATTTCAAGTTTAATTCCTTAAATTAAATTCCCTAATTTTGAATGTTACATTCATTTTTCCTCCAAGTGTCACTTCCTATAGTGGTCCCTTTCCATTATAACAGTCTCAAAAGAATCAAAGTATGGAGGGGGCAACAGAAGTTACATAACCAAGGGTCATTGAAAAAAAGAGGGGGAAAAAATTAAATAGCCCTCAAATCAAAATAGAAAGAAAAGAATCAAGTTCAACTTACTTCATCGTTCGCAGATCCCAAAATTGGACTGATGAATCACATGTCAAAGCAACAATGTTAGAATCATGTGGATCCCAAGCCCCCCCAGATAAATTTTGAAGCATGCCAGCAGTTCCTTTTGCTTGAACCTAGATTTGTAGCAAGACCTGAATAAGAATTAGTCCAGAAATCAGAAATAACAACGCCATTAAATAAATTATGTGACAGAAGGAGATATATATACATACAATATCAAACTGAAGTACATACTATAAACTGATTCCCCATAAAGGAAACTTGGAACCAAAATGACTATAGATAGATGAAATTTATTTAACTAGACGGAAAACCTAATAAGCTAAGGCTTTTGCCAGATTCTAATAATGCATATGTAAAATTCCCTCACTATTTAAATACAAAGAAGAACATCTTGGTAATTGATTCATTGAAATAATAAAATAAAATAAAATCTCTAAGCACAACTAGGGTGCAGTCTCCTACAAATGTTCCCATGGGGTATAGGTCAGAAAAAATTTTAAATTAAATGAGATGGAACATTATGAATGAGGAAAGCCAAGGGCCACCATTTGATATGAAAAATCATGGATATATTCACCTAGTTTTGATCATTAGACAAATAATTAACCCACAAACCAATATAAGACAAGAAAGGATTTTAGGATGATCACTTGAGCCTCATAAGAACCGGTATGACTTAATGTTTGTCTTTAGGTAGTGTAGTAACTTAATAAGTGAGAGAATGTATACACTATAAAATATGAGACTTAGTCCTGAATAATAGGAAGCCTGTTGTTTCTATATGAATAGAGATAGCTTAAATGAAATGAACAGAAATATTTTCGTTTTGGATTTACAAAGCCAAGGAATTAGATGAGTACACTGAAATGAAAATTTCCACACAATTATCCTTGGCCATACCTGTGCAGTCTTCTTTGAGGTATCAAAGCTCCACAGGAAAAGATTCTGCTCATCGATACTAACCAATTTGTCATATCTTCCATTAGGCCACCAAAGCACACTGAATTTCAGGGAAATATTTTAAAAATCTCCAAGTTAACAGAGCATGAAAGCATTCCCGTAAATGAAAATACTAATACACAGGAAATATTCACATGCAAACAGTGACCACAAGATAGTCCAAAGAATGTACTAGTTAAACTACTAATGGCATGAATATAACAATGAAGCCACTTAGATAGTACCAAAAGCTCCAGAGATTTTAGCATGCAAATGTCAATTGTCAGCAAACACTTGAAATCCAGAGATTACTGGAGGGAAAAGAAAAGGATTTCTTCCGGTTTTCCTCCCTAAGATAATGCAACTAAGCAGTTTTCACTCCAAGGCTCCATTTAGACCATTCTTATATTTGTCGCAATTATACCAATATTTTAAAAACCAACAGAACATAGGACAAGCTTAGTTTCTTAACCCATTATTAGAACAAAAAAAAAAAAACTTTGATGCCTAGAGATAGATAATGCTAACTAAGAGTTCACTCAGCAATAATAAAGCAGGTGTCCTTACAAAAGTATCAATTTCCACAATTAGTAAATTATCATACAAGTGTTAAAATGTAATTATATACCCAATCCTAAACCCACATACATAACAACTAAAGTTCCTTGAAAATTCTCTCAGAACGGAGGTATAAACATAGTCAATTAAATAAAGAAGATCATTGTGTTAAGCTCCAGAAATAGATAGGCTACAGCTTGCAAGGACAAGAGATGATCTCACCACTTAATCTTTGAATCATGTCCATTAAGGGAAGCAATCCGTTCCAATTGAGGGGAATTTAGTTGGCCATAGAGCTCCGGAATTTGCCATATTGCTGCCTCGTATAATTCACCTTAATTCCATAAAGAAAAAGCATTACGCTACTGACAGCTTTAGCTCCAAGCAAAAATCAATACAGTAAAAAGGAAAAGGAAACACTAGTCGAC
Source organism: Cynanchum wilfordii (assembly GCA_025388415.1). Lineage (NCBI taxonomy): Eukaryota > Viridiplantae > Streptophyta > Magnoliopsida > Gentianales > Apocynaceae > Cynanchum > Cynanchum wilfordii. The sequence continues at coordinate 206,623 of JAHSUH010000783.1, read as the reverse complement.
TATTTACCAGAAGAAAAGACAGTGGAGAAAATTCGTTGATCGAAAGGGCAAGAAGCGAGGTCCCAGATCTCATCTGGGTGTGAGAACAAACCCTCACATATCAATTCATTGTCGTCAGAAGAAAGCCTAATCAAGTGTACCTGAAAATCATCAAAAATAAAATTCCGACGTTGAACAATTCATACATTTTCACCCAAAAACAAAAAAAAAAGGTTCAAAGCAGGATGAGATGAGAAGCTGTAAATATAAGCAGAGCAAAAGAGTACCTCGTTTTCTTCTTTGAGACTGAGAGTTCCAGCGAGAAAAGATGTGTGATCAGTATCCGCCTTAACATCGGAAATGCATCTCGCCTGCAAATACAATTTACACCGAGAAAAATCTTTGGGTTAACGACAAATACTACAATCGTGAAGTGGACAGTGTATTTTAGGCTGAAGAAAGGGTTCGAACTTGACCTGATACTTGAGACCATAACCGATTCCCGTTGATCCTCCCTGCATTGCTTCACCGATCGACTGGAAATATCTCCGATTTGATCCGATCTCAGATGATTGAGAATTTTCTTGTCAGAAGCCCGTGATTTCCAAATCTCCCTTGATATGTAGATTTAAAGGGTTGTACTTTCTGCATATTCAGGTATACTTTCCCATAGTTGTATTTTTAACGTTTTTTTTTTTTTTTTTAATTAATTTCATTTCTTCATTCTTAAAAAGCATACAACTATTTTTGCACAGATGAATACATAACGATCCAAATAACAAAATTAAATAATCTTTATGGTCTCGTAAAATTAAAATATAAATATATAACTTAATTCGAAAGAACATTAATCCGGACACAAAATATCAGTCTGGTTTAAACAGAAATTAATTTAGATATAAATTGACTTAAATATATCTTTCATAAATTAGAACTATCTAGGACATCCCGTGTCCCGAGTAAAAAAAAAAATACTAACAATGTCAATCAATATGAAAAATTAAAATAAAGCTCAAATAAATTTAAATATATGTTTCTTATAACCTTGTATCTCCGACAACTATTTTAGTTGAGATTCATGGAAAAAAACCTTCAAAACTACAACAAACAAACATACAACTAATCCCGATGGGACTGAATTGCACAAGGCCATCCCTAAACCCTAATTTCTCATAATATTCTTGGTACAAAAAACAAAGAAAAACAAGAAGGATATCCTCAGAATCAGCAGCTCAACCTACCAGTTCAGTAAAAGCAGATTCTAAATACATAATAAATAACCATAGCAAACACAAGATTTCTCATAATCTGCCTCTCTAGAAAGAGTGTTTTACAATGCCATTTGGGTTGATCCCTGCCCTTTTTGTGCCTTTCTGAAGGAGATATAAATGACAAAACTATATGTTCAGCACAAAACAGCAGATTAAGGCAATGAATGATATATGCTAGAGGGATCTTGGCAGAAGAGATTCGCCATTGTTGTTGATGTGTGTGTACAAACAGCATTTTACCGTTACAAATGGGCAGGTTTGCTTGATTGATCTCTTTGGTTGCTGCTTCAAGAAGTTAGTCAATGGATCCATATTGTCATTCAAACACCTATTGTACTTCTTCAATGGATCCATCATCAATTTGTTAGTCATCAGCCAAAAATCTTTCAAGAAGTTAGTCTGAAAGGTGGGTTCTGTTATTAATCCGAAAGTAACTCGTCCAACTCGGGTTCATCAGACATAGAAGTATCATAGTCCAGACTTGTTCCATTGCCAAAAATATTGCCAAAGAGATCACTTTGGTCTTCGTTATCTTCAGGATCAGAAACTTCAGGTTCATCATCTACATTATGATCATCAGTGGTTACAATGTTTTCTTTACCAAATTTCCTTGGCATCAAATCTATCTTTGCCTTTGCATCTGAATCTTCACATATGCAGGCAGATGGGTTTTCATGAAACTCACCCCTTCCGGGTCTAACTTCTTTGGGCTCCCCCATGAAACCACGCTGAAATGTGTGAACTTTTGATGCAAATTCTTCAAATGTCATATTATCTCGGTTACTGAATAGACGATATAATTTTTTAGCATTGGGACGAATAGTAGGCTTATGTCCAAAATACCTCCTGCAGCCAAGAGAAAAAGACCAAATTAGAAGCATGAAAGATTAATTAATTTTAAAGTTTCATCCATGGTTGATAGGGGAATCCAGGTTGCACCTTCGTCCTGCTAAGATTTTTGCCATATTACCATTGTTATTGGTAACAAATACATCACTTTCATCACAAGCAATGAAATCTAGGGCAGCCATACGAGCAGAAAATCTGGAAAATGGTCCCAACTCCTCCTTGCTGGCTAGTGAGTCTTTGGAATGGAAATTTGGAAACAGTGCCTTCAGAGGGGCCAATGTCTCTTCACCTCCATATACTTCGCCTGATGCCACGTAAATATGAACATCGCTACCATATCCAAGTGCTCTAAGCATTAAGCCTACTTCTTCAGGTGTCAAAGGACACCTTCCTTGTCTCCTCCCTTTGTCTGGGTTGGTATTCTAAAAATCAATACAAGTAAAACTTTCAGAAACTTTACATGAAAGAAACCAAACTTTCATTTGGAATTGGAGAAAAATCAGAACTATGTTCAGATGGACGTGGTAGTGTCTGCCTCATCATGATGTAATCGAACAAATAGCACCCCCCACATTTCCTACAATTAAACTGCTCTTAAAAAGATGTCTAAACAGTCACAAATGCACCTCACATAAATGCATCTTTCATTTCTTAACTTAAGCTTTTTGTTGAGTCATTTGGTCGTGAGATTTCAACGGAATTCTAAAAATAGAAAATGAAAACCAAAAGGAATTTGAATGTCTAATAATGGAATTTTTATAAAACAGATTTAGATAAAAGTACATGGAGTCTTACATGTAAGGTTTTCCACCTCTTCCGTATTTTTCCAAGTTCTTTCCTCTCCTTGTCTCCTCCGCCATAATAACATCCCGAGAATGCTAGCATATCTGGTTCAAACCTGTGAAAACTAAAATCTTAGTTGATGGAAATAATTCTTCCTCATTTTCATATTGACACATAGCACAAAAGCAGTGTCTGATCTCTCTTAGTGATCATATTTAAAATGACACTTTGCTATACTCAGCAGAGTACTCAACTTTTTATTTAATGAATTTTCCAAAGGTCTGCTGCCACCACTAGCTAGTTCAATTAACATTTATGTACAGTACAACTTCTCTTACACAGATTCAGACCAAATTGGAGCTTTGTTAAGGATCATACAAATTCTAGCAGAAAAAAAAAATGATAAAGGAGCCAACTCTTGGGCTTAAATTGATATTCTAGAGTTATAAAAATGATTCATATGAATAAACGATTCTGGATTATATATAATAAATAAATATTTATAAAAAAAGGAATTAAATATATACTAGATTGTAGACACTACCTTAGGTGAAGGGCAATGTAATGCTTGCTCTTCATCCGCATACGTTGGACCAATTTTTCACCCATTCTGAGAATAGGATCTGTGAACCTCAGGGCATGATAATTAACTCTGCATCTAAGTTTCTGAAGATCTGTTTCTAGCTTATTTGCAAGTCTGTAGTCAAACTTGTTCAGCTGCACAGCCTGTTACATGAACTCAATTACAAGGACTACAGACTCATATATATCGAACGAGACCAACATAAATCCATAAAATATCTCTGCTGTGAAAGTTTTTGTCCCAATTTCCATTTCCATGCATATTAGAAATATGTAAATAACATAGATAAAGCAGCAACATACCCAAACACTCTTATTTAATTCTGTCATAACACACAACTACATTTTTTACCTCTCCTCTCTTGTCTCTTTCTAAAGATGAGTCAAATATATATTTTTTTTAATCAACCATGTCGAATTTTGTAGAAGATAATTTAATAGAGGTACTAGTGTCATTGAAAATTAAGGAATTAAGGTAGGCAATTTAACAAAAGCAGAAAGTTAGCAATTTTCCTGTAAAATTTATTGTGGGAGTTAACAGAAAATTGCTAACTTAATGGAAAAACGATCAATTTGGTCCCAAAAGGTTCTAAGAGGACCAGTTCATTTGAAAAATAAATAAATAACAAAATAGACCTATTTGGCAAGGACCTAAAACATAAGGAAGCTTATTAGCTATTTATCCTTTTCTTTAGTAGGCACAGTTTCAGAATGTACCATTAACTTCAAATAACAGTTTAGAGGACATGTACTCATAATTATGCTAAAACCAAAACAACAACAACAAAAAAAACTCTCACCTGCTTTTTTGCGAGCACAGGTGTAACACGATTTGTATAACACCTAGCACTGCACTTTCTTGGGACACGCATGGTATATGGACGCCATAGTTGTCCTCTCCTTCGTGGGAGCTCCTTAATAATTTTAACATCTTTTGCTAAATATGACATGAACCAATCAACATCAAAGATCTCTGAGAAGTTACTGCAAAAGGACAAATAAATAAATAGTCACTTAAAAAGTTTACTAGATTTGTAAGTTAATAATTAGTTATTGAATCTTTGGGGCTTCCCCACATTGTAATATATGCCGCTTATCAAAAATAAAATAAAAAATTAGTTATTGAATCAAATACAAATAACATGTGTTACAAGCTGCAAAAGCATCAAATTGGAACAACCTAACAAATTAAAACACTAACCTGGAATCCTTCCAGAATGAATTTTTATCTAGTTTTGGAATAACAAGGCTAACATTCAAAATACGAGCAGCAACAACAGCATCAATGATCTGGAAAATGAATAAAAAAAATAATGTTGGAGCTTGGAGCCTTGTAAATAAAAAAAAAATACGGAGTAAATTTACCTAGCTTGTTACAATTATTCTTTATGATAACATTAGTACCCAAACCATATCTCAAAAAGTTAAACAGTTCTTAGAAAACAATCATCTTTTAGGTAATTTGTTTCATAATAGAAATCAATATTCATAAAAGGATGCATCAATGATCATCTGGTAAAGTATTATTCAATCCAATTCTAAACAAGCTCAAGTAAAAGTTCATTGATGATTCAGTGCCAAATTATCCCTCCTATTGCTCACCCCAAATTTGTCACAATTTAATTGTCTCATTTCAAAATCGAGAAGGATAGTAACTTTCTAGTGAACTATTCCATGTTCCCCATAGAACTTGAATTCCCAATAGTTTCAATGAAATGTCAACATCAGAATTAATGTGTTTAAAATTTTTAATTTATTTGATGAAAAGAGGTAAGGGTAAATGTGGAAGTAGAAACATATATACTTATTTCTAACTAAAAGACTAACTTTTTTTTTTTTTTTTGAACTAACTAAAAGACTAACTTAATATGCGTAAAGTTGATTAAATGGGACAAATAATTTTGATTGGATGGAGTATCAAACTCTGACTGCCATGTATGAAGGCTTCAACTCATGCTTTATGTGAACTATTCTTAATTATTGCTTATAACTAAACCATGATAATCATCTTCCCAAGGTAAAGTCAAAGTGATCAGCTTTTGTTGTCAGCTTTCTGATATTATGAGAACTTTTGTTACTCTTTATGGACCAATACTAAATAGACCTCCAAGATTGAACACATTTGCAATTTACTAACCAAAAGTATCTTAGCGTTCGTGCTCCACTCCCTGCCCACTAGTACATCGACACACAGAATGTTAGAACAACAGGGACATAATTAAGTTGAATACTGAATGGATATGATAATTATCAAATTCCCTAGTGATAGGGTATCCTCCTTTCCCAGTATATTAATAGTCTCATAACGAGTGTTACTTAGTCAGATCACCACAAATAGATATTCTTAAACAAAAATTCTTAAAAAGCAAATCTCCTACAAAATAGTTATTGCAAATGGTGGGCATGTATCTCATTCTTTAAGCTAATATAAAACTTAAAATAACAACTTCGTAAAAGATTACCCCAGTTCTCTGCTGATTAAGACCACCACTGAGCCCAATCAGTAAATACCAATTCATTCGCGTGATAGCTTCTGCTTCTGCACCAGCCATAGCCATAACCAAATCCACACGTAATCAATAAAAGAAATATACAGAATACATTGAAGATCTAAAACTATAAATAAATTAAAGAAGTCGATGATTTTAAAATCTCAACTAGAAAAATCTGTTAATTTACTTCTAAGTTTCAACTGATCAAATCACAACCAAGAGCAAATACATCAGAGCATTGCAAAAATCCAGTTATCAATTAGTAAAAAGTCAGAGGGAGTTTCATTCAGGGACACGCACTTGCAAATTCACTGCTGGGGTTACTGCATCCGTGGAAAAATTTTGAATTTCTTGAAGACCAAAGATCTCGACCATATACTCCTCCATCATTCTGGACCAAAAACAGCCAATGCATTATATTTAGAACAGAAAATCAGATCAAAAGCATGACTAAGATAATGAGATTTTTTTTTTTTTTTTTTAGATTAGAAAATTATAAAGATAGCAGATTCACAATCCAGGATACTTAAAATAAAATAAAAAGAACCCTAACAGGCACATAGAATTTTGTAGCTCCATTGCCATCGCTAAGTCCATTGTTCATCTGAAACACACAAGAAAATAACACTACATCAAAAAAGAAACATTACAAGTAACAAACAAGAAACTTATACATGCTGTTACACACATTGCAAAGTCAAAACACAGCAGGGGGTGTAAGGAGAGTACCTGTATATCTTGACGAGCATGGCGGAGGTGATCATTCTCATCAATGGCTGAAGGTACGAGTAGCGACAGAAAAATGAATAAAAGCAGAAGTGCACCAAAAATGGCGAAGATGGCCCGGATTAAAAACCCGGAACGTTGCTGAGACTGGTGGCGCCGTCGATGAAAACCCATACTAAAACAATGGCATAGGCGGAGCTAAGCAGCCTACCTTCCTCAAATACACCTCTCTCTCCCTTGCCAAACTATAAAGTATTCTTGTTGAGTTACCATAGTAATAATACCAAAAATTACAGCAAAATAACAAAAAGTAGAAAAAAGATTTCTCATCAGAGTTAGGTTAAGACATCATTGAAGGTTTAGCTCTGGAACTTCTGTGGAAACGACAAGGATTCTCAAGATGTGGATTGCTTTCTTCAGATCAAAGTGGAATTAAATTAATTTAATTCCCAATTGCAAGTAAAATATGAGAAATTAAACCCTTTAAGAAAAAGGATAAATTTTTGCAGGAATTGATTGAAAGAACCACATCTGATGTCCGAAAAACTCAGAAATTTCTGGATATTTGGATTGAGAAACCAAAAACCAGAAAGAACTCTGCTGGTGGAGGGTGAAACGAAAAAACACAGGTTATTTCCACTAGAATCTACCTGTTTCCATATCTATCCTTCACGTGCAGGTCACGTGAATTCTTTTTATTATTATTATTAAAATTTTCGATTAACTCTCTAACTATTTATATTTCTTCGAATTAGTCTTAAATTTTTAATTTTAAAAAACTTGATGATTTATCAATTTTATATTTTTATAAATTGGTACTTAGAGATCAAAATTGATGATATTCTGTCATTTTTTACATGTAATCGGTACATTTATAAAACTCGAAGAATTTTATTATTATTTTACATTCTTGTTGGTACAATTACATAATTAAGTTTATTTCGTTAAATTTAAGATATTTGATGAGAAAATGAAAATAATTGTGTCTGGTTGTGGAAATGACATGAAATGAAATGACATAAAGACCTTTCAAGTTTAACAGATGTACCGTGTAAAAAAAGTGATTGAATATTAACCAATTTTTATTAGAATGATCAATTCGGAGAAATCCTAAATAGATAAAGGATCAATTTGTTTCAAATTAAAAATTTGTGACCAATTCGAAGAAATATAAATAGTTAGGATAAGTAAAAAAGATCTAGTGATATATGATATTTATTTATTTATCTATCTTACAACACGAGGTATTGTGTATGTGTTGCAACTATAAGCGACTTCTTTAAATCATGTCCACATTCGGATCGCATCCGTTTGAACCGAGTAATCTTTTTAGAAAAGGTAAGTTCTAATCTTAAATTGATATCGTAATTTCACTTAAATTAACTTAAATTAAGAAAATTTATTACAAACTTACTTGCGTAACGAGGTTATATGACAATTATTTGACTTCCAAAGTAAAAGTTTAGCAAATATTCTAAGGAGGAAGAGTAAAGTAGGGAGAAAATGTCTATATTTATTCCTTGTGCCTTACAACAAAGAATCTTACAAAACATCATTCCACAAGTAAAGCATTTATTCATTGTTTTTATTAGATGGGAAATCTTCTTAAATATTTTACAATTTTCATAAATTTTCTTATGCTTTTTTGTGTTTAAATTTTTACTTTTGACTATTTTCCCCCTAAAAAATGAAAAAAAGAAAAGAAAAAAGCTATCTAAATAAACTTAATTTTAACTAGAGGCATGTGGTGGAGCGGTAGAGGCTCCTCATTCCTTAACCAATGATTCAGCCTATAAATCAGCGAGCGAGATTAGTCCGAGCGTGGAATGACTTGAAGGTGTCGCCCCTTAGTGACGGGACCCACCCAAAACACCCGTGAGATAAGAAAAAAAAAAAAAAAAATAATTTTTTTTTTGTTTTGTTTTACCTCTCAATATTGGGTAATTACTTTCAACCCAAGTAATCTAAAATCGAGTCTTGTCATATTCTTTTTAAAAAAAACGCTCCTTAACACCTATTTTTCTATTTACAAGATTTGCACTTAAATCTTACTAAAAAAAAAATTCACACAAAAAGTTTTTTTTTTTTAATTTGAAACATAAGTTAGACTGTTACCGAAATAAGTTACACTTTTTTCACACAACTTAGTTACTTAAAAAATTATAAAAAAAAAAAAAAAAAAAAAAAAAGTTGAATTTGACAAATGTGGGCCAAAACCCAATCAAGATGTTTTTTTTTTTATTATTTATTATTTTTTATTTTATACCCACTTGGGGCACCTGACCCTAATTAGAAACTTCGATCATCCACTCTGGAGAAAGTATTAGGAATCCGCGCACCAACTCCTCAAAACTAAGCGGATTAAGATATTTTCCTTAACATCCAACATTTCAAATTATTTATTCTTTCCATGGGTCCATAATTTGATACTTTGGTCGTAATCCAAATGATTAAATAATATATGGTAAAGCCCGGCCCAGGCCCAAACTCAGTCCAAATTTTCAGCTGCAAGAACTGTCTCTCTCTGTTATCACCATTAATGGAGGACGGGAAAGAGATAATAGCATAGGGTTTAGGGGAGGTAACAGAGATTTCAACCAAATTTGGAATGTCGTCCTTGATTTTGAGGCCAGCTTTGTTATTGCCGCAATCTTTGTCGGCGTCTTCACCAGCTTCGTCTTCGTCTTCTTCGTCGGTTTTGTTTTCGTGGCATAGTAATCAGTATAATCCGTGTTCACTTAAATTATCGAGGAAATCAAGAAGATTCAATTTCAAAGCGCAATGTTTTGATTCTTCAGAAAAAAGGAATGATAGTAACAGTAAGAATAATCCCAATGGTGCTGATTCCAAACCTCCTAATGGCACTTTGGTACTTACTTCTACTCAAACCATCTCATTTCATTTTTATATGAACTCAGTAAGGACATATTATATGTGGAAGTGGTGGTTTATTTGTGTTGTTAATACGTGAAAAATTAGAAAATGTACAGAAAGTTGTGAAGATGAATTAAATGTGCCAAAACAATGGACTTTTTCACTCTGGAGATGTAGCAATCATTTTCTGTGTTTCTTTTCTTTTCTTTTTTTTTTCTTCATGATATATACCGAAAGCAAAAGAGCAGGAGGGATATTCTGCTGGAATACGTGCAGAATGTGCAGCCAGAAATCATGGAATTGTTCCTTAAAAGGGCGCCACCGCAGGTACTAATTAGGGAGCTTCTTAATGTCTTATTTTGGGGATTTGTATGCTTTGTGCTTGTTTATATAATCTGTTTATTAATCTTTGAACGTGAGAATGCAAAGGGAGGAATGGATTTACTGAATAGAAGTTTATTAAAGATTTGACTTTTGTTGATTATTTATTTGTTTTGGAACGTTTGGGGTTTTAGGTTGTTGAAGCTATGCGCCAAACAGTGGCAAACATGATAGGGACTCTGCCTCCACAATTTTTTGCAGTAACAGTAACCACAGTATGCATCTGGACCTATGACTATCCATTTTTTCCTTTTTGTCTGATTAACTTAGGGATGAACTATTATTCTGGGAATGGTTTGAATCTTTGCAGGTTGCTGAGAATCTTGCTCAGCTTATGTATAGTGTTATGATGACTGGATACATGTTTAGAAATGCACAGAATCGTTTGGAATTGCAACAAAGCTTAGAGCAAGCTGCTCTCCCTGAAGCTCAGGAAAAGAAGGTTAGCTATTTCCTCCCATTTTTTTTTTTTTTTTTTTTTTTTTTTTGTTTCCTATATCATAAACAAGGTTATATCTCGGATTAGGAGATCCAATAAGATACCTGCTTGCTTTTATCGTAAAGCATCAATATTGTTGCATGTTTTGCTACTTGTTAGTGAGTATGCTTGAATATACGTAAAATCACAAGATAAGTTTGACCATTTTGTCATGAAAAATCTAAAATGAAAACAAAGATCTTTGACGGATCATCACTAACCATTTACCTTGCCTAGGGCTACATTCTTCAAGGATCACTCATTTAAGTATGTTTGGCAGCTATTTGACTCTAGTTAATGCAGGACATCCTTATCATCTAGTGTCTTTTTTGTATAAGTCCATGGAATATGCGAATATTGCTCTGTGGCCAGCTAGGATCTCTCTCTGCTCTACCTTGATTAATGCTGTGTGAAAGCTGCTATGACTGCAAATGTTTCAAGAGATGCAATATTTACCCTAGAATACTTGGCATGTGTTGCATGTTCTTCTGTTGCCACCTGCTCATAGAAATCAGCTTTTTGGCAATGAGACAATTTGAGAAAGTATTCGATTGGGTAATCATAACCATTATATTTCCTTCTGTTGATTGTATTTTTATATTGATAAGTATTCTGTGGTGATGCTTTATGCATGTTAGCTTCCCACAATTTCCATAGATCTCTGAAATGCCTGTCTTCATGTTTCTACTGGGTACTCAATACACCTTTTCTGATTACACAGGACAAACCAGATTTTGCACCTGGTACACAGAAAAAGGTTACTGGCGAAGTTATCAGATGGAACAATGTGTCTGGTCCCGAAAAATTAGATGCAGTGAAGTATATCGAGTTGTTGGAAGCAGAAATAGAGGAACTCAACCGTCAGATTGACAGGAAATCTGCTAATGAACCGAATGAACTTCTGGAATATCTCAAGTCTTTAGAGCCTCAAAATTTGAAGGTCTGCTTCTAATTCTTGCAGAATCATGGACATCTTTTGTATGTTTCGCTGTTGTTTTTCTCTTGCTCTTTCTGTCTCTGGGAATGAATTGATTGATTAAGCAGTGGTTTCTTATAATTTCATTTTTGTTATTTTCTGTGCTTGAAATTCTTCTGGCAGTAGGATCAATTCACCGGCTCTGTTCATCAGAGCATCCAATTAGGAAGTTACCAAAATGATCATGTCTTCTTCCTGACTTGATAGACATGTCTTATTAGATCAACTTTTAAACCAACCAAATACAATGATGATTTTTACATATATGTTCAGGACTTTACAAGCAGTGTTGGAGAAGATGTTATAGTGGCAATGAATGCCTTCATAAAACGCCTCTTGGCCATCTCAGATCCTAGTAAAATGAAGGTACTCCCATTATTTCCTTTTTATCCTCTTTTTGTTTCTTTTTTCTTTCAGTAAAATTATACTTGATCAATTTCATTGGCTGTCTGTTAACTAGCACTTTTTAGTTGCCATCCTATTCTTGTACTTGGTTGCAATCCTTGATTTTGTTTCTATTAGCACTGCTTGGAATTCTTGCTGCCCTTTCTGTTTTTACTTTTATTTTATAATTTTGATAAACTGATGCTCTAAAACTATTGTTATATGTTGTGTACAGACTAGTGTTACGGAGACGAGTGCCTCTGAGCTGGCTAAGTTGCTCTATTGGCTGATGGTGGTTGGTTATAGTATTAGGAATATTGAAGTTCGATTTGACATGGAACGGGTACTTGGTGCTCCACCAAAGCTTGCTGAGCTTCCTCCAGGTGAGAATAATGTATAAGTCCCCCATTCATATGCTGCTGGCTGTACGCTGAGCTTCAAGAAATCACCATGTTACTATTTTTCTCATATATTCGTCTGGAAGGAGATAAAAGTTTAGCAAAACCCGAGGAAAAGCTTGTTAAATGTTTAATTACAGAAGAAATTTTAATTTAATTCCATTCAACTCGGGACAACTTCAGGAGAGCAGTGCTGGTTTAGTTTTTCCTCCTTCCTGCTTGTAATCTAATCTGTCTGTAACTGGAAGCTGAATAGTAACAAAGTACTTTTACGCCCAGATGCATGTAATAATTTACGATGTCATTTTATCAAGTTAAAAAGATTTTGTGTATGTAAAGTTGGTTGTCAATTACTTTAGGCAGTTAGGAACTGCTGTAAAAAGGGAAATCAGCTAAAGGTGATAAATTTATTTTTTTTTAACTGCATCATGCTTTTGTTTTCTTTAAATCTTATATCAAATTTTTCAACTATATACAATAACGACTGACACAATATATGCGATCAATGCAGAAATGTACAAAATGATTAATAATGTGAGAAAAAATCTATGACATTTGGAGGCATTCAGGTAATCTCGCTGAATGGACACCAGGGCCTGTTCCAGTTATTATTTCAATCAACAATGATCCACTTAATGGAGACATTCTCAATGTTCTTGTGGCAAAAGAAGGCATGATAAAGTAAACAAATAACCATTACTTTTTAGAAAAATTATTTCACATTTTTCCACAGAAACTAGTATAAGATGTACATAAAAACAGGGTACGTCCATGATGCAGCCCTGGGGTTCCTACATCTGTATATAATCTATCTAATTAGACGCTACTGGCAGGCCAATCAAATAAGTTCTGCTAAATCTACAAAATGGATGTCTGGCAAAACTTTGCCCCATTTGCTGCCTTCTGATAACGGGTAACCAGAAAGCACTAGATTCGACCATAGTTAGCTCTCATAGACCAATTATCTAATCTTAATTATTGGTCATCCATATCTTCTCTCTCAGATCTTTCCAAGCATTTAAATCAACAGTGATGAGCTCGTAATATACCAACAGTCAAAGTTAGTAACACACCTTTAATCAGCCAGGTACTCTTTGAGATGTTGCATAGTTACTTGAAAGTCTCTTTGCCCATCCACTCTCATTTGGGAGCCATGATATTGAAAATCCAGCTACTGCACACCACCTTAAGTTCAGCAAGGCAAGAGCAAGATGCTCTGAGTCTCTAAAAAGTTTCATAATGTGAGACTCAGTTTCCATGTCTTCAGCTACAATTAGATTTTGACATTCTATTTTTGTTTTTTCAAGAATGTCATCATCCTCAGAAATCATTCTCATACTTAAAACCTGCAATGCTTCCATAGCAGTGCTGTAAAAACCTCCATCTACATATGCAGAGAAAACATAACTGCATGTTGATGTATCAGGCTGGATCTTATCTTGGTGCATCTGCTCAACAATAAGCTCCACCACATCAATTCTTCCCTGGAAAGATTAACAACCACACCAGTGAAATAGATCTCACATCAATCTGGACCCAAACTCAAAAGGAAAGAGAAAACCAAACTTATAATTTGCAGGCTAGAAAATAGAGATAATGGAGGGTGCAATTTGAGGAGCTAACAGACCCAAAGTGCAGAAGCAGAACATAAGGGGAGGAAAAAAGAAAACAAAAAAAAAAATAAAGATGCAGCTTCAGAGACAATGATCATCTGTTTCTTCTTAATCTGAGGTTAATTTTATTTAATTGTAACATTTAACCAATTAAAAGAGACCAAAGTTTCCAAAGTTAAAAGCTAGAAATCACAATGAGAGCCTACTTCTGAATATAGTCATGGTGTGGACTTGTACTCTCGAGGTTCTACACTGCCCATACATGCCCAGTTCAAGCTTGTTTAAGCAACCAAACATTAGGAGGCTATTAAGGGGCATGAAAAATATGGTTATTTGTTATTTATATTAAATAATAAGAAGCTGGTAGAAATGCAAACGGTGAAGACAAAAAAGATGTTTACATGATTGTGGATATGTTTGCATTGCATATTACACAACATTCACTTCCATCTCTCTGCTGAGAACCTAGAACAACCATACATGGAATGTGGCATCGTGCTGTGTATGGAAAATACCTTCTCATACGCTGTTTGAAGAATAGTGTTGTATAAAAGTAGATCAGGTTCAATTCCATCTAATTTTCCCTGATTGAGCAGCTTTAGTGAATCATCAAAGTTGTCAAGTTCCAACAGAATCTGAACAAGATAAAAAAAAAAAAAAAAAAAGACATTAAAAAGATGACAGTAAGCAGCAGTAACAAACATAGCAACTTCAATTTGGTAGTTTAACTGACACAGTAGAAAATTGATCTGTCAAACTATATTCACAAGTACCCTAGGGTAAACACTAAGGACCTGCCAATTAAATATCAATTCTTCTAAATGTGTTGACTGAGTAGCCAATTGCTGCTCCTAATGAGAAAAATTGAATGAATAAATGTCAGTTTTGATTGATTTGAATTTTGGCAAAAAAAAATCTAAAAAATACACCCTTGAGCATTCTTATAAGCCAAAAGTACAGCCCAAATCTCTTTCAACTCCCTTATCCACTTGTGGCTTGTTTTCAATTTCAGTCTCATTTTTTCTGTGCTAAAAAAATGTAAATACTGAAACTTTGAACCATCTTTAGTAATACTTGAGCAGTACCTATGGGGTGAAAAGAAATCACTAGCTTTGGAGCTTAAACAGCTAAGAAAATTCATTCTTTGAATTTTTTATCTAGACATGACATGGAGATGAAGAGAAAGAGACGATAGACATTTATTTTTGTTCAGGGTTGGGACATTTGGAATAGAAAAGTCAAAAGTAGATAGAAGGTTTTTCAAGGAGCTTTATGAATAATTTTCCCTCCAATTGTTGGAGTTTACACAGTTTCCAAGCAAATCCATCAAGTGTACAATGGATGTTACAGTATCTATGGGGCATTTTAAATTTACACACTTTACTGGTGAACACCATATAACTGATCTTGTCATATAAGCAATTGGATACTCCACTTGTCACTTTTGGAAGAATGGGGTACTCAATTAGTCAATCCCAAGAGTTTAGGAAGGTAACTTGACTAACCCTAAGCATTCACCAATATGTGAACAGCCACTTCAAATTCTACAATGTAGATAAAAAGTCTATCTCCATCGTATATTCTGATAACAATTCTAAATATAAAACAAAGAAAAGATGGTTACTCCAAGAAGCATTATGCATGTCACTTATCAAACTCAGTTCATGTCATTTTACCTTTTGGATTAGTGAACCCTGAAATCAGAAAACATAGGTGAGTATAGAGACTTGAGTACCTTGATGAGAGTGGTGTAAGTTATTGTCCCAGGATAGAAACCATCACGAATCATCAATGAAACAAAGGAAGAAGCAGATTTGAAACAATTTGTGATACTGCAGCAGTGAATCATGATATTGTAGGTTCCAGCATCTGAAGGTATTCCACATGATTTCATACCTTTAAATGTTTCTGCTGCCATATGAGTCTAGTAGAGAAGGAAACAATATAAATATGGATATATTAACCCACAAAACACAGGCAAAAATGAATAATTTAAAACACTTACCTCTCTAGCGTCAACAAGTGAATGCAAAACTATGTTATAGATAGGAGCTGCCAGGAAAGAATATGCACTAGACAAAGGGTTTTCTGCAAGGCTCAAGTAACGAAGAAGCTCATTTATCATCCCTTCCATTCCAAGTGCTTTCAGCTGCAGGGATTTAGGCATTAGTCTAGGAAGTTGAGCTCAAAGGTGAAAATACAAAAACTTCAAGCAATTAGCAAAGTATCTGATTTCTCCTTATTTCCACATGAATTTCAGAACACTTTCTATCATTCCTTCTCTTCCTGAAGATTTTCTGGTTTAAACCCAGTGTAAGGAGAGATAGACAACAACGAGTGAGCTTGAAATTTGTTACTAGTTCTGAATCAAATATGACCTAAAAGAAGATCCATCAGACCTATCAATCCTGGCCAGTACCAGTGAAGACATGAAATCAATTGAGACTAATACACAGTCTATGTTGGTATAAGATGTCCTCTAGTTTTGTAAATTCATTTGACGTGATGTATGAATATCATATGTAATGGCAGGTCCATCCACTACAGCCCACCAATCTAAATAGTACTTATTGATAAATCCTTCCTTGTCCAAAAATAAGTATCCTAATTTCTATTTTTCTCTGTCCAAAATTTTGTCCTAATTCCATATAAGTAAAATATATTTTTTCCAAATATACCCTCATTCAAATCCCATACTTCAGCAACTAAATTTTTCTTCAAAACTACTTATACCATATAATATAAGGTGCATTCCCATTGTTGACGTTTGTTATTTTCAATAAGAAAATCAAAGTAATTTAAAATTTTAGTATCTTTATTGTAGGAAGAGAGACTTAGAGGAGAGAAAATGTATGCAAGAGAATAAAATTAATGCTTTGTTGGTGTTTTTTAGAATATCAATAAGGTATAATAAAAAATTTGTTTCAGTATCATAGAATTTTTTAATTCTTTATAGTATGTGAAATATCACTTAGGGAATGTAATTCTAGATGGAGGCAGTATAATTTTGTGCATCACGGTTAAATTTAAACTAAATGTACTCATGAAGAAAAATCCATAGCCAAAGGTTACCAAATTCTTGAATGATCCATGGCTATGCTGAATTCCATTATTTGTCATATCCATTTCTATTGTACTAATCCTTTTTGCAGCATCCACTTGTGACAACATGTTGCCCTCTTCATAAGGTGCATTAACATTACCAAACAATGAAAACAGCAGTTCGTAAGTCCTGATATCTGGCAGGATCTTTAAATTTTTCATTTTAGTCAACACCCTAATGGCTCTTTCAGGCTGATCCTGCACAAGGAATTCTTTGAAGCATTAGTATTCAGGACCTACCAAAAAATAGTAGATTCCAAAGGAGTAAACTAGATAAAAAATCATGGGATTTTGTGATAATTAAATGAGTATAACTAGCCGGTTCTCTACAAAATAGTGATGATGAATGCTGATAGAAAGCTTTCAATGTTAACTTTACATCAACAAGAAAATTCATGAAGATTAGAATTGCTAAAATGTAAACAAAAATTTCTAGTAATTATTAAGAAAAGGATTGGAGTTAAGAAAGCTTAAATAGAAACCATGAGTAAACTGGTAGACCAGAAGAGTTACTTACCATGGCATCACAAGCTTCCAAAAAAGCATTGTAAGGAAAAGGACTTGGACTTGTTGATATTTGATGTAGGAATCCTTCAGCCAAATCTAGTTCTAAGCCTCTGCTGCAAATTATGGAAATAGATGCAAGAGTTGAATCACAAAGCTTCATATTTTTCTGTTCCATAACTTTCAGCTGCACAGAGATTGTAACTACATTAAATCATAATAAAGTACCAGAGATAATGTCAAATGGCATGCTTCAGGTATGTAGAAATCAGAAATAAGGAATCCCAACACTCTAAATGCATGAGAATTTCAGCAAGCTTTTCTTTCCTCATGACCATTTATATTCAAGAATACACTCCATATATGATGATACTTGGAGAAATTTGCACAACTTACCACTTCCATGCCCTGGTGGAAACCTCTTTCTGTCAGATTTGCCCTTAAGAAGCCATCATATGTGCAGTATGATGGTTCCAAACCAAGATTATGCATCTAAAACACGCAATTTTTGAAGTTAGTGAAAACAAAATAATCAGCTTCTGAATTTAAGAAAAATAAATAGGGGATCCAATAAACTTCATCCACCATTTTATAAGGTTGTATAAACTATTTACAAGTTCAGTAATAGTAATCATACCATCTAGGATATATCTCCAATGGAAACTCAGATTTGACAAGTGTCAAGGTTTTGATTACCTGTGACATTAACTGCTCTGCCAAGACATAGTTTCCCAGGTTAGCACAAGCATGTAACACATCATTAAAAGACCATCTTAATATTTTCTTCACATGCATATCTGCAACTTTTGTCGGCAAACTTGCTCCAACCATGTATCTCCCATGGCTTTCCATGTCAGCACTCAGATTGCAGTCACTATTGCTAGTTTGCATTTCTGTTGGCTCCTGATATTTAAATGGATTTGGCATTATTCTATTATCCTTGCTACATCTTTTCATAATTGAATCACCATTGGAAGGTATTGGGACATCCAACCTTGAGTTAAATAGCTTGCCTTCAGCAGTTTTGGTGATCATAAGGTTCCCTTGACAAGCTAAATCCACCATGTAATGTAAGGTGGCATAAGCCGATTCCAGATCTTTCAACCTTGCAAAGGACCACACAAACTTCCGAAGAGATATCATGCTGAGGCTATAGTATTTGGTGCACTCTTTCCATATTTCATGTACAGTAGACAGATTTTGCTGCAGAACTGCAAGCTGAAAGAGTGAATTTAGAAGGTAGAAACCAGATCCGAAAAATATTCTCAAGCTCAAGTAATTTCACATCAAGAACAAGTAGAGAAAAGCAAAGAGAAGTAGACTTTTAACATAATCCTTAAAGCACAAAAGTATCTGGAGAAAATTTCCATTATTCTTTTATTTATTTATTGTTGAGAGAGTTGGGGGAAAGTTTAGGAACTTGTAGAATAAGTCCTCTGAAGAATACCATTAAACAATCCTACAAACTGCTTCTCTTTGCCTTACCAGGTTCTGCATTAGAGATAGCATGTTGACAAGAGCATGCAACACAAGTAAGCTGGATGCATTGCCAAGACCAGACTTGGTCTGCTGTCTTTTGTTCAAGTGGTTCTTTTGAAGTTCCTTCCTCATTCCTGAGGAGCCCCTCAACAGGAGGGTGAAAATTATTTAGCTTGCCACAGACTTTTACCAGATATTATAAAGCATTATTACTCATCTAATCTCAAAGATTAATGATTGAAATATTACTATAGCCAGAAGCTTGGCTTGTGTTTGTGGTACACCAATTAACGGAAAAAGTGAAAGAAATAAGGGTAACCATCAAAAGAAGTAGTGTAGCAACGTAAAGCTTGAATTGTTTTGGGTCCCTGATGGTTAACAAGATGAGGAGAAATGCTCTCTAACAAACTCCGCAATCTGAAACTAATATACAGTTGTATTGGAGATTATTCCATTGAACATGACAAATTTTTACAAAAATCTTCTACTCTCAGAGCTCTATCATTGGGAAAGAAAAAGAAAGAAAAAAAAAAAAAAAAGAAGCAGCAGGTGAATTTCCTGAAACATAAAACAAGACTCGCTGCAAAAAGTATGGATTAGAGAATTAAAGTATTTTTTAACTGTCTCCAAAAACTGGGAAAAAAATGCAAAGAAAATCAAAGTAGACGTTCTTCTAAAGAGTCAAATTTAATTGCCACCACAAATTTCGATGTTCAAAAAAGAGACTCTGTATTCAGAACATAAGTCACAAAAATTTGAATCACAGGTTCTTGTTTACACACCTTGAGAAGCTCAGTATATGTTATTTCATTCTTGCCCACCATTTGGTGCTCCATTAAATTTAAGCACTCATTAGCAAAAGCTAAACTCGAAGTTTGAACACATGAGCTCAAGAAATTGTTGTACACGGGCAAAAGAGGGTAGACGTCAGGATTATCTTGTACCAAACTCATCAAGCTAAATGCCTGAATAAAAATATAAAGAAAAGGTATTATCATACTGCAACTATCATGAAACTTGTTAAATTGAAGTAAATTGTCACTTGCTTAAGCTTAAACTTATAGAGAGGGATTAAATTTATACTCTTAAACATGTAATTCATTTTGAGTGAAAACTTGTTCTGGTTGGAATAAAGAAGATGACTATAGGAAAGCAACTAACCAAGACTAGAAATCCAGAATCAGACAAGAACTGAAAATTTAGCCACAAAATAGAGATACTCAGGTTTAGACAGCAAACCGATATTAGATTCGAGAATAGCTTATCTGTGCCCAGTACACAGGATATCCCTTTCCTACTTAACATAGTCATAGACAAATAAATATGAGATGTGTTTATAAGTTTTTTTTTTTTTTTGGCAATATATACATTAATCCATCAATTAAGAAGCATAAACATAGCCTATAATATGGGAGGAAATACAACTAAATGGAAAATATTATGAGAATAACATTATTACCTCCTTT
Source organism: Cynanchum wilfordii (assembly GCA_025388415.1). NCBI lineage: Eukaryota > Viridiplantae > Streptophyta > Magnoliopsida > Gentianales > Apocynaceae > Cynanchum > Cynanchum wilfordii. The sequence goes on along the minus strand of JAHSUH010000783.1, from coordinate 186,286 downwards.
ACATAACCACCCTTACATAGTGCTCGAAATGCATAAAAAAAGCATTTTCCACGTATGCCTATCTTCTTTTCCTCCATCAACTTCCAAGTCTCCAGGGCAAACTGCAGGGAAAAAGAGATATCCACTTTAAGGATTCAAACAAATACACCCCTCAATTCACATTATACTTGTTTCTTTCCAAATGTAGTTCACTGAAAGAACATTATCACGAGGAGGGCAGGAGATGAATAATTTACGCGGTCACCTATCCTATATTGCAATTATAACTACCAAGTGAAAAATTCATATCTACTTCACAGCTTTAAATAAATACATATGACACCATGAATTACTTTAATGAGAATATAGTATAAATTTGGCCTTCAATGCAGCTAATTTTTTTCCAGAGAAACATCAAAACAGTAAAGCAGACAAAGCAAATTCACTCTCAAACACACCAGTGGATCAGGCAATCTTGCACAGTCTTTGAGGATGAGAAGAAAATCAGCATCTTTCAATGCTTCACTTCTACGACCCAACTCTGACAGAAGACCTGAAGCTTTACGTCTCTCCCCAAAACGAAGTGCATTCACAATCTTCTGCTGGAGTGACTCTGTACTCGAACTCCTCTCATACCCTAAAGCTACAATACATCTCAAATTAATAACTACATCGGTGTTAAATGGAAATTATGCGGAACACTTACTAGGAACTAAAAACCATAACTTTCTATTTCTCTGCACACGAGATCATACACGTAAAAACAAAATAACGTGTTCATTCCAAATTTCCAATCAAATGAGATGACTGATACCATTGGAGGTCGTAAAAGTACAGAATCCTTCAATTGAACCAGCCACAACTATACGTCCCTGCACAACAAGGTTTTGAGAAGTTATTCTCCACATGTACAAATTACGGAGCTTCATTTTTATTCAACAAAAAGCAAGAAAAACACGAAAAATATAATTCCTAATAATTTCAGGAAGAAAGGTCGCAAAATGAGGAAAATAAAAAATAGACCATACATGTTGAGGGGATTTCAACTTCCAAAAAGAATTAGCTACCGATTCCGAAGCACGCTTCACTCTGTCCAACGAAGAAATGCAAAACGCTGGAGTTAGCTAGTGCATTCATTCTCTAAATTACAGCGGAAACTTCATTACCGAACTGAACTTACAAGAATTTATACATATCTCGGCGGTGTTATTGGCAGTTCCAGGAGTGTCTAAAACCCTATGGATGGATTCCGACAGTTGTTCATAACCTTAAATGGAACAAATACAGTTCACCGGCCTTCGCCTTTCATTACCCTGTGATGTGATGATAATTATGCTTGTATCCGCAAACAGGCCGGCGAATACCAGGTTCCGGCGAGGTCTCCGAGGATTAGATTTTTTGCCCAATGGGCCGTGGCTCCATGATGAGATACAGAGTCAGACAAGAGAAATAATTTGTCTTTGTTGATTGAGTTGGCCCCAAATAAGCTTCAAACATTGGGCCTAACATATTCATTTTTCAATTAATTTAATAAAATTTAATTATTATTAGTCCGAATGATTTTTTTTTTTTTTGTTTTTAAACTAAGGAGACGAATAGATCACACAAACAAAAACCATCCTGACTAATCCTCGTATGAATCAAATTGATCCAAGAGAAAGCTCTACAAGAGAAAGCTCTACATCAAAGATTCGAACCCTAACTTATATGTATGTAGCTGTTTAAAATTTGGGATCGGAACTTTTTTTCTCCCGTAAGAGACCAACCCAATTCAACGATTCAAATGAGAATTAGTCTAAATATGAATTGACCTTAAAGATATCCTCCTATAGTTTGGAACCTATCTAGGACACCTCGTACCGTAAGAAAAAAAAGTAGGGATTCAAAACCCAACTTCACTTAAATTAGGAGGAGAGCCTAGCTGCTCACTTGCACCTTTTAAGTGAAAGAAGCAAGGTTTTAAACTAAGCCTTGTATGAATGAAAAAACAATTGATAAGAGAACTAATATAGTAAAATAAATGTCAAATTCTATTGTTTCTTTTACAAACAGAAATAACATTAGTAGTTATACAATGTAGAGTGTAGCAGAAGATTTGAAGTCATTTTATCTACAGACCATGAATAAATATGCATCTTTCAGTGAAAGGATCACAGACAATCAGAAATGTTTTGCACTACAATGACAATAAAATCTCAAAAACTAGGAACATAATAAATAAATAAGAGGCAAAATTGTTGGCTCCTTTTTTAAAGCAAGGAGAAAACCTAATCACATTGTGACGCTCAACTGCATGCAGCATTGCCAGAGCCACACAAATAGATAACCAACCATTTCCGAACCAATGCTTCATTCCCATCCACCAGAAATACCTCCGCCAAACCTCCCTGTAGAGTGAGTTGTTTTGGGAGGAATCCAAGAACCTCTATAGGTGCTTACTCATTTAAGCACCCTGAGGATACCAGTGATCTGGCCACTTGGGATACGCTCGTTTATATAAGCTCATGCATACTGTGTCGTGCTGCTGCAGGACCCCATTGAATACACATTTCATTGCCCCTGCAAACAGGTAACAGAAAGGAAAGGGTATCACCATGCAAAATTCCTGTGCAACAGCTCTAATCATCAATTATAGCCAATCATAAACTCAGATGGCACATTGGCAATTGCCCTTATCAAATTTGTAGCTTGGTCTTAAATGTTTCGATATTTAATATGTTCCACATATGTAAAACTAGGCAGACAAAAATGCTCAAGCTAAATCGAAAATACACATGTAAAACTACTGAATTTAGAGTTGTAATATTAAAATAATATTTGAAATTTAGCACCCTGGAAAAGGATCACGTTGTGGAAAGAGGGACACAAATTCATGTTAAGATACGTTCTTTCTAATACTTGTTAATGTCTTTTAAATGTCTCAGATGTTCACAATTTATCTTTGCTACGAAGGAAACCTAAATTTTTTCATTAACTTACCGTGTGTACCAACTGGCTCCTTAACACGACCACGTCTACCACATTTTGTCCATAGTTCAACAGGCTGTAAAAAGAAACAACGTCAGCACAATGGAAGACCAAAAACGAAAAATCAGGCCATATTGCTTTTCATACCTTGAACCATCTAACATCTTCTGGAGTATGGAACATAAACCGTACAGTTGCTTTGAGTTTTGACACCCTTAGAGGATATCTGCATCATCAAAATATTTGAATTTGTCAATGCAGAAGTTGAATCTTACACATTTCAAGTTAATCTTCTCTTAGTTTCATATCTAACACACCAGAAAAAAGGAAGTATAGTTTCAGCCATGAAACTGGACTTACGCGTCAGATTTATTTACATAGAACTCTGTTCTAAAGCAAAGGTTTCAAAATTACAAGGTTGGTCATGGAACTAGAGGTACTTAATTCTAATTAATAAATTAAACCAGCATTTGCAGCATGCACATATTTGAAGTATAAAATTCATCAACCAAATTCATCTTCAAACATCACCAATGTGAATCAACCTCAATGTTATTAAAGTGAATAGAAGAGACATATACTAAACATAAATTCAAGATTGTGGATCATTTCCTCATGCTAGTATATCAAGAAAACTTCTAAAAGGTTCAGTATGCGAAGCCTAAAAACTTCAGCAAATAACACAGGGATGAATAAAATAACAAGAAAATAACAAACAATATCATAAAAATAAGAACAAGGTATAATAACAAATTCAAGGCCTTAAATGAGAGAATTTATTTAATAGGAAACAAATCAACAAACATATACGTGCAGGTAAATGATTCTTAAGCCCAAAAATCCTTGAAAGTCAAAATCACATAACTCCTGTAACTAGTTTCTATCATTAAGACAATATGATCATACCCTGTTAATATGATCTTCTTCAGAATGATCCTATCTGGGTCAATACTTTTCAATGAACCTACAGCAGCAACAACTGGTGAAGCAGCATCTCCCATATTCTTGAGAGCGATTAGTGGAAGAGGAGGAAAAGAAATTGGAGCAAAAACTGAAGCTATTGAAAACCGGCCAGCATGAAGAAATTTTTCCATTTTGTGCTTATCAGAATTCATAGTGTCTGATGAGTACAAAGGCCTACAATGAAACAAAGAATATTAATGTTGAATATGAAGAGGACTAAATTCAGCATTATCATTTCTAAAAACACCAAACATTCATCCCCAATGGAGCACCTTGCCATGAATTGGCGGAAGCCAACATGAAAAGTTAGTTCTTCTTTAGCCTTAAGAGGAGCAGTGTATGTGTCATGCTTCCTTATGCTACAAAACAGAACCAAGAAATGAGAAACCAAATCATCAACAGGCTCAAAGATCAAGGTTCAAAGGGAACCATAGGTAGGATAAAAGAGAACCTGAAATGAAGAACTGATATCTTGGATTCATGTTGCAGTAGAGCACACGAAATAACTGGCATTGTCTTTGATAGATCATGTAATCTGGAAGCAACTACATCAGGCACGTCCTTGATATGAAGCCTTGCATATGAACCAGCCGGTATACAGTCTTCCACATTCCCTTGGTCAATATCTAAAGCTTTTGCAAGAGCATGCTTTTGAGTTCTTTTGAAATTATCAAATGCAAAAATCCTAGCATATTCTGGTGGAAGAGATTCCTGAAATGGGTATACAAGATACTTAGTTCCAGAAAGTTATATTTCATTTCAAAACACACTCTCAAATACCAGAACGTACTTTCGGATCCCATGAAGAGGCTCTGAGAGACATCAGACCTCTATACTTGGCAAAGCGCTTCCTGGCAGGTACATCAAATGGTGTATCCACTTCATCAGGGAACTCTAACATGATAAAAGCCAACTTAGAAAACAAGTTATGGAGTATAAATCAGAGGGGGAAGCCAAGCAAAATTCTCAATCAGATATGATTTATTCTAAAGTTGTTTTTTCTTTTCACTTCTCTCATAAGTCCAATAATCCCAACAATGGAGAATAATTTTCTGGAATTCATTTTCCTTCCAACTTTTATTTTCTCCCTAATTAACAAAACAAGGTTAAGATTTCTTGTTTGTGTGTTTTATGGATTTCTTCTCTTTTCCTCATTGCAGTTTTGCTTAGTATCTTAACGTTCTTCTAATTATCATCTCAAAGATATTGCACAACTTAACCTAATAATAGCTTTTTCCAAACTTCTCCCATGTTAAACTCACTGAACAGTAATTAATAGGAAACAGTAGGAGAAGTAAGGATCACTAATAAGAAAAAACAAAAAAATATTCATCAAGGGAAGAACTGAAGCTAGTACCTTCATCTTCAGCATGTTCTGCTTTGATTTTTCGAATCTCCTCCTCTATTTGCTCTCTAGTCATGTTTTCACCTTCCTGCAAGGCAAATTTAGTGTGTTGCCCTTTATTTAGAAGTTCATTTTCAGATAAAAGTTCTTCTATTCTAAAATCTCAGAAATGGTACCTTTTCTATTAACTCAAGTGTACTAGTATTTACTCGTTATCACAAGAAAAAACAAGAAATTTCATCAACTCAAGAAGCTAACTCTAGCAGGAAGGTAATTGTTGACGTGTGTATCACTGGTCAACGCTATCATGAATATTTTTAATTCTTTAAAAGGGCTAATAGATAAATTGCTCTATTTCCATATAAATATTTGCTGAAATTCCATTAAAAATACTAGATTATCCATTTTCCGTGTATAATTACTGGTTCACCACAATTTACTCTTTAGTAAGTGAGGTTTTGGAGGTTAACGATTAGTTCAAACATGAAATTTGTTCTCACCATCATCACAGATTCTGTCTCAGTAACATCATCATACTCCCTTGGAAGAGATGCCATATCATCATCAGGCTCAAACCCATCTTTTAACCCTTGAAACTCACTCTCTCTATCATCAAGAACCATGCCATCATCTTCATTTTCTTCAGTATCTGTGGAGTCGACATCTGAACCATCCACAATCCAAGCAGCCTGCAAATTATAGATCAGATTATTCAAAATCCAGTTAATCCGTTTCCCACAAAAGAAAGGACGACAGGAAAAAGTGAAAGCTTTTGGTCAAGAAATAAATAACAAGAATAAACCTGATAATCAGATGTGCCAGGAGGAAGAATCTTTTTACGAAGCTTTCTATCCTGGATCTTTCCGTCTGCATTAGCCATTTCTTCTTCTGTAGGCCAAGTCTAATTTATGAAAACACATCAATTTCCGAACTGAAAATCAACCAACAAATTAAACAGCAGAACTACTACAAAATACGATTCCAAGCAAGCTGAATTCCAGTTATACAACTATAAACTGCAAAACAAATGCTCTTAAAACCTCAGCAAATTCATCAATAGGATAATAGCATCAAGAGGTGAAATGTTTTTCTACACTTTCTGGAAGGAGGAGCATATCTACAGATTTTCATAATTTACAAGCAACAACTACTTCATAGATTACCCACAAAGCCACAAGAATCCTGAAATTCAAGCAGACTAAAAACTGCATGGGTTTTCCTTAATCCATAATACTTAAATCCAGTTGGAGAAAGGGTACCTGTTCACCAGCCAATGGATCAGGGATGTTTTCAACAAGTAAAGGCTCTTGTTTCATTGGATCAGGACTCAGGCTTTTGATGACCTGAAATATTTTGCAAAGACAAGGATGAATACAAGATTTTGGAGACTGATATAAACATCACTGGTTCCATTATGAGATTGAATGACAGAATAACTATTCCACTTGTACATGATATATAGGCTAGGTCATAGAAACAAGATCTGGATTAAAATAAAAGCCACAAAATATTCAATAACAGACATATTAATGAGAAGGCTAAAAGAGAGGAAAAAAGGAGAGCTAAGATAAAACCTCAATAAGTGCATTTAAGTACCGCAATCACAGATTGAACAATAGAAAACAATCATCAAGTTTACTAACAAGAAAATTTGATCAAATTATCTTCTACCATTTTAAGAGGAACACCAATCAGCTCATGCCAATTGATTAACCTACAAATTTCAATCTATACCTATGAAATTTACAAGATAGGAAGTAAATCATTGTATGTACAAAGATGTCATAGGCAGCACAGTAAGCCCTTGCCAAAGACAGAAAGCATATAAAGTAAAAGAATAATAAGGTCAAAGGGAGTGATAAGTCACTTGAGTATAATGCAGCAATACAAGCATAACAATGTTTTCAATGGATAATCCTAATATGCTGACATCTTTAGATTTAAAAATATCCTTACATTTTTTTTAGAAAGGATGCGGAAATATGCAATAGTTTATTTTAAGCTTTCTTTTTTGCTTTTATTTGAACAAAGAAGTAGGCTTACCTGTACATTGTTAGTATCATCAAAATCCATTATGTCCTCTCCCTTCCTAATATTCAGAGGGCATGGATCCTTGAGAAGTTCAAGTTTGGATAATTGGTAATCTCCAGCACCTGAAACATGAACCTGATCCAAAAAGATTCAACCACTGAATACCACAGGACCAGCAAAGAGTAATAAAATCTGAAATCTTACCAGTTGGTTTACTGACAAAGTGTGGGCACGCAGATATCCAGTTAGAATAAGGGTACATTTCCCAGAAGTATTCTCATCAGCTACAAAGTCAACCTACAAAATATAGTTGCACAAAAGTAAAAGAGTAAAATGTCATTAAAACATAAGGTAAGGCAGACACTAGTAGGACAGAGATAGCATCACATCCCAAGGCCAAATAAGTGCAAAGATGCATCTCAAAAATCCCAAGACATCAGAAAGAGGGGAAATATGGATTATCTCAATTGATAATGATTTCAGAAGCTGCATAGGTGCAAGACTTCAGATCCTTAATTTGCTTACATATATTGGTTAGAGAGAAAATGATACCTTCTGAGCCATTAGGTAGGGTCGTTGTTGCCGCCAATGGGGAACAGTGAGCCTGTGCTCCTTAAAAATCCAAATAAACTGCAAGAAAAACATAGGAAGGTTGCAACCATGAAGACAAAATGTAACATGAACAATGGCGTGTAACTAGTTAATAGCATATTGTCATATGAAATAATTCCTTTTACCACGCAGAAGCTTGAAGCAAGAATCACAATGGCCTTACCTTATGTAAATCATCCTTTGTATCTGCTGGGTAAAACTTACAATCCTCAGGAAACTCAGAAGCAAAGCTAGAAGTACAGGACTTCTTCAGATCATTCTTTTTCTTCAACTCTGTAGGTAGATCCTAGATGATAACAGATAATTCCAGACTTTTAAAATTCCATCCACTGTTTTCCAACAGAACAAAGAAAAAGCAAAAGAGAGGAGGTGAAGAAATATACTCACACGAATCAAAACAGCAGTACTTGGCAGCCCTAGGGCCCTGAATACTGATAGGCAGTAAGAACCAAAGGAATCAATATAATCGCTAGAATTGTCTTCAGAGTCCAGAGATCTTGCAGATGCCACAAAAGCAAGCAAGTCAGCAACCTGTAATATTCAAGTATTAGTAGTGCCCTAAATTTCCCATGATAAATAAAATTTTAGGAATTCACTTCTGTAGCAAGAACATCCCAAGCACCAAACTAATCATGTACCTTAGCCAGTTCCATGCATGCTGACAAATCACCATAAGGTGCCTTCAAAATCTAGAGAAGACATTCTGTTAGATATTGGAATTTCAAAGTTAAAGAAGAAAAGATCACCAAGAAAATTGAAAGTGATATTCAAAATGCATCTATAATGAAGAAAAAGTGATTACTTTTTCTATTTGACCATCACATAAATTATCTAAGTAGGACTTCAATCCAACTATCTGCTTCCCAAGTTTAATCTCAAAATTCTACAGTATTTTCTTTGATTAAAAATGATTAGTCACATTTCACTTGGGCAAAAATACAGAAGAGCATTTGTCTATTTGATAGTTTACCATATATTCCTTTAGTTAGTTCACTTCATAGTCTCTCAACCTAACTTCTTTTATGGTGCTAACTACAGAGGGGAGATTCTACTCATAAAAGCAAACAAAAAGCAAAAATGTTAAATTGGACAGTATTGTCATGCAGCTTACTGTTGTTCTCAGCTTGTATTCAGAGGAAGTAACTGCAGGAAACCCAACACCGTTTCCCTCAGCAGACAATAATCTCGAAAGATCTTTTTCAAGTGAATTCAGGTCCACATTTGATGACAGACCAAATAAAACCTATAGCATCCATTAAAAGAATAGTAATAAAGATTAATCTTTTCACTATTTCAACGTCTGAGTGGCCAAATAATATAGCATAGAACGCTTACAATAACACGGGGAGGACTTCCTGAACCAGAAGAAGCTCTTTTCTCTTTTAGTACATCAGCCCGCCTCTGATCCCTCAACTAAACCATCAAAATTTTCACAGATTACTTACTTTCTAAATAATGCACATAATTATACACCTGTAACTAAAGAAATTGATTAAATTTCCAATAAGTACCATCTTGTTACGTTGAACCCTGGCTGCTCGGGCTCCTTTGCCGACATTCCGTTCGGATTTTGAATTTTTATGTCTATCTAAGAAAGCAGAAGCGAAGAGAAAATTTAGCATGAAACAAACATGGGTCAAGCAAACCAAAATTAACAAAGAAGTCTATTGGCAGCAAACCTTGTAGAGAAACCTTGTGAACATTACGAGAAGACTTGGAAGAAAATCGAGATTTATGAGCTTTGTTTACTTGCTGTCGAGTGCCCGCCATGGCAGCTTCTGGCGCGAGCAGGGAGCTTCTGAGTCGCTAATAAACCCTAACCAGGTATTTGCCCAGGGTTTAAACATTTAAAAGGTAAGGTAAACCATGGAAATGAATTACATTTTAGCCCTTATATTTTTGTAAATTTCAATTTAACCTTGTAAATAATAGATTTTAACCTTATAAAAGACCAATTAGTGCACTAAAAACTATTTGAGGATCTAAACATTATAAAATAATATTTATAGACCAACATTGTAAATTATAAATAGTTTAGGGACTAAACATGTCAATCTTCCTGAATTTACTAAACTAGCCTTAGAAAAAACGTAATCTTGTTTTGTTTTGCGTTTCCAAATTAGAAGGAGATATTTGCTTGAAAAAAATTCCATCCACCGTCGAAGAAGAAGATGACCGTGGTTCTGCCGACGCCACCACTGCAATTCCGCTTCCTTCCGGTTAACTTCTCTCCCCGTACGTTTCTTATCCATCAGCACCAAAATTTTCAACAACCACTCTTTGCTTCTGTCGTCAAGGCTGCCGCCACCACCTCCTCCTCCTTCTCCGTCGCAACTACTAGTTCTGATAATCCACTCTCATCAGTTCAGAAATTGAGTCTCCAAAACGAGGAAGGAAACAATCTCTGCTACGACTTTGCTCCACTCCTCGAGTTTCTTTCCACATACTCGCCCTCCTCTGTCGATATCCAGTCCAGTTCACCTGCTCAGCTCGAACCAAGTGAACTCCGACTTGCTGAATTGTATGGTGCAGTTCCGGCTCCGCTTTGGCATTCCCTTCTGAAATCTCTAGCTTCGACACCGGCTTCAATTTCAACCGCGTATGCTCTCGTTGCGTGGCTTCAGAAACACAACCTCTGTTTCTCGTATGAACTTCTCTATTCGATTTTAATTCATGCACTGGGACGCTCTGAGAAGCTCTATGAAGCGTTTTTGCTATCGCAGCGCCAGACTTTAACGCCCTTGACTTATAATGCTCTTATTGGAGCCTGTGCTCGAAATGGCGATCTCGAGAAGGCTCTTAATTTGATGGCTAAAATGCGTCAAGATGGATACCCATCTGATTTTGTGAACTATAGTTTAATTATTCAATCGCTTATGCGAAATAATTCTATTGATTCGGCTTTGTTGGAGAAATTATATGGTGAAATTGAGGCGGATATGATTGAGCTTGATAGCCAGTTACTGAATGATATTACTGTGGGTTTTGCAAAATCTGGTGACTTAAATAGGGCTTTGTCTTTTTTATCTATGATGCAAGGGAATGGATTGAGTCCCAAGGCTGCTACTTTGGTTGCTATTATATCAGAGTTGGGAAAGTCTGGGAGGACTGAGGAGGCTGAAGCTGTTTTCGAGGAGTTGAAAGAAGGGGGGCTGAAGCCGAAGACAAGGGCTTATAATGCTCTTTTGAAAGGATATGTAAAGACTGGTGCTTTGAAAGATGCAGAAGATATTGTTTCTGAGATGGAGAGGAGTGGTGTAGCACCAGATGAATATACTTATGGTTTGCTAATAGATGCGTATGGGAATGCAGGTCGATGGGAGAGCGCAAGAATAGTGTTAAAAGAGATGGAAGCTAATAATGTAGAGCCAAATTCTTATATTTTTAGTCGGATATTGGCAAGCTATCGTGATAGGGGAGAATGGCAGAGATCATTTCAGGTGCTCAAGGAAATGAAGAACAATGGGATAACCCCCAACAGACAGTTTTATAATGTGATGATTGATACTTTTGGAAAGTATAACTGTTTAGATCATGCAATGGATACTTTTGAGAGGATGAAACAGGAGGGAATTGAGCCTGATACTGTAACATGGAATACAATAATTGATTGCCACCATAAACATGGTCATCATAACAAAGCTGAGAAGTTTTTTGAGGAAATGCAGGAAAGTGGTTGTTTACCATGCACTACAACTTACAATATAATGATCAATTCTTTTGGGGAGCAGGAGAGATGGGATGGTGTTAAGGACTTGTTAAGCAACATGCAGAGTCAAGGACTACTGCCCAATGTTGTAACATACACTACACTCGTTGATATTTATGGTCAGTCAGGAAGATTTAATGAGGCAATAGAGTGTTTGGAGGTGATGAAATCTGCAGGATTGAAGCCTACCTCTACTATGTACAATGCATTGATAAATGCTTATGCTCGGAGGGTATGACTGTTTTTTTGTCTAAATAACTACTATTTCTTCATGTGCATATTTGTTATTAATTAAAGCTCATCTGCACTTAATTTTTCATTTCATGGATGATGCTGTCTTACTTTTTTTTTTTTTTTTTTTTTTGATAAATATGCTGTCTTACTTTATTTCTCTTATTCTATAGATTTCTTGAGCTTTTTCATATGATAGACTTGCTGATATCTAATCTTTTAATGGAGCTGATGGTGTTTCACCATTGAATAATCTTGTCTTTTTCTCATTCTTAATATTTTGTTTAATTGAATACATGTTCCACATCATATAAATTGCCTAACTCATTTGGGCAGCTTAGTGTTTGGATTTTTGACCCCTGCTGGCATGGTTTTTCTTGTTATCTGGCTGGTTTAGTTTTCTTCATCATAGTGCATACTCGTGGATATGGAAAATGGATGCTGCAAACTTGAAATGTTTCATGATTGACTTTCTAGCTTAAATAATGTCTTGAAGTATTGCTGTATTTAGGCAGTTCTTTCTATTTGCTTTGTTTATAGGTTAATTAGGTCTTTTTATTTATTTCTGAAGTTTGTTATACATGTGCCTGATGAAGAATTATTATTACTATCTGAAGGGGTTGGCAGAGCAAGCAGTGAATACTTTTCGGATTATGAGAGAAGAACGTCTGAAACCCTGTAAATTGGCTCTAAACTCATTGATTAATGCATTTAGTGAAGATAGAAGTGATTCTGAAGCCTTTGCTGTTTTACAGTATATGAAAGACAATGTGAGTGAATGCCAAATATTCCACCTTTTGTTAACGAATGCCAAAGTATTTTGTTTAATTGAATACATGTTCCACATCATATAAATATTCCAACTTAGAATGATCTAATTACTGCTTTGTATTGTGTTTCCACTTGATTTCTTGTGAGTGCAGGACATTAAGCCAGATGTTGTTACCTATACGACGCTTATGAAAGCACTAATCCGTGTAGAGAAATTTGAAAAGGTACTAACTAGACTGCGGCATCTTCTTGTTTACTCTTTCAGTAATTGGGATCATAAATAATCTACTGTGCAGTGTTTTGACCTTCTCTACTTACATCAGATGGCATGTAGTTGAATATGTCTTAATGATATTGTCCTGTGTTGTTGAATATGTGATACTCTTGGTTCCATGCTTCCTAATTCATTCATGTATGGTGTTGGGTGCTATCTTTTTTGCTATCTTTTTCACCCTCGCTTAAAGATATGCAAGTACTAATATGATTAATGATTTATTTTCTAAGAAGATAAAGCCCATTTTGATTCGTTTTGGAACTAGTAAAAACTTAAAGAGAATGGTTACAGTAATTTCATCATATAGGCATAGTGTTTTTGGATGTCTCTCTGTCTGCCAAAAACTTTGTGAGTTCCAAAATATTTTTTATTGAGCATTTCATTACTTGAGGAATGCATTTTGAACATTCTGTGAATTGAATTTGTAACTAATATTAAAGTCAGTGCTCATCTATGGACTTCCTCTTGTATTTCAAATCAAATTGACCAAAATTATATTTCAGGTCCCAGCTGTATATGAAGAGATGCTATTATCCGGATGCACACCAGATGGGAAAGCTAGAGCAATGTTACGGTCAGCCCTAAGATACATGAAGTCTGCCTTGAACCTTTAGTTGGTTGAACTGTTCATTCAGCCAAGTACAAGTTGGATCATATCTCTAGCTACATCATCAATCTGCAACTAATCGTTGCAACCACTCGATGAATGTATGTCTTCTTCTTCTTCTTTTTATTTACCATAAAAGCTCTTTGAATTCCCCTACATTCTTTTTTCTGTTATCCAAAGAAAGTGAATCAAACTTTTGACTTAGGAAAACTTTTATGTAGACAATGATGACAAAGAACATAATAGACAGATGATTGATTTCTTCTACCATTTGATGCTGTAATTAGAAGAATGAAGATGGAACATATCAGAATCAGACGAAGTAGCAAGGGAATGAACAAGACAAGATTCCTTGAAGTACACTACAAAACTATATAAAAAGATTCAGTAAATTCCAGAAGATCAAACCTGTACAGGGCCTGCAGTCTGACAGTTCTTTTCATATGTTCCCCTGTCAAAGGTTTATTTTCTTCATTTTTTTTTTTGTGTTCTGTAGTTTGTACAGATTGAACAGTCAATTATTTCCAGTAATAATATTCTAAACAAAACTTTACCAAACACAAGAAAATGAGTGAATAAATCTTTTTTTTTTTTCTTCATTCAGAAAGCTTCTAAGGAACAGGAGGAACACAAATTATCAATCTCAATCAAACATAATGATCAGCTATTTTTATCGATTAACCCGAGAGATATAAACTATTATATAAACTCGTCTCTTAGAGGCGAGTCGAACTCAGAAATTGTGCAACCACCTTGTTATCCATCCTATCACACTGTTACAGTAAAAATGCACTATTTGTATGTAAAAATTACAATGGTAAACTTTTAAAAAAAAAATTCAAATCAAATCAAATCGCCATGACTGTTTCTCTCCAGTCACTATCCAAATTCTGTTGCTCTATAAAAAGGAAAAAAAAAATGGCCAAAGAGTAAAAAAATATATAATCAAAAGGACATAGCGGAGACAATAGGTCTACTGCTCTTGGAGATTCTAGAACAGAACATGAACAACAATAGCACTGATGATAACATGAACAAACGGAAATAGGTTCTAATCTCCTGCATACCAAGATCAAGAACTTCCATCTTCTTCCCATATCTATTTCTCCTTTCCATCAAATAACCATTCAAATAATCATCTATAGATACCCATTTATCGAAACTTGATGGAACTTCATCTGGATGAAGTCCATCTGCAGCAACCAGTTTGAACATTTCAAAGAATGCAGCAGACCAATCATTCAGAACCCTCTGCAAATTCAAAAATATCAAACAACAATCAGAAATACCTCTTGTATGCATTCTTATATTCTTCTGTTCAAAATATCATCTATTTTGATTGTTCTTAAATAATCGTAAATGATAGCTATCAAAATCTTAACTTGATCGAGAATTAGCGAAAATAGGATAAAAAAGATCACCAGAAAACGATACGAGGACAAAAACAAGACAAAAAATATATATATAAAAAGGACCAAAACTATAAAAAATGAATAAAACAGGGACAAAAGTAGACAATTTTCATAAGATTGACATGATTTTTGAGATAGAGAGAGGATATACTAAGATTAAGTAGTAGAGGGAGTTTTCATAAATCAACATACATTGAAAGTGGTGATGTCAACGGGATTGAACATCTTAAAGCAGTCCTTTGAGGAAGCCATGGGATCTCCATATATCTGCATTTTCCAATGTGAATGATGCTTAGAAGAATTCCTTGAATAAAAATTAAGGATGAAGAAAATCCAAAGAATGAAACAGGAAATGTTTGCAGACCTCAAATGTGAATGCCATGGGAACCCTTCCAATATCATACATATAATCTGTAGCTGTCCCATGAGCAAGATATCTAAATCACATAGAATGAAGATACATTAAAGAAAAACTGGGGGAAACTTTTCACTTTTACAGAACATTATGAGGGGAAAGGTATGATGCTAAAGGCTGTGGCTTTGAGCAGATAAACAGATTATGGATAGGCATCAGGGATTACTACTACACAGGTAATCCATCAAAGGCAGCATCAGTGATGGGATGTATTAATTCTGAAAATGGAAAAGTTCAGTATTAGAAGTACAAACCCCACAGAGCCTCCACCAGATCCAACAGTGCAACGATCTTCCAAGTGAAGATGGTTTAATTTTTCAAGCACTTTTCTCATCCTTTGAGTGGGTAATCCCTCTGGTGTTGTATTTTTGTGATCATATGGCATAAAAAGAGCCTATAAATGAGTCAGAGATGTCATTCACTGTAACACACATAATACTACTAAAAGAAATCAAATGTGTCAAAATCACGAGTTGTTAAACAGAACTAAGTGGAGTGAAGACTGAAACATGTTGTCCAGTTATACCAAGTGGAAAAAGGAATCTTTTGGCAACAATGATTAGGTAAAGATCAAATTTAGAGTTAAAAACATTAAAAGCTACCATTTGACATTTTGCATTGTGTAAAGCTACTTTTATGTGAATCCAAAGCAGACTGAAATTTGAAGAAAGCAACAGATTTTTCTACTCCATACTGACCTCCATTCCTGAATGCACATTTACCCATAAATGGGGTTCAAATGATACAGAGAGCTTCCGCATAATTTGAGACTCTGGCTCACTAAAAGGAGCAGTTCCAGGATTTTCTTCATATGGATCATAATCCTAGATAGAAATAATGGTAGGAAGAGAATTATGAGTATGTACAGAATCAAATCTTGAGATGGAAGAGCAAAGAAAAACATAACCAGAGAATATCTACTGCAGAGAATTTTATCAAAAAGAGAAACTTAATTGACAGACGAGCATTTCAGTAAATTAAACAAGTCTCAAGCGAAAACATGATATATTTCACTAGAGAAAACATCTCAATGGGACTGATATAGAGAGACAATGAACAATGTAAAAAATATATAATATATATATATATATATATGAACCTTCTCTTTCTTCCCCCAATCTACACTCCAGTTTCGATTGAGATCAACACCTCTTCCTGCAAGAAGTGGAAAAATGTCTTAAATGTTTACATATCTCCAAAATACTCAAACACAGTACACAAAATTGAAAATTTTGAGATACCATTTCTCCTCTCACAAAGCTCTCCACCCTCGACAAGTTTGCGGCCATTGAAATTTTCCATTGGTACAACCTAAAAGATCAATTTTGAATTTAAACAACGTGTTAGATCTAATAATCAAGATATTGTTCCTCTATAACAGATGTGCACACACATATACACGAGAGAGTAGCCATTAGCAATGTGAACAGATAATTTCAGCAATTCTTGTAGGGCAGATTTCATTCTATTTTAAAGATCTTTTCTTCTTTCCACCTATAAACTTATCTCTTCATAGTAAAATATGAAAACTACATCAAGCTACACTAAGTCACAATAAACAAAAGAAAAAAAGAAAAGAAGAATAAGGTAAATTACTTAATTGGTTTGAAAATTTTAACTAATTCAACTAAGTTAAATTTTCACCTCATTCAAAAGTTTAAACTGATAAAAAGGGTTGAATGTATACATATTTATTCCATAGTAACACGAAATACATAGCAAAACTCACTTATAGAATACAAAGGAAACAAGAGCCAAACCTTTATAACAAGCCTATCAAGTGTGTGATTTAATGATTCACGTCCAATATTGGGTAAAAATTCCTCTTCACTTAATATGGAGAGGATCCTTAGTGCAAGCTCGGTTGTGATGAGCTCCCTTCCATGCTGACCAAAACTCTGGAATACAAGTAATCATCTGTCAAGAACAGGAGCAATGACAAATCTGAGATTTCTAAACACTACATATTAAACATACAATATCTGGCAAAAGTCTTGAAAAATACATGATACATTCTTTACTATCCATATAATTCTTTTCTGTAAGAATCCCTTTTCTCTAATTGTAAAGATGAGCAAAGTAACAGGCAAAGATATATCTTTTAGCTAAATTGTTTCTAGTAAAAAACCCAAAAAGGACAAAACATATTAAGAATCTTACAAGAAGGATTCTAAACTTTGATTTGCCCTCACAATCTTTCCTCTTCCGACAATATGTCACCACAGTCAGCTCTGCTTGGTAGCCCTTGTTCTTGGTGGAAATTGTCTCAATCTAATCAACATCGCTATCGATCAGATAACAACATAAATAAATATGAAAACAAAAACGGCAGAGAGAGACAGAAAACCTACAGATAGTTTATCCTGGTGACGGTGCACTAAAGCTTCAATTTCTTCCATCAAAGATCCACTGAAGATCACAACATCTCAACGTCATCAACATGAAGAATCGTCAAATATAAATCCCTTCCTTCCCAATTCACACTCAAGCCCAGAAAAAGGGGTCAAAAGAAATAATGGGAAAATTTGAACTTGGGAACCGAATATAGTAAAAATTCAGCTAAAAACCAAAAAGAGTGATTGAATGATTGAAGAAAGATTACACAAAATTCACATTCTTCCCACTTCCCAAAATATTACCAGACAATCCAGAAAAGCTCAAAAACTAAGATTGTAAAAATGAAATCAACGGCAGATCTTACTAAGTCAAAGATGAATAGAAATCAGCCACTTTTACATCTCAGATTTTCCCATATACTTCACAATAAATACAACTAATTAATAATACCATCCTCATCGTCATCAATCTCAGGTTCATTCAATGCCCATAACTGAAAATGATAACTAAAATTGCATGGGAAAAAAAAAGAAAAAGAAAAAGAAAAGGCCAAGAACACTCATAAATTACCTGGTATGGTAAAGATCCCGATTGATGGGAGTAAGTGGAGGCTGAGTAACATTAACTTTCCCATTAACTAACGAAAAACAAGCCAAGAATGAGAACCCAAATATCAAAAAAGCAAAATAAAACGACGGGGAAGAATTGTAATCAAGAAAATATCTTTGACGGTGGCGACGACAGCCCATTTAAGATTGTTGTTTCATTTCAATATCCTTGGAATTTCTTGTAACTTTTTTTTAAAATTTTTTTTGGGTTTCAGCAATCGGAAACCAACACTTTGAATGAGGGAGAGAGGCGTGGGTATGGAAGAAATGGGTAGCAGTGTCGGAACTTTTGGTTCGATTGATTATTCCACGTTCAAAATGACAATGATATATATATATATATATATATATATTTCCGCATCTGATTCTCTCTATTTCCATCCTATCAGTTGCATTTATTTCATTTTGTTAGTTTTCGTTTATTAATGATTTAATTTTTTTTTAAGGAGAATAATTAATGAATATAAGTTATAAAATAATAATTATATGAATATAAATAGAAATATATCAATACATATAAATGTACCTTCATTTTTAATATTAAATCGAAAAAATGGATTTCTTTTAATATACAATACATAGATTTTTTTTTACTTGTGACACTAAAAAAAATTAAGGTACATTTATTAATGTTTTTCTTGGACCATTTGTATCTATGTGCATTAGGATTCCGATTTAAGGATCTTTCAATTCGAGAAATCCAAATAAAGGAATCGAACCATTTCTTCAATAAATGTTGATTGATCCTATATTTATTTTAATTTTTTAATTAATTTTTTTATATATATTTTCTTTAAATGTATGTTTTTTTATTATTATTATATAAAATGTCTCATGGAGACTAAAATAGTTGTGACAGACATATCTGTAGTACATAGTACCTACTAAATCATTATTAAAAGCATGTAAAGTAAAAGTAAGAGGACTAGTGAAAGTTGTAAAAGGCGATGTTGTTTCAAATCCTTTCTTGGCCTGAATATCAGCTACGCTATTACTCTCCTTGAAGGAGTGCTTCAATGTTGGATGTGTCAATTGCATAATCAGTCATCTACAATCGGAAATCAATTGAAGTAAGTTAGTAGGGGGACTATTATGTTTCATCCGTTGAACTAATACCTGTGAGTCTGTGCTAATCTCAAGTTTACGGATATTGAGGGTAACAGCTATTTCGAGTCCTCTTTTAAGTGCCATGAGTTCTGCATGGTTACTAGAACTGCAATGAAAGCTTTCCATGAAGCCCAAAATCCATTCTCCTGAGGAATTTCTCAGTACACCACCAGCTCCTCCTTTGGATGTGTTGATGTTGTAAGAACCATCTATATTTAGTTTAAGAAAAGATGTTGCAGGTGGATGTCATTTAATATATAAAAGGTTTAGATGAGGGTCTACTGTAAAATCTTTAGAGAAGGTAGAATGAATCAGTTTATAGCAAGAGGCATTAGAGAAATGTGCTGAAGGGCAGCTGGCCACATCAGTGTGTTTTTCAGAGTAGTAGGCAAATTAAGAGTTTGGATTGGAGTGTCATGAATTAGTGACTTTATGGACAAAGGGATGGGGTAGTTAATTAGATTTAGATTCCATTGTCCATTGGAGAGAATAGAATGGACACTCATAAGGAAATTCATATCATTAAGGGGATTCGGGAGAAGTGATAGGGACACTTTATTCGGACTAGGGCTGTAAACGAGTCGAGTCGAGTCGAATCGAACATCGGAAGTTTGAGCTTGGTTTGTTTAATTTTCGAACGAGCTTCGAGTAGGCATGAAAATTAATCGAGCTTAAAAATTTGTTTGAGCTTGGTTTGTTTAGTAAACGAACCAGCTCGAACGGAGCATAAACGAACTCAAACGAGCTTTGTTCACGAACAATTTAGTTTGTTTATAGCTCTAGGAGAAAGTAAGGGAATGAGAACTGACACTTTTTTAGGGCTTTTCAAAAAGGTAGAAGGAGAGTTGAGTTTGGACTGTAGAGAAAGTAAAAAAAGGGGAATTGTCACTATAATTTAGGGAAAATGAGAGAAAAAACTTATATATATACCACAATTTAAATATTAAGAGTTTTTTTAAATAATATATAAATATTTATAATTTGTTTAGAAACGCTTGATTATGTTCGCGAACACTATTCGAGTATGCTTGAAAATTAATCGAGCATAAAAATTTTTTTGAGTTTGTTTGTTTAATAAACGAACGAGTTTTGTTCGCGTACAGTTTGATTTGTTTACAACTCTAATTCAAACTAATCCAGGGGTCTATCCAAAGCTTTATAGATTTGTGTTCCCATATAACCCATTTTATGTTCCAAAGCTTTCCATGTGTGTGAGGCTGTAGTTAAGGCTTTTGGTGGGGAGAAAGGGTTAGAGTCAAAATTATTGGTGTATTTAGCTTGAAGGATCTGAATCCAAAGAGTATGGTTGTTTTTTCTTTTTATAGTGATGGTGTCCAGTTTTTACCAGATTAATCCAACACTGGGATTTGACAACACTATAACTAAAATGAGGTGTCGAGCTCCCTCCCTTTGGGCAAAGAGAGTGTTTGGGGACAGCCTTGTTGCCAGCTTGGCCACAAATACTATAGATTGCTTGTTTCTTGTATATTGAGGATGTAACTTATTGAGGATTTTCTATTCCTTGGGCAGTTTGAGGAGAAGTAGATTTTTTATTTGGGTCATTGGTGGTGATGTTTTTTGGCTTCCAATTGTTGAAGTTAATTTGTCGCTGAATGAGCATAGATAAGAATTCCATTCCTAAAATGAATAGATATGGTGATAAAGGATCTCCTTGTCTAACACTTCTCGAAGGTTCAAAGTATGGAATGGGAGTCCCATTAATTAGAATTACAAGTTTGGAGGTGTAAATATAAGAGAGGATTAAATTAATAAGCTTGGTGGGTTTAGGGTTTAGATTTTTTTTTTTAAAAAAAGTAACCCGGTAGCTTGGAGAGTTGGTGCGCGGACTCCTAATGCTTCCTCTAGGGTAGAGCTGTTCACGAACAAAGCTCGTTCGAGCTCGTTTGTTTATTAATCGAACCGAACTCGAACAAATTTTTAGGCTCGATTAATTTTTTAGCTTACTCAAACACTATTCGTGAACATATTATTAACTTTTTTATTATAATTTATATATATATTATTTAAATACAAAAAGTAAAAAAAAAAAGTGTCATAGTTCGCGAACTCAAGCTCGAACTCGAGCTTTATAAACAAATAATCGAACGAACTCGAACAAAAGTTTTAGGCTCGATTTATTAAACGAGCGAACTCGAACAGTGTTCGAATACTTAATTGAACGAGCTCAAATTTATGATGTTCGATTCGGCTCGACTCGTTTACCGCTCTACTTTAACCTCTAGGGCGGATGGTGGGTTTAGGGTTTAGATTAAAAAAAAAAAATAAAAAAAAACACTGGAAGTAATTTATGTAAACTTCTTTATCATTACTAAATCTTTTAACTCACTACAATCCATTTTTTTTTTCTATAATTTTCTCTCTTTTTGTATTTTATACTTTATCCAATAATTAATATACAGCAAATTTTTATTTGTTAACTTGTTTTTAAACGAGAGATTGAATAATGATTTTTTTTTTCACTATTTGCAATAAATATATATATATATATATATATATATATATATATATATATATTTATAAATATTATAAAATGTAAATAATTCGAGCATCAAATTTGTTTAAGAAAAAATAATTTAAAAATTAAAAAAGAATAATTGGTGAGTTTGATCCTAAACAAATTTATTTTTGGCAACTTTAGTCCCAAAATATTTTTTTTTAACTTTTAAAGTCTCAAACTTTTTTATTAGAGAAAAATAAAGTCTCTTTTAACATAATCTGTTAAAAATTCTAAAAAGTTAACGATTTATATGGTTTAACTAATTTAAAAAGGCTAAAAATGTCATTACATAAGAAGAAATAAAAAAAAAAAAAAAAAAACTAATTAAAAAAAAGACTCAGACACTCAAATATCTTACAAAAACTCGGACGCTCGTTCAATTCTCTACGAAGAAGACTCTTCATTTTGTTCTTCCAAAGCTTTACCTAAATCTTTTCGACTTTAATATTCTTCCTCCTCCTGTAAGAGAGAGAAACAAAACATGTGTCCATACACGAGAAAGCTCGAGGAAAGTAGAGGTTAAAAATCTTCATCAAAATCGCCAGTTCTTCCTTTTTTTTTTTTTTGAGTTATCTCCATCCGCGATCTCCTACTGTCTCCTCGTCTACATCTCCGACACAACACATAATTTTGATTTCTTTGGTCAATTTAATTTGATTAGGTTTTCAACTGTATCATCATCAATTGATGTTTGCATGCGTGCCTGCAAAAAGAATTACTGACAGTTATTTTAGGTTGGTAATTTTATCAAATAGGTGGTGTGCAAGAGAGACAATGAACAGTGATTGACAAATTTTGTTATGGAATAAAAATAATTTTATTTTGTTTTTGGGGGAGCAATTGAGAATAGTATCAGATTATTTCCACGGAGTCAAAAAATCCAGTATAATAATATATATACACATAAATCACCATTAACGACTATATATTTCATCCAAATTGCAGAGAGGGAGGAAGGAAAAGAACAGAGAAAACTAATAATCATGCTTGGAAATCGGCGTTGAAAATATTAGTTCTATTTTTTGTTTTTTTCTTCTTCTTAAGTGTAATGACATTTTTATCCTTTTTAAAATTAGTTAAACAATATAAACCGTGTTAACTTTTTTGGTTTTTTTGATTCTGTCAAAATGACCTTATTTTTCTCTAATAAAAAAGTTTGGGACTTTAAAAGTTAAAAAAAAAATATTTTGGGGTTGAGGTTACCAAAAGTAAATTTGTTTGAGACTAAACTCACCAATTATTCAATTAAAAAATTATAAAGATCTAAATCTTCACACAATATATATACAAAAACTTTGGTGAATTAAGTACCCAAAACTGTGGCTATGAAAAATGTATCGCCCAACACAAGACGAGCTTAGGTGAGTATGTAACTGTTTAAAATTTGGTGTCGGAGCTTCCTCCAGTAAGAAATCAACCCAATTCGACGGAAATTAATATATAAATTAACTTAAAGTTGCTCACTCATAGTTTGGACTAATATAAAACATTTTTTACCGGAAGAAAAAAAAAAGAAGAGAAAAATGTATCACCCATTAACGTAGCAACGTTTGGGCTTTAGCTAGAAGCCCGAATAAATTCAAGAAATCCAGACATTCTTTTTTCTTTTTTCTTTTTTTTTTACCCACTTGAGGCACACGGTGTCCGCATCTTATTTGGTAAGACTAATCCGGATTCAGTCTGTGGAGCGTTCACAGAGTTCAACTCTTACTCGAGGGTAAGAGCCTGCCCTAGAGCTTTTTCAACATGGAGCTAACCACTTCGGGGATTCGAAACCTCAATCATCTGCCCTGGAAAAAGCATTAAGAGTCAACGCACCAACTCCCTCAAGCTACCGGGTTAATACATTATTATTTTTTTTTTGCTATTTGTTTGCCTTTTTTTTTGTCAAAATCCGTCGTTTTGTGTAAAAAGCATCTTTGCTTATCGAAACAAATTTGTTTTTATTCTATTCCGTCATGATTGATTGTATCGTGTGTTGTTTGTTTTAACAAAGGTTTTTAAATTATTTAAGGTTAAGTGTTTCAATCACGTTAATTTTTTATAAGTACGAGGTATCTTAAATGAATTTCAAATTATAATAATATACCTTTAAACCAAATTTACATCCAGACTAATCTTTGTTCGAGTCTGGATGGTCTCTTGCGAGAGAAAGTTTTAACTCCAAATTTTAAACAGTTACATATATGAGTAGAAATTTGAACATCAACCTTACCTTACAGAGTTTCTTACCAGTTCATCTAGGTCTTAAAGTTAATTATTTACTTTGATTGCCTGGTCAATGCTTGTCACAAAAGTCTTCATAGCTTGATCAATATTTGTCACTTCGAGTACTATATATATATATATATATATAATTTTTTTTTGTAAATATATATATATATATATATATATTTATTTATTTTGATGAATACTATATATTATATATATGCATATATATAAATTATATATATTTATATACCCAAGTCTTGATCAATATTTGTCACTTGGAGTACTATATATATATATATATATATATATATATATATTTATGTCTCGTCGCAACTTTTTGATGCAATGTCACTTGGAGCTTAGCAAGAAATTGGGACAAGTAAGCTTTTGCTTAGATATTCTAATTTGTTGGTTATGGATTCTTCAAAGAATATTTTTTATTTTTTTATTATTATTTTTAAATGATATGTGTGTGTATATATGTATATATATATATATATATATATATATATTATGTATATATTTATTTATGAATAAGATTTTGTTCATTAAAATCATCTTTAATTGTTATTATATTGAGAATGAGGTCTCTTTTAAAAAAAAATAATTAATCGTTGAACGTCCAATGATTTATTTTAAAAATTTATTATCTGTTGTGACTTGAAGTTTTACATTACATTACTCGCTTAGGAGATCTTTGATAGCAGAAGACATGAAACTCTTTACTCAATTGATATATTTTAAACTCGTGAAGACCACTTAAAAATAGCCAAAATGAACAATATCATTGAACTGTTTATATCATTATCAAATTTATTTTCGACTCAATAAAACGATTTCTGTAAAATTTTGTTAATTATTACTCACAAAATTCACCTAAACACACACATATATTATTTATAAAATATTTTTGTCATTTAAAATCTTAATAAAATCTTCATTTCTTTCAAAATATATATATATATATATATATATATATATATATTAATAAGCAAAATTTACAAATATATATTAAATTTTGTTTAGACCATTTGATATCCAAAACTATGATAACTCTAACTAATTCAGATTTGGTATGAGTTACGCTCGCATAGTTTAACTCTTCTTCGGGAAAATACTTCATGACTATTACATGACTCTCACAAATATATATATATATATATATATATATATTTTATATATATTAATTTTATTTACGTGATTATGGTAAATGTACAAGGTGAACTGCTGTAGAACATTTTGTTTAATGGCTATTCAGGAATCAAAATCAAAATTAGGGCAACTTCTTGTCAAACTTTTAGAGGGCTTGGGTCCATTGAAGTGAAAGCTAAAATCTCATGGTTATGTCGTAAGAAATCCATTTCTTGTTCATCCAATGTCACCCAAGCTTCAATCCCATCGCCATTTCTCGTTTCCAATAGAATGACAAGATTCATGAATACTGGAGCAGCTACAGCGATGCTACTTACCCATATCGGTTTACCCCATCCAAAATCGATCTCGTAGAACCCAAATCCACACCAGCTACTGAATCCAAGGTAATCCACTTCTTCTTCTTCTGATTCTAATCGATTTGATCCGAAATCTTCAATTTCTTTTAGGTTTTTTCGCATCAGGGAAGATCCTTTGTTGCCGCTGTCGCAGAGTTTCTTCACGTAGTCACCGTCGATTTTCGAAATTGAATGTCGTACTAAATCTGCTAGTTCAGGTAATCCTTTGTCCTGATGATGACGCGGAGGAATCGTGCATTTTGCGCTTGAGATCCAGATTAGGTTTCCGATTGAATTTTCCGACAGTGTCGGTGTTGCTCTTTTTCGAAGATTTACTATGTGTGTTAGCATTGAAGATCTCTTGTGACCGTTAATGGATTCGGATGCTTCTTTTACACACTTCCACAGGAAAGCGGAGGTTGTTTCAACACGAGTTGGGCTCCGGAGATTCGACCGCCCGTTATCGGACGTAGCCATGGCTTTCAAGGTGGTTATGTCTGCAGCGTTGAAAACAAATCTCTTAGTGGAAGATTTACCTTTCTTGAACATTGATCTCCACATTGCCATGGTTGAATCTCTTAGCCACAAATCATCATTTGCAGGAAAAAGAGAAGACGCAACAAAGTCGGGGCATACATTATGAATTTCCTCTGTTCCATTTGCCATCTCTGCCCAACTCTTGAGGAAAGTTTTCAGCCCATTTCCATCAAGAATTTTATGAGAAATACACAAACTTATGGCAATTCCGCCGCATTCAAACAGGTTAATTTGCACATTAGTCACACTTTTCCCAGCCATTGGTCCCATTAAAGTGGGATCACAAGGAAGAAATTGACAAATGAAATGAAGGTCAGGGTTTTCCAAGAATTCAGAGAGGCGATGATTAACAACCGTGGCAGTAACATAACAAGCCCCCTGATCATTGCATTCAATGGAGAGATCATCTCTGATTATCCCAGCAAGAGGGTAGAAATTTGACAATGATCTCGACAGTGCTTGCTTCAAAACAGCTAATTTCTTAGCTGTTTCTTCAAGATTGATCACCCCACCACCATGGTTGTTGGGATAAAAGAGGACAATAGGCGCATATGGAGCAGGAATCAGCTGATCCAAGAGAGAAAGCTTGAAGGTTCTGAGATGGTGAGGTGTTGGAGAAGATGGCTTAACAAATTCTCTAGAAATTATTTGCACTTCTTTGATCATCTTTGGCATGATTGGTTATGGAGGTATTGCAGGAAAGCAGCACCTTAGGGGTATATAAAGGACACGGTATTATTCATAAAGAGGATAAGATCAATTCCTGAAAACTTTTTCACCTTGCATAAATTGCGTTTGGCCCTCTAAAGTTTGGGAAAACTACAAATCAGACCGTTAATTTAGAGAAAATACAAACTAAATTTTGAGCCTCTATATTTAAGCGAACATCCTTAATTATACAAAAGTTCAAAACTTGAAATTCATGTAAAATATTAAATCCAAATATTTTAAATGTATTGATTAAGTCGGATCAATCTCTAACGAGATTTTCTTCTAATCAAGAGTTTCGAATGTTAAATTTAAATTAATGGCTTTGAATAGTGGATGTTATAACAAAAAAACAAAAAAAAAAGTCTACCTCTTGTCTTGCAACAAGTGATAAGTAGCTACCAATAATTAGTTAGTCCAAGTAGAAGGAGTTTGATTCTCTAGTTACGAGTTTTAACTTTATAAACAGAAAAATGAGTGTTAGAGAGAGCTTCATTTCGAAAATGGTCTAACGTGGTCCGATTCTATTTTAGATTAGTCATATCTTAAAGTGGATACTGAATATCAGAAGGCTAAACAAAAAAAATTATAAGCAATTTGTAAATACCATATGAGGAAGTTGACACTCGTTATGAGTGTCATATAAGAGTAGAGTAAGAAAGTTTACAAGAAGTTTGGTGTTCGACACGCTCTTCTAAGCACTATGTAAGAATTAGATAAAATATAAATTTAACATTTGTTGTAAAAATTATATAAGAGTTAAATTAAGAGTATAGCTTTACTATTGTCACAATTTTAGTCAAAGTAGTAATTTGGAACGAAAAAATGCTATACCCATAAATCATCGTCAATCTATATAATTGTAACAAACCTCAAGGGGCTAAAGGTAAAATTATAAATTTACAAAACAACCCTTCTTCAAAGCTCTTCACTTTGTCATTTTCCTTAATTTTCTAACAAGGAATCTCTCTAGAAACTCTAATTTAAACCACCATATTTTGTAGCATGCTTAATTTAGCAGTCATTTTCACCACCCCTTGTCCTATACCCCCTCTCTCTCTCTCTCTCTCTCTCCCTCTCTCTCTCTCTCTCTCTCTCTCTCTCTATATATATATATATATATATATATATATATATATATATATATATATATATTTCTTGTTACGATCATTCCCATGAAAAAATATGTCTATGTGGTGCCATTTGATCATTTTCAAGAAACCAAGAATTTCAAACTGAACAGCAATTATAGCACGTCGATATACCAGTGACTTTGCCGTCCCCATTATGGTCGCATTATTGAACACTCTTCAAAGGGATCCAAAGTTCGTATTCTTATTATTATTTTAATTAATAATTACATTAAATTCTAAATAATTTAAAATCGAGTAGTATTAAATTGTTTGTTTTATATATATATATATATATATATAAAGTGAAACATGTATTATATAATTAAATAAGCATTTTTTTTTCTTGGTGGTGAAACCAACCTAACATGACAAACACTGCCGCTACACCACAAACATGCAACTGTTATACTTGACATTTTTAGAGTAAGTATAATATATTTTTGTGACTGTCCCATCAAAGAAATAACTTCCTCTATATATATATATATATATATATATATATATGAATATACATATATTATATTATATTGCTCGCTTAGAAGATCTCTAAACGAATATTAAGTAAAGACATATCATTATTGTAAACTCGTAAGACCTACTTAAAATAGTTAAAACAAACAATAGCATTGAGTTATTTGTAAAAGTAATGAGTTTAAAGATTATATAAAAGGGTTTATTTTAGATGAGTGCAGATTTGCACGTCCGCACCAGAGAACGCATTATTGAAAGGGTATAACCAATCAAAATTTAGTGCAAGATTTTGTTGAAGATTATTATTATTATTATTATTATTATTATTTATTTTATTGCTATTGTAGTTGTTAATAATGCACTTTGGTTTGTCTGTTAAGGGAAGAATACGTTGTAAAATGACATCAGTTCCTTCATCAGCCAAATTGACAAGAGAGATGCAGGATTTCAACAACTAGCTTGGCTGAATTTTAAATTCAGGACATGTGGATGGGTTTTTTGGACTAATTAAAGTGGGACTAAGGTTGATAATATTGGACTCGATACAAAATCGACATGAAATTAATGTGTTAAGATTGAGGATAAACGAGTTCAGGTTACAATGTATATATCGACTTGTTTAATCATAATCGTGTTTGGGTGGTAACAAGTTGACTTGCATAACATTATTAACTTAAATAAGTAAATAATTGAGATGATATATTGATATTGAGTAATCGTATAAGTGAGTTAAAGGGTTATCGGGTTGATGAGTTGACACAATCAATTTTCGTGTCTTTTTCGTGCTATTTTATATTCGACTTAAGTATAAATTGAGATATAAAATGTAATTATTTTAACTCAATTTCATGCGATTAGATAAATTCAATACGCTTATCACTTTTAGTGGGACTTATACTGACAAGGACTGATGAACAAAGTGGTAGCGAATTTGTATTTATTTAGACATCTCTACTTAATTTATGGAGTGTAAAGTTTGGAGTATAACTCATACCATCAATAATTTGAGAAGACCACCAACGAAGATTGGTTCAAGTGGTAAGCGACTTGATTCCGCTTAAGCAAGTTCGGGTTCGAGACCCTATGAATGCAAAAAATCCCCGCTGGGAGACTCCCCCACCATAGCCAGGTGCGCGACCCGGATTAGATCCGAATGTAGTTGGGGCAAAGCTTCGGTGAACCGGGTGGACAAAAAATAAATAAATAATTTGAGAAGACAAGAAAACACAAAACTAAGTTTGTAAAGATAAAGTTCGATATAAATAAAGATATATATATATATATATATATATATATATATATATATATATATATGTATTTGGATAAAAATTTAAAAAGAACCTAGCTACTTCAATGAATTTGGAGTCCCAAAAAATAAAAATTTATCTAACTTTGATTGAGATGACAGACAAATGGGTTGAGAATGAGTCTATAGCATTAAAGAAAAGGAAGCAAAGTCATGTTTGATAACTTGGGATAACTTTACATCAAGTTGGAGAGTTATGGGTCAATAGTATTTCACATGAGAACTCTAATTTATATGGTATTAATAATATATTATATATATATATATATATATATATATATATATATATATATATATTTATTTTCCATGTGCTTGTCTATGGTACTTAAATTCCACCTTCAAATTATTTTCTAATGTAAAATTCTATATAATGATAAATTTAAATAGTTATTACTATATATATATATATATATATATATGCTAGATACTATTTATTTTTATATTTATATATGACTTCGGATGTTTTTAAATTTTGAACAATTTGTTTTTTATGTGCAATTCAATCAGTTGGGTTTGCTCATTTCTCAATCACACATCAGATTAGGAAGGAAAGAGAGAAATAGACTTCTCTTATAAAAAAGGGTGAACTGTCTTGGGTTAAGACCAGCCATTGGTTGTCTTGTAACCAAAGGAAAGAATTTTAGGAATTGATTATCTTCTTTGTCAAATTCCTAACACAATAAGAATGACTGATCTATTTCGTTATACGTGTTTTTTTATTGGAAATAAATAATTGACTACGAAATGTGCTCTATTTCCATAACAAGTTCAAAATCCCAACTTCATAGTCGTAATTAAGGGATAACGTAAGCCACCACTATACCGCACCTTCTAGTTAGTCTTACACTTTCCTAAAATAGAAAGGATGGGTGATATTCCGATATACACTCTTATTCTTAAATTTAAGAAACTTAATTTAGTTCTACACTATAATACTTTGTCCCAAGTTGAAATGAGAAGTAAATGAGTAATGATATATAAAAATGAGCATAAATACTTATAATCAACTCGAAGTATCATTTTGGTATAGTAAAGATAATATTCAGTAGTTGACCTTGGTACTGTCAGACCCATAGTTACGGCATAGATTTGCAGCACACACGGGGAATAGAACCTTCTGTCTTCTCCGCCATGATTTTGTGGATGATTTACAGCTTTTTAAGACTTTCTATCGCAAAACATGACATTTTTTGTTTAGGTCGTAGGAAATGAAAACCTTAATTAATGATCCATGTTCTTCCCTTCTTTTACGTAGAAAATATGAAGGTCAACTACAAATTTTCTACTACATCAGATTTGCGGTGGTATTAGATTTGATTCTTCTTCTAATATACCTTCTCTCATATTATTATTATTATTATTATTTTTTAATATGACTCAAATTTATAATATTTTATAATTATGAAAAAATTAAAGTATGTTCATTATTGTCAGTTTCAGAGCATTTTAGATGAGTTTCAAAGGTTTAAAAGTGTCAATTGAATAAAAGACTTTAGACCTTTATTTAATAATCGCTTAATGACCGTTTAGACCAGTGATGCAGAACTATAGATCACAACAATAAAACTTAAAAAATATATAATTTTTTTTTATACCCACTTGGGACGCCCGGTGTCTCCACCTTATTTGGTGAGACTAATCCGGACTCAGCATGCGGAGCGCTCGCAAAGTTTAACTCTTACTTGAGGGTGAGGGTCCGACCCAGAGCTTTTTAACATGACGCTAACCACTCCAGAGGGATTTCGAAACCTCGATCATCCGTCTTGAAAGAAGTATTAGGAGTCTACGCACCAACTCCCCAAGCTACCGGGTTAAAAAAAAAAAAAAAAATTAGAAGATTATGAATGGTGGCTATTATGCCACACCAATCACTCATCCACATGTGGATGAGATTGTTATAGGAACATTCCAAAAAAGAAAAATTTATATTTTTGACCAATTTTTGAGATTATTGCACCATAGCAGCCAAACTTGACTAGTCTTTTTTGAGTACTATTTCTTGGTTTCTTTTCTTCTTTTTTTTTTTTTTTTTTTTTTTTTGGGTTGGTTTCTAGAAAAGTTGGAATTAGAATTTTATTACTAGAAGCAAGAATATTAGAGTTTCTTTTGGATTTGGTTTTCTTTAGTTTGTTGATGTTTAGTTAATTTTGGTTGGAATCAATTTGTCTAAAACATATTTTGTTCTAGAAATTCTTACCACTTTTTTTTCATAAGGATCCGGTATCTAAACCCACACGAGTCGATTAATTCGGATTCGAAGCGGGTCCAAGGATTATGACTTTAAACTCCTCTCAATCGTGGTTGTGTGGGATCGAACCGTGATATCACAACAACTTTTAGAAAATAGAGAAAAGAAACATATCACAACTTTAATTTTTCTTAGTATAAAATCTAACAAACGAAAATAGATTTTTCATATTTTACGTAAATATTATATTTCTGACACATTTTAAATGCACCTTATGATTTTAAACACGTTATTATTGGATAAAATATTTTATAGTTCTATTTAATAATCCTTTAAATATCTTTTAAGTAAGTAATGTAAGAACATTAATTACAACGAGAAATTTTATATATATATATTGGTTGTTGGGAAAAATTGATAAGACAAAATTGATAATTAGTGTAGATGGACAAATTTTCAAAGCACACGAATGGTACCACCACACTTATAATTGTTGACCAAACCGTACATGTCTTTCTTTGATCGACAATAAATTGACTACTTTGACCATTTACTTCTCCTTATCCTAATCTTTGAATTTTTGTTTTTGGTACATCTACTTCTACACACCAATCAATTAACATCCCCCTACCCAATAAGGAAGAAAAAGAAAAAAAAAGAAGATAAACCCTAAGTTTTCTATTGATGGGAAATATATATTTTTTATTAGATAGTAAAATGTGATTGTTTCGATGTAGTAATTACATTTATAATTATAAAAAGTTATGAGTTTGAGTTACGATTAAATACTGTTATGACCTGAACTTGTAAATTTGTGTCGTGACTATGGTCTCGTAGCACTCACGGTCAACTATTTAGTATTGTCCTCACTGTACCAAAAGGGATACTCTGAGTTGACTATGAGTATATAGACTCATTCTTATATATCATTACACCTTCACTTATCATTTCAGGCAAGGTATCACATTCACCCCCTTAAGGCCTAGGGTCCTTACTAGAGTCCAACCAAACATAATTGCACTCAAGCCAAAATTAACATGTGGACGTCCGAGATTCTAGAGGTGGCTCCCACCCCTTCGGTGAACATAGACTCATTATTATATATCATTACACATTTACTTATCATTTCAACGTGAGACGGAATATCATATTCACCCCCTTAAGGCCTATGGTCCTTGCTAGAACCCAACTAAACATAATTGCACTCAACCCAAAATCAACATGTGGACGTCCGAGATTCTAGATGTGGCTCCCACCCCTTCGTTGTAGCACCTTCACTTATCATTTGGATGTGAGACGAGATATCAAAGACACTATCACTATCACTATCACCGATACTAACGATTAAAAAGCATGGTGTAGATTGTCACATATTACATCTATATATATATACACATATATATATATATATATATATATATATGAACATTTTTTATCATGGGAAAACAGTGAAAAGGAAATTACATAAGCTATATATATATATATATGTATATAATGAAGTTTCAAATGAAATCTAATGTATTTCAGCATAATCCAAAGGGGTGTAGGGGGAAAACAATTCAGAAAATAATTTTTTCTTTCTCCACGGATTGAAATTCATGTCTTTACAGATTTCATCGTTGCAATGTATCTGTGACAATACACCGCCGCAGCTTCTTTCATAGACGACAGCGGTGTCGTTACCGCCATAGTTAACATCCCCCTACCCAATAAGGAAGAAAAAGAAAAAAAAGAAGAAGATACACCCTAAGTTTTCTATTAAAGGGAAATATATATTTTTTATTAGATAGTAAAAAGTGATTGTTTCGATGGTAGTAATTTTATTTATAATTACAAAGGGTTATGAATTTGAGTTATGATTGAATACTGTTATGACTCGAACCTGCAAGTCCGTGTCACGACTATGGTCTCGTAGCATCCACGGTCAACTATTTGGTATTGTCTTCACTGTACCAAAATGGATACCCTGAGTTGACTATGAGTACATAGACTCATTCTTATATACCATTACACCTTCACTTATTATTTCATGCGAGATATCACATTCACCCCCTTAAGGCCTAGGGTCCTTACTAGAGCCCAACCAAACATAATTGCACTCAACCCAAAATCAACATGTGGACGTCCAAGATTTTTGAGGTGGCTCTCACCCCTTCGGTGAACATAAATCCATTATTATATATTATTACACATTTACTTATCATTTCAACGTAATACAAGATATCATATTCACCCCCTTAAGGCCTATGGTCTTTGCTAGAACCCAACTAAACATAATTGGACTCAATCCAAAATCAACCTTGTGGACGTCCGAGATTCTAGATGTGGCTCTCAACCCTTTGGTGTAACACCTTCACTTATCATTTTGATGTGGGACGAGATATCACAGACACTATCACTATCACTATCACCGATACTAACGATTAAAAAGCATGGTGTAGATTGTCACATATTACATATATATATATATATATATATATATATATATCATGGGAAAACAGTGAAAAGGAAATTACATAAGCTGTATATATATAATATATATATATATATATTATATATATATATATATATATATATATGTATATAATGAAGTTTCAAATGAAATCTAATGTATTTCAGCATAATCCAAAGGGGTGTAGGGGGAAAACAATTCAGAAAATAATTTTTTCTTTCTCCAAGGATTGAAATTCATGTCTTTACAGATTTCATCGTTGCAATGTATCTGTGACAATACACCGCCGCAGCTTCTTTTATAGACGACGGCGGTGTCGTTACCGCCATAGTTATAATAATAATGCTGATCGCAGTTTTCCCATCTTAACACGTTCTCTTCCATTTCTTTTATCGTCGGTAGTTTAAATTCTCCGGCCAGAAAACTTGCCAGCCATTTGCTCCTCATTTCGGTGGTGAATAAAACCGAAGGATGTTCTGAGTATCCCAAAATTCCGAGTTGTGGTATCCTCGGATGAATGCATTCCCTATGGTAATGTGCCCATTATTTAATTTGTTAAATTGAGTTAAATTATCATTATTATGATTCGAGCTTGTAATTTTAATTTGTAACTATAGACCTAGCAGCACGTAGAATTAACTATTTGATATTATTTTCACTGTATTCAAGATATCCCGAGTTGATAATGAATAACTAGCCCTATGTTTATATTTTATATCATGTCCTTTACCTACTTTGAATATAAGACGAGATATAACATTCACATATCCTAAAGCTTAAATTGATATAAATGGTTAAGTTTATACTCTAACACATTATGATTTGATCACGTGTATGTGGACAAATCATAATTTTTTTAAATAACCTCTAACATGTGCATAATAATTGACTAATGAGACTTATAACAAAGATTCAAACTTAATTAGATCTGCACGCTCTAATATCATGTTAAATCAAGTTAAATTATCACATACTATAAAAGCAAACTGATAGAGAGACTAAATTAAACCTCTTAAAAATTGAAAGGTTTTTTTACTAGAATTCAAAAGGCCAATAAAAAAATTTATAAAATTCATTTGTCTAAAAAAAATAATTTAATAACTAAAATGATAATTTTTCTTTTTTTCAATGACATTTCTACTTAGTTAACCTAAGTCTCACATCGTAAGTATGTATAAATGTGTAATCATAAGAATGAACCTAATTACTCAATGTCAACTCAAAATATGATGCCAAATAGTTGAATTTGAGCCGAAGGATCTTAGTTTCCCTTAAACAAGATCTTTCAGGGTCTAAAGTGGCTATCGGATATCGAAATTTTGTTTTTTTTTTTATAAAAGTAATTTGACATGAGATTGAAGGTATACCTGTAAAAGGGAGCTGATGATCCAGTTATACACTTCTGAAAATCTGCAGATTTGAAAATGTTGGCCAAATTCTGATGACTTTTATATCCAGTTGCCAAAATTACAACATCAGTTTCCAAAATTTCATCATCTTCTTCTTCTTCTTCATGTTCATCCTGTACTAATAATAATCTCAGTCCATCCTGGAAGAAGCTAAATTTTTTCGATTTCTTCAGGACAAGACTACCTTCCTTAACTCTGTCGTAGAATTTTGGTGGCAAGACTGGTAGCATGCACCAACGTACCTGTTCTAGGAATCTGTGTCCTGGTACCATGTTGTATTTTTTCAAAGGATATGTCCGTTTCAGGTAATTCTCAGTAATTCTTGAAAATATCCAAAGCTGATAATAAAAATAAAAAGAAAGAAAGAAGATTTCAGTAAAGAATGTTATGAGATACCCGTCTTACATTAAAATAATAAGTGAATATGTAATGATATATTAAAATGAATTTAGATACTCATAATCAACTCGAAGTATTCTTTTTTGTGCAAGTAAGGACATCAAGTAGTATGAACTCACTTCTACAGTTATATTTCTTCAAGAAAGACGATTTATAACATAAAGAAAGAAGTAATAGAAAATATAACAGAAAATTCGTATTGGAGAAGAGAATGGTGGTGAATTATTACCAGTGGTGACAGCAGAACAGCCAAGAGCCATAGGAGAAAACCTTCACCAGGCTTATGAATCATGAACTCTGAGAATCTGTTTAGATTTCTGAAGGACAATTCGTTCAAGTATTCAGGAACTGCCCAGTAGACTTTCTTGAATAGCAAGGTACACCGATTCCCTGTCCCTGTTAATCACAATTATATATCATATTAACTCTATTTTTACATATATAAACTTTGAACTCGAGAGCTCGTTTAAGGAAAACAATCTCGTTCCACAGATACAATACCAGTAAAAGAATATATACATATATATATATATATACCATTGATAGTGGCTACTTGTGCAGCAATGTCAAGAGCTGATTTCTGGAAACCAACAACAGTGACTCTTTTGTCCTTGATGAATTCAGTTGCCTGATGGCTTCCCATTGCTGCATAGTCCATAGAATGTAAAACTTTGCCATTAAAAACTTCTGGTCCTTTGTTCATTGGAAAGTGTGGCACATTTGGTAGGTCACTGAACATCCCAATGCACACAATTACAAAATCAAACTTGTATACCTACACCGATAAAGAAATCACACTAAAATTGTCATATATATATATATATATACATAATCTCGAAATAGATTTGTAATGTGTAGCTTTTTTGGTTAAATATCCTTATTTTTAACTTAAAAAGTTATAAATTTGAGTCATTATAGTAACGAGCGGAGACATATTCTCAAACAAATACACCTAAAAAACATATTTTTTTGCTCTAATTTAGACTATATAACTTACGATTTTTCTTACATTTCTTGTTATACGCTAATATAAATGTACTTTCTCGAGTTTTTTTTTTAATTTATTGATATTTTTCTCTTCATACTCCTATAATTAATATTTTATGACTCATATTCATTAATTATTCTTATTTAAGAAAGTAAAATCAAAATATATTTTAATCTTTTCACTAAAAATCTATACATTTGTTTTTTTTATGATAAATCACAATACTTCAAACATGTGACAACTTGAATTCAAGAATTAGATTGGTAGCCAAAATATAAATATATGCATATATATATATATATATATATATATATATATATATATATAGGAATGATTATGGAAGGAGGGATAAACCTTAGGTGACGAGGAACTTGGATCATCATCCTGCACAATGACATTCCATTTCCCATAAGGAGAGAAAGCCAGACCAGTACCACTCCAGAGTTCCCAAGAACGCATTTCCTGATCACGACCACCACCTGCAGATTGATGTGTCACTACAAGAAAAACTGGAATTTGCGACCAATTTTTGCGACGGCCTCAAATCCGTCGCAAATTGCGACCAATTTTGCGACGGCCAAAAATCCGTTGCAAATTGCAACCAATTTTGCGACGGCCACAAATCCATCGCAAATTGCGACTAATTTTTGCGACGGCCTAAAATCCATCGCAAATTGCGACCAATTTTTGCGACGGCCACAAATCCGTCGTAAATTGCGACCAATTTTTGCGACGGCCAAAAATCCGTCGCAAATTGCGACCAATTTTTGCGACGGCCACAAATCCGTCGCAAATTGCGACCAATTTTTGTGACGGCCACAAATCCATCGCAAATTGCGACCAATTTTTGCGACGGCCAAAAACCGGGTCGGCAAATTGCGACCAATTTTTGCGACGGCCACAAATCCGTCGCAAATTGCGATCAATTTTTGTGACGGCCACAAATCCATCGCAAATTGCGACCAATTTTTGCGACGGCCAAAATCTGTCGCAAATTGCGACCAATTTTTGCGACAGCCACAAATCCGTCACAAATTGCGACCAATTTTTGCGGCGGCTACAAAAATCCGTCGCAAATTGCTACTAATTTTTTCTGACGGCCTCAAATCGGTCGCAAATTTGCTACCAAATTTGTGATGGCCATCTAAGCCGTCCGATTTTTGCGATAGATTTTTTCGATGGATATATAAAATTCAATATATTTTTTATTCAAATTTAAGTTTTTTGTTTTATTTATATGTGTAATTATAATTTGATAGTTTAAATTTTTTGTTTTTATATTCTAATAATATAGCAAACATAATATAATTTCTCCTTCCTTCGTAATATAATTTTTTACTTATTTGTATTTAAAATTATAAAAGTGTATAACAATACTCAATAGCAAAGATAATATATTTTTGTTTATATTATTATTTTATTATATTAGTATTTATATAAATCAATAAATATTTGGTTTGATCTTTTTGTTAATTATTATTTTTAAAATTTTTAATTATCATCTTTTTCTTTCCTTAATTTGAATTGGTATCAAAGTTTGGTGAGATCTTAAAATAAGATTTTAGCCAATTTGAAAATTTATAGGAGGGAAAACTTTATTTTCTAGGTTTTGGAGGGAGAATTTTAGAAAATTTTGAATTTTGAATTTTGAATTGTTTTTGCGGGTTTTTTTTGGGCGTTGCAAATTTGCGATCGATTTTGTGACGACCACCTAAGTTGTCACAATTTGCGGTCCGACTTTTGTGACTGGATGTTAACCGTTGTTATTTTACGACCGATTTTGCGATGACCATCGGGAAAGATAGGATGTAAATATTTGATATATTTTATTAGAAAAATAATATAATTTATATTGAATTATTATAATAATATAGTAAAGATAATATAATTTTGAAATGAGGTTTTAATTTATTTAAAAAATTGTTGGAGGGAAAACTTTAATTTCGGTTTTGACGGGAAAATTTAGGAAAATTTTGAACATTTTGTATTTGTTTGAAATTTTGAGGGATAATGACCAAGATAAAATTATAATATGTGGCATTATTGTAATATTAACTTAATATATATACGAATAAATGAAATGAACAGAATCTTACTTAGCAGGCATCCCACTTACAACAATCTAGAGGAATAATCTTCATCAGTATTAACACATTATCTTAAAAACAACCATATCCACTTAGCATATAATTAATTATTTAGTATCGTCTTTATTATATGAAAAAATATATATCGAATTGACTTTGAGTATATCATATCACATTCAACTAAACATAATTTGTCCGAGCCCAACATTAACCAACGGATGTTCGAGACTCTAAATATATCTCTCATCATATGATATAACACTTAATTCTAATAGTTCGGATATCCACTCAAACCAATTGTTATAGGTCAACTGACATCCATAATCAATTAGTTATTAACTTTTAAGTATTTATATATATTAATTTAAAAGAATATGGATAATGATCAAGAGAAAAATTTAATATATAATGTTATTTTAATATTAACTTTTATGAGAATATATATATGTATAAATAATCTGCAAGTTTTTAACAATTAATTAAAAATTAAAACATAGTATTACTTTGACAATTAGAAGATATACATTGTTTTCTAATATGTAAAAATAATTTAGTATGCGTAAATATATATATATATATATATATATATAATAGATCGTGTTTCACATTTTTAACGTTTAAATTAAATTTTTGTAGGACAGTGGTACGTTATAACTCTCACGTGTTTAGAATTTTCATAACAAAAGATTTGAAATGTATTATTTATTTATTCCCAACAAATGTATTTGATAAATTATATTTAAAATTATAAAATATTATTAAATTTATATAATTATCTTTTATTAAATGATTAAAAATATATCTTTCCTTCTCTCCTTTCTTTTTCCCCACACCCGCTGCCACTTCTTCCCCTTCTTTCCCTTCTTTCCCTTCTTCTTCTTCTTCTAGGGTTAGCCTTTCTATCTCCCCACACCCGCCGCCCCTTCTTCCCCTTCTTCTTCTTCTAGGGTTAGCTTCTCTATCCTGAGGCCTATTGTTAGTGATGTGCAGCAACTCCTGATGTCCCACCACAGCTGGTCGGTATAAAGGGTGAACAGATTAGCCAATGCTTCGGCCGATTGGGTGGCAAAGCATCTTCGGTCATATAGAACACCAACACATAGAAAAAGGGCTGAAGAAACCAGTCCATGACTTAACATCAGTAGAATGCTACCTCCAATTCCCTGTATGTTCGATAGAGCCAAAGACATCATCAAATCTTGAGGTTAATTTCTTGTTCCCGTAGTCGGCTTAATCTTGAGGTTAATTTCTCTACCTCTCTTCTTCAGGTCAGTGGAAACCTGTTTTTTTTATTTTTTGTGTTTGTTAATTTGGTTTATGATTTGTTATTGAGGTTCGATTTTTTTTTTTTAAATTTTTTATATAAATTTTGTGGTTTGTGTTTGAATGTCGTGGATATACTCGATGGATGTATAAAAAATTCGAATCTTGAACTCCGTAGCTTTGATTTATGGTTGGAAGGTTGTTACTGACTTCGATTGATTTTGTCTATTGATGGCATTTTGATGACAGGAAACTTGTTTGGATTTAGAAACAACATTTGCTTTGAGATTGATTGGAGAAATTTGTCTTTTGCAAATATAATGATTTGTATTTTATTTTTAATATCCAATGTATACATAAGTTGGCTTCTTATGAAGGCAGTGAAAAAAAAAGGTTATGAAGTATGGCTAAAATTGGAAGGAGGATGAGGCATATTCACTTACTGACATTTTTTTTTTGTTGAAAGAAATCTTACTAACATTTTATTTTGCATATTCAAATGTATTGCAGGTTGAAGAAATTGGTCTCGAGTACATGGATGTTGAAGGTCTGAAGAAGCTCAAGACAAACAAGAAGACAAACAAGAAAGTGAAAAAACATGCAAGGAATGACATTATTAGAATTGGTATTATTATAATGTATTGGGGTTTTTTAAATATTTTGTTATTAGAATGAAATTTAAAATGTATTTAGAATGTTTTGTTCATTGAATTTTATATATTATTATTATAATGATATTTAGAATTTTTTATTATTTGGATTTTATATATATGTTAGAAATATTATTATTTAAGATTTTTATTGTTATATGATTTAATTATATTTAAATAATCTTTTTTGGATATATTTATATAATTTTTTAGATATTTAATAAATAATTTTATAAAATTATAAACTAAATAATAATAATATTCCTCCAAAAAAATAATAATAATTTTTTAATAAAAAATAGCTACTGCCTAAATAGTAGCAAATAGTAGCAAATCAGTTGCAAATTGGTCGCAAATTGCGACGGCCAAATCAGTCGCAAATCGGTCGCAAATTGCGATGGCCAAATCAGTTGCAAATTGGTCGCAAATTGCGACGGCTAAATCAGTCGCAAAATCGGTCGCAAATAGCGACGGCCATTGACCGTCGTCGCAAATCGGCCAAATAGCGGCGGCTTTTGGCGTTGCAAATCCGTCGCAAATAGCGCCGGCTTCATTTTATCGCAAAATCCATCGCAAATAGCGATGGCTTTTTTCCATCGCAAATCCGTCGCAAACATCGGGCATGGGGGCAATCGCAATTTCGACTCGGTTTTGCGACGATTTCGATCGCGTCGCAAATCTGAAAATTTCTAGTAGTGTGTACAGCAGTAATCAATGGTGATAACCTTAGAATTGAACTTGATTCTGGAAAAGATATTGAAGTGAGAAGCATAAGAGTAAAGGTACTCCATAACTTGTTTGTGATCGGGAAAGTTGTTATTCCGATCACCATCTGCATCCGCCGGCCAAACAAAATCTGAAAATTGGTAATAATTCTTGGGAGTTTGGAGTTTAGTGGTTTCTATGGTATTATTGGACCAAACTCCGCCGATGCAATTCCGAGCTTCGAAGATGACCGGAGAAAAACCCTTTTGGATGGCGGATTTACAGGCTAATAAACCACTGATTCCGGCACCGATTATTGCTATCTCCTTCCCCATCATCTTTTTACTATAAATTGCATTCATGTGATTCAAAACCAGTCTCTCCACCGATATAAATACAAAAGAAATATCTTAGTTGACTATACTACTTAGAATTTGTTGGGTCATGTATAAGACATGATACGACTATCCCAACTAAGGGAACCCAATCGCTAGAGAATGTTATGTTCATTGTATAAGAGTCATAGCTCGAACCTTGAGTGTTCATGTGCGCCTGCAGTGCTTCACCACCCAACCACCATGCTTGGTAGTTACTTAGACCTACTTTTATATTACATTACATATTTATTTTAAATTTTTAACGTGAGACGAAATATCACATTATTTTATCATCGTTACTTGGTCAACGTTCAATTACATAGATTTTGGATTCTATCATGGTAAGTTTTTTTTTTTTTTTTTTTTTCTTTGTTAAATAATTAAATGGTTTTGTTGATGGTTTGAGGTAATGCATTTATATAGGTATCATTTAATTTTAGTGAGATTAAAAAAATAAAAATGTACACACTGAGTCTTTGCCACGTTTCAAAAATAAGCCCACTGTTTATGTGTTTTAAACACGTGGCAAATGCATACCTGCATTTTTTTTAAAAATAA
The DNA here is from genome assembly GCA_025388415.1 of Cynanchum wilfordii. Classification (NCBI taxonomy): domain Eukaryota; kingdom Viridiplantae; phylum Streptophyta; class Magnoliopsida; order Gentianales; family Apocynaceae; genus Cynanchum; species Cynanchum wilfordii. The sequence goes on along the minus strand of JAHSUH010000783.1, from coordinate 143,468 downwards.
ATTTGAAGACAACTCTATCCTATCTCTCGAACTCGTGACTTTTTAAAATTATAAATAAAATTATTATCAATTAAGGTATATCTGCTTAACTTAGTTTATGCTCTTATAAAAACATATACTCAGTGTGTATTAAGACAAGAAATGGGAGTATTTGAGACTATATTTGGGGGAAAAAAAAAGAAGATAAAAGTGAAATTACTATTAGTTAAAAATTTTATTTCTTGGAAATGTGAGTTGTATATATGCATAAGTATATTATTATCTTACACTCTTAAAGTAATATGATATATGAAACTGACTCTTCAAATTATAGACAATATTAGCTAATTAATTGTACAATTGAGATCGGAGGGATCCCCTTCAAGGAGTCCCACATCGGGACTTAAGGAAACTTGAGGGCACCAAATATAGTCTTAGAATCACATATATTAGAGCAGGATGGGCCCCACATGTGAGGAGAGTAAAACAATGGTTAGAGTTTCATAATCATTGAATAATTGGTTCAATTTAATCTAACAGATTGCTAGGAAAATTTGATAGGAGAATTTTACATTCCAGTTAGAGTCCATCGTCAAATTTTATAACTAGTTATTTACATCTTTAATGTTGGGAGGAGTAGGTTCACTGAATGGGTATTGTGGGGATAAGTTACATAATATACCTACCAATCATCCAATTTTTTTTTTTTTTGAGGTGGTATCTCAGGCTCATCCGACCCAGACTAATCCACTCATGAAGGTCCAACAGTGCGGGTATACCCGCACTTACGAATATATCTTGAATTGTGGAACCTCGGGTGAAGTTTAAACCTTTAACCTCTTGACAAACCAGGAGGTAAGGGAGAAACTCATAAACCAATGACCAAGAGAAATTCGAACCTTCAACCTTTTGGTTGAGGGAGAGACTCCTAAACCATTAGGTCAGGAGAGAAACTTCTACCAATCATCCAATCAAACTTGAACACTTGGAATGTATTTAATGATTTGCCAACTCATGTTCTTAAGTACGATTTTGAAGTTAATATGTACTTACCCTGCCTTCTCACTGTACCAATTCGTTGGGTAAGGTGAGCCCATTGCACGTCCTCGTCCTCTAATCAAACATTTCACTTCAAATACTTTCATACAATAACGAAAGATATTAGTTATTGTTAGCAAGAGAAGATATTCGCTAAGACATCTTGTTACAATTCTCTAGCTACTAGTTCTAATCTTGGATATAGAAATATTATAACTCATTCTAGTTGTACCTCTTGGTGTACAGAAGCTGTGTGGAGGATGATGATATCTATCTTTTTCTCACATGTGATTATGCTCAAACATGTTGAGAGTGTGCAAATAAATATATATATATATATATATATATATATATATATATATATATATAGTATGTATATATATGGCCTAATTTGGTTGCGAGGTACTGCAGTTTCATGGCTACATTAATTTTTTTTGGAGTATAGCGGAACATGAAATTGATGGGGGCTTTTTGGCTGGAGTAGATGATAATGATATAATGCCATGACTTGTATTGTTTAAGGACAAATGATTGAACCGAAAGTGGCAGTAGATCTGGAGAAACCCAGTGAAACAATAAACCTGAAACACTTATATTAACAACCTATTGTTTCAAGTGAAATGAGTTTAATTTTTCTTGAACAGTTTTAATATAAAAAATTAATTGGTGTTTAAAAAGTTACTGAAGAGGCGTTAAGTGAAGTTGTCTTGTTAGACCCCGATAACGTAGCTTCGAAGTAAGTACGTTGGTTCACCTTGATGATATGGTCTCGAAGAAATGATATCATTTCTCAAGGTAAAATCCACTAGAGTTGGACGACGTGACCTCGATGTGGTCATACGGAGTGAGGTATGCATCACTTTTAGGATCGTACTTAATAGTACACCATATTTGATGCCCCTAATAATGTGATGACAAAAGTACCGTGCATGCATTGACCATGCTTAGTCTACGTTGGCTAATCATAAGATCATTTTTAGGTGTCTTAACTTTTTATTTGGTAAATCGTAAAAATATCAAGTATATTTTTACCCGATCAATTAATTATCACATAATTTCATTCTCTCAATTATCATTCTCTCAATTCTCAAATTGAAGGTTTTGAGATCTTTATCTTCTCATAACTGATTTGACCGTGACAAGGCCAAAGACAAACTAGGCTTGTTGGGACCATTTTTTCATTTTATGACTAGTAATCATAATTTTCGATAGTCCCACAGATGGAAATGACTAGACCTTGGCTTGACATTTGGTATTCATTTAAATAATAAATAATAAACTTATTTTAATGGATTTTTTTTTATCAAAATATTATATATTTAGATAAATTAAAGTAAATTTTTTTTCCCTCATTCCTTTACATGAAAATTTATTTTAATTCTTATGCTTACATGAAAATATGATGCCTACAAAGTTGCTGGAATCGAAGGAATGCTACGGTTTACATTCTCTTAAAGCTAACTGAGCAGAATTTCATTACACAGAGGGATACGTTCTAATTGCACAACAGATAAATATATTTATTGATCCCAATAATTAGTTATAGAACAAGGCAAGAACAGCTTAGTAAGTTCTACAATTTGCTGCTCCTTGAAAGGCTTCCCATAGCTTTGGCTTTCTGCTTAAGAATGAATTTCTGTGTCTTTCCTGTTGATGTTTTAGGCAAATCCTCAAAAACTACAGTTCGAGGAGCCATGTAATGTGGTAAACGATCGCGACAATACTTGATAATCTCATCAGCACTTGCATTGCAACCATCCTTCAGTTTGATAAATGCACAAGGTGTTTCGCCCCAGTGATCATCCGGTCTGGCCACAACTGCAGCCTCAAGAACAGCAGGATGGCTAAAAATAACGGACTCAACTTCAATTGTGCTAATATTCTCACCCCCAGAAATGATTATGTCCTTGGATCGATCTTTCAATTCGATGTAACGATCAGGGTGTTTGACTGCCAAGTCTCCACTTCGGAACCATCCTCCTTTGAAGGCATCTTCTGTTGCTTTAAGATCTTTCAAGTATCCAATCATAACAGTGTTGCCTCTGAACATCACCTCACCCATTGTTTTTGCATCTGCTGGCACACTTTCCATTGTCACTGGATCTTTGACATCCACTTCTTCCATGCCAACATGGTGCAACCCTTGACGGGACTTGATCTTTGCCTGTGTTTCATGAGGTAGGTGATTCCATTCAGGTTTCCAAGTGCAAACTGTTCCAGGACCATATATTTCTGTCAGACCATAACAGTGAGTAACATCAAATCCGAGCTGCTGCATTTTAGAAAGCACAGGTGGAGGGGGCGGAGCACCTCCGGTCATCACTTGCACTTTTCCTGGAAGTGGACGGCGGTCAGTAGCTGGTGCATTTATTATCATATTCAGAACAGTAGGAGCACCACCCATGTGATTCACTAGGTGCTTGGTTATACTCTCAAAAATGCCTCTTGCAGTGACATTCCTTAGACAAACATTTGTCCCACCTTGTGCTGCAACACCCCAAATAAGACACCAGCCATTGCAATGGAACATTGGAACTGTCCATAGATAGACAGGCATTGATGTAATTTCATTTAGCAGTACAGTAGCAAGCGAATTGAGGTAAGCTCCTCTGTGACTGTAAAGAACACCTTTAGGACTTGATGTTGTGCCTGATGTGTAATTGACAGAAATAGGATCCCACTCATCAACTGGCCTTAATATCTCAAAATCAGGTCTTCCAGATGCCAAAAAGGACTCATAGTCTAAATATTCTGAATCCAAATTACAAGATCTATCATACCCAGCAATTACAATTAAATGAGGCACCTTCATGGTTGTCTTTGATAGGATTTCTAGTGCTCCTTTAGCTTTACCAAGAAACTGTTGGTCCACAAATATAAGTTTTGCCTCTGAATGTTTCAAAAGAACCGATACCATTGCTGAATCATGACGTATATTGAGGGTACAAAGAACTGCTCCTGCCATTGGAACTCCAAAGTGCAGTTCATACATGGCAGGAACATTTGGAGCTAAGGAAGCAACCTGAAAATAAAATAAAACACTTACTAATGTTTGTGATATAATGGTCCAGATAGAATACCCCATTCTGCACTTCAACTAATTTCAGCTTTGTGCTATCTACATAATTGGAAATAAAATATTCTAAAAGAAAAAAAAAAAAAAAAAAGAGGGAAGAAATTATGCTACAGCTAGATTTTCATGGTTCTAAACTAGTAATTCTATATCATTGAGGAAGAAGGAATTCAACTTTAACATAAGAAGAGGCAGGTGAACAGAGTAAAAGAATAGATTATACTAAAAAAGGAATCAGCATTTTGAGCACTTCCATGACTTAAAGTAGACTCAGTTAATTCTCCATAAAGTTAGATCAAGTAAGAATTAGCTTTCATTATATTTTAGGAATTCATCTGAACCAAAGTAACAGTTTCAGTAATATACATGAATCATTAATATATGACCAGAACATTAAATTTTAGAGAGAGAAAATTAGGGGGAAAACAGTACAAGTTGATGCTAGCTCAAAGTTTAGGATATTTTCCATTTCACACTTATGATTCCAACCAGAAAAATTGACAAAAAAATTTGCTCAACCAAATCAATCAAGCAGTTAAAAAGCATGGGGGAAGAAAACCGGCGAGATTGTTATTTGTTACACGGAACGATTCAATCAGACATTTAGCCGGAAAATCAGTAACAAATAGTATAAAAAGAACGAATAAATGTACTTACGACATCGCCACGAGCGATTCCAAGGCGATTGAGAGCAGAAGCAAGCCTGACGCACCTTTCATGAGTCTCGCCCCAAGTGAACTGAACATCCTCGTGCACTACAGAAATTCTGTCCCGATACACGATTGCTGAGCGTTCCAAGAAGCTTATAGGAGATAATGGAACAAAATTTGCAGAGCAATTCACCGTGCTTTTGTCCATTGATTTTCTACAGAAATGAAACAAGAGGAGGAAATCTCTTCAGAATGGGATATATAATATTGAGAAATGAGTCAAGAAAATTTCTATTATTGGTGAATATGTTTGACTTTCCGAGTTTAACGTAACCACGCTCAAGATATTGTTATCACTAAAAAAAAAAAAAATATATATCAAATTAACTATATGAGTACTTATCACATATTAGATTTTGTTAAAAGGAAGAATGAAATCGAATTTTTCTTACAAACGAGGTTGGTAACGGTTAGAGTTGGTATATCAACTCAAGTCTCACATTAGAATATTAGGCAAGAGTTTCTTAGTATATATAAAGAGTTTCATCTACTTCTTTAGTATGAGGTCTTTTGAGAAAGTCCCAAAAATAAACTCGTGAGGCTTTAGTCCAAAAGTGGACGGTCGGGAAAGATAGTTCCGACGGATGTGGTCTTGCCTAACAATTTTGCAATAGTGGCTCCTAGCAGGGCCTCTTGTCAGAGATCATATTCCGCACGTTTTGTACTTCTGTCATCCGATTAGACCTCGATAGAATCCTATCCAAAACCATATCGGCTCTACTTAGGATCCACCTAGGATAATCCAGCTTATGTAGACTTTTTGTGACTCGGTTACTTTCAGACATGATATTTAAATTTTATTTTTTTTCCAAAAATAAAAAAGAAAAGAAAAGAAAAAAGAAGTAGTGGATTCCACTTTGGATGTACTGAATAAAAAAAAGCGGATAAAGAAGAAAAATTATTTAATTTTAAAAGGTTTCTTTAAAAAAAAAAAAAAATGTGCGAATCATGTCGTGAACGAAGACAAAAGAAGATATATATATATATATATATATGCACGTATATTTCTTTCTTTTCCTCCAAAAAGGAAAAATTTGGTGTTTGTTTGTGCACCGTCTACTTCCGGTCTATTTATTGCATGGGGACAAACACACTGATATATATATATATATATATATATATATATATATATATATTTCTTTTATTAGCACCAATATTCGAATCAGATTCAAATGTGAATGCGTATTACGATTAATCCTGAGAGTACACATGCTCTTGGCAAGAAGTTTTTCGTAAGTGTATCTCGGGTAAGTCAAAGAGTTAATCTTCAAGTCCGATGGCCCTGAGGGATTAAATATATATATATATATATATATTTTAAAAAAAAAAAAATCATAAACTATCATATCTCGCTCTCGACGTTTCCTTATTTCATGTTGATGTGTTATCAATTGAGATACGTCTTATATATATATATATATATATATATATATATATTTGTATATGTATACGTGTATATATATTGTAATTAATGAAATTGATTATGGTTGGTAGTAGGCAATTTCTTGTCCTAATTGATTAGTGAGAAAAGGAGTGATTGCTATTCCCAAAGATATGATAATTAATAATTTTGGGTAAATTTCAAAATAGTCCCTTTCAAAATATTTTTCAATTCAAGGATTTTAGTCCTTTATGTTTAGTCCTTAGATGTGTTAGTTTAGTCCTTTATGTTTCACAAAAACTTATCAATTTAGTCATTTTGTTTTTATTTATTTATTTTTATCATCCATTAGATTTATTAGACTATGCTTTTTCAATAATAAAGGAGAAACAATACATTGAAAGTCTTGAGACATTTAATAATTTAAATTTCATCTTAATTTCTCTTCAAATAAAAAAATAATTTAAGTAAACCGGATCAAAGTGAATCATCTATCACGTGTAAAGTTTAGCAATTTGGAGTATGCCACGTCGAATAAGATAGGTTTACCTAAGTCCAATAAGTTGTGACTAAAGGTTGATGGAGTTATGCAAGTGGCAATGGTCACTATCATACTCGTACTTTTTTTTATTTTTATAAGTGAATATTCATTAATAAAAAATAAATATTATACATAAATGAATGAATAATCATCATTCATAGTAACATAGACAACATTCAACCTAAAAAAGGTGGATACAACAACAAAACTCAACCTAAAGATAGATGAGTCATAAACAATTACAAAATACAAACAAAAATAACAAAACTATTATATCTAAATCCATAGCATTCTGACCACCGATCACCGATATCATTTGCAAAGAGGGCTCGAATCCATCTTCTTCCTTCAACAACCATCTCTGTGATCCCGGGCGTATCATAGACCCCAAAGACAGTCTACAAAAGAGATAAAAATCTAGAAAATGACCCAGATAGACAACATTCAACCTAAAAAAGGTGGATACAACAACAAAACTCAACCTAAAGATAGATGAGTCATAAACAATTACAAAATACAAACAAAAATAACAAAACTATTATATCTAAATCCATAGCATTCGACCACCGATCACCGATATCATTTGCAAAGAGGGCTCGAATCCATCTTCTTCCTTCAACCCTCTGGGGGGGAATACCGCAAAAACAAAGACCCAAAAGATAAAAATAGATTAATCTAGAAAAATAGAGGGACCGCTAGATGTTAGTTCTTCTAAAGATAAGAAAAATAGTTTGATCTTTAAAGATAAAAAAAAACTCTTTCATTTGAGAGTGAAATGTGATAAAAATACCAATAAGTAGATAAAATAGTAACAAAACAGATAAAAAAGACGAAAACATAAAAAACAAAGGAAAGAAGAGAGAGATGAGAGAGATCAAACTCGTACTTACATCCAAGTACTTATAACATTAAATTAACTCTAACGTGTGGTTAAAAAAGCACTGCACGTGCTCACAATGTGAGATGATAAACAATGAATCACTTTTCACATATATCTCTTTGATTGGTTGACTACCATATATATATATATCTAGTGACACAAGCTAAACAACACCCGTCTTTCATATTATTCTTCTCGAAAACAATTTACAAAAACTCTCTTAACCCCTAGAGCATTCAAGAACTTGGAAGATATATTCTCTCGATTCCTATTACACTCTAGCATATTCTTTGAGCATATTTACTGACTTATTCATCGGAGGGTTAGAGTGAAAAACATCACCACTAACACATGACTTGTTTTACAAGTTTTTAGCATTCTACTTTTCATTCGAAATCCGAGTTACACTCTATGCGTCAAACTCTAAAAATCTATCATGATCAATTAATATCTTTTACTATTAAAGTTTTTTTTTTTTGTGCTTAGGCACGAGGTGTCCTAGATGGGTCCCAAACTATGGGAGAGTACCTTTAAGTCAAATTCGCATCTAGACTAATTCTCGTTCGAGCCGGGTTGGTCCCTTGCAGGAGGAAGCTCTAGCGCCAAATTTTAAACAACTGCATACATGAGTGGGGTTTGAACCCTCAACCTCACTTGAGCTAGGAGAGTTCCTTACCAACTCACCTACGCCCCCTTGAGATTTATTAAAGTTTTAACTAAATCGAATCGAACTGAACATGAAATATTAAATTAATTAATCAAATATTATTAAATAGACTCGATTAATATTTTGAATTTATTCAATTATTTATTTGAGCGAAAATTGAAGTAATGTGTTTTTCAACAATGGTTTTTCAAATCATTGAGATTTGAACATATATTCTAAAAACCCCTTATAATTATCATATATATATATATATAAAAAAGGAACTAAATTTCTTTTAAAACAATTTTAAGTTTGAATTTTGTCTATAAAAAAAAGTGTTTAAAAATAAAAATCTGAAAAGAAAAAAAAAAAAAAAAAAAAAGGAGAGGAAAAAAAAAAAGAAAGGGGGGGGATTTTGGTTTCTCCCGAATATTATTAGATATTGGAAAATTCAGGAGCGTTTCCAACGGTCATATTTTAAATCGGATTGGATTGCCTGAATTTTCCAATATCTAATAATATTCGGGAGAATTTTTTTTTTTTTTTTTTTTTGATGTTTTGGGTTTTTTTTGGGGGGGGGGGGGGGGGAGGGGGGACAGATTTTTTATTTTTAAACACTTTTTTCAGATTACGGCAAAACGGAAATAAATATTCACAAATTCAAACGGGCAAGAATAATAAACAGAAATGACTAGACCTTGGCTTGACATTTGGTATTCATTTAAATAATAAATAATAAACTTATTTTAATGGATTTTTTTTAAAGCAACGGATTTTTTTTCGAAGGAATGCTACGGTTTACATTCTCTTAAAGCTAACTGAGCAGAATTTCATTACACAGAGGGAGACGTTCTAATTGCACAACAGATAAATATATTTATTGATCCCAATAATTAGTTATAGAACAAGGCAAGAACAGCTTAGAGCAGGTAACATTTGATTTATGCTTTAGTAAGTTCTACAATTTGCTGCTCCTTGAAAGGCTTCCCATAGCTTTGGCTTTCTGCCTAAGAATGAATTTCTGTGTCTTTCCTGTTGATGTTTTAGGCAAATCCTCAAAAACTACAGTTCGAGGAGCCATATAATGTGGTAAACGATCGCGACAATACTTGATAATCTCATCAGCACTTGCATTGCAACCATCCTTCAGTTTGATAAATGCACAAGCTGTTTCGCCCCAGTGATCATCCGGTCTTCCCACAACTGCAGCCTCAAGAACAGCAGGATGGCTAAAAATAATGGACTCAACTTCAATTGTGCTAATATTCTCACCCCCAGAAATGATTATGTCCTTGGATCGATCTTTCAATTCGATGTAACGATCAGGGTGTTTGACTGCCAAGTCTCCACTTCGGAACCATCCTCCTTTAAAGGCATCTTCTGTTGCTTTAAGATCTTTCAAGTATCCACTCATGACAGTGTTGCCTCTGAACATCACCTCACCCATTGTTTTTGCATCTGCTGGCACACTTTTCATTGTCACTGGATCTTTGACATCCACTTCTTCCATGCCAACATGGTGCAACCCTTGACGGGACTTGATCTTTGCCTGTGTTTCATGAGGTAGGTGATTCCATTCAGGTTTCCAAGTGCAAACTGTTCCAGGACCATATGTTTCTGTCAGACCATAAGAGTGAGTAACATCAAATCCGAGCTGCTCCATTTTAGAAAGCACAGGTGCAGGGGGAGGAGCACCTCCGGTCATCACTCGCACTTTTCCTGGAAGTGGACGGCGGTCAGTGGTTGGTGCATTTACTATCATATTCAGAACAGTAGGAGCACCACCCATGTGAGTCACTAGGTGCTTGGTTATACTCTCAAAAATGCCTCTTGCAGTGACATTCCTTAGACAAACATTTGTCCCACCTTGTGCTGCAACACCCCAAATAAGACACCAGCCATTGCAATGGAACATTGGAACTGTCCATAGATAGACAGGCATTGATGTAATTTCATTTAGCAGTACAGCAGCAAGCGAATTGAGGTAAGCTCCTCTGTGACTGTAAAGAACACCTTTAGGACTTGATGTTGTGCCTGATGTGTAATTTACAGAAATAGGATCCCACTCATCAACTGGCCTTAATATCTCAAAATCAGGTCTTCCAGATGCCAAAAATGACTCATAGTCTAAATATTCTGAATCCAAATTACAAGATCTATCATAACCAGCAATTACAATTAAATGAGGCACCTTCATGGTTGTCTTAGATAGGATTTCTAGTGCTCCTTTAGCTATACCAAGAAACTGTTGGTCCACAAATATAAGTTTTGCCTCTGAATGTTTCAAAAGAACTGATACCATTGCTGAATCATGACGTATATTGAGGGTACAAAGAACTGCTCCTGCCATTGGAACTCCAAAGTGCAGTTCATACATGGCAGGAACATTTGGAGCTAAGGAAGCAACCTGAAAATAAAATAAAACACTTACTAATGTTTGTGATATAATGGTCTAGATAGAATACCCCATTCTGCACTTCAACTAATTTCAGCTTTGTGCTATCTACATAATTGGAAATAAAATATTCTAAAAGAAAAAAAAAAAAAAAGAGGGAAGAAATTATGCTACAGCTAGATTTTCATGGTTCTAAACAAGTAATTCTATATCATTGAGGAAGAAGGAATTCAACTTTAACATAAGAAGAGGCAGGTGAACAGAGTAAAAGAACAGATTATACTAAAAAAGGAATCAGCATTTTGAGCACTTCCATGACTTAAAGTAGACTCAGTTAATTCTCCAAAAAGTTAGATCAAGTAAGAATTAGCTTTCATTATATTTTAGGAATTCATCTGAACCAAAGTAACAGTTTCAGTAATATACATGAATCATTAATATATGACCAGAACATTAAATTTTAGAGAGAGAAAATTAGGGGGAAAACAGTACAAGTTGATGCTACAAAGTTTAGGATATTTTCCCTTTCACAGTTATGATTCCAACCAGAAAAATTGACAAAAAAATTTGCTCAGCCAAATCAATCAAGCAGTTAAAAAGCATGGGGGAAGAAAACCGGCGAGATTGTTATTTGTTACACGGAACGATTCAATCAGACATTTGGCCGAAAAATCAGTAACAAATAGTATAAAACGAACGAATAAATGTACTTACGACATCGCCACGAGCGATTCCAAGGCGATTGAGAGCAGAAGCAAGCCTGACGCACCTTTCATGAGTCTCGCCCCAAGTGAACTGAACATCCTCGTGCACTACAGAAATTCTGTCCCGATACACGATTGCTGAGCGTTCCAAGAAGCTTATAGGAGATAATGGAACGAAATTTGCAGAGCATTTCACCATGCTTTTGTCCATTGATTTTCTACAGAAATGAAACAAGAGGAGGAAATCTCTTCAGAATGGGATATATAATATTGATAAATGAGTCCAAAACCGATAGTAAAATTTCTATTATTGGTGAATATGTTTGACTTGCAGAGTTTAAAGTAACCACGCTCACTTACTTCATATGGCAAATTGACATAAATAATCTCAAATTATAGATTTTTGGTGACATTGGTTATCAAACTAGTTTTTTGTGGGATTGGTATCTAAATTATAAAAAAATTGTGATATTGGTCATTCTGTTAATCATTGTTAAGTTTAAAAAAATTTAAGGGTATTTATGTCATTACACTATTTAAATATAATTAATAAGGAAAATTGACATAAATAGTTCTCCAACTATAGATGTTTGGTGGGTGATATTGGTCCCCAAACTATAGATGTTTGGTGATATTGGTCCTTGAACTATAAAAAAATTGTGACATTGGTCCTTTCGTTAAAAATTTTGTTAAATCACGGTTAAATTTAAAAAAAAAAAAAATTTAAGGGTATTTATGTCATTATACTATTTAAATATAATTAATAATATATAATATTAGAATAATTGATGAGTTTGGTCTCAAACAAATTTACTTTTGGCAAACTTAATCCCAAAATATTTTTTTAACTTTTAAAGTCTTAAACTTTTTTATTAGAAAAAAATGAGGTTTTTGTTAACGTATTCTGTCAAAAAACTTAAAAACTTTAACGGTTTATATTGTTTAATTAATTAAATAAAAAGGTAAAAAAGGCATGAAAATAATTTAAAAAAAAAAAAAAAAAACAAAAGAAGAAGTTCAGCGGACAAGACGATGAAGTATTGTCGCAGTCGTTGGCGGTTTGGAGAAGAGTACGATGGGGAACGAGGTATCGAGCAAATAGAAGACCTAATTGAGCTTGAAAAATGACCAAAAATAAAAGGGGAAAAATCTAGGAAATCATTCTGACAATCGCAATTTAATTTTCATGGATGATTCGGAAGAGAAAAAAAAGATGATAGTCATGAAGTGTTTTGGATGCTGGAAAAGGGGTATCAATAGTAGTAAGCCATCAAAGGGTTGACTTTCAGAGAAATTTTACGTCGTTCCCGATCGCACTATTCTCCAAACCGCTGCTGACGGCGGCAATACTTCATCGTGGTGTCCATTGCACTTCTTCTTTTAATTTTTTTTTTTGTTTTCATATGAATAATAGTGTAATGACATAAATGCCCTTAAGTTTTTTTTTTCAAATTTAACGGTAATTTAATATAATTTTTAACATAAGTACCAATGTCACAATTTTTTTATAGTTCAGGGACCAATCCCACCAAAAAAATAGTTTGGGGACCAATGTCACCAAACGTCTATAGTTTGGGGACTATTTATGCCAATTTTCCTATTATTAATTATATTTAAATAGTATAATGACATAAATACCCTTGAAATTTTTTAAACTTAACCGTGATTTAACGGAATTTTTAACGGAAGGACCAATGTCACAATTTTTTATAGTTCGGGGACCAATCCCACCAAAAAAATAATTTGGGGACCAATGTTACCAAACCTCTATAGTTTTGGGATATTTATACCAATTTGCCTACACAAAAAAAAAAAATACATCAAATTAACTATATGAGTACTTATCACAAATTAGATTGTTGTTAAAGGAAGAACGAAATCGAATTTTTCTTACAAACGAGGTTGGTAACTAACAATCGAAAAATTGAAGATTTAAATATGATGTTTACTATTCTCCACTCAATGTTTTTAAAATAATTTTTTTTTTCCATCTAATATTGTGGTTGATATAAGTAATTTTATAAATCTTAATGATAAAGTAATGCTAATTTAATTATATTTTAAAATCAAATAATGTAAACAAAGTTAAATCTTTAATAATAATAATAATAATTCATTAAAAAAATAGTTTGACATGATATTTAAAATTAAAAAATAAAAATAAATAAATAAAAAAAGGAGTAGTTGATTCCACTTTGGATGTACTGAATAAAACAAAAAGCGGATAAAGAAGAAAAAATATTTAATTTTAAAAAGTTTCTTTTTTTTAAAAAAAAAAGTGCGATCATGTGAACAAGACAAAAGAATATATATATATATATAATAAAAAAAAAAAAAAATACTAGTGGTACACTTCGCTCACAGGTGCGAAGTGTACCAAAAATAAGTTAAAAAGTATATAATATTTTGTTTCTAAATAGAGGATATAAAAAAATTTATTATTAAAATTTTAGGTTTTTGCTTGTTTTGCTATAATTTTGACATTATTTATATACAAAACATTGATTATATATTTTATTGAGTTTAAAGTTTATAAATATATACATAATATACATTTGTACTAACTACTAAATTAATATTATAAAATTATTAATATAACAAAAAAAAATCACTAACATTAACAAATAAAATAATTTAAAAATTAGAAATAATTAAGAGATTAATTTTTTATTAAAGATGATATTCTAAAAGTTAATAATAAATAATAAATTAAAAAATATTAATATAAAAAGAATAAAATGTTGTAATAAATACTAAAAAAACAATTAAGTGAAAATAATTATTATAATCTTAATAAATTATATTGGTTAGAAATTATAAAAAAAAAAAAAAAAATAAAAATTAAAAAAAAAAAAATATATAAAATTAAGAAAAATGTAGTAAAAAAAGTTAATAAATTTTAATAAAAAGTAAATAAAAAATTTAAAATTTATTAATCATTAATTGAGAATTAAAAGATAAAAAAAAGTCTAAAAGTTTAATTTAATTACAATTATACCAATAAAATAAAAAGTTATTAAGCATTAATTGAAAGTAAGAAATTAAAAAAAAAAATTAACTTAATTACATGTCATTAGAAACTTGTAATATATAATAGATATATATATATATATATATATATATATATATATATATATATGCACGTATCTTTCTTTTCCTCCAAAAAGGAAAAATTTACTGATGGTGTTTGTTTGTGCGCCTAATATTTGTCTACTTGAATGGACACACACTGATATATATATATATATATATATATATATATATATATATATATATTTATTAAATAAATTAGCACCAGATATCCGAGTTAGGTCCAAATGTGAACACGTATCGCAACTAATCTTAGGAGTACACAGGTTCTTGGTAAAGAATTTTTCGCAAGTGTACCTCGGATAAGTCAAGGGATTAATCCATGACCCTGAGGGATTAAATATATATATATACGTATAATATTGTAATTAATGAAATTGATTATGGTTGGTGGTTGGCAATTTCTTGTCCTAATTGATTAGTGAGGAAAGGAGTGATCGCTATTCCCAAAGATATGATAATTAATAATTTTGGGTAAATTTCAAAATAGTCCCTTTATAATATCAAAATATTTTTCAATTCAAGGGTTTTAAATTCTTAGATGTGTTAGTTTAGTCCTTTATGTTTCACAAAAACAGATCAATTTAGTCATTTTGTTTTTATTTATTTATTTATTTTTATCATCCATTAGATTAATTAGATTATGCTTTTTCAATAATAAAGGAGAAACAATACATTTAAAGTCTTTTAATAATTTAAATTTCATCTTAATTTCTCTTCAAAGAAAAAAATAATTTAACTAAACGGGATCAAAGTGAATCATCTATCACGTATAAAGTTTAGCTATTTACGTGTAAAGTTTAGCAATTTGGAGTATGTCACGTTGAATCGGATAGGTTTACCTAAGTCCAATAAGTTGTGACTAAAGGTTGATGGAGTTATGCAAGTGGCAATGGTCACTATCGGACTCATACTTTTTTTTTAATAAGTAAATATTCATTAATAAAAAATAAACATTATACATAAATGAATGAATAATCATCATTCATAGTAACAGAGACAACATTCAACCTAAAAAAGGTGGATATAACAACAAAACTCAACCTAAAGATAGGTGAGTCATAAACAATTACAAAAAACAAACAAAAACAACAGAAAAAACAACAAAACTATTATATCTAAATCCATAGCATTCGACCACCGATCACCGATATCATTTGCAAAGAGGGCTCGAATCCATCTTCTTCCTTCAACAACCATCTTTGTGATCCTGGACGTATCATAGACCCTAAAGACAGTCTACAAAAGAGATAAAAATCGAGAAAATGACTCAGATAGAGACCGAGCTTGGATGTTAGTTCTTCTAAAAGAAGAAAAATAGTTTGATCTTTAAAGATAAAAAAACTCTTGCATTTGAGAGTAAAAGGTGATAAAAATACCAAGAAGTAGATAAAATAGTAACAAAACATATAAAAAAAACGAAAAAATAAAAAACAAAGGAGAGAAGACAGAGATGAGAGAGATCGGACTCGTACTTACATCCAAGTACTTATAGCATTAAATTCATTCGAAATCCGAGTTACACTCTATGCGTCAAACTCTAAAAATCTGTCATGATCAATTAATATCTTTTACTATTAAAGTTTTTTTTTTTTTTTTTTGCTTAGGCGCGAGGTGTCCTAGATGAGTCTCAAACTATGGGAGGACACCTTTAAGCCAAATCCACATTTAGACTAATCCTCGTTCGAGCCGGGTTGGTCCCTTGCGAGAGGAAGCTCTAACCCCAAATTTTAAACAGCTGCATACATGAGTGGGGTTTGAACCATCAACCTCACTTAAGTTATGAGAGTTCCTTACCAGCTCACCTACGCCTTGGGATTTACTAAAGTTTTAACTAAATCAAATCCAACCGAACATGAAATATTAAATTAATTAATCAAATATTATTCAAATAGACTCGATTAATATTTTGAATTTATTCAATTATTTATTTGAGCGAAAATTGAAGTAATGTGTTTTTCAAATCATTGAGATTTGAACATATATTCTAAAAACCCCTTATAATTATCATATATATATATATATATATATATATATATATATATATATTTTATATATATATATGAAGGAGCTAAATTTCTTTTAAAACAATTTTAAGTTTGAATTTTTGTCTATAAAAAAAAAAGTGTTTAAAAATAAAAATCTGAAAAAAAAAGAAAAAAATTCTCCCGAATATTATTAGATATTGGAAAATTCAGGCAATCCAAACCGATTTAAAATATGACCGTTGGAAACGCTCCCTGTCCCCTTCAAAAAAAAAATCAAACTGGCCTTCTTATTGTATATAGTATATATATAAAAATAGTCAAATCAAATGAACAAATTCCCTTTTGCAGGCCTTTGAAATTCAAGAATCTTCACAAAATTGAACACAGATTACGGCAAAACGGAAAAAAATATTCACAAATTCAAACGGGCAAGAATCGTTCTCCCTCTTCTTCTTCTTCTTCTCTCTCTTTCTCTGAAAATCTTGATTTTCAAAAAAAAAAATATATCTTCTTCGTGATGCCCACCAAGATGATGCCGGCATCTGGAAAACCGCCGCTTGCTAGATCACCGATAAGGCTTCGGCCTCGTCGTGCTCTTCGTTCTAGTGTGACGACCATCCAAACCACACCCCCGCTGCCGCTGCCGCCACCAGGTATTTTTTTTTTTTTTTTTTTCGGGGGATTTCTTGAAAAAAGGGGAAAATGAAAACTTGGGGTTGGTTTTTTAATTTGTAAATCTTGAGGATGTGTTCATGGTGTATCAATTGAACTAAAACTGCAGGTTCTTTGATGAAAACCAAGTTGTCCAGAAGTGCTTGTATTGGCAACGTGGTGGAGGAAGAAGAAGAAACGGGTATTCGTCCAGAGTATCGAACCATTTCTTGTGAATTAAGGGCTTTGGCTAAAATGGTGAGTCAAGAATTTGGCGAGGGTGGTTTGGGTAACATTTCGACTGCAAATGGTAGTAATAGTAATAGGAGCCCTTTGTTTGAAAGGGGTAGGTTTTATGAAGAATACTCTGCCAGAAGGAATGAAAGGCTGAAGAGAAAGAAAACAGGGGATGAGAAGAAGCCAACAGCTTATGATCTTGGTGTCAGAGTTGAATCTGCTAAAAGAAGGGATACCAAGAAATTTGAGAGTTTGAGAAGAACAATGCCGTGTACGCCATTGACGGAGAAAAGAGAAGCTCCAAGTTCAAGGTATTCATTGAGGAGTGCAGCCTGTAAAGAGAACAAGAAACCCCCTGTTCCCATCAGCATTGAACAATCTGCCGGGGTTGGAACTAAGAAAACTGGAGTTAGAAGAGCTAGAAAGAACTGATGATATCTATCCATTGTTTTTCTGGTTTTTCTTTTTCCTGGTGAATTTTCAGTTTTTGTTATAAAGATGTTTTTGTTTTTGTTTTTCCTAGTCAGTCAATTAAGGTAGGAAAAATGTTTGAGAAAGTTAAGGCTATGCAGCTCGTAGCTTGGCTTGTGATCATCTTGTTTTAATGGTGGATTTCTGTTGGAATTTGGAAATATTGGTTCTTTGTTTTTGCTGCCCATATCCCCATCTGAAAAAGATAACAAACTTTACAATTCTCGAATGAAAAGAAATCTCAGGTTTTTTCTTTACATTCAGTGGCATTGTTTGTTATTACTGCAGGCTATATATAACAATCCCTTTGACCATATATATACATATACACATATAGCATTTTATTGGGTCCCCAAAAAGGGGGCAGCAAGAAGCTAATCAACCATCAGAATCAGGTTCCTTCTTCATCTGCAACTGCTTTTGAATCAAGATTGTTCTTCTGTGCAGAAGTTAATTCATGAATAATAGTAGCTTCATTTTCCACCAGAGGAGTTGTTGTTGTTGCACTTGTGTCATTTTCAGCTGAAGCTAACTCTGGAATATTCTCTACAGTTTCCACCACCATAGTTGTAGTTGTCTCATTACTGGAACTTGCTGATTTGTCATCATTACTCTTCTCCTCTAATGCCTCTTCAACTCTGTAATATACCTGTTTATTTGAAAGTTTAGCTTATCTGAAGAAAAAAAATGGCCAGTGGGGAGATATAATGCAGGTATATATATATATATATGTATATATATATATAGGTTGTCTGTGCCATGAAAGTAGCACAGTCCAGACATGTATAAACAAGAAAACAAGCTTCACTAACTGCTATAAACAAGAACAAGATATAGAATCATACCACACATGTACGAGGAGGAGAGAGTACTTTGAAGGAATTTGGCCGATTATTGAAGTTTGTTTCAGGAACTCCAGGTATTCCTTCAGGACATGTAAAATGGTCGACATCGTGCCCCACCTATTTCTCCAAATACAAAATGATGAGAATGAAACTAACTAAAAATATTTTCAAGCAAGAGAGATCTTACATACCCTTCCATGGCCACCGAAATCCAAGGCATCACTATCCAGTGCAACTCTGTATTTCCCAGGTAAATCGCACCCCACTTTATACCTGTATTATTTCATACACAAAAAATTTTGATACAAACCTTTTATTGAAAGAGAACACAGAAGTGGGGATTATATAAATATATTCATACCCTTCATATGTATTGTAAGGATGGAAGTTAAACACAAAGACAAGATCTCCTCGTTCGAATACAATGACCTATAGAATATTTAAAAACATCAAAAACTGAACATGGGGAGCATCCAAAGTATTACAAAAGTTGATTTGGAGCAAAATAGTACATCATGTAATATGAAAAATGTTGCAAAAGAATACTCATGATAATGATCATTGTGACATGAAATGATTGCTCTACCTTTTTCTCTTCATCAGTGCAGCTTACAATCTGCTTGGGTGAAGCAAGAACGGTGAAGTTCTCATCTAGCAGATTCATTGCTGCATCGAAAGCATTCATGAACTGCATATTAAGTAGAGTGCACGTTGCATCAGACACGGTTAGAATTCAAGTGAGAAAGAGATACAAGTTTTGAAATGGGATTCATGAACATATTCAAAAGCACCAGTTTGAAAACTAATTGTAGGACTAATTATGGGTGGAAGTTAAGCATAGAAACAGAAGGGTAGGAAACTGAATGAGAATTAGATTGATGAACCTTGTATCGTAAATGATCAGCGTCGAGGAGGTCCCACTGGCGTCTGCATTTCTCGTAACTCCAATCATTGCCTTCTCTTGGAAAATCAATCCAATCAGGATGGCCATACTACGAAGGAGTGATTGGAAAAATCACCAATAGTATAAAAGATTAGAACAGAAACATAATGGTAAGGAATTTCAACCTTGACAAAACGAGAATCGAGACGAAATTCACTAGTAAGTCATGAATTGAACTCTTTACTATTTGCAAGCTAAGTAAAGTGATAAAAGATGAGGAAAAGAATAAATTTCTACATCTGGTGGCAAAATTTATATCATCTTATTAGAAAATTCATTTCCTTTAGTTGTCTTTTCTGTAGATTGCATCCCTATGTAATAACAATATAGCAGAGGCTTCCAATAATAAACAACTTCAAAGTTCGATTCTTGGAGATTTGTTTGTTTACCTCATTGCCCATGAAATTAAGGTAGCCCTCTCCTCCTAATGCCATGGTTATAAAGTGAATCATCTACATGAGACAATATTTACAGTTAGAATGACAAGGAAATATATAAGACAATATAGCCACTTCAATCCAATTCTAAATTGTGTTCTAAAAAATAATTGGAGAAAGAATAAGAAAAAAATGCCATGAAAAGGAAATTGAACAGAAAATCAATCCATATAAAGACTTGCAAAACTAGACCAAGTGGAGAAATTTCGATGTCCATTAAAAGTTAACTGCTTGTATGGGGTAGGTTAAACAAACCTTGAAAAGTGCAATCCCTCGCTCAATTACTGGAGAAGCTTCTGTCAGACAAGACATGCCAGAATACATTTCCTTGTCCATCAGGAAAAAGGCAATGGTCTTGTCACCCACAATAGACTGGTCAAGGAGGAAAAATACTCAGATAAACAAGTATAGAAAAACAAAAAAAAAAAACAACAAGCAGTTTGCCAACTTCTAGGAAAAGGGAAAAGGGAAAAGAAAGGCATTTGATGTGAAAATAGAAAAATCCAGCCTGGTCATGGCTTTCAGCATAGGCTACACATTTCTCGTTGTATCTCCTATTTGTCAAACTCCATGTTATTTCCTGCATTGACCAATCTTCATCATTTTTATTCTTCAAATAATCAATCCACTTGTCAGGTACTGCCATAGCTAAGCGGTAATCGAAACCAATTCCTCCATCAGAGACAGGCCGACAAAGTCCTGGCATGCCAGAGACATCTTCAGCAACTACAGTAGCATCAGGCAGGATTTTGTGAATCAGATGGTTTGCTAACATCATATAGACTACAGCATCAACATCTGTTGCCTCACTGAAGTACTCATCATAGTTCCCTGTGAATGCCATGTTGATTCCATGGTGGTGATACAGCATTGAAGTTACTCCATCAAATCGAAACCCGTCAAACTTGAACTCTTCTATCCACCACCTAAGATTGGATAGAAGGAATCGAAGAACTTCCCAGTTGGCATAATTGAACAGTCTGCTATCCCACAACTTATGATACCCACGTTCCCCCGTATGGAAGTAAGAATCTTGTGAACTTTGTCCAACATCAAAGCCATTAAGACCATCAGTGACATTGTTACTGGCATGGCTGTGAACAACATCCATCAAAACACGCAACCCTAAGCTATGTGCTTTATCTATCAGATACTTCAGGTCCTCAGGTGTTCCAGATCTGCTGCTGGCTGCAAAGAAGTTAGTAATATGATACCCAAATGATGCATAGTAGGAATGCTCCATTACAGCCATTAACTGGACCGTATTATAGTTGTTTGCTTTAATGTGAGGCAAAACATCATCTGCAAACTCCCTATATGAATTTACACGTGGTTCTGAGCTGCTCATTCCAACATGTGCTTCATAAATTCTTGGAGACCTTGATTTCGGAGGGCGAGGATATTTAAACTCGTACCTGCATAGTTATCACAGGAATAAATTCATCACCCCTCATCTCAGCATGGTCTTAGTAAGACGAATATAAGATCCTACCTTTCTGAAGGTGGTGGATCCCAGTAAACTCCATCATAAGGTGCAGCAAATCTTGTAGGATCCACAGTGGCATACTTAATCCAAGCTGGTATTCGATCAAGCCAAACCCCATCATCATGCTTGAATCTGAACTTGACTCTTGAATTGTGTGGAATGGCTGGATTCCCAGCAGAATCAGGAATACTGATACTCCATACACCAAATTTATTCTTTTCCATCTTGTGGCTGGACCCATTCCATCCATTGAAATCACCAATTAACTCAGCTTCTCTGCATTCCAGATGGGGAGAATACTGAAGCAAATTCTGAGAATAATGTTATAACTTATACCTTAAATTTTTTTTATTGTATAACTTTAATAGGAGGGAAGAGGAAGAAAGAAGCTAATCTATGAATGAAAGGCACTTACTGGGCCGCAGGGGCCCATTCACGATACACTATGCAACCTTCTTCCTTATTGAATCCAAATTTCAAGAAACCTGTGAAAAATAAAAGCAAACCACATGAACAAGAATCACATTGAAACCCATGAAAATAATAATAATTCAAAGGGAAATTAACCTTCAAAAAGAATAAATTTAATAAATTGATTGTACAAGGAAAATCTTTTGCATTGACTGAACAATAGATGCTACTTCTTCACAAGGAACGAAATTTCCCTAAAATATAGTAGCAGACTATATGTTGAGTTTTAATACTCTGCATAAACTCTAGTAACAATTAAAGTGGCTATCAGTGTTTTATCTCATCCTTACCCAGAGAAAAGTCCTCAAGGCTCCCTTCATAGGCTTCAATAAGCTTTTTCTGCTCGACATATCGCTTTATTCTGTAACGGAAATGGTCCTTATATGGTGCCAACCCTTGATCCAACTCAAAGAGACGAATATTTTCAACATCTTCCTCTGTGGTTGTCATGGTTTGAGTATCATCAGTTGTAATAGCTAGAATGCCAGAATTACGCTCTGCCTGGGCAAAAGAGCACTGTATTGTCTAGTGTGAAATTATCTCTTTACGCATCCTAATTTCTAAAAAATATTAAGGTACTAAACAAATTTTTTCATATAAGTATTTGAGGTAAATTTTCTCCGACCCTAAAACTGAAAATTATAAAATAATATTCTTGATAAATTAGACAATAAAAGATGATGATTTCTTCCTGAAAAGTTTTTATTAATCCTTTGTTCCATTCCCACAAAGCCAAATCAAGAATATGAAACAGTAAAGCATACCCTGCGGTGTCTCAGAACAAGTGTAGGATAGATAAAATGAGTACACCTAAATAGAAATCCAAAGGCGAGCCTGTCTTGATGTTTTAAGGTAACATGTGTGCTTCTTTTCGAAGTCTGCTGAAATATGTAAGAGGAGAAGAATGAATTAAACAATAGTAGTTTGGAACCAGAACAGAATGGAGGAAATGTCATATGTGCAACCTTGTAGAATCAAACTAAATAACAGTTTAGTGTTGAAGATAGTGAGCTTACATCAATATTTCTAATTATCAGACACCGTGCAAAAGCAGAATGTCATTGACCCATGATTAATCCTCAACTGTGCATGACTACTTCAGGCATAAGATAAGAGGGAAATCCATAATGCTAACAGATTTCAGGCCTACAATATATATATATATATATATATATATATATATATATATATATATATATATGGTGTAAACTACCTAAATATCAACCACATCCAGAAATGGTCAAATAGACATGGTAATTATAACTTAATGAGGATTCACTTGGTATGGTAATACCTAGAACACTCGTCCCTCTTTCTATTTTCCATTATTCTTTAGAATACCTGCATTTTTATCAACTTTTTTTTTTTTTTTTTGATGGGTGTACATTTTTATCAACTTAATTGAAGACAAAAGCTAAATAGAATGTCAAATCTTTTCCATCCATCGTATAATTGTTGTATCGCATTTATTGACTCCCAAATTAGTGGCAAAAGTTCTCCAACAATCTTTAAATCAACAGAGTCAAAAAAAAAAAAAAAAAAAAAAAAAAAAAAACCTTCAAAGTCGAAGAAACTCCCAATTTTGTGGCAGAACCTATTACAGTACACATTCTCCCCCAATTTTGATCATACCCAGAATCAAACACAAGAACTATTTTCTCAAGCTAAGAAAACCTCATAATCAAGAATAAAATATTTAGCTGGACAGTGTTTTAACACCTGCTGTTATTTGCTAAGTATTACAGTTGTGTATAACAAGCAATTCAGAGAAAAAAAAAAATGTTATCTCATTAGCAGCAGTTGAACCTTGAACATTTACTTAGGATCATATACATAAACTGCATTGCATACATCATCTATCACTGATTCACTATCCACAATTTGAAAATCTTATCAATCAAACTGATCAGATCAGTAGAACCACCAAAACAAATTTTGAAAACCAGAAATCAAAAACCCAAAAAGGAAAAAAAAAAAGTAAAAATGTCCCACTACATCCAAGAACCCTTCTTTAAACAATGGGAACTCCATATGGCATATGACAGGCATAAAGCAGAAACCCATATCTAAATTATTATAGGAGACAAAAAAACAAATTAAAACAAACAAAACCAACACCTAAAAAAAATTCTTCCAAAATAGCAATGATATGAAATGGAAACAGAACTACCTTGCAAGAGATTTTATTGCAAGAAATGGGTGGCACAGGCAGACACCCAAGAGCAGATTTTGATAGCAAATTCCTGGTCGAAAACATAATCTTCCTTAGAATTCTTGAATACTTTTTTCACTCAAAGTATCATACTTGGGAAAGAACTGAACAACCAAAAAAAAAGAAAAAGAAATAGGATGGGAGAAAGTGTAATTGTACCGGGTGGCGCAAGAGAAGAAAACATCAGCGGACAAAGTGAAATATTTAAAGACAATCAAATGGAGGACCCATTAGTCTGTGTCTGTCTCTGCTTTTCTTGATTTGCAAATGCAAGCAAGGCACATCGCATTACATTATTATTGATTGTTTCTTGTTCTTGATGCCACGTGAAAATACAACCACCGTTGAGAGAGATGAAACAATCTAATAATAATAATTAATGAATCCCTCAAATCTTTTCTAACATTTCAATCCTTAAAATGTATGAAATTTAAGAAAAGGTTTTCTTTTTTGCAACTTTTTCTTAACTTGCATGTTTATCACTCAACAACAATTATCGTATTTTTTTAATTTAGAAAACTAAAATATTCAAAATAATAAATAAATAAATATTGTATGATATGATATGATAATTATTACTACTTATAAAAAATTATTTGATATTATTATTATTATTATTATTCGTTTTCCTCAATCTTTTTAAATTAAACAAATTGATACTTAAACCCTAAATGTGTTCTTGGAAATTCTGTTAATTATGAATAACTTGTGAGCTTAACTTTTGGCTCAAATATGTTTTAGAATATTTATTTTAAAGCATTCAAGGAATTCATTCGTTCCCCAAAGAATTTCTAAGTTACAAGATACTATTTACATAAGTATAAGTTCAATTTCGCATTCTCACGGAAGTTTTTTTTTATCAATTTACTTATATCTAGGTCTTATTTAAATCAAGAAAGTTCTTTACTAATTCACTTATATTTTTATTACAAAATTTAGAATTATTCAAAAAAAATTACGAGCAAAATAAAATAAATTAGTCAAAATAGTAAAATGCACTATTTTGACTTAATGTTTGAGGGAGTTGGTAAGCGGCTCCTAATACTTCCTCCAGAGCGGATGATCGAGGTTTCAAATTCCCTGTGGTGGTTAGGTCATGTTAAAAGCTTTAGGTCGGACCCTAACCCTCGAGTAAGAGTTGAACTCTGCAAGTACTCCACAGATCGAGTCCAAATTAGTCTCACCGAAAAAATGGGAACACCTGGCGTCCCATGTGGGTACCAAAAAAATAATAGTAAATGCACTATACAGAAGAAAGGTTACGAGCTTTAGACTTTTAGGTCTGTAATTTTTGAAAAGCTGTACACAATTTTTGGAGGCGCTGGCAGCACCTTAGATATAAACACACCACGGCCGGAAGAAAAAAGGTAGAGGAAAGATTCATTTTTTGACAAGGGAAATTGATACTTGAGAGAGATGGTCTTTTAAGTTGCTTTCTCTTTGGGGGGAACAGCATTCTTCTTCCTCAAGCAGCTGAGGAAATGATACTTATTCTCTACTGCTGCAGGTAGAAAGTCTTGATATATACATACATATATATATATATATATATATATATATTAGAGGTGCAAGAGGAACTGACATTCTCAATTATCCCCCCTATGTTTGGACAATGTAAATTAAGTGTTCAAAGCAAAAAATTCACTCAAGAATTAACCTGTCCCTTGTCCCTGTCTGTCACATTTTCGCCAAACACAAAGGCTCAACAACACACACTAGCAAAAGTCTCATGTCAAGTTCATACAAAAGAAGTTATGAAATATCTATCTTACTCAGGAATCTCTTTTTATATCAATACAATACAAATATAACAAATGTCATTATTTTATGGTATTCAATTCATGCACAATGGAGTGTAACAAGAGATCAGTAGTCCATTTTCTCAACATTACTAGTATGGCTGGAAACTATCAACAAGAAAGATATTGTAGCAATCTGTTATTCAGATACATATGTAAAACTACAGCATAAATAATTCAGACATCAAAATACAGCATACATGAACAACAGTTGAAGTCCAATTCTCAACCAACCTTTTTTTTTTTTTTTTATCAATTTAACTATAGGAATTGATATTTGTGTTTCTCCACAGTCACATGCATTTAATCCCTAATCATTAAAAAGAAAACATCCAGATGAGCCAGATGGCTAGAAGATAGTAGGTTATCGAGAATCAAGAATCAATCAACTATTTGATATTATCATCGATGTACATAGTAGATGACAAATTCTAATAAATTTCAAACATGGGACAATCTATCATAAAACATCTAATCAATAGTCAACCTACATAATAGATGACAAGATCAAATTTCAAATATGGCTTAAGGTATCACAAAACATATAATCAATCGTAGATGTATATAGTAGGTGACAAATTCTAACATATTTCAAATGTGAGACAAGGTATCATCATTGTCAATATCGAGAGTAAGTAGATTCTTATGTATATATATATAGTAGATGATAAGATTGTGACAACGTTTAAATGTGGGATAAGATATCACAAACCATGTAATCAATCGGTGGACGTACATAGTAAGAGACAGATTCAGATTCAAACAAATTTCAAACGTGAAATAGAGAATCACAAAACATGTAATCAATTTATGCTTTTGGGGGTTCCAGCAAGCATGAATGCCTTATAAACAACTGGTCTAACATGAACATCACCCCAAGCAATTTGTATTTCTTTAACTATACTTTCCGGTAACAAATCTATACCTTTTTCCTTTGCTGTAGTAACAGCAGACCAAGACCTTACCATTCCTAAAAGACCATCAAATGATAATTCCTTTGGCATATCAAGAACAAGCGGACTACCCTCAGATCCCAAACCAACATTTTCAAAAGGAAACGGAAGATTTTTATACGCATCGTTCAAATGTCCAATATTAGGGTTCCAGAATGGAATAGTGGTATCATAGAAGCGTTTCATTACCGAATCAAGCTCCGGCGGAAGGACTATGTCATTGTATCCCCAAACCGCAAAAACACCGCCGGGTTTCCGCAGAAGGCGAGCAACAATGGAGTAGAATCTCGGAAGGTCAAACCAGTGAACAGCTTGAGCTACGGTGATCAGATCCACCGAACCTTCGCCTCCGATCAAAGAAACGAGATCGTCATCGGACATGGATAATGGGGTATGGTGATACTCAACTCTCGGATGTTGCTTAGAGAAATTCAACTGGGGTAAACTAATATCAGTTGCTATAACTTTCTCGTAGTGTTCAGCAAGACCAACGGCGGCTTGGCCGTTGCCCGTGCCGACGTCCCATGCCAGAGAACGGTTGCCGGCGGTGAGTTCAGCCAACATAGCATACCAATGGGTTGGATATGTAGGCCGATAATCCAAGTACGTCTCCGCTTGTTTGTCAAACAACCCTGCCATGATTATTGACTTGCTCGAAGCTCTAAAGCTCAACTCTTTAAATTCATATCCCAATATATACACATTTCCTCAGATTAAAATTTGTTTAAAAAAAAAAAAAAAACCTTGAATCTGATCAAAAAGTCCATGATTTCTATCGTCAACAGACAAGGATTGAAAAAAAGCCGACCAAAAACAAATTTAAACAATTTGTCATTACCATATAGAGTGAGGTGTGAGTGTTCTTCCATCTAATTTGATCATGACCTTTTTGGCATTTTTATTGGCATCATTTTGTTGTAGAAACAATATATATATATTTCATTTTTTGTATACACATTTTACTTACTTACAATATTTAATTAATCGTGTACCATTATAATCTTAGAGTAATCCATAGACCTTGAAAAAATCTTGAATTCGACTCAAATTGAAAATCTTTACTCTCATATCGAAAACAACCTTATACCACATTTCAATCATATATACCACAATCCCAATCAATCTATGGTTGTAGTCTTAGAATCTCTCCTCATAAATCTCTTTCAAATCATCGATAAATCACTTTCAAATTAGTCGATAAATATACTGAACATTTAATAATTTATTAAGAAAATCAAAAAAAAAAAAGAAATAGTAAACAAGGCAGGAGTATTATCTATTAACTAAGAACTAAGGTGATGGACTAAAGCAACACTTTTTATGTGTTTTTCTTTCTTGAAAACACTGAAACTCAGTACAATGCTATGTTATATGGACTTTGGGTGAATTACAGAAACATGAAACCTGCATTCTGACTTATATATGTATATTTCTTTTAGCGGAAGTAGCCATACAGTTCCAAGAAGCATATGCAACAGCTCCATGGATTAGTATAGTCTGTGGTCGGAGCAGTCATGGAAACCCTGAAGAATCTGAACGGAAGCAGAGCGTTTGGACCAACGACTTGCCACGAAGCAAACTGACCGGGTTTGCACAGTGTTTCATCGTTCTCGTGTACTCTCAAGTTCGTCCAGTTCTTCCCATCCAAAGATCCCTGTAAATTTTCATGCAGCATAAGGAAGATCCCTGATCAGAATATGAATACAAACTTCAAGCAATTGCATGTGAATCTTGTAGCAAAATTGTTTCTTTTTACCTCAAAATTCCAATATCTCATGAAGGCCCTTGATCCATCCTGCCTTAATGTGTAATAATTGCACATGAGCTGCAAGAAAAAACATGAAGATTTTGAAGTTCTTTAGTTGAATAAGTATTATCTTTCGACTTTGATTTTCTTTAATTTGTTACGAGAAAGTTATTCATTGAAAATAAAAGGTATATCAGGTAACAGTTTTACTCAATTTAACATGGCACCGGATCAAAAAAAATCATGAATTGACAATTTAACTCGATTTAACGTATCTATACTATAGAGACATAACATAACAGTCCTACAAGAAAGCTATGTGCTTTTTTCCAACTCATGTTCCGACGAGGAAATTAATGGAGAGAAGAACAGGCTATCTTTTTAATGAGTGATTGGAACAAAAGCTTCCTTTATTTCTACTACTTTTCGCAGTCCTAGTGGATCATCACATTAAACAAGAAATCATAGTACCACAGCATACCAACATCCCAAAATCAGAACTTCAAAAATAGTTGAAAGGAAATTAGCCGATTTAGTCCCTCTTTAAGCATATTTTCACCAATAAAGTTTCTTTGACGTTAAGTACAATATCTTATTCTCTTTGACCTTGTGCGGAGATATTACTGGCAAAAATTTCTAAAGAGGGACCTTATATATGATCATAGTTGATTATTTACTGATTCAATTCCTATGGAATAGTAAGTAAATATAGAGCATATCAAGTTTTCATTCATACCAGGTGGTCGTGACCAATATCAACCATCCACCATGAATGGTTTCTTCCATCCTCAATGCGTGGCCCGGCAAAAGATGTACCCTACACAACCAACAAGCTTATCAGAGTTCTTTTCCAGAAAAGAAAAACACAGAAGACTTTGAAACTAAGTCTGATTTTCTCACAATTCATACCTGGTAGGTCCTTGATGCGAAAACTTTCGGGTCAGTAAATCTCGAAATGGGGCTGCTAGCAGTAATGGTTACTTTCTGAAGTTTCCACTTTATACGTAAGCGACACAACAGGAGGAATCAAACCAAAACTAGAAGTAAACAACTTCAAGAAAACTTTACCTTTGACAGAACAGGGTTTACCCACTGGTGTTCACCATATGATGTGCCTGCAAAATAAAGAACTCCATTGCTATCCCCATCACATATGTATTGGAGTTCCTTAAAGCTGGATTGCCTGTGTCGGAATCTGACACTGCAGAGGACGAGTGTCAAAAAGCAGCAGTATATATACCATCTATCTACGGGAAAATGAAGATATTTTTTGAGCCATCCAAGCAAATGAAACGGATAATAGACCAATGACTGCTGAAGGACTAAAAATAGGCATGTCTTGTTTAGTCCTGAGCGCGTTGTGTAAAACATTGAATTCAACAGATCCAATTCAAGAACTTTTATGTAATATGGAAATCTTTTACATTCACTCGGAAAAGAAACAAAATGAAAGACAAGAAAAATGTCATCTTTTGTCCCTTTATAGACACTTACTCTAGTCCTTTCAGTGTACCAGCAAAACCAAATTCTTGAAATGTAATAGCCTCTTTCACCTGTTACATTATTCCGACGACAATTAAATAAAGACATCGGAAGACTATTATTGCAACTTGAATACAGCATAAATTCTTCTTAGGATTTTAACTCACCAGATGATGAAAAGTAGAAATATGGTAGAAAAGGTTGCTCCTCTCTAACTGAAAATATATATATAACAGTGGGAATTATTGGTACTTCTGAAGCTTAAAAAAACACGGAAACAAAACCAAAAACCGAACTAAATCTCTGTACCTTCTTGAGCAGAGAACCTGGAAGCAACGGGAAGCGCACATGAGGCAAAAGAGCATGAAGAGAATTAAGTCTCTCTTTGAAAATGAGCCCAGGTGAGAAATCTAGTAACAAATTATCTACTTTCTCCCAATTCCATGACTGCTTTGTTTGTGAACACCAAAGTAAGATTGCATTGAGAACTCTTTCTTCAGATGTGACAGTCAAATCTGGATGCTGCAAAATGCATAATTTGATGCCCACAGTCAATTGCTGAGCATTTAGATACTCTCATTTGTTCTGTACATTGAACAAATTGCCTCAGAAGATTCACTAAAAATATTCTGCATATGTATGTATGGTTATGGATACTATTTGCCTGATTTGTGAGAAGTTTTCGGGATAATATGTACACGTAAAATATTGGCTATACAACTGCATGGTGCATCTCTGCTAATATTAGTAAAAGGGATCATAGTCTGGTAAAATAAATGTAATCTAGTACCAACGGTTTATCAAGATTGTCAAAATTTTAGGAGAAAAAATTCACCTGCAAAATACTGCCAAAAGTTTCTTCGTCTAACATGATAAAGTCCATGCTGGCAGTAGTACAATAATCAAAGTGCATTGAGAATTCCCTTATGCATGTTTCTTCAACAAGTTTACATGAAGGAACGGAGGAAATCACTTGAAGAATTGGACACAAAGAATCCTGCAACAAAGTTCAATAGTTAGTTAGCCTATTAAACTACAACGGAAATACTTTGCCATAAGTGTCTGCTTCCTCGTCCAATAAACTTGCATAATAGAAAAACTTGTTGTATGACCTTCTTCCAATAGAACTCCATCCCTGCATATAATATGTAGATGAGAGGTGTCAATATCTTATAATTCATTGTCACTAAAGGGCTCGTATCGTGTTCACAAGTCTGAGCCGCACAACTCCTCCGTTCTTTAAATTTACTCCCCAAGGTAGCACTTTATTAATGTGATAAAAGAAAAAAGGGCAATTCAAGATTAAATCGGTAGACTATTTACAGAGAAGGAAAAAGTGTCACAAATTACCTCAGAAAGGCACTCTAGCAGTGTTTTGCAGCATTCCTGATGAAGAAGACTAACCCCAAACTGATCTGCTAGTAAAAGTAGCTGAAGTAGCAGTGTTCCAATGTCCATGGTGTCTTCTTTACTAAATCCTCCATTGTACATGAATTTAAGGAGAATACGAAAAGCATCTAAAGGCACGTCTATCAAGCAAATCTTCTCAGCAAGGGTCTCGCTCATGCCATTGGTGAACATCTGCAGGTTCAAAACAATTTCCTTTTTCAGCTAAGACATGTATAAAATACTAGAAAATGTGATTAACAGTAACTTTCTTTTCTATACTTTAGAGCATTTGAATCATAGGCTACTTTTAATATTAACTTTGGTAAGAAATAACTTTTAACCTTCACACAAGTAGTTTAGTCATCTGCACGTTCCATCTCAAATTAATGTAACTTTCATACCTTTGTAAAAGGAATGCTCCATAGTCCAAGGATAATTTTGTGTGACCGAACAACAAACCCGTGGCCTTCAATATAGATGTCAATGTCACTATAGTCACCATCCAAGTGGAACTGATTAAGTTTCTGTAAATTGATGGGTAGGCAAAAAGGAAAGGATGTGCCACAACGAAGTCGAGATTGAGGATATGAAATCTCCACATTCTTATCCAAACTGAACAACCTTTTGTTTAATTTACTCTGTTCAATAATTTCATCACATTGCTTTGCCAAAGGTATTACTTCAAACTGCAAGCTCAGGGCCCTCAAGGAACTAAGTTGTGACTCAGAAATCTACATTATTTATAAACAATAGAAGTGTCAGAAATTCATGAACCTTAAATAAAAATGGGATAAAGAGCAATTTTACTTCTGAAAATGCATGTATGTATGACTTGTAGCCTATTTTCAGCAGTCAACTTCAAAATCCAAGACAATGAAAAAACACAAATATATTATCAGTCAAATTCTAATAAAAACGAACTAACCATAATAAATATGTTTTTCATGGATATGCAAGTTGATGATAAAAATAAGTAGGTAATATTTGAAGAAGAAGAAATACAACCTGAGTATGCCCCGTATAAATATATTGAAGAAATGCATGTAGAACTGAATAGCCTACATGAGGGAGGTGAATGACAACATTCCCAATGGGGCTTAGCCCGAATTCTCCTGCTGCTGCCAATATCACTTTGTGTGCAGGGACAACTCTGTCCTCCTCTCCAACAATGAAGAACATATCAGACAGGTTCCAATTCTCAAGAAAGTTTTCAAGACCCCACTTCTCATAATCTCCATTTTCATTTTCTAGATCTTCTTCCCCATCATCTGATCCCTCGTATTCACCACAATCAACGTGTCGCCACAAGGATATATGGTTCTGAGTTAGAGGCAGTACACTAACATTCCTATAACCAACATGTTTATCCCAGCTGCTAAGTCCAATGTACTGAACATTACAATTGGGCATTGTGTCAAGCCATTGAAAGCAAAGATTTTGAAAAGGATACCTTCCCTTTCCAATACTAATTAGTCCATCATATACACAGATCCAGTAGCTTTGAAATGCTGAAGAACAACAAAGACCAACACCAGCTGCATCCAACACCGTTTGACCGTTAACCTCAATCCTCAATCTCTTGTTTTTATGACTACCAATAATCACTGTATAGTGTGGATTGTTATCCCTCTTGTAATGATACTGCTGACTACCCAATTGCTCCCGGAACACAATGGTTACATCATTGTGTGCAAAGGCATCAAAAGCCACACAACCTCTTCCTGCTTCTCGGAACCTCAAGTCATCACGCCAGGCACACTGAAATGGGGCAACCGTTAGGAACTTCTTTTGCTGTTTCTCCATCATCTCTCCTTATACAGTACAGGTCTTTCCTCACTCACTTGATAATGCAACCAGAATGATCAACCTATATATATATATATAGCTGAGGGAAGTACCTCTTCTAAGACACAAATGAACAACTTGTTTTTAACCTGTATGAATATCCACAACTAGAGTCATAATTTGGTCAAATTTTCAATTTAACAGAGAAAAACCCAAGAACTATAAAGGGTATTAAGAGGAAAAGATCTTGACCACATTACCCCCAAAAAAAAATCTGGTACAAATAAATGACAACAAAAACAAAAACAAAAAAAAAAAAAAAAAAATCATTTTTCCCCACAAAGGGCTACTAAAAGATCTTCAGACAGTTGCCAAAGTCTCTATCCAAAGGCAGACCCAGATATTACTAGAGACCATACAATTTACTCAAAGCTCCAAAACTCCACCAAACAATTCCCCCAAGAGTCCAAACATAAATCCAACAACTTGCCATGATTCTGATCCACATTCTTATCCATTACTCAATGAACTATAATAGCTACAATCTCAAACAAACAAACAAACAAAAGACGGACCTTTCTGACAACTACCCATAAATTATAACCCAAAAATATCAGAATCATAAATGAAAAAAAATACACCCAAAAAAATTCATGGAAGACATCAAATGTTCTATGTGGTGTTATGATCTTACCTCGAATACTACTCCATCTTCAAGAAAACAAACACCCTCTCAGCCATCACAAGTCTAAAAATTGAATCTTGGATCTTTTTCGAGCTCTATATCATTATATATATATATATATAATTAAGAAAAAAAGAAAAGGAAAATAAAAATCAGCCCAGTTACATTAGACCCAGAAAATGGACAGTGAATTACAGGAAACAGAAAATTACAACAAACATGGGATTGCGTAACGGGTCAGATATTTTCCCAAAGATTGGAGATAAAATTTCTGGCTGCTAATAATCAAGACGGCAAAAACAAAGCAAACGTGTCAGTTTCCGCATGTTCTTGGACTGCAACGTTTCATGGTTTTACTTGTAAGTAGATCTAACATATTTCGCTTTCATCCACGTCGGATTGACCTGTACTGTCCCTATCTGATAGACGGTGCACAAGATTTTGGGTCTACAATTTTTTATGAATATTATTTTTAATAATTGTCTAATTTATTCATTATTTAATAATTCTGTTAAATCAAGGATTTTTGTGTAACATTATTAGTTTATTTGAAATGATAAATAATTATTTTTGTTAATAATAAATATCAACTCCGTTGTAGTCTAGTTGGTCAGGATATTCGGCTCTCACCCGAAAGACCCGGGTTCGAGTCCCGGCAACGGAATTTTTAATTATTTTTTTATTTTTTGGCTTTTGATGAGTATATGTTATAACCTATGATACAATCTGTTTTCGGATTAAAAAGTGAATTTGAGTAGAGTGAAAATAGCGATGTGGGACTCCATCAAACCCGTATGACATGTTGTTAAGTTGCCACATTGATGCAAGGTGTGTGGTGGAAATTCATATCAATGGCTGATGAACTTCCAAGAAATCAAAATGAGAAATGATTTTGACATAGGATGAAGGTAAAATGCTTGAAATTGTTTATTCCGAGTGAGTTATGAAAGATCTTCATCAAGTGAAGTACAGCTATAAGATTAGTTGAAGTAATCTCTTATCGATTTTCTAAGCAAGTGACATCAATAAGATTAGTTGAAGTAATTTTGTCACCAATTTTGTATGCATCATATATCAATATTATATATAAAATTTTGAGTTTGATATTTCGATATGAAGAAAAAAGTAAATTATAATAGAAGTAATATGAAGGGGATTTCAAAATAAGTAATGATGTTTGAGATTATATAAGCAGCATTATAGGGGTAAAGAAAAAAATACAAATCTTTGAACCAGACAACATCCTGTTTCCTAATACTACTTTCTATACTCTTACTACTAACACTGATCAATTTATCAAACAAATATCATCAGAAAGCCATACATATATATATATATATATATATGTGACACAAACAAGGCAGGTGGGGCAAACAACATAGTATCATCAGTCAGACAGCAACTTATGTTGCTCGAAAACTCTTCTCTCTTTCATCATCCTCTGCTAAGGAAGTTGTTGGTTGATGATTCTTGTACCATCTTCATCATCCATAAGAAAAATTGCTGGTCCTGATGATTTTGCAGCATATCCATACTTGGATGTACTGTATTTCCTATAAACACCAGTTAGTTTTCCGGTACCCGACTTCTGGTGGAAATTAACCATAATCTTTGCACATTCCCTGAAGAAAAAAGAACCAACCAAAAAATGCTAAATTAGACTCATCAAAAAGAAAGAAAAGAAAGTGAAAAGAAAAAACACACACACACACACTACTTACAGAAGTTGTTGTTCAGTGTAGTTTGTGTGTTTTTCACATGTCTTGCTCCACTGCTTAGATCCATAGAGAGAGCATTGTGCTGTAAAAATTGCTGCTGCTGCTAATAGAGATGGTGGGAATTTAAGCATCTCATACTCAACAAGACACAGCTCAATTATGAAAAATGACAGTAGCTCCATCTGTGTTTTTCATCAATCAGTAAGTTTTTAGGCCATAGAAAAGGAAAGATAAAAAATTTATGTATTATTTATACCCAAAAAAACCACCTTTCGATCAGATTCAGCTGCTTTGAGAAATCGTCTCATGAACACATATGGAGTTGGCACAGAAAGATTGAACTGTAAAGTATTGATAATCAAGCTCTCCTGCAGGCAGTCCAAAAGTTGAGTTTCAGTCATAATATATCAGGAGAAAATAGAAATATATATATATATATATGTATGTATGAATGTATTGGGGAAAGCCTACCATATCAAGAACTTCTTGTCTGGTGTAAGCCCTATCAGAAATCAGTATGAGATCTTCAACAACAGGAACAGAAACTTCTTCATACTTACAAGCAATAAGCATTGCTGTGACTCCAACAAGTTGGAGTTTTTTTCTCACAACTGTTTGGAGGGCTAAGAATCTATCTATGAGATTCACAGTTAAATATAAAGTCTCCTCCATCAGTTCAAATTTATAATGCACCTGTATATGCATATTTATATTAGTTATCATTATTATATGCTACAAGAGTTGTATATCCCATCTTTATATATACATATACATACATACATATATATATTATATACCTCAATCAGCCAGTCAATAAGAATAGCTCTCATCCTCTCATTAACGTCAAATTGTTGTGCCATGTAGTTTGGTTGGACAAGGCCAAATATCTGCATTGAGAAATAAATCTTATAAAATTTCAGATGATAATTCTTGAAAGTTATAAACCAAAAATAGAAAGTTAAAGATTATGACCTCTGATTTCCTATAGTAAGAATATATATCATCAATATACTCAACAACAGCCAAGGGATTCTTCTTATCATTGCTGTCAATGTCTAAAATTGGCTCATCAATTATATCTTCCATTTCAATTTCAGCATCCTAAAAGAAAACAAAACATGGATATAAATCAATCATGTGATAAAACAAAAATACATATATATATATATATATATATATATATTATATTATATAAGTTCAAAGACTTAATGTAGACCACCCCTTGTACCACCATTCTATCAATTTCTTCCAACAAAGCTTCTGTGTGCTGCACAGACATTGGCACAGGATAATCATCAGTATTTTTGTAGTCTTCCACATCAGAAATGATACTATCTTCTTCTACTAATACACTTCCACCATTTGGGAATGATTGCTGGACTTGCTTTGTTTCCTAA
This sequence comes from Cynanchum wilfordii, assembly GCA_025388415.1. Taxonomy (NCBI): domain Eukaryota; kingdom Viridiplantae; phylum Streptophyta; class Magnoliopsida; order Gentianales; family Apocynaceae; genus Cynanchum; species Cynanchum wilfordii. The sequence goes on along the minus strand of JAHSUH010000783.1, from coordinate 106,335 downwards.
TGTTCAAAATTAGTCATATAATTAATTTTTACATCCCAAATTTACAATACAAATCAAGTTTCTATAAATATAGTTCATTTTTAATAAGTGCATACCTGAATAAGTGGATGTGGCTGCTGGTGCTTCTTGTTAGCTATTTGGGCAGCAAATTTCCTAATCAATGCCAGAATCAAGTGAAAAAACAAAAAAGAAAATTAAAGAAGTTTGACAGACTAAATCCTTCATCAGAACACACACACACACTTAAATCTTATGAACCCTAAATATGTCCTAACAATAGAAAGAGAAATGACCAACAAGCCAACCAACAGGGGAAAAGATTAGGCATTTCAAACCTAGTAATTGGCCGATGAACTGGGATAGGAGGAATCTTATTGGAAATGGCTTTTTTTCTGAATAAAATGATGGCAGACAAGAAAAAAGAAAAAAGAAAAAGAATGAGCAGATTGGAAAGTGGAAAAAGAAAGAAGAAGAAAGAATCTTAAAGATAAGGGCTTTAAGAAGATTTTACTGTGTTAAGGCTCCTCTTTTGTGGACAACACAAGGATAAGGTGCAGGTGCTCCTATTATATTCCTGTTGATGGTACTCAAAGCCCTTCTCTGTTGGCCACCGGCACCGCCGCCCATTCCTCCACCATTAATCTTTCCCCCAACGGGGGGTCTCAGTTCACCTAACAAACAATGAAATGAAATCCCACTTCATCAATCTGGATTTAGTAAAAGAATTGATTCCAAGAATGTAAATCAAATGAAAAAAAAAAAAGAAACCTTGAATGCTTGAGGGCCTGGTCAGGCCTGTAAAGTTTTCATCTGATCTAACCATCTTGGCCATCTTCACAACAACAACACTGACTCTATAGAAAAAGAAGAAAAAAAAAAGATATCAGATTGCAGTCATCAGAAAGAGAATCAATCAAAAGATTCAAGATTCAATCTTAAAGAAAATAAACACAAGAAAAGAAATCCCAGTTGTAAAAATTCAATCAAAATCAAGAATCTTACAATTCAAATGAAAAGAACCCCCCAAAAATTGAAATGAAGTTTTAACAAAAAAAGAGAGAGACTAAACAGAAAACTCCATAAAAATCCAACAAATTAATGGAGTGATTTGTTTTCTCGATGAAGAATAACTCTCTCTCTATCTCTCTCTCTTTGACTCACAAATCTAGTCTTTTTTTTTTTTCTCGCTCCAACAGTTCTTGAAAATGATTGATTAAAAGTGTTCTCTGGGTTTACAGCAAAATAATCAGAGAAGTATATAGAAAATTGGATAAGCGGAATTGAAGGGGGTAACAGCGGTGATATGTCCGCGCACATGTCCGTCCCTTTGCATCTTTCTCCGTAATAATTTGAAAGTTAGAACTAACGGCTAGTAAATCTTAGCCGTTGAGTTCCCTTTTTTTTTTTTTTTTTTTTTTTCTAAAAATTCTGCCGTTAGAATATGGTGAAGAATATTAATTAATAATTAATATTATGCCCTTAAGATTTGGTCCTTTTGCAATTTTACACCTGAATTTAAAAAAAAAAAAAAAAAAAAAAATTTATAATTTATACTATTTAAATATTTTAAAGTTATTAAATTATATATGCACATTCCCAAAATATTATTAGTGAGAAGTTGTTGGAAATGTATAATTTCAAAAATTATGAAATCATGAAATCTTTTAATAGTAAAATTGTACATTTATTTTGATAATGTGTTAATTCCGGCTCATCCGTATCTAACATGTTGAAAATGCATTATTGAGTAAAGAGATTTAACTCTTACTTAATAATAGTTTAGTAATCTCATAAACGAGCGATGTAAATACATTTTTTATTTGTATAATTATAAAATTTGAATTATTAAGTTTCAATAACATATTATATATATAACCCCGGGGTTGAACCAGCGGTAAGATCCCTAAGATAAGCCGTAAAACCGAACATCTTGAGATCGAATACTGACATCAATCCCCTTTAGAATCATTGGACTTGGGGTTAACCCTTGAATTACCCGAGATACATTTGCGGGAAACTCCTTGCTGAGAGCCTGTGTACCCCCAGAATTAGTCGGTGCGTGTTCTCGGTTGAACCTAGCCCGAATACCTAGGTGCTTAACAAAAAAAATACTTTAAATTTATTCATTCTATAGAAAAAGTGGCATATATATATATATATATATATATATATATATATATATATATTCACACGTGTTAATTTAATTAATGTAAAAAAGTAACTTATTATCTTCAATTAAGTCAATATTTATAAGATAATATTTTAAATGTTGTTCTAAGAGATTTTATATCTAAAGAAAATAATTATATATAAAGTCTTTGCTCAAGAAATAAAAAAGAAGAAAAAGTAAAAAAAGACATTTAAATAATTTTTTGCAAAAATAATATAATAGCTTTTTATTTGTCATATATTTTATTTTTTATATTAAAAATATTAAAATATTGTTTAATAATACAATTTTTTTGTTTTATAATATGACAAATATAAATTTTTTTTTGCTAATTTCACAATTAAAATAAATAAAAATAAATAATTTGATAAGTAAATACTCCAACTTCAATTTGTAGAATTGTAACCTTTCATTTATTAAATTGGTTAGAAGTTAGTTGTTTAAAAAACAAATCATTTTATAAATATAAAAATAAATTCCGATTATATTTTTTGTATTTTTTTTTATAAATAATAGTTAAAATTTATTTCCTAATTATTTTTACTTACACTTAATATTAAATTATTTATTAAATACAAATTTTAACATTATAATATAAATTTTGAATTCAAATTAACTCATATATTCAAATATATATATATATATTCAATGAATAAATCCAACATTTTATAATACTAAAAAGAAAATAAATAAAAATAATAATTAATAAATAAAAGTAACCGTTATAAGTCGTCCCCATAATAAAGAAACTCTTCTTACGTACGCTACTAAATTAAAGCATAAATCGAGGGTTAATTTGGACTTTTTCTTTTCTTTTTCTTTTTTTTTTTAATTTAGTCCTCTTTTATATTTTTATACCCACTTGGGGCGCTCAGTGTCTCCACCTTTTCGGTGAGACTAATTCGGACTCGGTCTGTAGAGCGCTCGCAAAGTTCAACTCTTACTTGAGAGTGAGAGTCTGACACAAAGATTTTTAACATGACCCTAACTACCGTAAGAGGATTCGAAACCTCGATCATCCGTCCTGGATGAAGCATTAGGAATCCGCGCACCAACTTTCCCAAACTATCACTGCGATCAGCGGTGGAAACTTGGTGCAAACCCCCCCCAAAAAAAAAAAAAAGATATTTGAGGGTAATGATAATTTTTTTTTTGGTACCCACTTGGGGCGCCCGGTGTCCCCACCCGGTGAACTTACCGACTCGGGCAGGGCGTGCTCGAGTCCTCTCTCTGAGGCCGAGCTTTTAACATGACACTTTCTACCTCATGGGAATTCGAAACATCAATCATCCGCCCTGTGTAAAGTATTATGAGTCCGCGGACCAACTCCCCAAGCTATTGGGTTTGAGGGTAATGATAATTGCCACCTTGTTCTTCGCTAGACACTGTAAAGCCTTCCTGTTCTTTTTTTTCTTTTCTTGGTCATTGCTTGTTAATCCTTTTTATGCATTTGGTCATTGCGCATAGGAACTGTGACACTCTATCCCATCCTATTTTGAACAATGTCATTTGCCTACATTTGAAAGAGTTACTGTTTTTGTGTAGTGAAAGGCTACTAATATCAGATGAGTCATCAAATTTACTGGCCACAAAAGGTCTAGCTATTGCTTAAACTGATGCTGCCCGAATCCATAAAATCATTCTTGGCGCAATTTTGGCAAGTTTTTTTTGCTTGCATATGTGATAAAAACCTTTCTAAAAAACATAAAATAAATGACCATTGGTGAAAAGGGAAGCCTTGGCAATCAAATACAAGTTTTTGAAATGAAGTGAAACAAAGATTCCGTATACAACAATTAAAATTCTTTCATAAGTGGAAAAAAGAGGCCAATATCAAGAGTTACTATCTTTTATTTCTCTCTTTTTACTTTCAAGGCTCAAATGTTAACTTATTAGAGAATAAGGTGGTGGTGATCTGTGACTCCCTTCCCAAGTAGTTTCACTAGTACTGTCAATAGTGTCCAATTGACGGGCTAGAACCAATGAGAAAAACAAGAATTGTCCCCAAAAGCTCACGGCACATTTTAGTAGTTAAACACAAGATAAATCAACTTAACAGACTATTACAGCAAAAAGACATTAGCTGATTCATAGCATACAATCACAACGCTTGAGGAAAAGAAAAGGCAGACCACACCACTTGATACTCGGAATAAAAAAATTCCATTCTACCACAAAACGTTCATTTAGCAAGTAAACAAAATTCATTTGATGCACAAAACAATAAAATAACTCCGAAGGGTGGTGCAAATTAAAATAAGTAGAATGGTGTCCCACAACCCTTAGGCAAGATCTATCAAAAGTATAAAATAACATCAACTTCAATCTTCTTCCTCACCCTCACCCTCGGCAATGTTAAAGTACTGCAATTCATACACATTTCTGTCTTTGTTTGAAGCAATCACCCGTAGCCAATCTCTTACGTTGTGCTTCTTCAAGTATTTCTTTGTTAGGTATTTGAGATACCTTAAAAACAACAAACAAGACGAAATCAGGTGTATATAGATAAAAGCAGAGAAGATTATCCATATAGAAGAAAGCATGAAAAAGTGTTAAAAGACATGTACATATAAAGGATCAGGGCAAGACTGTATCTAGTGATCACACAAGCTACAACTTCAACTAATACAACAATAAGTTGGAAATATTTGAGCTATCAATGGTTGGATGTTACTTACAAGGACAAAACCTCACAAGCTATAAAAGACCCTATACAAAAAGCTGAGGGACTCGTCTATGAACAAATTGCAATTGAACCAATTTAATTGCACACAGATAATGGAAAATTTTGATTATATTTGGACAATCATTAATCATAATTCACCCATTAAAAATGCAGAGAAGATCAAAGGCATGAATATAGTAAAAGTGACTACTTCCAAATTGAAGATTCAATTATCCAAATTTCACAATCTCCAGCCATACATATATGTGCAGACACAACCTTAAGGCCTATAAGTGCAATATGCAGCGCAGGTCCCTTAATTTGTTCTCGGTTACAAAAACATTCATATAACAGGATTATATTAAACTACAGCCATTAAATTTTCCTCCTCGAGAAAATAAAGTTAAAGCTTTATCTTCCATTTAAGTCAGCTAAGCTAATGAAGAAATCAAAAGCAGAAACAAGGTTTTGATAATTTATAATACAGCTTGAAAATATCATGAGAAAGCTCAACAACTACTGATAAAATTACCTTTTGGAGAAGGCGGAATCGGAGGTGACGGTAATCTTGTTCTTTTCACGGGTAACGGTCACGGAATCTCCGAGAGCACCAGCCTTGCCTCCGACTTTGATTCTCTCCTGGAGAAACTTCTCGAGCGAAGTGATTTCCATGATCTTGTCTTCCACCGGCTTTCCACAATCAATCACGAAGGTGGCTCCCTTCTTCTTGCCACCCTTGGCTCCGGCTGCTCCTGCCCCTCGGCTCATTTTCTGTCCTCTTCTCTGCAATGTCACAGCAAAAAAACACAATCAACAATAAAAATCATTATCTGAAGCAAAATTACACCCGCCGATATTACGGCGGCTCCGGGAAGGTCTCGGCAGCATTACCTCGGCGGACCTCTCTGATAGAAGATGTAGGAGAAGGCTGAGACAAAAGTCTTACCTTGGTGCTGAGGATAACAATAAGAGAAAAGGATTAGGGTATAACTTTAATTGGGCTCAAGAAAAAAGAAAACATATGGGCTGGTATATTCTTAATAGCCCACTTATAAAGGTATATGGGCCCATAATGAGCAAATTAAATTTATTAGGCTTCCAGATTTAAAGTTGTCCAATAACGTATAGATCCGAAAAAGGGAGGAATACGGTCTTGTTCTCATCAGAAAGGAGAGATTTCTCTTTATACATTTGTTTCAATGATATTATATATATATATATATATATATATATATATATATATATATATTTATATATATATCTATCTAGGGCTCTTTGCTGCAATTTTTTCTTTTACTAGCTGTGGGATTCAAAGATACCGAAGGCAAGATGACTGGGTTAGTTTTTCTTTCTTACTTATTTTCCTGCTATTTTATTTATGCATTTAGGATGGTGCTGGTAGTTATATTACTTATCATTGTCAAAATCATTTCTCTTTGTTGTGCTACTCTTATCCTATCCTAGTTTGATCAATGTGATTTGCCTCTTTTGGAAAATTGTTATTGTTTTTGTGCAAAATAATTCATATTACAATGAGAAAGAGTGAACTTGTTGAACTTATTTTGGTAGTTTTTTTTTTTTTTTTTTTGTTGAGTTAACCCGAATAATCCACCCCCGGATCCAGCAGCATATTGTTGGGTTGGCAGCACAAAGGCTGAAGTGGGTGTCGAACTCCCTCCTTAAGGTTGGGAGTGTGGGTGATTGAATTGATTGTTGATTGTACACTGTCAATCACTTATGAATAAATGTTTAAAAGGATTTCATCAGAAAATTAAATGAAATATTTTTCAAATATGTGTGTATGATATTTTGACGTAAAGTTTTGCATCATAGATAATAATATCACCTCTGTCTATGTGTTATTCATACTATAATGGTTATTATTGTCCTCGTGTGTGAAATGGATCATCCATACTGAAGGTCTTTTGACTGGATCTTTTTATAGATAAATGCTTTGATATTGGGGGTGCTGTCGGAGGAGCAGCTATTGGTGTTGGTACCCAAAACTGGAAGCAAGTGGCTGGAGTGACTGGTCTTGTTTGTGCTTTATATCATGCCATTGATGACACCAAATCAGTTTAGTAACCTCAAGAGGTATTATGGATCATGACGCGATCCTCTTTAATTAGGATCGTCTTGTAATAACCACACACCACACGTGGCCATGATTTCTCCAAACAAGGTAACCAAGTACATGATATTTTTATATGAGTGCATACCAGCTTCATCATGGCCTTAAACAAAAACTGCATATAGATTCTCATAATTGAAGCCCATAGAATATCTCCAGGCAATAGTTGATGATGCTATGTGAAAGGAAAATATGTCACGTGGAACAAAGTCAAAAGTCGGGATGATTTTTGTTATGGTCAACGCGGAGCAAAATAGGTCGAGATGGAGAGTAAGGAATAACTAAGTGCCTAGACGAAGCATTCAGCTAGGCGACTTGTGAAAACCCCGGAGAGAAGCACTTTACATCTAAGCGAAGCAGTGAAATCGAAATAATAGAACAAATCTCCGAGGAAGATTTCAATGTTGCTAAGCCGACTACATAGCTAAAAGGAATATTTCAAATATATTCCGCTCACTGACTTCTTATTTAAATATAATAAGAAGGTAAGTGGCGGGACTCACGGTCTCTGGTCAACTTCTACAAGAAACAGTGGATTGGACATATGAAAAAGCTATGATGATAGCATTTTGGCTTGTGCAGAGAGATAAGGTAGGTAGGTAATCATTTCTTTACCTACTCCCACCCACTAATAAGAAAGTTTGCTTATAAAAGGTAAACTCCCTTATCAATGGAGGGATCTTCTTCTTCTTTTTTCTTTTTCATCTTTTTACATATTTTTGATTAAAAGAAGACAAATATATTTTTCTCTCTTTTCTTTAATACATTTTCCGGTAGTTAATTGACATGCAAAGCAAAACCCATCTTGCTATTTTTTCTTGATCAGAATACATCTTGGTTTATGAACTAGGGTTTATTCAGAATTTCTTTGAATCTTTCGACTGATTTGATCGTCGGAGGCTTCCAACGGAGAAATACCTCCGTTGGGACGCTTTTGCAGGGTTCAACCGGGAAGCACACTTCTGCGACAGCTCAACGACATCTCCTTATTCTACAATAACTTCATCCTAGTTGTCAAATTTATTACACATTTGTTGACTGATCAAATTTTGCATTATCACTATGAATATAATACAGAGGGATATATAGTTCATGGAATTGATTAAGTATGCTCAAAATTTTGAATCTAGACATTATTTCAGTGGAAACAACTACATATAATGGCAAACATTGTAATCTGAAGTTAATTTGTGCTCACTAACATACTCTCTGGTTGAGGACTTCTTCTCTGTAGTCTACTGAATAGTTGCTAAATGTTTATTTATTCCCTTTATCCTTTTAGATTGTGCTTACTCTGATGTGGAAATATTATTCAAGGCTCTTGGATCAGAGTTGTTATGAGGAACAATGTGGATATTAAATTGGGTTGTTTCTGGAACTTTTGCAGATCTCCATCAAGATCCAGATCGCCAGCACCATCTGTAAGTTGCACATTCATTTGGATGCCCTATGAAATATGGATTCATTTCTTTTCTACAAGTTCTTGCCACTACGTCTTTTTTTTTTTTAATTTTATTTAATGGAATCTAGTTTCGTATAATGGTGTTATACTTTGATATTAATTTGATTGGTGGCATTAGCGCCAGAAAGCGCAGCTTTAGTAGAAGCAAGAGCAGAAGCGCATCCAGGTTGTACTTTCTGATTGTCTATATATTATCGAAAGAGTGAATAAGATTTCCTTTCCAATGTTTTTGGATGAGTTTCATACGTTCTGATTGGTGGCCGGATGTCTTTAGACAGGTTGTATATGATTTATGGATTAACCATACGGCTAGATACCATAGGTCTAATCATGTTTTGGAGGAACCAAATGCCCTTGCTAAGAGAAGTCTCTATAAGATTAATGAGCTGCTCTTAGCAATGGAATAGGGTTTCGTTTTGCTTGGCAGCGTTGTGCCTGCTTGGTTGTTTTGTACAGCCCCTCTTTTTCTTTTGAATACATTTTACACACAAAAAAAAAGAGGTTCAGTTGTTACATCTACATGGGGTGGTGAATCTGCGGATATAGGCAAAATGATTACCATCTCAGATATTTTCATATATAAGTTGCACAAAATTTTTTAAAACGCTCGAGTAATTGGTGAATTTAGCCTTAAAAAAAATTTTATGTTTGATAAGGTTAGTTTTAAAATATTTTTATTGACTTTTAAAATCTTAAAGGTCATTTTTCACAAATTTCATTAAAATTTTTTAAAATTTAACCATTTGTGAAATTTTAGTCGATTAAGGAAGTCATTTTATATGAAATATCTATAAAAGTAGAGTAAAAAGAGTTACAATATTCATTAACAAAATATTTTTTGAAGGGTAAAACAATATATATATATATATATATATTATGTAAAATAACTTGATTACCTTTTTTATTTTATTCAATAAATTATATAAAACGTTAAATTTTTTTTAAAAAAAAATTTAAGACTAAATTAACTGATTACTTTTTAAAAAAAAATGGAAAAGAATAATAATTAGTAGTATTAAATGATTGGGGATTTTTATGGCGGTGCGGTCTTCCAAAATCTGAAGAGTACTGCAAAGTGCAGAGCAGGCTGTTCCTCAAGATGCCGTTGGATCACTCTCCTACTACTGCTAAATATTCCTTTTTTTTTTTAACTTAGAAGTAAATAAATAAATATATATATATTATATAAAAATTATGTGTGACAAGAATAATATAATTTTTTATTTTTATTTAAGGTATAAAAAAATATTAATAAATGTATATCTTAATTTTTTAATGTGACGAGTAAATATTGAAAGTTTGTTGGAATCGTATAAATGCAATTAAGGAGAAGTGCGTATTTAATAGTCCATCTTATTAATTAAGGTGGGCAAGCTCGACTTCGACCATCAAATGATAGATCGGACTCCCTCATCTTAGTGGTCGAAAAGCATTAAATATTGTATAGACGTGAAAAAAAAAAACCCACTATTACAACTTTTCTAACGTCAAAGGCTTCAACGGTTAGGGAAGTAAGCCACGTGGAACTAGAGTTGTAAATAAACTAAATTGTTTGTGAACAAAACTCGTTTATATTTGGTTCAAGTTCGTTCGTTTATTATACAAATCGAATTCAAACAAATTTTTAGGCTCGATTAATTTTCTAGTCTACTTGAACACTAACCGCGAATATAATCGAGCGTTCGGGAACAAATTAAAAATATTTATATATTATAATTTTTATTTATATTATATATTATTAATAAAAAAAATCCTAAGTTTGACCCATATACCATTTTTTCCATTATCTTCTTTCTCTACCTTTTTACAATTATAATTTACAAACCCTAGTAGTGTGGCTAACGACGGCTCCTTTTCAAAAATTATTCAAAAATCTTCTTCAAAGTGTTGCTACATTTGAACTATCCATAAGTGTTGTTGAGTGGATCTTATTAACCCATTAACATTCAAAGGTAAATTAACAGACTTTTCTTTGTATTTTCCATTTCCATTAACATTCAATGTTGCTTGTGCTTGTTAAAGTTCCCGAATAGATCCGAAAACTTAAATTTTTTTAAAAAAAACCCTCAAATGTTTATTGTATTTAATTTATGAAGAATATCAATAAAAGGAAATTTTTTTATAAGAATTTTTAATTTATTGAATAGTTAAACAATTAAATTATATAAATTCTTGTTATTTTAGAAATTTGAAGCCTTGAAAAAAATTAATATTTTTATAAATATTTGAATAAGCTAAATTCGAACTCGAACTTGAACTATATGAACAAATAATCGAACGAACTCGAACAAAATTTTTGGTTTGAAACATTAAACGAGCTTACTCGAACAATGCTCGAAAAATTAAACAACAAGCTCAAACTTCGATGTTAGGTTCGGCTTGGCTCGTTTACAGCTCTGCGTGGAACAAGAGAGAAAAAAAAAACCTCAATCCATTCTCACAACATAACAAGGGGGACATTGGAAGCTAAACTTAATTCAAACTAAATTTTCTCTATCTATCGTGAAAAATTGATAGTCTAATTGGTTTGATTTTCCTTACTTAACTGTCTCACTTGATTTGCCAAATGAGAAACCCGAGTTCGACACATATATCATAGACGACTTATGCTGCAATTTCACTTATATGTTGTAGTCTTGAAAGTCTCATCCCATAAATCCCTCTGTGATTAGTCGATGATGCACTTTCTAAAGAATCTTCTCATACATGCTTCATTATTTCTAACTTGATTGTCGGAGAATTTTACCGAAGACACTCCCTCCGAATAGACTTCTTGCCCAGAGATGCTAAGGCTTGCACAAATGTTTCCTCCTTTCCTTCCTTATGTACAATGCCATAGAAGTGGAGTAGCACCACACATACCTAATACAAGGACAATATTCCCAATAAGTTCAATATATAAACTTTTTTTAATCTCAACAATTGTCTCAAACTCGTAAATATGTAAGCAAGTCTATTAATTACAAAGTCGAGTTACCCTACTTGTATTCTCCTATGTCTTGTTCTTCCTACTCCGAATGTATATAGAAAATTTAGCATCCGGTATCCGAACCCAGACAGGTCGACTAATCCGGATTCGGCGTGGGGTGCGCTCGGAGTCCAACTCTTACTCGAGGGTGAAGACTTGACCCAGAGCTTTTTAACGTGGCCCTAACCACGTCAGGGTGATTCGAATCCTCGACCATCCGCCCCGAGGAGAAGTTTTAGGAGTTCGCTTACCAACTCTCTCAAATTGTTGGGTTAAACACACAACTTAATTGATAACAACAAATGATTATCATATTTATGTCAAGTCTTGAACAAAAGTTTTGAAATTAAAAATATAAAATAATATTTACATATTGAAAAAAAATTATTTAATTAAATTATTTATTTATTTATTTTTTTAAAAAATATATATAATATATATATATATATATATATATTTTTTTTTTGGAGCAACAAATAAAATAGAGGGAGTAATTGAATATTGAAGTCGTTTCCAAGAGTTTATCCATCTTTAAGACAGCGAAATATATTCTCTTTCACTATTCTTAATTCTTCCGACCGAAATTCAAGGAATAATGTCCGAATTCCTAAACAACAGGAAATCCAAAAAAGAAGAAAAAAAACCCAACAAAATATATTTACATTCCTAATAATTAATTAATTAATTAATTACCCGATGTTGAATTATTTCTTGCATTAGGGAAACAAAACTCCTCCTCTCCGGCCTGAATCTCTCTCATCATCTCGAATTTCTTCAAAAAAAATTTTGGGTAGAAAATCAAGATGCCGAAGGGTGTAGACAACAACGGAACCGCCGTGCCGGCGGCGGAAGAAGAAGATAAGGTGGTGGTGGTGGTGGCCGTAGACGGGGAAAATGAAGCGAGGAATGTGGCTGAAGAACTGATAAGGGTGACGGAATACGTTAAATCCATCGGAGAATATTACAAGATGCCGAGGAAAGAATGTAATATTATGGTTCGACGGTTACAGTTAATGTTACCGTTATTTGAAGAGATTAGGGATATGGAGAATCCGGCTGTTCTTCCTCAATCGGCCATTGATTGTCTTGAAAAACTTAAATATGCCTTTCGTTCTGCCAAGAAATTGTTGACTACTTGCCATTGCGGCAGCAAGATTTACCTGGTACTTTTTTTTTATTATTATTATTATTTTTTATTTTATCTTCCACAACAAATTAATTAATTTAAATTTATTATCATATATCCGATTTTAAAAATTATTTAGATATATATATATATATATATTTTTTTTTTTTTTTTACAAAGAAAAATAATACCAATTAATTGACTCTTAGTGGTGCCCATAGTGGCAAAGCGAGCCCAATTCGAGAGGTGCATTTATTAATATTTTTCCTTTAATATCTTCGATTAATTACATATTTTTTTAAATCACTAATATAATGATGATAATATAATGATGATGCTTAATATATTTGTATTAATGTAATAAAAGATACTGAAAAATTCTAGCCTTTATATAATATATATATATATATATATATATATATATGCCAGGCGTTAGAAGCAGAAGCAGTCATGGGAAAATTTAATTCTGTGTACGGAGAAATAAGCCAGGCTTTGGTTGGTATGCCATTTGAGGAGCTTGGCATTTCGGATGAGGAGAGAGAACAGGTAATTTATTTATTTCTTGACGTACAATATATATATATATATATATTTTTTTTTCAATTAAATTGTCAAGTATTCTAAAATTTATATGAACGGAATGAATGTAGGTTGAGTTACTGTGCACACAGCTAAAGAGAGCAAAAAAGCGATCAGATACAATGGACATGGAATTCACCATGGATTTGATGGTGGTATTCTCCAACAAGGATGACAGAAGTGGAGAAATTGCTAGCATCGAAAGGATGGCAAACAAGCTATCTTTACGCACCGAAGAGGAACTCAAGGCTGAAACTTGGGCTATAAGAAAACTTGTTAATGCTGCTGCTGCTGCTGATCAAAGGACTCATCAAAGAATGGTAGATCTTTTGAACAGATTCAAAGCATTTGCTGGACTTCCTCAAACTGCCATTCTTGATGATCCTTTTGTGCATAAAACTCTTGATAAATCTCCTTCAATTGTCATCCCCCATGAGTTTCTTTGTCCCATTACTCTCGAGATTATGACAGATCCCGTGGTTGTTGCAACAGGGCAGGTACGTAGGTACTGAAATCCATTGTTGAATTTGAGTTCAATTGTCACTTCTAATGTATTATTATGTGATTCATCAGACATACGAAAGAGAGAGCATTCAAAAATGGTTGGATTCGAACCATCAAACATGTCCGAAAACAGGACAACCATTGGTTCATTTGTCAGTGGCACCAAACTTCGCCCTGCGGGAGGTAATTCAGCAATGGTGCGAGAAAAACCAGTTCCAGCTTCCCAAGAAGAAAGAATCTCCCACGACAACAAAATCAAAAGATCCCGAAACCAAAATCGAAGCCAGAATCACATCTTTGGTACGAGATTTGTCTTCAAATCAGCTAGAAGTACAGAGAAAGGCCGTCACAGAAATCCGAATGCTGTCCAAGGAAAATCCAGAGAACAGAATTATAATAGCCAACAAAGGAGGAATCCGACCCGTTGTTCAGCTTCTACACTACCCAGATTCCAAGATCCAAGAACAAGCCGTGACAGCCTTATTGAATTTATCAATCAACGAAACAAACAAGAAATTAATCACCAACGAAAATCCATTTCCCAACATAATCGAAATTTTGGAAAAAGGAACCGTTGGTGCAAAGGAGAATTCAGCAGCCACTCTTTTTAGCTTATCAATGCTGGACGAGAACAAATTAAGAATCGGACAGCTAAACGGAATCCCCCCATTGATAAAGTTGCTTGAGAAAGGTACAATTAGGGGAAAAAAAGACGCCGTGACGGCGCTCTGCAATCTCTGCCTCAGCAGTGCTAACAAAACTAGGGCAATCGATGCCGGAATTGTTGAAGTTTTGCTGAAAGGAATCGTTAAAGAACAGAACATGATCGATGAAATACTCAACGTTTTGCGACATCTCGTTATGATTCCTCAAGGAAGGAAAGAAATTGGGAAGCTGAATTTCATCGAGACATTGGTTAGGTTAATTAGCGACGGAACTGCAACAAACAAGGAATGGGCGACGGCTGTTCTTCTGGAATTAGGTTTTCATAATTCAAATCTCATCTTGGCTGCACTTCAATTTGGGGTTTACGAACCTTTATCAGAAGTAGCTAAGAATGGTACTGACAGAGGTCGAAGGAAAGCGAACTCTGTTTTAGATCTCATGACTAAGATGGAACAAATTTCTTGAAATGGAGAAGAAAGAAATTTGTGGGGGTAAACATTTGTAAATACGAAAAAAGTTGAGGGTATAAGACTAAAATACCTCTGTCGTGGATTCTTGTTTTTTATGAGTCAAGGGTAGTTTTACTAAAATGACCCTTGTCTTTATATTAAATATCTATAATGTGTGAATTATATATATATATATATAATATATATAATATATAAATTGTATTATTAGGGTTAGTAGAAATCCGAAGGTAAATAATTTTCATTATTGTTAATGAAACGGTATTATTTTTTACCTGTTAATAAAATTCTTATGGATTGTATATGTATTTATATGATATATATATATATATATATATATATATATATTGTATGTGTGAATAAAATTATTAATAATTTTATGTGTAAATATAGCTACATAGAAATACGAGATATAAAATGGTACTTAAGAGAATTTGAATTTGTAGAATCGTGATTTTAAAGGTTAATTAAGGAGTATTTTAAAAAAATTAATATATTTTTATTTAAATTAAATTGAATATATAAAAGCCTGTTGGCATTCTCTTTGGAGGCAAAGCTCTTTCTTTTGAAACCTCTCTCTGTGGCGCCGTCTCTTTCCCTCTCTCTCTCTCTCTTCCTCTTTCTTGTTTCTCTCTCTTTTTCGGATCTATTCCAAGCTCAGAAGAGCACAACAGGGTAAAGCTCTTTCTTCTCCGTTTTCTTTAGATTCCCTTTTTCCTTTTTCTACCTTCACTCTCAAGATACTCTACATTTTTTTTAAAAAAAAAAAAAAAATTAGTTTTCATATTTGTGTCTTTATGTGCTTAATTAATTGTCTTTGAAATGCGTTTGTTCGTTTGTTTTTTGTTGTTGTTGTGGTTTTTTTTTTTTTTTTTTTGGGTTCTGCTTTAATTTTGTAAATTTTTTTTAGTTGGTGATTTTGTTAATTGGAATTTTAGAAATGGAAGGTTTTTCCATATGGGTTTCTTAATTAAAAAATTGAATTCAAGTTTTTTATCGGCACAGTACATTCAAGGCTTTTAAGGGTTTAGTCTACTGAAATTTTCTGGATTAGGGTTTTTTTGTTCACAATTTTTTGCACGGTTATCTGCTATTGTATTTTGCGGTTTAAGTGTAATTGTTGCTTAATTGCTTGTGGTTAGTTTATTCCGATTTTGCTTTTAAAAATCTGTACAAAATATTTGCCAGGATTTTGGTCTGCCTTCAAAATGTTTTGGGACCATTGGGTTTTGCTGGATAATTTCCTGTTTTATGATTCTCTTTGGTACTTAATAAGTATTACTTTATAAGAATTGAAAAGGAATATTAATGCTGTTAGTTTATTATTTTTATTTTTATTTTTATTTTACTTAAATTAGACTGATAACTTATAGTTCTAGTCATGTTCTTGTTCTCAGTTTGGTTGCGATGAAATGATTACTGTTTCCAGTTGGACTCTGTGGACTTTGGATTGTGCCTCTAGTCAATCTGTATTTCTGTTGTAGTTAAAGTGAAAGCAGCAGTCACGGTGACTGTTTATGCTTTTTTCACTTTAAAATGATGATTTATCATCCATTTAAACCTTTTTCCTTTTTTTTGCTCAGGCCTATTGAAACTCCGGATGCATTTTCCCTAGATTGGATTATTTTTGTTGATGATCCAAATGCTTAACACTGAAACTAATAACCACGTAGTGGATAATGGTGGAGTTGCCTTTCCTGCTTATAAGCTAGGAAATGCAGGAGCTGGCATTCCACCACCTACTCAAGATAAGCAGCAACCTGCTGCTACCAAAAAGACTGCACTGAGAGATGTACAGAATCAAAATGGCGGCGTAGCAAGGACCCATCAAGAAAATTTTAATTTTATTGGTGGAGGTCTGAGTACAGATGCTGTTAAAGTTTGTGGAAATAAGAGACTTACTCCAGAGCGCCCTTCTAACTTGTCTTTTTATCCAGCTTTAAGCAATAATTGTGCAAATGAACAAATAATGAATGCCCGGAGAAGATTTGAGTTAGAACTAGGAAGAGGAAGTATCCAAAGCAAAGTGAACAAAATTTTTGAGAGTCATCAAGCAAGGCAGTTACATCAGTTGCAATTGGAAAGTCCTCAAAAACAAACTCATCTAAGGCCTAAAAATAGTTATTGTGAACCTGTTGCCACAGCTAATCATGTAGTTACACCTGTTATTAATTCGTTTAGTGGACCATCTGCTCCAAATGTTTTGGGGAAATATGCTCCTAGGATGCAAGCTGCATATACTGACTCTCTCAAGATTACTTTAGAATGTCCTAACTATGTTCCTTCCAAGAACACAGATGAGGAACAGAGGACGCAGAGATTTATCCGGCTGCAGAAATTCTTGAAGGAATGTGATGAGGCTAACTGCAGGGGTTATGCCGAGAGTAAGTCTTGAATTCGGAATTTTTACTTTTATGTATTGTATGATCTTTTACTTTAGTCTTTATTTTATCTCTTGGTGTTATTTTATTAGGGCTCCGACTTCTATCACCAGCCGAGCTTAGCAGACATGCTTTTGAGCTGGAGACTAAAGCAATTCAGTTAACAGTAGAAGAAAGTAAGAGGAAATTTCTATTCTATAATTGTTGTACTATGCTTCTATCACTTAAATTTCAATGCTTAGGTTTTCTAGCATGGAGATGTCAGAATATATAGATTTATCTGTTAGCTTTGAAACTTTAGAGGGAATATTAATCTGCAATAGCTTATGATGTTTAAATTGGACATCCGTGTTTCTGTTTTCCAGAATGATTACTATGTTTCAGTGATTAACCACAATAAAGTTTCAAAAGTTATTAATTTTATTCTAAATGAGGACCACATCTATAAAAATTTGTGATCATATTACCTTTGGCATTGGAATACCAAGCTGGTTCTGGTTGATTTCTGCCATAAACTTTCTATGACATTGATATATCTAGACAACTTTTATAATCTCAACTATGTTGCTAAGTATCATGCTGATTAAATTTTTATTGCCTGGTTGATTGCTTTAGGGGAAACATCTCTCATTCCACCTTTTAGCTGCACCCCTTTTTTAAAAGAGTTTTGCTGTGAAGATTAGAGTTTTAATAATTTCCTTGATGAGGCGTTTTTTTTTTTTTTTATAAAGCTAGAATTACAATATTTGGTGCTTAAATGTAAGCCATGTCATTATTAGGATTCTGTCTTTTACATTAAGTTTGAGATTCTAAAAACCGGTGACAAACCAAAAAAGGACTTTGTTCTTTGATCGCTTGTTAAATAATGCATCAGCTAAGATGACAAATTTTGATGGTGTGCTTCAAAAAAATAGTCAAAGCAGATGGGTTTTTTTTTTTTTTTTTGTTCAGTCAATGTATTGAGCTTGTATTCTTATTTGGAAACTCAGTAGACCATTATTGACTTGTTAAAATTAACTGCAGAAAATGAAATAGAACGGATGCAAGCCCTGAATGTTTTGGGAAAGCCTGTCATGGCGAACAATCCACACCAGAGGACTCAGGCACTGCAACAGCCCAGAAAATGAAAACAAAAAATCATTGAGCTCAAACTGCAACAAATTGTTCATCCTGTGATAAATTTGTGGTCTTGCAGTCTCTTATCAGATCAAACACCTTAAAATGGGAACTTGCAAAGATTCCAGAGACTCTACTGGATTTTGGCTCCTTCAAACAAAAAAGAATATACTGCCTCTACTAAAAGATTCATCTCATGATAACAGGTACTTGAATCCAGTTTCCTCTGAGTATGTAATGCTGCAATTATTAGTAGTAATTTTATTTTAGGGAATAAGCAATTTTTATTGTGGTGTAAAATGCTTGAAATATTTCATAAAAACATAATTGTGCCCCTGGGACTCAGAGAATACTTTTCCCCTTGTATCATCTATCTAACCCATGTAGATCTTTTACCCAAATTAAAGTTTTTTTCTTTTTTTTTTACCTTTCGGTATGGAATATAACTACTTTAAAAATTCAAAATTTTATTTACTAAAAAAAAAAAAAGAGTAGTGAGCCTATATTATCACACAAAAATCTTACAACTTTTCAATTGTGAGCATTGCACTCTCATATCTATATCTATACAAATATAAATTGATTATGTTTAACCAGAGGCATGTGGTGGAGCGATAGAGGTTCTTTTTCCCTTAACCAATGATCCATGTTTCAAATCCTAGCTTGGGTATAGAAAAATGTTAAATCCTCTGGTTAGCTGTATTTTTTTAAATCAAATCTACCTCCAGACTAATTCTTATTCGAATTGACAGTTTCATACATTAGTAGAAGTTTGAATCTATATATTTTCAGTTACAAAAATTAAAAAGTTTAATTTATTGTATTTATTTGTCTTAAAAGGGATTTTACAAACATTAATTATCTTTACTTGATACTTATTTTAGTAATTACAACCTAATTTGTATGGGGAAACTGAAACGGTCCACACGAATCCTGCAAGTAAAACCGGTATATTCGCAAAATCGATTGTGTTCACACTAGTTATCCAATAATTAATGAGCGGGAAAATCGAGGTTTTATCTACACGTGTTATTAATTTAAATATCCATGTCATCATCGTATGGGTTGTTGGCATGCGGCTGCGGATAAGCTCCAAAATGAATTTGGTACTAAATAAATTTTCGTCAAAATTTTTTAATGAATCGTTTTACTCTTTCAAAAATATTTTGTGAATGAATATTGTAACATTTTTACTCTAATTTTATAAATATTTTATATAAAGTGACGTAATGATCTTTTCTTTAATCGATAAATTACACAAATTGTTAAATTTTAAAAAATTTGATAAAATTTATGAAAAAGACCTAAAAAAATATTTAGGCCTATATTTTCAAACCATAAATTTATTTGATAATAAATTCACCAATTACTATACAGTTAAATAATTTTCAAAGTTCCTTTCATGACTTAATGGTCCAGGAGTCTCTCCATCAACCTTTTGGTCTAAGAGTTTCTCCCTTACCTCCCGATTTGTCAAGAGGTAAGGGTTTAAACTTCACCAGTGGTTCCACAATTCATGATATATTCGCAAGTGCGGGCACCCCTGCACTGTTAGACCTTCCTGGATGAATTAATCTGGGCCGGAAAGGCATAGGATACCACATAAAAAATAATAATAATTTTCGCTCACAAAAAAAAAAAAAAAAAGAAAGGGTGAAACGAATATTTTACGGAAAACATGAAACGAATCTAAAAAAATACAACCACAAACTTTTTTTTTTTTTTTTCTATCCGTATAAATATTTAAAATTTTATTTAAAAAAAAAAAATTACTGACCCAAAAAATAAAAAGAAAATGGATAAGATAATAACAAAATAAATACAAACATTTTTTCCATCTGTAACAGAAACCCTAAAAGATCGGGTCAAACAAACAATCTGAAACCCCTTCCCACATCCTATAAATAGGTATCCATTTCCGATATGTAGATAACCACCGCACTCATTTCCTTTTCAGTTTCGTTGGTAATAAAATAAACTGTAAAATAATAAAAACCCGCCGCCGACCGACCAACCAACCGACCATGGATCCAACCAAGGTTTCTTCCCCCCTCTCCGTTTCCTTTTTGTTTTCATTTCCTTTTTTTTTCCCATCATGCAAAACGTGATATTTTTATTTTACTAGCACAATTTAAACGTGTTAAATTTCTTATCAATTATATATATATATATATATATATGTCTCACATTAATGTTTTATCCTAATGTGTTACACAGTATGTCCCATCAAGTTCATACAATTCTCCTTTCTGGACGACTAATTCTGGTGCACCAGTTTATAACAATGACTCATCTCTTACCGTCGGAACAAGAGGTAAGAAAAAAAAATTAGTCGATTTGATCCTTCTTTTAACACGATATTGAATATATATATATATATGTATATATATTTGTTTTGAATAGGTCCGATACTCTTGGAGGATTATCAATTGCTAGAGAAAATAGCCAATTTCGACAGGGAACGTATCCCGGAACGTGTAGTACACGCAAGAGGTGCTAGTGCAAAGGGCTTCTTCGAAGTCACCCACGATATTTCTCATCTTACAATGGCTGATTTTCTTCATGCCCCCGGAGTTCAGACTCCGGTCATTGTCCGATTCTCCACCGTCATCCATGAACGTGGAAGTCCTGAAACTCTCAGAGATCCCCGAGGTTTCGCCGTCAAATTTTATACACGGGAGGTAATTAATTAGTTAAGATTATAAGAAATTTGATCATATATATATATATATATATATATATATATATTGTTGGTTTTGAATTTTATTTGTTTTGAAAATCAGGGAAACTATGATTTGGTGGGAAACAATTTCCCAGTATTTTTTGTACGCGACGGGATGAAATTCCCGGACATGGTTCACGCACTAAAACCTAATCCAAAATCCCACATCCAAGAAAACTGGAGAATCCTCGATTTCTTCTCCTACCACCCGGAAAGTTTACACATGTTCACTTTCCTCTTCGACGACGTCGGCATTCCACAGGATTACAGACACATGGAAGGTTTCGGTGTCAACACCTATACCCTAATCAACAAAGACGGAAAAGCACATTACGTTAAATTCCACTGGAAACCTGCCGCCGGCGTCAAAGTCCTGTTAGATGAAGAAGCAATTAAAGTCGGAGGAACAAATCACAGTCACGCAACGAAAGATCTCTACGACACGATCGCTGCCGGAAATAATTTCCCGGAATGGCAACTTCTTATTCAGACGATCGATCCCGTCGACGAAGACAAATTCGATTTCGATCCGCTTGATGTTACTAAGATTTGGCCCGAAGATGTTTTCCCTTTGCAGCCCGTCGGACGTTTGGTTTTGAACAAGAATATCGATAATTTTTTCAACGAGAATGAACAGCTGGCGTTCTGTCCGGCGATTGTCGTTCCCGGAATTTATTATTCCGATGATAAGTTGCTGCAGACCAGGATCTTCTCTTATGCTGATACTCAACGACACCGTTTGGGACCTAATTATTTACAACTTCCTGTTAATGCTCCTAAGAATGCTCACCATAACAATCATCATGATGGCCTCATGAATTTCATGCATCGCGATGAAGAGGTATGTATACATACATATATATATATATATATATATTACTCTTGTCATAAGTAACATTGTTACTAAATCGAATAATTTTTTATGGTTCAGGTTAATTATTTCCCGTCGAGATTTGATCCTGTTCGTCATGCTGAGCAGTATCCAATTCCTTCGCCTACTTTGACAGGAAAGCGTGAAAGGGTAATTAATAATAATAAAAAAGTTTCTTCTTTCTTTACCCTAATAATTTTGCCATGCATGCATAATATTCCTGTTTTCTTAATGTACGTAAAAAATATATATATATATATATATATATATTATATATTTTCGTGGTTGTGCAGCAAATGATTGTGAAGGAGAACAATTTCAAGCAACCTGGAGAGAGGTACCGATCCTGGACACCCGACAGGTACGAGACTCTGTTACCGACTAGCTACATTCTTGATGTAATTTATATATATATAATAAGTTATTTTGCTGTATTTCAGGCAGGAGAGGTTCATCAACCGCTGGGTTGATGCTTTAACTGATCCAAGGGTTACACATGAAATTCAAACCATTTGGATATCAAACTGGACTCAGGTTGCCCTAATTTTCTACACCTTATACTTGTCACATTTCTCTCTCTCTCTCTCTCTCCAATATATATATATATATATATTAATCATCTAATTTTCCTTTTGCTAGGCTGACAAATCTCTGGGGCAGAAATTAGCAAGTCGTGTGAATGTGAAGCCAACACTCTGAATGTTATCATCTTCGTGGAGAAATTAATCAATCAATCTGGAGCTTAATAGAATTGTATGACATATATATTATACATAGATATATAGATATATAGATATATGTGTATCTATATATGATATAGATACATATATATATATATATATATATAGGTCGGGTCCATGGTCTGGTCGTGGTTTGGTCAGGTGTACTGTAGTATGCACTACTAGTACAGGTGTTATATATATACACACTTAATTATTATTATTATTTGTATTCTCAAAAAAAAAAAAAAAATCCTATTACATATTAATCTCAATAATAATAAGTTATTACTATTAACTGTGTTTTTATTTACTATTTAATGTTTCATATAGTTAGCTGAAAGGAGCCTCCGGGCTGTCCGTGATCTACTTTCAGCCTGGAATAGGGAGTCCGATTAGTTAACTTTGTATTTGTTTTGCCTATATCTTAATGATATCGTTTCCGGTTTTCAACCAAAAAAAAAAAAAATGTTTCATATAGGATAATTTTGTCCACTATGAATTAATGTTCAATTTGAAATTTATAACTTTTAACTTCGCTGTTTTTCTTAAAAAATTTACTTTTAATATATATATATATATATATATATATACAATAAAAAAAACTAATTAAATTTAATATAAATGATTTAATAGTAATTATAACTCTAGAACTCCTCTTTCTTTGAACATTCCTCTATTTTTCTATGGTCTTTAACTTGACCATCGGAGGGCCATTCCAAAGAACAGTGTCATCTTTTTAAGTATTATGAGACCTTTAACAACAACCTCCACCTCCTGCCGAGTGTACGGTTTCAACATCAAAGTTTGGGGGTGCATTTGAGGAACTGAATAGAGTATCAAAATAACTATCTGCCTCCTCCGCTATATCCTTAAAGTTTGAGAGAGATTGTCCAGTTGCCGATGTCGGTTTTAGGATCATGTTCCGTCTACGCCTCCGAGAAGCATGATGGTGAAAATACGACGTATTCCGATCACCCACTTTAAGCCGGTGGGATTTGGAACGTACTTTCCAGTGATCATGCTCTATCGACAAAATTTTTTGTAGATTATCATATGCCTCCTGCAAAACCTTGTCATCGGTTGATCCCGACAGAGATTCGATCCTACGCCGCGCATGTTTGATATTATTTGGTAACTCGCCCATTTTCTCTCTTCCCCACTGGTGCATCCGTAATTTAATAGCCGGTTGTTGCTCCAGTAATCCTTTAACATCGCCTATACCAGTTTTCCAGGTTTGCTTAACGATATCTGCACATTCGGATTCCCGAAACCACCATAATTCTGTTCGAGTTGGCCGTGCACTTTGTCGTCCCATTATGAAATGCTCCATTTGAAAATTTACCTTAATCGCAGAGTGATCAGAAGAACTAGTACCAATAACATCCAGTTGTACGATTTCGGGTAAATCCAAAACGGTGGCCGACACAAAAGCACGGTCCAAACGTGACCATGTAAGTTGTGTCCCTTTCCGACGATTACTCCAGGTGAAATAATCTCCTCTTCCTTTGACCTCCGATAAAGACAGATCATCAATGACCTCTTTGAACTGTCACATTTGACTGTTCGATCGCACATTACTTCCTTTCATCTCCTCGGGTAATAGTACTTCATTGAAATCACCAAATACCAGCCACGGTGAGTGGCTACTCGGACAGATACGCCGCAGCAATTCCCAAGAATGACTTCTTTGGCCAACCTCCGGACTACCATAAAATCCTGTAAGATAGCCCAAGGATCCCAATTTCCAGTCCTTAACCATGGAAGTAATGTGTCCCAAAGAAAAGTTTAAAACTGTAAGATCTACAGAATCATGCCGGAACAAAGCTAACCCACCACCAAGGCCCCGACGCCCTACCGCAATACCACACTGAAAACCTAAAACAGAGCGAAGAGATAAACAACG
Organism: Cynanchum wilfordii; assembly: GCA_025388415.1. Classification (NCBI taxonomy): domain Eukaryota; kingdom Viridiplantae; phylum Streptophyta; class Magnoliopsida; order Gentianales; family Apocynaceae; genus Cynanchum; species Cynanchum wilfordii. The sequence continues at coordinate 81,882 of JAHSUH010000783.1, read as the reverse complement.
ATATTCGGGTAACTTAGTTTCAATCAAAAATAAAACATCCGGTTTCTCAACCCGGATAAGGTTCTTCAATTCCTGAATTGCGCGAGGTGACCCTAAACCCCGGCAATTCCAGGCTAGGCAACTCATTGGGCTCGGCGGGGCTGACTCGCAGCCTCCACCGTTGGATATTTTAAACGTTTACACGGTCCATCATTCACCTGCTCCCCACTGCCAACATTCCCCTTCATATTTGGCCTCTTCCGAGGAGTTTTATTCTTGACTATCGAATTTGTTTCAACTTTGTCTAACACCGTCAAAGCTGTCTCCATAACAGCAGGTTCGGAGTCACCATCGGGTTGTCCCAAATCCAGTCCATCACCAACAATATCGGAGACCACATGATCAACCCCTCCCATCCACGGTCCGAAAAGAATCTCCGTGGCTGGAATATTCGCAGTATTGTTCTAACACTCCCGAAAGCGGTGCCCGATTCTGCCGCAGAAAAAACACAACATTGGTAGCCTTTCATATTTAACTAAAGCAGTGTGCATTGATCCATCCGGCGTACACACCCGCACACATCGCCTCAAAGGTTGGCGTAAAGGAACTTCGATACGAAATCGAAAAAACTTATATCCAGATCTGCGCTCCTCCTTGATTTGCATCGCCGAACACTGCGGGAGTAATTTTGCAAGCTTGATCCCCACCTCCATCGTATAACAGAATCGGGGAGACCAATCGCATGTATCCAAAAAAGTTCTACATCATAAGTTCCATCCTTACTCGTCATAGAACTTCGCCACGGTCGAGCGAGAATTAAGAAATTCTCAAAACACCATGGACCATTCTCAAGGACAAATTGGACAGAAATCTCCGAATCTAGAAAGACTTGAAATAAATTATCTTCCAACTGCTGCATTGTTAGAGTTTCGGACCGCCAGGATTTTCGCAACATCGTCTTAAGTCCAGTCAGATTCACACCGGATCCACCGAAACAAGACATCATGACACTTAAGTTGCATTCTCGCAGTCCCGACCGAATATCCTCATCATCCACCGGTGCACAAACCGAGTCTTCAGCCCCAATAGCTACTTTTCCAAGTTTCTGGAGAATGGCTTCATCCATCCCAGACCCTCGTAGATACAAACACAAGATAAAAGAGTACTAGAAAGAAGAAACAAAGAAGGTCCGGAACAGCCAAATTGAAAGATAACACAGAAAAAAAAACCAAAAAATCGTTTGAACAAACGTGAGGGACCCTTACCAAACCCTAGCGCCGCCAACTAGTCTCGGAGAAAACAAAGATGGGACACCCTCATATTAGAGGGAGATGTAATCAAAATATTAAATTTCACGCATCTTTCTATCAAAGGTATTGGGATCTTGTGGGAACCGATTTTTCAAACGTTATTCTTAATTGCTTGAACGGTACTGGTGACATTCGCAAGCTTAACGATACCTATATTACTCTTATTCCTAAAGTTAAAACTCCGGGAACAATGAATGAGTTTCGTCCGATTAGTTTGTGCAATGTGATCTATAAGGTTCTATCGAAAGTCCCTGTCAATAGAATGAAACCTTTTTTAACAAACCTGATTGATGTGTCGTAGAGTGCTTTTGTTAGTGATAGACTTATCATGGATAATATTATAGTAGCTACGGAAGGATTTCATTGGCTTAAACAGGGAGCAGGAGGACGATCCTCTCACACGTTTGCGGTTAAAGCAGATATGTCAAAGGCTTATGATCGTATCGAATGGTCTTTTTTGAATTGGATGCTGCAAAGGATGGGATTTCCAGATGGGTTTCGCATGCTGGTTATGCAATGTATCATGACTGTCTCTTTTCAAATTCTTATAAATGGAAAATTAACTAGACGATTTACACCTTCACGAGGGCTAAGGCAAGGAGATCCTCTATCTCCGTATCTATTTATCCTTTGTGCGGAAGGTTTTTCCGGATTGATTAACAAAGCGGTACAAGCTGGAGAATGGTGTGGTCTTCAGATGGGTAGGGATGCCCCAATAATTTCTCATAGTTTTTTTTGCGGATGACTGTTTATTATTTCTTCAGGATGGGCGGAACAGTTTGGGAACTCTCAAGCGTGTTTTATCTACTTATGAAGCTGTTTCAGGACAGATGATCAATTACCAAAAGTCTTCCGTTTATTTCTCTAAGTATATGCCTATTGAAAGGAGGGAGTAGATCTCGCAAGCTTTGAACATGGGACAGAGTGATGGTTCGGAACCATATTTAGGGATGCCACACATTCCGGGGTGTTCTAAGAAAAAACTGTTTTCTTTTATCTTGAATAGGGTATGGAAAAAAGCACATGGATGGAAGGAGAAATTCCTGTCAAAAGGAGGGAAAGAGATCTTAATCAAATCGGTGCTTCAGGCAATTCCTACTTATTTTATGCCCCTTTATCAACTACCTAAAGGTATTATCGGGGACATCGAAAAAATTATTCGCTAGTTCCGGTGGAAAGCTAGTGACGTTAGGAGTATCAATTGGGTGTCTTGGAGCAAAATGTGCATACCGAAAGCAGTGGGGGGGGGGGGCTTCAAAAATATGGGGGGTTTTTAATCAAGCTTTGCTTGCTAAGCAAGGCTGAGGGTTGATTCAATTCCCAAATTCCCTGGCTGCGTGTGTTCCGAAAGCTAAGTATTACTGGCGAGATGATTTTATCAATGCTAAGGTAGGGAGGGCTCCGTCTTTCCTTTGGCGATCTCTTATGAAAGGGAAAGAATTATTGGCGAAAGGCTTGCGCTGGAGGATTGGAGATGGAAAGCTGGTAAAGGCCTTTCGAGACCCATGGTTGCATATGCCCTTTTCTTTTAAGCCCATTACCACTCCATGCTTTCTGTATGATCGGCTATATGTGGGAGACTTAATTCATAATGGGCAGTGGCGGCAGGATCTAGTAAATGTTTTATTCCAGCAAAGGGATTCCGAGCTCATTCTAGCGACTCCTCTCTGCCCAACCGGAGGTACAGACAGAATGATATGGCACTATACCCCTTCAGGGCTGTTTTCGGTTGCATCTGCTTATAGGGTGGGAACACAACTGCACTATTTATCACAAGCGGGTCCGGTCCGGGGAGATGGGGGTAATAACACGCATGGGATATAATATGGAGACAAGAAGTACCTCCAAAAGTTAAACACTTTATATGGAGGTCTGTACCCAATCGTTACCTTGTAAAAGGTTCTATTTCATAGACATATTGTTGATTCAGCAAACTGTCCTCGTTGTTGTTCGGATTTGGAGACTCATAAACATGTTTTTCAAGCAATGTCCTTATGTGGAATCAGTATGGGAAGCAGCGGGGTTACCGATCTCCATCACACTTGCTCAAGCTCCCTCGTGGCTTGACTACATCTATACAGTTCATGCACATGAACACATGGAGAGTGGCATTACTGCAAAGGTTATTATGATTTTGTGGTCAATTTGGAATGCACGGAACGAGTTTGTTTTTCAGGGGAGGGAACTACCCGTACTGAAGGTCATCCAGAATGGGTTAGCTTTGTTGCATGACTTTAGTGCGAGCAAGGACTCAAATGGGTGTGCTTTGTCCGAATGCTGGTCACTAGGGTACGTAAATGGATTCATCCTCCTACGGGCTGGTTGAAACTCAATGTAGACGCTGCTTTTAAGGAAGGGAGGGCTGGTTTTGGCTTGTGTTGAGAAGGGATGATGGGTCCTTAGTTTTTGCTGGTGTAGGGAATTTGAATTCTATGGTGTCAATGACTCATGCTGAGCTTATGGGTATGTGGCGTAGTTTCCTGTTAGCTGCCCAACGCAATGGTGGAAAACCGATTATGGAATCGGACTGCCAAATTTTGGTAAACAAACTCAACTCTCGGGATTCGGACTTATCGGATTTGGGAGTGATTTTCGAAGGTTTTCGTTATCTCATCCAAACGTCCGAACATGAGGTTAAAGTGGTCTTTTGTTCACGGAATGCAAACCGAGCTGCGCATCTTATTGCTTTGCTAGAGGAATTGATTTGAGTTCCGATGTAATTTGGGATGGATTTGCTCCTCCCGATGCTCTTGCTGTACTACAGGCCGAGTGGGCTCCTTAAGTTATTAATACGGTTTGTTTTTTCAAAAAAAAAAAAAAGTATTATGAGACTGTCATTGAAGAAAGAATGTAAAATCAAATTATGTTAGGTTTACAAGTTTAAATGTATTTATAAATTTATTTGACTCATCTAAATTGTACTATGCTGTAAAAGATATGCAGAATTAAGAGAATTTTGGAAAATTTGAAGAAATTTAATTAAACTCAATATTGTATTTTTTTTTTGGAACAATTGTGATTGTCAAATTTATGAGGGATTATTACACAAAAATAAATTTAAAGATATTTTTTTAAAACAGTTAGCCAAAAATCTGCAGTCATTTCGAAGAATCCATTGTGTTCACACGGTATCATCGGAAAGTGTCCGAAATTGGGACACGCATTTCAATGTGGATAATTACACGTGTCATCATATTAATGGACATCGTCATCGTTGCAAACCGTGGTTCCGACTGTGATGCTGCATCGGATAAGCCTCAAAAAAGACGGATAAGGACCGTCATTTGATGACGTCCTCATATTAATTTTTTATTTTTTATTTTAAAAATATAAATTTTTTTACCACATAAATATTTTAAAATCACTTTTCACTATTAAATTAATTATCAAAATATCTCCTATTTTTAAAAAATAATTAATAAAATTAAATTTCAGATTCTTTGTAATATTTTGTGTTCATGTGAATAATTTTTATATATATGTATTACAAAAATTTAAGATATTAACATATTATATATATATATATATATATAGATTTTTATGAATCTCCTAACCTAATGGTTTTGAGTTTCTCATTTATAACCAAAAAGGTTGAGAGTTTGAATCTCTTATGACATTTGGTCTAAGAGATTTCTCCTTTATCTCCGGTTTATCAAGAGGTTAAGGGTTTAAATTTACTCGGAATTTCACAGTTCGATATATATTCACAAGTGCAGGTATATCCACATTGTTGGGCCTCTCTAACTAAATTAGTTTGGGCCGGAAGAGCCTGAGATATCATCTCAAAGAAAGAAATATTATATATAAAATGATAATTTACTTTTATTTCAATAAGATTTTATATATATATATATATATATTTAAAAAAATATAACTTTTACATTATTTTTTATAAAAAAATATCAATTGATATTGTGTTAGGAATATCCTTGTTTGTACACGCATATCTATAAAACATCACAAAATTCATATATTTTTCTTTTTTATATATAAAAAAAAATTTAAAAATATTTATGTGTTAAAAGAAAAGGCAAATTTATTTTTTAAAAAACACACATAATTCCATGTAAGGAAAAAAAAAAAAAAATTTTTTTATCTGCTAGGGAACGGAAGGTGGGAACTGGATGTGGCCCGCATTATTATAAATAAGAATCCCATTCTCCAATGTAGAAAGAGAAAGTGACAACCACACGACTCAGTTTGCTCCTCCGATCTCTCGCCGGGGAAAAGAAACAACAAGCAATCAACCGCTCTAGATATGGATCCCTACAAGGTACCATCATTTTTTTCTTTCTATTTCTGTTGAATATTTCATAAATTCAGAGAATAAGATGATGTTTTTGATATGTTTCTGTTGATTTGTCAGAATTAATTATACATTTTGGTGAAAATTCCGAAGCGCGGATGTCCTTTTTAGTTCAGTTGTTGTTGTAATTTAATTTTTTTTGAAATTTTCATTTCGAAATTGAAATTGACTGCGATTATCAGGAGGAACATCCGGAGATTGCTCAATTTTGGGAAGTTGTATGAATTATTTAGTTGTGTGTGTTTAATCTGTGTAAAAAACCTGATTTCATTATAAAAATTGTAGTTCTGTTGATTATATCGAATGATTTATATAATTCGGGAAAAAATTGGAGTCGATTCAATTTTAGTTTTATGATTCTTGTGCGGTTTGGAATATGTTCGAGTGCACTTTTTTCGTGTGTGTTTTATTGATTGAAGGATTAAATTTTGTTGCAGCATCGACCTTCAAGTGCTTATAATTGCTCTTTCTGGACGACTAATTCTGGTGCACCAGTATGGAACAACAACTCCTCGCTCACGGTTGGAACAAGAGGTATTGCTATGTTCATTTCTGATCCATCAGCTTTCCATTCTAGTTTTGTGTATTCATTATTTGTTGATTAAAGGTTGAAAAGAAAAATGATGGCACTTCGTATTTATATCATACTAGGATTTGTTATATACAGTAGTGCGAATCAGATCTCTTCATGTTTGTCAAATGATTTGAAATTCCTCATTTTGATTGAGAGTAGAAGAATCGTGTTCAAGTGCAATCGGCCAAAAAGATTAAGATATAATTTTTCTTTGATTTTTTAATTTTATTTCTGTATGTGGGAGTTCAATTTTTTTTTATATCTGTGTTATGTGCAAGATAAAAACATTTTTGTTCAACTTTTGTTTTGGTATGGGGTTCCACTATTTGCCAACTTCCAAAGAGAGAAGATATTTGTGTTTGATTTTTTGGAAGATATTTGCCGATTTCCAACAATGAAACTGGATGTTCCGTAGAAATTCTTCTGTAAGAATGGATAAGCTTGAGCTGTTGTAATCCCTCCTAGCTATGGATCGCAGCTTCTCCTAGAGAATTCTACATTTGGCAGTGTAACTGGTTGTGCACAACAATTTGTTCCAGTTATTAAATACTAGAGCATCTTTTATAGCATTGTGCTTTTTATTCAAGCACTTGTATATCAATTTGAATCGTAGCATTTGCAGATAAACTCTGCTTTATTCCTTCTGTGTTTTGTTAATTCATTTTAATCCTAAAAACTTAATCCACTGTTCAAAATCTGTCACTTCAATAGGTCCAATTCTCCTCGAAGATTACCATTTGCTGGAGAAACTTGCCAACTTTGACCGTGAAAGAATTCCGGAACGTGTTGTACATGCCCGAGGTGCCAGTGCCAAGGGCTTCTTTGAGGTCACTCATGATATTACGCATCTTACTTGTGCTGATTTTCTTCGTGCTCCGGGAGTTCAGACACCTGTGATTGTACGATTCTCCACTGTCATCCATGAGCGTGGAAGTCCTGAAACTATTAGAGACCCCCGAGGTTTTGCAGTTAAATTTTATACACGGGAGGTAGGTTACTCTGTAGTTAAATAAACCAAGCTCTTGACTTTGATTGGTTTATTTGGTTAATCCGAAGAGTTATTTGCAATTGGCATCTCAAGAGCTAACTTGATCAAACCATTTTATTGGTTGCAAATTATGAGCTTCGAATTGCAGTCTTGTATACAATTTAATTGACTAGCTTAGGAATTAGAAGTGTCAAGTTTTTGGGTTCTAGCTGATGACCTGTTTTGATTTGTATATATTGGTGATTTTGTTTACTTAATAATTTTTGTACTCAACATGCATGCTTGAGGTTCAATGAAAGCTTTCTGATACCTCAGTTCTCATGTTTCGTGTCTTTTCTTTCCTTTCACATCTCTGCCTCTCTTACGATCTCTCTTGATTTTATTTCTATGATCTCAGCTTTCCTTCCCAATCTATTTTGCCACCTGCTATACACATTTTTCCTGTTCAACTTGCTGAGCTTACTGCTATTGATAAGTAATTAAGTAATAATGTTTGTTGGGATGCACAGCTGTTTCAATTGATTGGTCTGTATTAAAACCCTGGGGCCCTGAAAATTGTGGAGGATGTGTCGAACTCCCATTCTTTCAACTTTAGTTGGTTTTGCAATGTGGCAGCAGAGTATTTTTGCCATTTTTTACTGAACAAGACTAACATCCGCATGTCCAAAACTATCAAAACTGTATGGCATTAAGTTCTTCCTAAACCTGATCATTTACTCCCACTACAAAATAAACTTGATTTATGCTTTGCTAGGATAGACATGAGCTACTTACTGAACTAATTTCTTAAAAGTGCTGACCAAATATGTGCTGCATGATGTCAGTTATACCCTCAAGTCATTTCCCACAATGATTACATAAGAAGTACCCAAGTCTTAGTATGTCATCATTCTGAAGAATCTCATCTTAGAAGTACCTACACCTTTCTATTTGTTACTTAAACTGTTACTTCTCCTGATTTCCCTTCTACTTCCTTTCATCTCTGCACTCGTTTCATTTTTCTTTGGAGAGTGTGAGAGGTGTAAGGTTTGTTGCACTTTTTAGTTCTAAATAATCTTCCTCGTATCTGACTATCTGGTTTTTATGAACGCAGGGTAACTTTGATTTGGTGGGAAACAATTTCCCCGTCTTTTTCGTCCGCGATGGAATGAAATTTCCAGATATGGTCCATGCTCTGAAGCCCAATCCAAAGTCCCACATCCAGGAGAGCTGGAGAATCCTTGACTTCTTCTCCCACCACCCTGAAAGCTTGCATATGTTCACCTTCCTTTTTGATGATCTAGGTGTTCCACAAGATTACAGACACATGGAAGGATCTGGTGTCAATACTTATACTCTAATCAATAAAGCTGGAAAAGCACATTATGTGAAGTTTCACTGGAAGCCTACTTGTGGTGTGAAGTGTCTGCTGGAGGAAGAAGCTGTTAAAGTTGGTGGATCTAATCACAGCCATGCCACACAGGATCTCTATGACTCCATTGCTGCTGGCAACTTCCCAGAGTGGAAACTCTTCATCCAGACAATAGATCCTGATCATGAAGACAGATTTGATTTTGATCCACTTGACGTTACCAAGACCTGGCCTGAGGACATCATACCCCTGCAACCAGTTGGACGTTTGGTTCTAAACAAGAACATTGACAACTTCTTTGCTGAGAATGAGCAGCTTGCATTTTGCCCTGCCATTATTGTCCCTGGTATTTATTATTCAGATGACAAGTTGCTCCAGACTCGGGTATTCTCATATGCAGATACCCAGCGCCACCGTCTTGGACCAAATTATCTGCAGCTTCCTGCTAATGCTCCCAAATGTGCTCATCACAACAATCATCATGAGGGATTCATGAACTTCATGCATAGGGACGAGGAGGTAGACTTCTCCATAAGTTTGCTTCTCAGAAAACCGATGATATCATTACTGTTTGTTGATACCTTTCTATGCTGAAGTTAATTTTAATTGCTTCTGCAGATCAATTATTTCCCTTCGAGGTATGATCCTGCTCGTCATGCGGAGCGCCACCCCATTCCTCCACCTGTTTTGTCAGGAAAGCGTGATAGGGTAAGCTTCTGGGTACCCTAATTGCTTTTGGATCCTTGAGGTTTTCAGTTTTTTGAGTGATTAATATGTCTGGACAAAATTGCTTATTTGAGATTTTGCAAAAAGCATCTACATTTTTATCCTTCTACCTTTTAAAGCAAAGATCCTTTAAGGTGATTTTATTGGGCTTAACTAATTATCTCATGGGGGCAGCAAGCTGAAGTCATTGGCAATCTATGTTGATGCTACATGATACTCCATTTCCCGACTTCACATACGGTGTTTAGGATATTTTGTGAAGGTCCTGATGGGTCAGTGATAACTTTTCTTCTCTTTAATTTTTTTTTTTCCTCAGTGCATGATTGTTAAGGAGAACAACTTCAAGCAACCGGGAGAGAAATACCGATCTTGGGCACCAGACAGGTATATATTTATGCTTAATAAGTCGTGAGTTTATGACACATGCACAGAGTTTCTCTTTAATCACCTGTCATTTGTGTTTTTTTTTTTTTTTGCAGGCAAGAGAGATTTGTGGGCCGATGGATCGATGCTTTATCTGACCCACGGGTGACTCATGAGATCCGCAGCATTTGGATATCATACTGGACCCAGGTCTGAGAAGTTTTATAATTCTGCATTATTTGTGCTGGAATCTACTTTTTAATGTTTATTTGGTCTCAAAAAGCAAACTGTACTTATCCCAATTTGCTCTTCTTTTGTAGGCCGACAAGTCACTTGGACAGAAATTAGCCTCTCGTCTCAATGTGAGACCAGCCATGTGAAGGAATGAATGTAATAATTGGGAAACGTTCTTGTGTTTTACTAGGTCAATATTTGTGGTTGTCTGTGCGTGGTAGTATTTATCCTCTACTGAAACAGGCGTCTATAAATATTCTTGTTTTGAATGTGACAGTGCCCCTGATCTTAATAATAAATCACTGTTGCTTTGCTTTCATGTATTTTCTTTACTACCTAATTTACCATGGAAGAAGATAATTACCTCATATTATGTGCTGTTCAGTTGGAGAGACATAAGTTGAGAATAGCAGGTACTTGGACCAATGGAATGTTGGTGTAGGTAGTTCTATGTTACAAATCACTTCAATCAGACAAATTAGATAAGCAGGGAGATCATAAAGATCCCCCAAAAGATAGTTTCATAAGTTAAAATTAATATATCAATATTGGTATGTATATTTATATAAATATAAATGGTTATATTCATCTACAGTGAAGTTTAGCAATATTTTACTCTTTTTTAGATGGAAAAATTGAACATTGTTAATTCAATATTTACTATTTATTATTTATTAATAATATAACATTTTGACCCAAAAAAAATAAATAGGAAGTTTTGAAATCCGTCAGGTAAAATTAGGTCATATATTAACATAAAAACAATATTTTTCAGTTCAAAATTGTTTTGAAGGAAAATTAACTGATTCTTTTGTGCAACTTTAGCACCAAATCAACTCCACAATACTTTTAGTTTTACACTAGTGAAAAAATATATTGTAAATATTATATATATATATATATATATTCGACACTTGTTATAAATGTTATCTATAAATTAATATAAGATCTTTTTTCTTAAATAAAAATGAGACTCTATCGTCATATAAGAATTTTAAAGGAAATAATAGTCGTATTTTTTTTTCTAATTTATTAATCTAACACCATAAAATTTATGATTTAACATGATACCACTTAAAGATGATCGAGAATAAATCTAAACTCACACTATCGGTTTAAATTTTTAGAGTTAATAACATGGTATTTGAGCCGGAGATTTAGCACTTAGTTTTTAGATACCATTTCCAATACCACGACTAAGAATCGTTCCTCTATCTTTACGAAAGCATTATGATTTAGGTTCCTGTTATAGGGAGCTCAGAATATATATATATATATATATATATATATATATTTTTCCTTTCCAGAAACCATTTTATGTATGTCAGAATGCATTATATATTCTACACAGTTATATAACTCAATTAACATGATTCCTAATTTACATAAATAATAAATAAAAATTCAAATCATGAGAAGAAAAACTCACTGATCGGAAGCGACGATGGTTGCAGTTAGGTTTCGTCTCCGATCGCCTGAAGAAGAAGAAAACATGGCACGAAGAATTGAGTAATAAGATGTGTTTGTTTGTGTGTGAGAGAGAGAAAGAGAGAGAAAGAAGAAAGTGGGCTTCTTCTGCGTACGATTTCCATGAAAATGGATTTTTTCGAAGAGAGAGAGAGATTTTCAGCTTCGTTGCAGAAATTTGGGAATGGAAAATTCAATTTTCATGAAAGTCAGGGGAGATTACTTTTTTAAAACGACCTGGTAACTGGCTACTGGCTATTCGCTTGTAGCTTCCAAACCGGGAGATATATTAAGATATTTGTATACCGAAATTTTATTAATTTTGAATATTATTTAATTAATTATGAAGTTGAATAAAATGAAGATACATGGAAGAGTGACAACATTAACCAATAAAATAGAACATTATCTCTACCAATCAGATGATGACATATCACCATCTTTTGGTCACCTTTTCACCTATAAATAGAGACAAAGAGAAACATTTAAGGAAGGAAAATCGGTGGTGGATCGGAGGTGAAGAGAGAAGAAAAGAAACTACAACGATTCTCTTCGGGGATCGTCCATAGTTTCAAAAGCAATGAAGCTTTGGCGCATCCTATCAAGCTCAAAAGCTATCGAAGTTCAAATTTATTGGATCAAGATCAAGCCCAAAAAGCCCCTCGTATCCACGACTAAAAGAATCGACAGAGATATAAAAAAGATTGGAGTCTAACATCAAATATATATTATTTATAATATCTTGTAACATATATTTTTGATTATTTATTTTGTGATTGAAAAAAATTTATTATCTACAATATTATCTAAAATACTAGTAAAAATAAATTAATATTATTATTAATATTTTGAACGATGTCTACATAATATGTCATTTGTAATGCATTATTAGCTGCTTTGCATTATCCAATTTGACAATGAATTCTCACTTTCTTTCTTTCTTTTTTTTAAAATTATTCCTGAGAAAAGAAAATGGGAAATTATTGGTGACTGGTCATTCATGTTCCCTTGTGGGTCCATGACTTGCTTTATTAATTATTCCAAAAATCTATTGGATCAATCCTATGTACTCTCATTCTGCTTCCTTTCCTCCATTGGAATTTTAAGTTACAAATTTAAAATATAATATTTATATATATATATATATATTACAAGAACTATTATAGAGAAACATTTAAGTTAGAGTAATACTATAGAAAAATAAATAAGTTTTTCTTTTTTCCTCTTTTAAAAAATTCTAACTTTTATTGTGTCTCGAACTACGTTTTTTTAAGCAATTTGTAAATACTATATAGCATCTCAAATTAAATATTTATTATGAAATATGTGTACGAGTTAGGGCGAATTGTGGTTTTCTCTAAGTATAAAAAAAAAGACATTTATGTTGTAAAATTACTATAATTATAACATAATAATACAAGAACAATATGAATCAAAATAGCATAAAACTTGTATATTACTTGTTGTTCTCTTCTAAACATACAAAATTACCCTATATTTATAGGGATAACATATATGTAACATATATACACATATACATACAAATATGAATGTATACATATCTTTCTATTATTTATATGAAGATAGTGGAGATATCTTTCCATTATTTATATGAAGATAGTGAAGGTATCTTTCCATTATTTATATGAAGATAGTGGAAGTATGAACATAAAAATATTCATAAAACTCCCCCTTTTTTGGATGTCCATTGTACAAGGAATATGTCTTATTAAAACCTTACTAGAGAAAAACCCAGTGGGAAAAAACCCTAGTGAAGGAAAAAGAGTACATCGTTCCTTGTACACTCCACCTGATCATTACATAATATCTTTCAGCCGACGCATTCCAATATTACGAACCAATCTTTCAAATATTGAAGTCGGTAATGCCTTTGTGAACAAGTCTGTCAAATTGTTACTTGAACGGATCTGTTGTACATCAATATCACCATTTTTCTGAAGATCATGCGTGAAGAAGAATTTTGGTGAAATATGCTTTGTACGATCTTGTTTGATATACCTCTCCTGTAATTGAGCTATACATGCAGTGTTATCTTCATAAATTATTGTCGGAGATTCTTTCGCACGAAGATAAACCACATGTCTCTCGGATGTGTTGAGACATGGATCTTAACCACACACATTCACGACTTGCTTCATGGATTGCTATAATCTCTGCATGATTTGAAGATGTAGCAGCTAGTGTCTGTTTTGTAGAACGCCATGAAATAGCAGTTCCTCCACATGTAAAAACATAGCATGTTTGAGATTTTGCTTTATGTGGATTAGATAAGTAATCAGCATCAGCATAACCAACAAGTTGTGGTTTAGTACTATTGACATATAATAATCTCATATCAATTGTACCTTGGAGGTATCGAAAAACATGTTTAATTCCATTCCAATGTCTTCTAGTTGGACATGAACTAAACCTTGCTAATAAATTAACAAGCAAAAGCTATATCAGGTCTTGTATTGTTAGCAAGATACATTAGTGCACCTATTGCACTAAGATATGGTACTTCAGGACCAAGAACAAGGTAGAAAAATGTCCTTTTTCACATCAAGTGATCGAACAACCATTGGGGTACTCAATGGTTGTGCTTTGTCCATGTAAAATGTTTTAAGGACTTTTTCAGGATAATTTGATTGATGAGCAAAAATTCCACTTTCATCTTTCAAGTGCTCAATCGCAAGCCCGAGACAAAATTTTTGTTTTTCGGAGATCTTTCATCTCAAATTCTTTCTTTAAAGAATCCACCGCTTTTAAAATTTCTTCAGGAGTTCCAATAATATTTAAATCATCAACATAGACAACAATTATAGCAAATCCTAAATTTTCCTTTTTAATAAATACACAAGGACAAATTTGGTTATTTTGATAACCTTCTTTCAATAAATATTCACTAAGACGATTGTACCACATTCTTCCAGGCTTTTTAAACCATACAAAGATCTTTGTAATTTTATTGAATATAACTCTCGAGAATTTGATTTATATGCTTCAAGCATTCTAAATCCTTCAGGGATTTTCATATAGATATCACTATCAAGTGAGCCATATAAATAGGTCGTAACTACATCCATCGGATGCATATCAAGTTTCTCATTAGTTGCCCGGACTAAGGAGATAACGAAAAGTAATTGCATCCACCACAGGGAGAATAAGTGACCTCATAATCAATTCCCGGTCTTTGAGAAAAACCTTGTGCAACAAGGCGTGCTTTATATCTCACAATTTCATTTTTCTCATTTCTTTTCCGCACAAATACCCATTTATACCCTACAGGTTTGACATCTTCAGGTGTCCGGATTATGGGTCCAAAAACTTCACGTTTTGCAAGTGAGTTTAATTCTTCTTGAATTGCATCTTTCCATTTCAACCAATCACTTCTAAGTCTACATTCATCAACAGATGTAGGCTCATTATAATCATTTTCATTCATAATAGTTGATGCTACATTATATATAAAAACACTATCGATAGTTATTTCTTCTCGGTTCAATCGTTTCCCCGTTGAGACATAATTTATTGAGATCTCATCATTCTCTATTTTTCCAATATTTTCAGCTTCTTCAGGTACCTGAACTTCTTCTGGATTTCTTTCATTTATTATGTCTCTTGATTCTGGATTTCTTTCATTTATTATGTCTCTTGATTCTTCTAGAGTATCAATCTCGGGCTCATTATTAACATTTGTTCTCTTCCTTTTACGAGGATTTTTATCTTTTGAACCAATTGGTCTACCACGTTTCTGACGTGCTATAGACTCATTTGCTATTTCATTTATAGATTTTCCTATTGGGATTTCAATCCGTATAGGAGCATTTTCAGCCGGTATATGTGACTTAGTCACTCTCTTTAGGTCGGTAAATGCATCCGAGCATGATTTGCTATACTTTGCAAGTGTATTATCTTTTGAACTTCGAGTTCACATTGATTTGTACGAGTATCAAGATGTTGCAAAGTATTCCATGTAATATTTTTACCAGTGTTTTTTTCTTTTTCTCCCCCTAATCCCGGAACATTGATTCATCAAAATGACAATCGGCAAATCGTGCCGTAAAAAGATCTCCCGTCATAGGTTCAAGATATTTTATAATAGAAGGAGAATCAAAACCAACATATATTCTCAATCTTCTTTGAGGTCCCATTTTTGTGCGTTGTGGTGTAGCTATAGGAACATATACCGCACATCCAAAAATTCTAAAATGGGAAATATTTGGCTCCCGACCATAAGCCAATTGTAATGAGGAATATTTATAATAACTTGTTGGTCTAACACGTACAAGTGCTGATGCATGCAAAATTGCATGTCCCCAAGCTGAAACAGGTAGTTTAGTTCTCATAAGTATCGGTCTAGCTATCAATTGAAGTCTTTTAATAAATGACTCAGCTAACCCATTTTGTGTGTGAACATGAGCTACAGGATGTTCAACACTTATACCAATTGATTGACAATAATCATTGAAAGTCCGAGATGAAAATTCACCAAAGCATTATCCGGACGTATTGATTTAATTGTATAATCTGGAAATTGTGCTCGTAGTCTAATAATTTGAGCAAGTAATCTCGCAAACGCCAAGTTCCGAGTTGATAATAAACTTACATGAGACCATCTACTAGATGTGTCTATTAGAACCATAAAATATCGAAATGGTCCACATGAAGGGTGGATTGGTCCACATATATCACCCCGAATTCTTTCTAAAAATGTTGGAGATTCAATTCCAACTTTAATTGGTGATGACTTAATAATCAATTTTCCTTGAGAACAAGCAGCAAGAAAGAAAATTCTTTTGATTGAAAAATCTTAAGGTTTTTCTGTGAGTGCCCATGCGAAATTTCAATAATTTTTCGCATCATACTTGAACCAGGATGGCCTAACCGATCATGCCAAATAGTAAATGTTTTTGAATCAATAAACTTCTGGTTTATTGAATGTATTTCAATTGCATTTATTCTTGTGTAGTACAAGCCAGAAGAAAACATATTTAATTTTTCCAATACTATTTTCTTACCCGAAACAATGTTTGTAATATGAAGGTACTCATCATTTCCTTCATTTATAGTCTCCACATGATATCCGTTAAGACGAATATCTTTAAAACTTAACAAATTTCTTTGAGACTTTGATGAGAATAAAGCATTGTTTATATTCAACTTTGTTTCATTGGGTAACATTAGAATTGCTCTCCCGGAGCCTTCAATTATTCTTGTACTACCCGAAATTGTAGTAACATATGCATCACTCATCTTGAGTGCAATGAAATATTTTTTATTTTTAAGAATAGTATGAGTAGTTGCACTATCAGCAAGACATATATCTTCATCCATATTCTTCAAAAAATAAAAAATATTATAATTAAAGAATAAGAAGATAAATGAAAACATAAGGAATAATAATAATAATAACAGTAGCGAAATCATGTTAAATATATTGTATAAAGAAAATTTGGATAGTTGGTGAACAGTAATATTTATATATATATATATATACACATTACACATTGTATGTCTCTAATAAGTATAATACATGTTACATTAGATTCTTTTAGTCTCTAATAAATATAATACATGTTACTTTAAATTCTTTTAGTCTCTACTAAATATAATACATGTTACTTTAAATTCTTTTAGCCTCTAATAAATATAATACATGTTACTTTAAATTATTTTAGTCTCTAATAAATATAATACATGTTACTTTAAATTCTTTTAGGAGCAAGTGGTATATATATTAAGTATATATATGTTATTCATGTTATATTTTGGACTATGTGAAATTTAATAAATGAACAAAAGTACAACTCATGAAAATAACAACAATTATTTTTGAAAACTAAAGAACA
Organism: Cynanchum wilfordii; assembly: GCA_025388415.1. Classification (NCBI taxonomy): domain Eukaryota; kingdom Viridiplantae; phylum Streptophyta; class Magnoliopsida; order Gentianales; family Apocynaceae; genus Cynanchum; species Cynanchum wilfordii. The sequence goes on along the minus strand of JAHSUH010000783.1, from coordinate 64,732 downwards.
ATACTTGAAAACTAAATAACAAATCCTGAAAACTAAACAACAATTATTCTTGAAATGTAAACAACAATACTTGAAAAACAAATCATACTAGGCCAAACAAATTTATGTATTCTCCGTCACTCAGAATATCGGTATTTTATTGCGGATCAAAAAAATCGACACATCTAAGTGTGTAGTATCGATAGGATCATTGTCAAGATCATCAAAGAAACTTGCAAAATTTGTTTCCACACCTTTTCCTTTTTCTTGCAGTGAAGCTTGATAAAGATCAATAAGGTGCTTTGCAGTACGACAAGTTCTTGACCAATGTCCTTTCATCCCGCAACGAAAACATGAAGTTTCATAATTTTTAATAATTTTTTTATGTCCACTTGTGTCTACTTGTTTGTCCTCTTTATTATTCCATTTTTGGTGAAAAGTAGACACATATTTATTATTACGACCACGTCCACGACCACGACCACGTCCACGGCCTCGACCGTAACCACGGCCTCGTCTCTTCCATTTATTATTCATCATAGTCACATTCACTTCAAGGAATGGAACAGAGCCAGTGGGACGAGTTTCATGATTTTTTAACAATAACTCGTTATTTTGTTCAGCCACAAGAAGACATGAGATTAACTGTGAGTATTTTATAAAACCTTTTTTTCGATATTGCTGTTGCAGGAGCACATTCGATGCATGAAAAGTAGATAAAGTTTTCTCTAACATATCATTGTCATTTACATCTTCTCCACATAATTTTAGTTTAGAACTTATACGGAACATAGCGGAGTTATACTCACTAACGGATTTAAAATCTTGCAAACGCAAATGCAACCATTCATAACGAGCCTTTGGAAGAATAACGGTTTTTTGGTGGTCATACCTTTCCTTTAGATTTTTCCAAAGAACAAGTGGATCTTTTATCGTTAGGTATTCGGACTTTAGTCCTTCATGAAGATGGTGACGAAGGAATATCATCGCCTTTGCGCGATTTTGCATTGATGCAATATTTCCTTCTGTTATGGTGTCTCCAAGACCCATAGCATCAAGATGAATTTCAGCATCTAGTATCCATGACAAATAGTTCTTTCCGGAAATATCAAGAGCAACAAATTCGAGTTTTGAGAGATTCGACATGATAGAAAATAACGTACCTTGATAGAAAATATCACAAAACAATTCTCTCCCGAAGAGCAAACTCGGTCGATAACGTGTTGTAAAATTACTATAATTATAACATAATAAGACAAGAACAATATGAATCAAAATAGCATAAAACTTGTATATTACTTGTTGTTCTCTTCTAAACATACAAAATTACCCTCTATTTATAGGGATAACATATATGTAACATATATACACATATACATACAAATATGAATGTATACATATCTTTCTATTATTTATATGAAGATAGTGGAGGTATCTTTCCATTAGTTATATGAAGATAGTGGAAGTATGGACATACAAATATTCATAAAAATGTATAACTTTTTATAAAGTTATACATGTAACATTTTTTCTTCTTCCCCCCAAAAAACTTATTCCTATTTCGAAATTTCAAGATTAAAAAAAAAAGACATTTTTTTTTAATAGATAAATACAAAAAAAATGGGTAGTTTGGTAAATTTGATTAACTATTATAACTTAGGTCCAAAATTAATGAAAGACAAAACCTTGATAAATTAAACTGGTAGGTTGGGGGAGTTGGTGTGCGATCGAGGTTTCGAATCCCTTGAGGTGGTTAGCGCTATGTTAAAAAGCTCTGGGTCAGGCCCTTACTCTCGAGTAAGAGTTGAACTCTGCGAGCGCTCCGCATGCCGAGTTCGGATTAGTCTCACCAAAGGTAGGGATACCGGGCGCCCCTAGTGGATATAAAAAAAAAAAAAACCTTGATAAATTGGTTTTTCAATTGATCAATTTTGACATTTCTTGTGCAATATGATACAAGAACATGTGGTCCTTAATGGAAACAAAAAAGAAAAAAAAAAGAAGGTGAATCTTTGATAGATTTTGGACAAGTAAATATTTTGTAATTTACTACTTTTAAGAAAAGGAAGGACAATGATAAATAAACCACACAAATTGCAAAATTGATTCACCAAATATATCCATAAAATTCATGTTACACATATATATACATTTATGTATATATATATCAATTATTGAGTGAGTGATTGATTCGAATCTTTAATAATATTCTTTTTGAAAATAATTTTTATTATATGACCTTATGTATTCTATTTTTATTATATTCTTTTATAATAACAATTTTTGTTATTATTACGATTCAAACTCATAATTTTGAGTATAAATAATAATTGTCTACTTAAATGCACCTACCAATTACAATTACTTGCTTAAAATGATCCACAAATGAAATCAAATTACTAGTCAATGAATTATTATTATGAATCATACATATATATATATATATATATATTTATTTATGTGAAAAAGTATGTTAAAACAGTAGATGGAATTTGCAATCTCCAATATCCAATTAGATCTTGAAATATCCCAATATGTATTAAAAGTAGCCAACCAAATTATCTGCCCACTTCAATGCATAGGTCCCTCCCTTATCTAATGCCTTCTTTTTTTTTTTTTTTTTTTTTTTTGTGGTTGTTTGTGTTAATGAGTTTCAATATGAGAAAAACTTTTAATTAATTTCTAGTAAAGCTAGATAGGTCTCTCACGGCTGCATACATGAGTTGAGGTTCGAACTCTCAATACCACTTAAGTTAGTAGAGTTTTTATTAACTCACCTGCGTCTTGGGGTTATAATAATACATTTATTACTCGAACTCATAACTTCAAATTACAAATAAAGTTTTTGTAAAAAAATATTATAAATGACAAGAAGTGATTGTTCTATAAGTATTAACTTCATTCATGACCAAAAGAAATAATAGATTAGAGTCATGTTTGAAAAATTTTATAATTTCAAAATATACATATCACATGTTATATATATATATATATATATATATATATATTATATATTTATTTATTTTTTTAGTTATACCATTTAGTATTCAAAGTTATTATTTCGATTGATTTAAATTTTACTAATATATTCTAACTACAAGGAAAGCTTCAAATCTAACTTTTACGTGAATCTCATAACAAATATCAAAACTACAACTTAATATAATATTCCCAATGCTTATGCAAAACACTTATAATATACATAATATATATAATTAAAAAAATTATATATACATATATTATAAATTTTATTTTTGTTAGACAATCTGGTATTCATAGTCATCATGGCTCCAACTAATCACGATTCGACTCAGGTTGAGCTCGCAAAGTCAAACTTTTACTTAAGGGAATGTCCCACCATTACTCTTAAATGTCGCACATAGCAAATGTTGAATTATCAACCCCGTGTAACATTTCACGACTCTTACTAATCCGGATTCGACCTAGATTGCACGTGCAGAGCCAAATTCTTACTCGCAAATATTAAACTCTCGACTTCATATAATATTCATAATGCACTTTCTCTTTAGGCCAAACACACAAATATATATATATATATATATATAATTTTATTTTTGGTAATATATATATATATATATATAATTATGAATATTGTAGTCGCCAAAGTTGAAGAAATTGAATAGTGGAACTATTATTATGTGAAGACAAATGAGTCCAGCTTGAGAAAGATGGGGTACCAACTCACACGAAGCCCAACGGTCCAATCCCACCACTCGACATGTCACCACCCATACTTATCACTAGAGAAAGAAAAGTCGCTGCGTGCTCCCAATAATTCCATAAATAGTACTCCATTTTGTTTTCTTCACAATTTTTATTTTATTATTATTATTTTTTGGCTTAAACATCTGATATTCGAACTTATACGGGCCGACTAATTCGAATTCGGCTCGGGAGTGAGCTCACAGAGTCCAACTCTCACTCGAGGGTGAGGCCTAACCCAGAGCTTTTTAACGTAGCGCTAACCACTTCATGGGGATTCGAACCATCGATCATCCGCTCTGAGGAGAAGTTATTAGGAGTCCACTTACCAACTCCAAAAAAAACCATATGCTGGGTTGTTTTCTTCACAATTTTGGGGGCACAATTTTCTCAAGTCCGTCCAAACACGTTTTCTAAATCTCATCCGTTAAAAAACTATTTTTATAGAAGTGAGATCTGATGTAAGACTCCCATAAGATCCAAAAAACAGATAAAATGACAAACAAGATATGGTTTTTTATTATGGTCCGGATTTAATTAATTATATGAAACATTATAAATTCTTATAATACTCAATCCTCACAATATTGATTAGGATTTTTTTTTCAAGTAAAATCTCGAGTTTGAATCTTATGTATGGAGAATCGAGTTAATAGATCCACTACTAAAGAATGAGGATCAATTTGAGGCTTCCTTTAAGTATAACATATCTCAAATTCATGATTTTTTGTTAGGAATTTAAAACACTCAAATTCCTTTACAATAATATTATACAAATTTTCTTCTTCATTCCTACTCTCTAGATTGATGCACTTAACTTAAAGAGGTTCACCCCCTTTTATAATAGAAGTCTCCTTCTTACTTTCCTTCTTAATCCGATGTGGGATTAAGAAATAAGTAATCTCAACACTTTTATATCATAAATGAAGTCACAATCAACAATTATGCCTTTTACAAATTATTTTCCTTATACACCATATAACTAAAACTTTATTATTCATATTTATTAATTATTTTCATAAAATTACAAGATATTTCAATATTTTTTTACTAACGTACACATCAATTTTTATAACATAATAAATATTTAAAGTTTATTAAATATCATTTTGTGACATAAATACATAGTGATAAAAGATTGTATCACAAAAATTAGGTAAAATATTAAAATAATGTTTGTGCATGTGGAGAGCCATTATTCATTTTCAAGAAATATATATATATATATATATACATAAATATATAGAAAAAGATAGGTACAAAAAATCTCAAATTGATGGTTATCATAATACCTAATTGTCTATTATTATGGACCCCATGATAATAACTTTTGATTCAAAGAAAATATTTATGGTTTGATAATTACTAATCATGATAATGGATATTTCATCCTTTACACATCATTTTAAGTCATGGAATCATATACATATATATATATATATATATATATTAATATATATATATATTAATTACATTACTACTACGTATTAATCTTGAATTCAACAAAAAAAAAAATTTGATTTGATAGTTTTTCTTCCAAAATTTAAATGGCAAGGGAAGATCTCCTTATATTTGTATCTTTATAAGTACGATTTGAACTTGAAAACTTATGTAAAAGAGAATCAAACTTCTTCCATTTTGACTAACAAAAAAGAAATAAATAATCATATAAGTAATGTTTCAAACATATCTTAAATATATAACCTCGTCTTCTCGATATTTAATTATTATAATGTATTTGTTTTGTAGTTAAACTATTTGATATTTGAAATTAGTGATTTAACTAATATGCATTTAATACGAATCACATCTGTATAATGTAACTTTTATTATATAAAAGACACACTCTAAATTTTTAGATGACTCAAATATTATTTTTATTAAATATCGTAATAAATAAATAAATAAATGATTATTATTTGTATTGTTTATAGGTAATAAAAAGAGTACGAAATAGAAAAATTCAAGTTGGACAAAAAAAAGCATGAAGAAGTAAAAAATAAAGAGACAAAAATTCAGCAGCTTAGAGAGTTGGTAAGCGGGCTCCTAATGCTTCTTTTCATGGCAGATGGTCGAGGTTTCGAATTCCCTGAAGTGGTTAACGTCATGTTAAAAAGCTCTGAGTCATGCCATCACCCTCGAGTAAGAGTTAGACTCTGCGAGCGCACCCCAGGTCGAATCCGGATTAATCGCCCGTGTGGGTTCGGATACCGAATGTTTAAAAAAAAAAAAAAAAAAAAAAGAGACAAAGAAAGCTGTAAAGATATGTGCAAAATTATTCCTTTCTAAATGCGCATCTCCTTCCAAATAATTCAATCAATCAAGACGGATAATCTTGTAAAAAAAAAAAATAAATAATAAATTATATATATATATATATATATATTAAAAATATACATAACAATAATTTCTTAATCTACTGCAACTTGCCTCCTCTTTCTTGTTTCTATTAGGATTGATCAAAGGACAAATTAGTCATTTGACATTTTTCAAACAAAGTGTTTTTTGCTGATGTTGTCCAAATCCTTCCTTCAGAGTCTCCTCCTGCTAGTCTTTCTAAAACTACCAAAACAATGGTGTGGTTTTTATCGTTATTATTGTCACTATTCAAAGACTTAGTCGAGTCACACGTAACTCAATCGAATTGATTCCGTCTTAAAGTTTTTTAAGCTGAAAAAAAAGTCATTAAAATTGAATTTGATATTAACTCACGAGTAACTCAAATTTACTTGAATTGACCTAATTTAAACAATCCAATTATTTATACTATAACTAGTTATATATATATATATATATATATATATAATTTTTATATTCGAATATAAAAAATCGTGTATCACTTGATACACGACTGAATCAACGATTTGATTAGTGACTTCCAATATCATGATTAATATCGTAACTCCGAACTATAATTCTTCTCCAATTATCAAGTTAGATATGTAATATTAGAGAATAATATAGAAGAAATTCCGAAAGTTGTTTTGATATTTTCAGGAAAACAAGAGGAAGTTGTGATGTGAAGGATTTGGGCAACATCATTTACCCTAAAATATTTGAAGAAGTATAAAATATCTATTAAAAATAAGAACTTATTTGTGAGATCCATTTGAGGTGGGCGAAAATAGACAATGAGCTCTATAATATAATATATATATATATATATATATATATATATATATATATGTGTTTCCGGTAAAGGTGGTTTTCATAATTTATTTATGTAGGTAGGACTAATTCGACCTAATTAAATCACTATTCAGACAAAAGACTCTTCTACACCTATCTCTCCATAACATTATCTCAAACAAACTTTAAACTTAAAACTCGACTTTTTTTTAGGTAAAGTGCTTTTTGTTAAAGTTAAACCCATTCAATGCCGTTGATTGTAAGTAATTAATAAAAGTAAAAAGACGAAAAAGGGCAGATGGATAATGATAATGAAATTAATAAAAAAAAAGTCAAAAAACTGCAAAAATAATTCAAAAGTGTGGGTCCCACGGTCACACCACCTCCTCACTCCTTTATTAAAATAAATAGGACTCGATTTTGCCGGAGAATGAAAAAACCGTGATCACCACACTCCTCCCCTTCTTCTCACCTTCTCCCTTATATCTTTCGCCGGAAAAAAAAAAGCACCGCCGGATCTAACCATGGATCCTTACAAGGTAATCATCAAACCTACATATATACATATATATATATGTATATATTTATTTTCAGTCTTTTCTTTTTCCGTTGTTTTTCCGTTATTACTATTATTGGTAAGTAATTTTCTTCTGCTGCTGCCGCCGCCATTTCTGCTAAGTGATTAAAGCTCTTGACGATTTTTTCAGCCGTTAAACTATTTAGGTTCTATTTATAGCTAATTAATTAAGAAAATATATATGTTTATATATAATATATATATATATATATATATATATATATATATTACAGACAGAAGAAATTAAAAACTCCCGATCGAACGGCGCTTTGATTTTTTTTAGTCGGCCGGCGCGGCGTCTCGAATATAGATTGCAAGACAAACCTTAAAAAATCCCTCACGGACAATAAAATTCGATTTAATAATACGAACAAAAGAAAAGCCAGAATAAGAAATTGAAGACTACAGTACTGTTTTTTGTGTGATGCGAGAGAGTGGGTATGGACTGATAGTGATACGAGATAAAATATATATATTATGTTATATTTTCCGTAATGCCCCCAAAAGTTTGAATTATTATACTTTTGGTACACAAGTAAGAGAAATACTGAACAAGTCTCGTAACTTTTTATTTTTTGGTTGCAGCATCGTCCTTCAAGTTCTTACAATTCTCCTTTCTGGACTTTAAATTCTGGTGCACCTGTTTGGAACAACGACTCCTCCCTCACCGTCGGAGTTAGAGGTATATATATATATATATATATATATATATATATTTCATCAATATCATTTAACTACATTAGTCGAATCAAACTTTTATGTTTACACTCCGATTAGTCCAGATTCAAACTCAAGTTTATAAAAAAAAATGGTTAAATTTAATTCAAAATCCGCTATATATGACGTCTGAATCTGTAATCCGGTGATCACAGGTCCGGTGCTCCTTGAGGATTATCAATTGATTGAGAAACTAGCGAATTTTGACCGTGAAAGAATTCCGGAGCGTGTAGTCCACGCGAGAGGAGCCAGTGCCAAGGGCTTCTTCGAGGTTACTCATAATGTCTCTCATCTTACCTGCGCTGATTTCCTCCGTTCTCCCGGAGTTCAGACGCCGGTCATCGTCCGATTCTCCACTGTTATCCATGAGCGTGGAAGTCCTGAAACTATCAGAGACCCTCGTGGTTTCGCTGTTAAATTCTACACTAGAGAGGTACATACCTACCTAGCTTATATATTATTTCATTTTAATTTTACTACTACCTATATATATATATATATTCCACGTTGAAATTTTAAAACTAGATTTAACACAGATATTAATGAAAAAATTGTTAATTTTGATCTTGTTTTTATTGTTTACATATATTATCATAGTTTTATGATTCTACCATTTAGCTGAGTTATCTGTCTTGATGTCTTGTGATATATCATGGAGTCGAACATGAATTTAAAATTGTGTCACTTATGAAGCAATAAGCTGGTACTTTCGTAGATATCGTGACTAAGAAAAAATCTTTTTTTTTATTCCTTTTTTTTCTCCCCCTCCTATCCTTATTATAATATAAATTTCTTTTAATTAATTTTAATTTAACTTAATTGAACAAAAAAATTCTAGTTAAGAATTTGATCAATTATTTGTATGAATCGATCTCTCGTGTATATACATTTAAAAATTTTTGAGGCATTATATGCATCAACTTGTTTAGAATTTATGAACCGAAAGTATTACTAATTGAGATATGTTTTGTTGATACACGAATTGGGATTTTTTGTTTTGCAATAACAGGGAAACTTTGATCTGGTGGGAAACAATTTCCCAGTATTTTTCGTGCGCGACGCAATGAAATTCCCCGACGTGATCCACGCATTCAAACCAAACCCAAAATCCCACATCCAAGAAAACTGGAGAATCCTCGATTTCTTATCCCACCACCCGGAAAGCATGTCCACCTTCGCCTGGTTCTACGACGACGTCGGGATTCCACAAGATTACCGACACATGGAGGGATTCGGTGTCCACGCCTACACACTCCTCAACAAAGCCGGTAAAGTTTCTTACGTCAAATTCCACTGGAAACCGACATGTGGCGTCAAATCATTGCTCGAAGAAGAAGCAATCCGCATCGGAGGAACCAATCACAGTCACGCCACGCAGGATCTCTACGATTCCATCGCTGCTGGAAATTACCCGGAATGGAAACTGTTTATACAAACCATGGATCCCGATGAGGAAGACAGACTGGATTTTGACCCGTTGGATCTCACCAAAATTTGGCCGGAAGACTTGTTCCCATTACAGCCGGTGGGAAGATTGGTTCTGAATAAGAATATCGATAATTTCTTCGCTGAGAATGAAATGCTTGCTTTCACCATGACTATGGTTCCTGGAATTCATTATTCCAATGATAAGATGCTTCAGACGAGGATTTTTGCTTATGCTGATACTCAACGACACCGTCTTGGACCTAATTACATGCAGTTGCCGGTTAATGCACCTAAGTGCCCTCATCACAACAATCACCATGAAGGTTTCATGAACTTCATGCACAGGGATGAGGAGGTAATTAATTAATTATTTTTTCCCGATAACTAATTTATTCAAATATTTTTAGTTCGAAAAGAAATACTTTATATAAGTAAAATGTACGAGCTTATAATATATTCTTATTGTTTTCATTCAGATAAATTATTTCCCATCGAGATATGATCCTGTTTGTCATGCTGAGAAGCATCCAATGGCTTCAGTTATCTTGAATGGAAGGCGTGAAAGGGTAAATTCTCTCTCTATATATATTTGTATATGTATATGTATATTTTTCTCTCTCTAAATTAATTGGTTATTAATCATACATTTTCCTTTCCTTGGTTTTTTTTTTTTTTTTTTTTTTTGTAGCGTGTTATTCCGAAGGAGAACAATTTCAGCCAAGCTGGAGACAGATACCGATCCTGGGCTCCCGACAGGTACGTACATATATATATATATATAATTTTATTATTTACATATAAAACTCTAAATTAATAAATTTTACATTTTAATTTTTGGCAGGCAAGAAAGATACATTCGCCGATGGGTGAATGCGTTATCTGATCCAAAACTCACCCACGAGATACGCAGCATTTGGGTATCTTACTTGACAGAGGTATAAATTTATATATAATTTTACTTTCATATAATATATATATATATGTAAGTTATATTTATCACTTACCAAAAGAAAAAAATAATAATAAAGTTATATTTATTCATTTTTTTGTGTGTTTTTTTTTACAGTCCGACAGGTCTCTCGGACAGAAAATTGCTTCTCGGATCAATGTCCGGCCGACAATGTGAAACAGAAGAAGAAGATGAAAGGAAAATGTGTTATTGGGAGGTTTTATTACTACTTTGTCAACAAAAACACTACTAAATATGGAGAAAAATGGATGAATATCTTTTGTTTGTCTTTTTTTCTTTTGTGTGTCTTGTAATATTATGATGTACTCTACTCAAAAAACTTATATTTTTCATTTCTCAATAAATTACAGCTTTTGTATTATGTAAATTATTTCTTCTATCTTTGAATTATTTATTATAATAATTCAATGTTTTTTTTTTGGTCATTATAATAATATATATAAAAGTCACATTCTCATCCTCTACTTACATGAAAATCGTGAAAAATATAAGTGGAGATGAAGCCACATGAACAGGTTAAAGATAAATATGAACGTGTAAACCAAATTTTTGCAAAACAACATCAAAACTCTGAACTCAGCTTCCAAAAAAAAACCCTAGAACAACAAACAACACCGTAAAACCATTAACTTGTAAATAATAATTCAATGTTTAATATAAAAGAAAGTATTAGTAAAAAAGTTATCTAAGTTGAATATAGATGTTCATTGTGTCTAAGATTCAGTATATGTTACGCCAATAGAGTTCAAGAGAGTCCCTGACATTTATACAGTTATTATTGTGCCAAATCGAAGACTAACTTTTACATTGTCTTTAAAATTCAATGAAAATGTTTTTTTTTTGAATTTATCCATGTTCGATAACTATTTTTAGTCCCAACTAAATCCAAATTTAAGCCACGTTATTCTTATTGGAGAAAATTCTCTCTACACATATATCTGTATAAGTAAAGTTCAAACTCTAATGAAAATGCATTTTATTACTCCAAAACGATGGAGTAGACTATCCATCCAATTCTATTGGACCAGCTCTAAATTCTTTTGGGCTGAATAGAGGTCCATGTAAAATAGCTTCAAAAATTCCTCTTTATTATTATTATTATTTATTATTTAGTTTTAACTAAGTAAAAAAAAAAAAAACACCAATGGGACTACTACCTATCAAACAGACTCGTATAACAGATGATATATGACTTCAGTTGACTTCATAAGTCATAAGTTCGATTACACGGGAGATGAAAATGCCTAAAATTTCAAAAAAAAAAAAAAAAAAAAAAAAGAAAAGAAAAAACTGGACCACTACTTTTTGAGTAAAAGTTTTTAAATAGGGTATAATAAATCTTAAGGCGTAAGTGAGCTGGTAAGGAGCTCTCTTAATTTAAGTGAGGTTGGGATTCAAACCCCTACTTGTGTATGCAACTGTTTAAAATTTGGAGTTAGAGCTTCCTCCCGCAAGGAACTAACTCGGCTCGAACAAAGATTAAGTATAAATGTGGATTTGATTTAAAAAGTCTTCCATCATAATTTGAGACCCAACCTAACACATCGTGTCAGAAGGAAAAAAAAAAAGTATAATACCATGGGGAAAAGGGGTCCAATCTTTTGACATTTGGATTGGATTTGTTCCATTATATATTGGGCCAAAATTAGAAATCTCTCACTCATTTGGTTTTCTTCTTGCTGTTATATTCTTGACCCACTATAAGTGTTAGGAAAAATGGGGGGGGGGGGGGGGCTTGGGACATTTGGATTGGATTTGTTCCATTATATATTGGGCCAAAATTAGAAATCTCTCACTCTTTGGTTGCTTCTTGCTGTTATGTTCTTGGCACCCACTATAAGTGTTAGGAAAAAAAAAAAAAAAAAAAAAAAAATGTACCAAAATTTAACCCTAGGCAACAACATGTCAATAACTAAATTATAATTATTAGAATTTGACAATTACACCCTTATTTTGATTCGATTATCTATTATTCAAAGTTATATCTTTAACTATTTTAAATTCAATTAAGTTGCGCTCATGAATTTCAATTTTTATTCAAAAAAAACTTCGTTATAGCAAAAGTTGAATCAAGAAACTTGTATAGTATTTACGCACTCCATACCACTTGTACTAAGTGAAGGGCTTAAAATCACATTACTTTTAATCACCATTTCAATTGAACTTATTTTTATAACATTCACAAAAGAAAAAAAAAAGAATGAAATTGTCCAAACCAAAATTATGGGATCAATCTTATATTCACGTATACACATGTTTAAAACTTAATGTCAAAGTTTACTTCTCGTAATGAACCTATTCGACTCAAATCAAGATTAGATAAATATAAAAATATAATTTAAAAGTGCACACTCATAATTCCAAAAACGTAATTCTACCAATAGTTCCATTAGCCACTTCCAAGTCGCATGCTACCCACTACTAAAAAGAAAAAAAAAAAAAAGGGCATCCAAAAATCTGAATTTGATTTCTAAATCAATTCAAGTACAATCTCTTGCTAGTTGATAGTGGTGGCCTAGTTGGTTGGCTACCTTCCGAATCTTTACACACACCATTCTTTTAGGATAATTATGGAAATGAATCAATTCATAGTCAAAATTGACAATCTTGGAAGCAATAGGGTTGAAAATGAAAGACAAATACAATTACCTTTTGGCATCCTACATTATATATATATATATATATATATATATTTAACCCTACTTTTTTTTTTTTTTTTTTTTTTTCATTCAAATAATACGAGCCACCAAAAAAGGAGATAATGATAAAAAAAAAAAGGAGGAGACGCGCATAAAAATAAAGAATTGACACTTATACGTATTAAAAATTGACAATAAAAAATATTATAGAGGATGTATTAAAAGATTAGGTTAAGATGAAGCACGTTCCCTACACTTTGGACCTCTTTTTCCCCATATATATATGTACCTTTCTTTTTTTTTGAATATTCATTAAAATAAAAACATTCAAAAGTGAATGACTAAAATCATTCACGTAAATACAAAACACCAACTAATAAAAAAAAATAACTAAAACGAAAAAGCAGATAAAACTCCCCCCCAAAAAATTAGGTGAGCCAAAAGAAAACCCTAAATAAAATTAGGGGATACAATAAAAAGAAAAATAACAGGAAATTTTGTCTAAATCTATGATCTTCATCCTGTCTTTTTTTGGTTTTCAAATTTTTTTTTTTTTTAAAAATTAATATATCCAAATACGAATATACAAATAAAGGGCCCAGATCGTAGTCGGGTGGTTAAAATTTTTTCTTCTAAAAAGAAGAAGAAAAACCGATATATAAATATCGGGAAGAAACCAAGCAAATGAGATGAAAAGAAAGCAATAAATACCCAACAAGAAAATAAATAGAAAAATACATAAAATAAAACATAAAACAGGGGAAATAATACAAGAAAAATCCAAAAAAACATAAAATAAATTCTTCCCGCCAAGGGAAAAGGGAGGAAAGACTGTCAAAGAGAAGAACAAAAAGAAGATGAGTGAAGAAGAGGGGAGTTGGCGGCAGCTGCAGGAGGGAAAAGAAGGGGAGAGAAAGAGAAGGGAGGGGGAGCTAAGGTTTGAGAAAAAAAAAAAAATTTAGTGAGAGAATTATATATATATATATATATATAATAATATATATATATATATATAATTGTGCTTCCACTATATTATGATTCCTATGAGGAAAGTTAAAATCCGAATAATTGAGAAAAACTATATTATATAATATATATATTATCCATATATATATATATATTGACGCTTTAGATTGTATTTCACGGTTTAAAAAATATAATTAAATAAAAGATTTTAAATTCTTACTTAATAATCGCTCAAAGAGCTGCTAAACAAGTAATATGAGGTACTTAGTTCACAATATATATATATATATATTTGACCCAGACTCCGGGTCATGGTCTTCACTATGATCAAGATTACTTATTCACTTTTTGTTCTCACTACACCAAAAGAGATACTCGAGTTGACTATAAGTATCTAAGTTCATTCTTATATATCATTACTTATTCATTTATCATATCGATATGAGACGAAATATCACAATTATATTATGAAAATGAGTTTTTTTTCCCCCTCTTTCTTTTAGTTAAAAATAAATAAATATCAAGAGAGATCAAAAGATCAATGAACATTATTGTGATCCATCCATCTTGATTAGTGTTAATTAAGTATAGTTTAACCATTTTTTAAAAAAATTCCAAGATCCCTTTCAAACGAGTCATAATATTAATTAATTAATTAAATAATCAAACGAATCAAAGTTTGAAACTTGGTGCAATTAATTGGCTAATGGGATCTCCAAAAAGAAGAAAAAAAAAAAAAGTGGGATTCCAAAAGTTGATGGTTTGTAAAATCAGCATTCGAATAATATTTTACTCATTTATTATTTATTATTTTGGGTGGAAACTTTGGTGTGGTTCTTGAAAGAGGATTATATAAGTAAAAAGACTTTAATACCCTTTGATTCTCTTAGATTCTTTGAGTTTGGGAAATAATATGATTTTTATTTATGGCTGATAAATTTTTTTATATATATATATTATCTTTTTTTAAGGATAAAATTTATATTTAATCGAGAATTAGATTCTAAAAGTAGTGCAATCAAAGTCAATTAAAAGTAAATATCTAGATTCCTAAGTAATATATATATATATATATATAGGTAATTTGCTTATAGAGTGTGTGAGTTGATGATGAAAACTTAAGTGCTACACTCGAGGGGTAGAGAGTCACTTTTAGAATCCGAACATCTACTTTGTTGATCTTGGGTTGAGTCGAATTACGTTTGGTTGAACCCTAGCGAAGACTCTAAGCCTTAATACACATGCTTGTGGATCCGGGTTATGAATAGTAAAAATATTAATAAAAATTAAATTGAATTAATATTACAAAAAGAAGAAAGAAAATGACAAAGAGTGAGGATAAATTTGATTAAGACTTTTTCTTTTATTCTACTTTTATACTAATTATTTTTTGGTAAGATATTTTAAAACGTAACTCAAACATAATTAAATTAATTTTAGTATACGCAATTCAATTATGTCGTCGTTGACTTATGAGATTCTACAAACTTCTAGATTCTACAAATATATATATATATATATATTATATATATATAATAATAATATAATATTATATAAATGAGTCCTTATCCTAAGTATAGAGAATTTTTCTTTTTTTTTTTATACCCACTTGGGACGCTCGATGTCCCAACCTTATTTGGTGAGACTAATCCGGACTCGACCTGCGGAGCGCTCGCAGGGTTCAACTCTTACTCGAGGGTGAGGGTCTAACCCATAGCTTTTTTAACATGACGCTAACCACCTCAGAGGGATTCGAAACCTCGATCATCCGCTCTGGAAGAAGCATTAGGAGTCCGCGCACCAACTCCCCCAAACTACCGGGTTAGAATTTTTCTTTTTTTTTGGTCTGGATTATTGAGTAATCAGCTTATTGTACCTTAATTTTGACGAAGTTAATTACATCTTCCACAAAAGGAAAGGTAAATGTTATAATGATTTCTTAATCTTTTCATTTTTTACTTTTTTTTTCGAAAGAAAAAAAAATTATTTACTTATGAAATTTTTAGTTTGATATAATGAGAAAACGTATTGTAAATATTATACTAAATTATTGGTTTAACACTTGTTGTGAGTGTAAAAACTATAGTGACGTATTCTCTCGAGTAAGAATTATACTATGTGGGTGCAAATCAGAATGATTCCGAATGAGTCAAAGCAATTTTTTGAATATCGGATAATTTTTAAAAAATTATAAAATATCTATTAATGATGATTTCTTAATGTTAATAAATTTTTATATTAAAATGTTAAGTAGATTTAATAAATTTTTTTAAAAAAAAAAAAGATAGAAAAAATTGGGTGAGATCATGCAAATGTGTACAATATTTTATTTGAACTATATAAAAAATGATGCATTATTGATCTAATGTGTCTCAAACTCATGACCTCAAGGGTTATAAGTAAGGCTGTTACTACAACTGAGCTATACGTTTTTTACAAGAAATTTTTCCTAAATAAAAAAATAACGAATTAAAATAATTTTTTAAAAAAAAAAATAAAAAAATAAATTTAAGATTTATGATACTAAAATTGAGGAAGTAAATTACTTATTTTTCATATTAAATTATTTATTTATTTATTACGTAATAAAAGATGATGAAAATTATTTATGGAAATGGCACAGAATTGCAAGTATTTGTATGGATAAACATAAACCAAGTGCTTCATGGCCTAATCTGACGTCTTTCCCTTATCTCAATATATGCCTTTTTAAAAACAACTTAACACCAACGGTTTCCTTTTTTAAAAATTCTACACATCTCCCTATTTTTAGTATATATACATCACACATATTTAATATATATATATATATATATATATATATATGTAAATTGATATACTTAAATATATATATATATATATTTATTGACTCAAAATCTTCGTAAATTGATATCATAATAATATATGATATTTAAGACGCATAAATAGCTTTACTACAATTTCGATCTAACTCAATTTCAAATTAATTGGAGCTAATTACCGGGTAATGTATATGATTTGGGATGGTTTGGTGAGTATGCCACATGGGATGAAGTTGTGTTCCATTGGTTGCCAAGTAACATGCAAAATAGCCACGTGGGGGAGGGTGATGTTCACGAGGCCTGGCCCTGATGATTAAGTTAGTAAATGTTCTAGGAATCTTTTAGAGTACGAGGAACCAAGATGATGTTTCTTGAGGGTTCTCTTAAATGATGCTATAGGAGTGAAAAAATATGCTCCCAATTCTAACTTGCAAATATATAGAAAATGAATAACTTGTTGTGTGTTGTACATGTGTTACACTATATATGTTGGAAGGATAGCCAATAGTGGGGATACATTTGTAAAGTGTCCACTATTCATCAACTTACTCTATATGCGTGTACAATGTCTTTTTTCAACCACCTATTATAACAATTTAATACTCTAGTACTTGAGAGTACAAGTCTGTCAATGATTATGTCACTTGCATGACTCTTCTATTCGCTAGTCAAAGCCGAGTAGACTAAAGTAAGTCTGGCCAAACCAACATGTCGTGTCTACATCAAACTATCTTATCTACGTGACACTTATTTCTTACCTTAGTATACTAAATAATTTGATTTGATGTGTGTGTACATATATTAACTTTTTGTACTATTCCAAGATTAATGTATACTCTTTCCCTTTTAGTTCTCATGTATAAAATATGTATATATATATATATATATATATATACACATTAGTAACTTGAGGATCATAGATGTTGTTTAAGTCATAATTATCCTTTGGAATTTGAAGATAATACATAGATGATGTCAATGACATGCCAAAGAATTTTTTTATAAATTTTTTCAACAATTATTTTAAAACAAACCCTAAGATATTAATTGTTGACCTTCTTCGTGCCAACATCATATAGGTAGGTTTTGATTTTTCATCATCATCATTTCATCATTATATTTAATTAAATACTAATAATAATATAATAAAATCTTTAGAAAATTTTTTTTTGAAAAAAAAAGGAAAAAGGGGTTATTTTTTTAAAATAAATTATTAAAATAAATAAATCCAGGGTGGAGCAAAGTTTAAGCAAAGGTATAGTGGTCCATTTCTCTTTGATTTTTTTTGCTTAAAGAAAAAAAAAAAAAAAACCAAGACTTAGTGATTGTCATTAACTTCATTAATTATCCCCATATATTTATTTTTTATATTGTATAAAACTAAATTAATAATAATATCGATATTTGTTTTCCGAACCCGCAAACTTATGTCATGACTATAAGTCTGGTAGACCTAGAATCAACTTATTGATATTGTCCTCACTGTACCAAAAAGATACTCTAGTTGAGTATGAGTATAAGTCTTAAACTCATTTTTATATATCATTACACATTCATATGACTTATCGATGTGAGACAATATATCATAAAATTAATGAAATTCATTCACTTACCAAAACAATTTTTATGATTCGAATAGTTATTTAAGTAAAATAAATAATAATAATAATAATATTGATGATAACGACGTAAGACTAATACCATTTTCCATATTTGGGAAGATTCTTATCTATTTTTATCCAAATCGTGCGAGACACCTCCTCTTTTTTCTTTTTTATTATTTTTTTAATTTTAAAAAAATAAAAATTAAACGTCAATCAATATTCACATCATAATTCACACACACACATATATATATATATATATAAATATAATTTGTAAACATAATCCAAATAGTTTTTGTCTATTATTTGAAAAAGATAAACATGATGCCATGTATACCTTTTTAATGTCAAAATAATTGCTACAATATAAATTAATATTTTACCTAATCTTTTTGCCAAATAGTTCCTTTAAACTCGAATTATCTTATTTAATTCTTCAATATTTAATAGTTTCGTTAAGATAATATTCAAAAAATACCGAAAACATTTAAATTTTCTTTTTAATAATTTATTTTATTTTTATTTTTTTAAAAGAAAATTCACGTGTGAAAGAGATTGATTGAATGTGTAAACTCTGGTACGTACAGAAGGGGCGTAGTTAGGAAAGCTGAATATATATATATATATATATATGTGTGTGTGTATGTATATATATGTGTGTATGTATGTATATATTTAAGGTGACGATTATATATCACCAATTTGTCGTTTTTACTTTTTTTTTTTTTTTTTTTTGGATGTGGAAGTGCAAGTTGACGGAGAAACGTACCAAAGCATCTCAAGCCACCAATGTGGCAACCACAATCCACATATTCCATCCACTTAACCCCACCTTGCCCCCCCCCCCACTTATATTTATTTATTTATTTTTATGATCCGAAATGTTCTTGAAAAGTTTTAATTATAAACGATGTCTTTAAACTATGTTCACTCAATTAATTTAGGTAAGTTCTAATTTTTAAATTTTAAATGACTATATATGTGAGAGTGTATGATATAATCTCATATCGAAAATATATATAAACATGTATTGATATATAAAAATAAGTCTTAAATATTCATAATCAACTCACGATTATATTCTTTCCATACACTACTAAAGTAATTGATCGTGAGTATATTGTCATGTCGATAAGTCAGTCAAGATCAATATCCCTATTGATAATATCTAGTCAATCCCATTTGACAATTTAATGTTTATATTTTTAAAAACTTTAGTATTTTGTTTACTTTAGTAATTATAATAAATTATTTTGATTGTGTAATATTCTAATTTTATTAAATAAAAATATGTGTAATCTCAATTGAAATTTGTTTTACACTTGCAATAATATATATTTTTTTATTGCATAAACTAAGCAAAATGCTTATGTGAATATTCCTTTCTTACCACATTTTTCTTTATTGGGAATTTGGGATTTCATTATTTATAAACTAATTAATTGATTTTAATTTTAATATTAAGAAAGAGGAAATGTGAGTGTGGATTCATATATATATATATATATATATATAATGTATAATATATTCATATATATAAATAATAAAACCCTCATCTGACTGTGAGTGTATGAGTGTGTGTTGTGTTCTTCATCTTCCTTCCTTCAACATGGGGGGTTTCTCTCAATCTGATGAAATCTGCAGTTGACTTTTCTTCGGGAATCTCAAGGGTTAAAAAAAAGGGATTAGAGAGAAGGGGGGTTGTGTTAGGTGGGACCTACTATGGGTGAGGAGAATCTTCCCTAACAGAGCATACTACAGATGGGTTCTTGAAAGAGAATCAGAGACCCTGTTTGCAAAGACAGAAAATAGCTGACTAAGCTGAGAGGGATTAGAAAGGTAAACTTCTACTATACATATATATATATATGTATGTATTCTTTGTGGATGGGATTCTTGAAAGGAAAAACATTGAAAAGTCCAAATTTTTAGTCCCTACCAGTGTCCAGCCCCAATTTCATGTGTTGCTGATGTTATTGCTTCTCATACAACCACAAGAAGTAAAAAGAAGAAAAATTTGCCCTTTTGATTCTATTCATAATTATTTGCCATAAAATTAGCAGAAATTTTTTCCAACTTGGGGGAATATCCAGGAATCTTCTTCACCCAGTGAGGTTCTCTCTTTCTTTCTTTCTTTCTTTCTTTCTTTCTCTTTCTGTCTATCATAATTCCACTGTTTTTTTTTCTATTTTTTGTTTTTTTTGGGTGATTCTTGATATTTTGTCTTGCTTATATTTTCCTTGGCTGCTAGAGATGCTTAGTATTTCTTATCATTTTATTAGAGCTATTGTTTCTTTCTTTTCTTTCTCTCTCCTACTCTTTTTTTTTCTCATATCCTCCCAACAAGGGAGGCTAATGGTGTTTCTGATGTTAAAGAATGAATCTTTAATGGATGGAACTGTTTGGAAGATCTCTTGAAAGTGTTCCTTTTTTTTTAACCCCAACTTTATATTCCACTTCTTAGATTCGGTACTTTCAATGGTTTTCTGATGAATTGAGTTTGTCCTATTTTAGTTTTTATCGATTAGTTCTTTACCTTTTACTGAATTTAGATAAGTATGGCACAAAGTTGAACCCAACTAAGATAGAATATATCGAAAATTCTTTCAAACTTCATCAACAAAATAATCAGCTGGAGTTTCTTTGTCTGTTCTGTTTGACATTTACTATCTCTGAGACGATTCCTTCGAATCATTTTGCTTTCTTTTTTTTTTTTTTTTTCAAATCTTTATTTCAATTAAGTATTTTTTTGACTATTGTGACAGATTTGGATACTGAAAAGAAAAAGGAAAAAAAGAAAAGGGTTGGAATTTCTTGTCAGATTTGTGTTTGGGGAGGCCACTTGTTCCTGAAATTTGTGTGTATATGTTTTAGCTACCATTAAGGAAAGATCTGTAATGGATGAAGGTGTTTCAACTGAGGATACTATGCTGTTTACTCAATCTGATTCCCTAATGGATTTGGATTATATGGATGAACTATTGTTTGAAGGATGTTGGTTAGAGAGTGCTGATGGATCTGAGTTCTTACATCAAAGTCCATCAGATTTCAATGCTCTTTTTGACTTCCCGTTTAGTTGGCCTACTTTAGAAGACAACACTGGTTTGTGCAGCAGCCCAGTAAAG
Organism: Cynanchum wilfordii; assembly: GCA_025388415.1. Lineage (NCBI taxonomy): Eukaryota > Viridiplantae > Streptophyta > Magnoliopsida > Gentianales > Apocynaceae > Cynanchum > Cynanchum wilfordii. The sequence continues at coordinate 43,074 of JAHSUH010000783.1, read as the reverse complement.
GGCTCTTCTCAAGAACAGAGACAAAGGTCATCAATCACTGAGAATCCATCTGTTAGTGAATCCCAAGTTAGAGACTCTTCAAAATTTGACGAAAATACAAATAATGCTGTGTGTTCCTCCAGTCATTCTAGAAACAATTTGGCTGAGGCCTTCGAACTTAGTAGGAGGAGGTTGATTGGACCAAGACATTCGGGATCTGTAATCGATAGATTATATATGGCACTTGGGTTCATAAAAGATTTGTCAAGAGATAAGGATGTTCTCATTCAAATTTGGGTGCCAATAAACAAAGGTGGCAAACATGTGCTAAGTACTAGTAATCAACCTTTCTCCCTAGACGTTAATTGTCCCAGGCTTGCTTGTTATAGGGATATTTCTGTGCATTATCAGTTTCCTGCTGATGAGGATTCAAAGGAGGTTGCCGGATTGCCTGGGAGGGTTTTTAATGGTAAAGTCCCTGAATGGACTCCAGATGTTCAATTCTTCAGGAAGGATGAATATCCGCGAGTTGATCATGCCGAGCAGTATAATGTCCGTGGAACTCTTGCAGTTCCCATTTTTGAACAAGGTAATCGAAATTGCTTAGGAGTGATTGAAGTTGTCTTGACCACCCGAAAGATCAATTATGGTCCTGAGCTTGAGAGTGTCTGCAAAGCTCTTGAGGTTTGATTCTTTCTTCTGCCTTTTATCTTAATACTGTTCCATTTCTTTATTGGTTTGAGCCTCAAGGCATGCTTCATAAATATTGCAATTTTTTCTTGCTAAAATTTGAAAATATGCAAAATATTTGAGTAGCATTTTGAGTTGAAAAACGGTATTAGTAGCTTAAATGATTTACTTTCTGATCCCGAAAACTTGTTTGATTTTAGGCTGTTGAGCTTAGGAGTTCAGATGTTCCAAGCACTCAGGATTCTGAGGTAATAGAAGAATCTTATATTAATGTAATGCTTTTTGCTAATAGCAGCAAACATATATTTTTGTTGGTACTTATTTTACATGGTTCATTTTCATCAGGCACGTGAATTTTCATTCCAAGCTGCATTACCAGAGATCAAAGAGGTTTTAAGAGTAGCATGTGAAACACATAGATTGCCATTAGCTCAAGCTTGGGTTCCATGTATCCAACAAGGTAAAAGAGGTAGTCGGCATTCTGATGAAAATATCATCCATTGTGTGTCCACAGTGGATTCTGTGTGCTGCATTGCTGATTCCAGTATTAAAGGTTTTCATGAAGCTTGTTCTGAGCATCACTTGCTAAAAGGTTTAGGTATCGTTGGAAGAGCATTTACGACTAATCAGCCATGTTTTTCACCTGATATAACCTTGTATTCTAAGACAGAGTACCCACTCTCTCACCATGCTAGGATGTTTGGATTGCGTGCAGCTGTTGCTATACGTTTGAGGAGTATTTATACTGGTTCAACTGACTTTGTGTTGGAGTTCTTTCTGCCTTTAGATTGTAAAGATCCTGAAGACCAAAAAAGAAAGCTCAGTTCTTTGTCCATTATTATACAGAAAGTCTGCCAGAGTTTACGAGTTGTTACAGATAAAGAACTGCAGGAAGAAGCTGCTTTGCCTATAGGTGGAACATCATCAAGTCCAGAGATTGAACATTCCCAGACAATTATGGCTTCTCGAGAAAGGTCATCCCAGACATCCCATGTCGTGGATGCTGTTGATGAGAGCTTTAGCTTTGTTTCAGAAGTTCAGGCTCAAAGAGCTGAAGAATCATTGGTTGGATCGTTCTCAGAGTTTGGGCAATGTGACCCTAATGCTAGTTCAAGAATGGGAATTCCATTTCATGACAGCCATTTAGTTTCTGATGACTATCTCTTGCTAAATGCAAGCAAAACAGGAGAGAAAAAACGTTCAAAGGCAGAAAAGACTATTACTTTGCAGATTCTTAGGCAATATTTTGCTGGAAGCCTAAAAGATGCTGCAAAGAGTATTGGTGGTAAGAATGCTTCTTCAAGAAAAATATGTTTTGTTTTTGTATCTCTATGCTGAGATTTTAATCATTTTAAGATATTGTGGTTCCTTTTCTTTTGAAATGCTTTTGTTGTCCCCTTGCTTACATTCTTAGCCCACACGAGCGTCTGATCTTCATTAGATTGTGGTAGATTAAGTTAAAATTTCACTTGTGCTAAAAACTTAACGTGGTATCTAAAGCAAGAGGTTTTGAGTTCAAATTTCTGTTGTTGCCCATTTGTTGATTATTGTGTACTGGTATGAAAAATTGTGATTGGTCCAGACATGACAAAGTGTGTTAAGGATAAATTTATGTTCTTTATCATTTTAAGTTTTTAAAGTAAATGACAATTTAACTCGATTTAACAAACTGGATTATACATGATTCTAGGTGCACCATATAAGTGGCAATGAAATGGTGGGGTTTCTTTGATCTTTAAAGATCAAATTTCTAGTAGAACCAACTAAAAGTTTTTATTCTTCTCTTTTGAAGCTTTGGACAATGTAGATTGTGTAGATTGAACTTCTTTCTAAATACTTTGTGTTTTACTTATTTTCTCATTCTCTGCATTTCTTGCCTTTTCAGTATGCCCAACCACTCTGAAGAGAATATGCAGACAACATGGAATTAAACGTTGGCCTTCTCGAAAGATTAAAAAAGTTGGTCATTCACTGCAGAAAATTCAACGTGTGATTGATTCGGTTCAAGGTGCATCTGGGGATTTACAAATTGAGTCCTTCTACCGTAACTTCCCAGAACTGGCATCTCCAAATGTATCAAGAACAGGACCCTTTTCAAGTGCCACCAGATCAGGTGATGATGATCCAGTAGAGCCATTGAAAACAAAACTTGAGGATGGAGCTTCAAATCCCCATGTTGTTTTGTCTACTTCTTCACCTTCTTCTTCCTGCAGCCAGAGCTCAAGTTCCAGCCAATGTTATTCAACTGGAACAACAACACAACAACAACAACAACAGCAACAACAAAAACAACATCGTCCTCCTACTGGAATTGTCAATGGTTCAGAACAAGATGAATCTGTTAATTGTTTGTTGAAAAGGGTCAGAAGTGATGCTCAGCTCCATTTGGCAAGTGAAGTGCCAAAACTCCTGCCGAGATCCCATAGCCATGTATCGCTACTTGTTGAGCGAAACGCTCCTCCTGTACCAAAAGAAAGTGACCAGAATCATCAACATAATCATCAAGAAGAAAGTTGTCAACGAATAAAAGTGACGTATGGAGAAGAGAAAATCAGGTTTCGGATGCAAAGGAACTGGGGATTCAGGGATTTAATGAGAGAGGCTGCTAGGAGATTTGGGGTAACTGATACGGAAGGATTTATGCTCAAGTACTTGGATGATGACTCCGAGTGGGTACTAATGACATGTGATGACGATCTTCAGGAGTGTATGGATGTATGCAGATCATCATCTCAAGGCCAAACAATCAAGCTGTTGTTACTTGGTGACTCTCAGCAGCATCATGGAAGCTCTTCTGGTACAAGTTGCCTGCGCGCCTAGCTTAGAGACTACTGCAAGAATATAATATATATATATAATATATATATATATATATATAGTTGCTTACCAATTTAGAGTTGGACTCCAAATTGATCACCTAACATTGTTTAGATACATTTAGTGTAGTTTTTTTCTTTTCTTTCTGGGTTGCAATCTTGATCTCCAAGAACCCAGAGTGTCCATCCAGTGAATAAGATTTCCTTGTGAAATTTGAATTTCTACTGTCATGTGATTCAACTGGTGAGGTTTGCTACTTCATAAGAAAGCAGTGAGTGCCTAGGTTCCCAGTGTGTAAGGCAAAGATGGGTCCTGTACGATACATTCAGTTTGGCATTGCAAGTTCAAAAGATTTGTGTAATATTTGGCATGCACTCGATGATCCTTCTCTTACGAGGTCTTTTGACAAGGTACTTGTTTAGAATTATAACTGCAGCATATGTAGGAGGATGTCTTTTTGACTCCAGGGGCGAAGTGAAAAAGAACAAAAGAAAGACTTGACTGTTGCAATGGAGACTTCCAGCAGGAGTTTATAAACAAACTTGTAGATACCTTGGTTTAGTGATGGAATACTACCTGCTGAGAGTGAACAATGAAAAAGAAAAAGGTACAAATACAATGCCCCGCCATGTGCGCAATCAATAAGATGAAGAGCTTATTGACTTGACTAAGAGCATTTCTGCAAAAATCTAAAACTTATTGAATAATATTTGAATAGATTTGGAAGGTAAGAGCACAGATTCCCTTTAGTTTTCAGAAGTACATATTTCTTGAATTCTACTTTCAAAGACCATGTAAGTAAGTTCGCCATGTCCAACCATGTACAACCTTAAAACTTGACATGGAACTTCTGTTCAAGCAAACTTGTTCAGTCATGTTGCCGAAGCAAATACAAAATTAGGCTATCATCATCTCTCAATATATCTCTATTCAGCACTATATCTATGGAGCTAACCATTGTAAGAATACACACTATATGCTACATCTAAAAGCATCTATAACTATAGGGAGGAAAGAAGACGGAGTAAAAAGAAGCAAAAAATTGATGCAGTTACTCGGGAGATACAAGGATCTAGATCTGTGATGAAGTAGACGGCCGATCCTCCTGCTTCTCTATAAGTACACATCTTGATGGTGGACCAAACAAGCTCAATAATACCTGCAAAATTGAGCAAAAATCTAACTTAATGCCACCACCCAAATGCATATGAATTCAGCAGACTTATGATTGAGGACTATCTTCAACTAATACATTTCCATCACCGGAATGTGAACCTTATTCTCACAGCTTACGGAGCCAAAATATTTGATAAATTATTTTAAATGTTATCTTTCTTCTTGGGTGTAGAAACAATAAAATAAGGATAAATTCATGGACCAATGATCTTACAGGTAAGAATACCAGCCCATGCAGAAAACCCAGAAGCACCAAAGCCAAGTACATTTTAAAGTAGTAAATCTGCAGAAAAGTAGTTAAAATGTTATAAACAACAGGAACAGAATGCTATATCTCATTCATGACTATTTGTCAAAGTGACATACCACAAAAACCTCCGTCTTCGAGAAGCAAAGGACTAGCACTCCGACTAATTTTGTAAGTGTGATTCCACTGAAAAAGAGCAAAGGACAAAAGGGGAGTGTATGGGTTCATCAGTTCTCTTTTAGTCAACTGGGAAATGATACAGTAAGCCCCCAAACCAAGTGAAGAGACGCAGGACAATAAAGAAATCAATCAACAGTACGCAAAAGCATGCCATCAGCATAAGAGGTTGATAGAGCTCTTTCATTAACATGAGTCTCATATATGCTTTTACCAAGAGGGATTGAGATATTAAGCTGTAGAATCCTTCTTGGCAGATCGATACAAGGAAAATTCAGTAAAAGTCACCAAAGGAATCAGAAGATCCTCCTCTTATTTAAAGTACGTCCTGATAATCTATTATGTGCTTAAGGACACAGGTTTATTTTATCATAGAAAAGAAAATATTTGATTTTATCTGAAATGAATACTGTATTTGTTTTTAGTGCACAATTGTCAGATGATAAGAACCTGCACAAGCTATAACTATGCCATAACTATCAAGGAGATTACTGATGACTAAGTTAAAAGAACTTTTATACCTTGTACTAAGTTGTGGAAGTTTAAATGCAAAATATATTTCTTTTGAGTATTCATTCATTTTGGAATAGATAAAATTGGATGTTTTGGGCATTTAAATGGGGAAGGACTTCTTATATATTCAGAGACTAAAAGGAAAATGAATACAGAACTATCACTAGAAAAGAGAATCAACCTGAAAACAGAAGCACCCATAGTTGTCAGAGCATCTTTCATGCGTTGGTTCCTGTCACCACTGCTTACCTACACATCAACATAGAAAGGAAAAACAGCATCAATCACAATTTTATGACAATTTCTCATGGAATAATTTGTAAGTGATAAACCTCAATTAGACTTCCACAAGAGAAACAGATATCATTGGCACTTTCTGTCTATGATTCTTATAATTGTTTGGACACTAATAAATTTGAGAAGCTACTATTAAGCTCTTTCAGTTCTCCGCATGTCTTATTTGGTACTAATATTTTCTTCCCCACTGAACTTCTCGTGATCTAAAATGTTGAAATACTTCCTCCTTAGTCTTGTCACAAAGATTTTGGAGAAAATCATAAAATTTGACGTATTCTATTTAAATTATTCAAAAGGTAAAAAGTAAGACCAACAGCTGCACCTTTCTTTTCAAGATAATGGCTATATATAGAAAACACATATCAAATAAGGTTATTTGTATTTCTTCTAAGCACGTTGAGAAACAAATAGGTCTGCAAATTCAGAAAATTCTATCACTTGCATGACACAGTTCATTAGTGACCAATTCTTTCAAACATACTAGAAATATGTGCACTCCAAATCTTTACAAATAACAAAGATCAAAACAGATGGCTGAAGGTTAATCCACTGCCATTCTAGAAAATGTTGTCTACTAAGCTCCCTCCAGTCAAAAAGTAACCCACGCACCCCTTAACTGGAGTAAAAATAGAAAAAAAAAGATATAATGATCATAAAAAAAAAACTGACCAAGAAAGCATGTGTTATATGCACACAAAACTCGACAGCAATTCCAACTGACATTACAAGGTTGACAACAGAAACTGCATTCAGTTGAATATTCAAGATTGCCATTATACCCTGCATTAAAATTGACACAGAGAAGCACAGTTTCAGTTATTTAAGAAATGTCAGTTCCTAAAGCAATAGTGAAGAAACAGGATGTACCAAGAGATCCACCACAATCATTGCCAACACCAATAGCAGAATCGCCGAAGTCCATACACTAGTCACAAGAAGATAAAAAAAAAAATAAATTAATGTCTTACTTGATACAAAGTCATTTATTATTGAAGAAAGAGAAAAAAATACCAACCTACAAGTGATCACCAGGCAGACAATAAATACTGCACCTGTTAAACCATCGATATAGTTATCAATATGTTCTCAGAATAAACAAATGTTATCATCCATAAAAAGTTATAAGATTAACAGGTTTAAATCATCAAGGAATTTCAAAAGTGCAGCACAAAGTGACTGAGCACAATATCTAAATTACCATCGTTTCATGGTAAATTTTTTTATTCTACTATGCAATACAAGAATGAAAACAACCATTTTTCAGTTGAGGAAATGATTAAAATGGTTATACCATATGTTAAATTTTCACCTAATCTAAAAGCTTAAGCTAATAGAGAGGGTTTGAATTTCTACATTCATTATATAAAGGTTTGAATAATGGAGTAGTGGGGAAAACCAACAATAAACTGAGGATGATAACAATAATAAAAATTGAAGAAAAATGAAAACCAGAAAATCTAAAGAATTGATGAGGAATGTGTATGCTATATAGAGCTCCTCAAAGAAAAAGCTTAAACTACAAGCCTTCCAGCTATTTATCATGTAGAATGCTGGACAAGAAGTCCTGCAAACATGAACAAGTTTCAGTTCTCATGGCTATTCGCCAATATATCACCTACCAATAGCTATTGCGAGGTTGATTAATGCTGTCCTCCATATGCTAAGATATTGTTCAAAGAACATGTAAAACACAGCATAAGGGAAGATATCAATCTGCATCGAAAAGCAAGTGATCAGGAAACAGTTGAAGTATTGAAAATCTGAAGAACAGATAACCAAGAATGGTTGCACAAACAAAGCCTAATGCAAAATGTAATTCCATACTCTCCTTTGGAAAGGTCGATATTATTAAGGACAATTTCTAAAATAAACTCCCAATTCCATTTATTTTGATTTCAAGGTAATTGGTGCTACAGATTCACCTATTTATGACAGAACAAGAAATTTTGGTAGTAAGTTGCAGATATGAAAGATATCATTCAAAGAACAAACCTAATGCAAAACATTCTTCCTACTTCTGGACCTATAGAAACAATTTGACAGTTCAAATATTTTAAAGTACCAGTGATTTGACCTTAGTATTGAAAGAGGATCAGGAAGTACAATAGTAACACCAAATTGCTACAGAATGAAGATATACCAATTTTTTGAATGTGAATGAACTAAAAATTGAAAAAGAAGATAAAGAAGAGACAAATGACTTGCAAACAAGGTCAATATCAAGAATTAAGAACCAATACAAACATCACCAATTGAATTTCCAAATGTGATATTCAACAAGATACCTTCAAGGAATCAGAAATCCTTGAACTGAAGTCTCGTGCTGCTCTCATTGAATTAACAAAATCATTCTAAATGAAGTGATCAAGATTAGTTGCAGGAACCTCAAAAAAGAGAAAAACATCAGAGTACAAAATTCCAAGTTGTAAAATACTGTACTTGTTTGTTGAGTGGTGTGTGAAATGTACGAAATGCCGAGGCTTGGATGATCCCATTCTCATATCCTGATGCCACAATGGAGCAAAAAATAAGGTTTATAGAGGTAAATTGATCTGAAAAGGTATCTTTGTACTTTTTTAAATACATATTTAACTATTAAGGTTCTCAAAGTGTACCCTTAAGTTGCACATTGGTATTAAAGGCCCCATTACCACCCTTTGAACAATCTCCAGATGGTAGAGCATTGAGAAACCATGGAAGTTTCTCCATGAACTGTACAGTTGTTGGACGATCGTTCTGCAAATCAGAGTGGCGGAAACACTGGCAAAATCTAGAGTTAATAAGAATTCAAGCCTGTTTAAGAGAGTTCCTACTCAGGTAAAGTAGTTGAGATAGGAAAGTCAAATATTTTTTTTTCTTAAAAAAAAAAAAAAAAAACCCCAAATTGATGGTAAAGCAACTAGGATATTGAACTACCGTTGTACAATCTTTGCAGAGCCCATTCAGACTGCATGAACCACCGTCAGCTGAACAGCAAGGAGGCTGTAGAAAATAGCGATGTTTATCAAAATAAACTCAATAAGTGCCTCAGACTGTTTCTCTAAAAGATTATACAAAGACAGAACAGAGAATAAAACTGAGTAAAACAAAGTTTTAAAAGTGATATAGGTTTTCTTTAAGTATGCATGAATTATGCAAAATGGCAGAGACATAGGGTAGGCTGTCTTGTGGTAGCATAAAGTAAAAAATAAGCAAAAAGAGGTTAAAAGATAACAAAGTAAACTTCATATGCCAATTTCATGAAATATTTATTGTGATGTTTAAAAATCTGTTTTAAATCTTTGAGCAGATGCACTAGTAGCCAGGACTTCCTTCCGTTTCTAACTATAGAACCTCAATCCTCCTGCATTGCTATCTAAAATAATTTTCTATAAAATCTTGAAAATCTAACTGCTGCTTTTATGTTTGCCTAATTACCCTAAAAAAAGCAAGCATAACCAGACAAATGGAATACCAAAAGAAAATTTTTGAAACATATTTTTGAATTACCCAACAAATAAGGGTACCTCAGTTGTAACTAGCATAAGATGATTAGTAGGAAAACCAAAAAAAAAAAGGTATAATTATTTTGTGCACATCCAATCTAAGACAGAATGTACAATTATTTATATTTCTTCACTGTTTCTAAAAGAACCATTTCCTCATTTTGAAAATTTAAAAAAACACAGGAAATAGAGGACTAATTTCAGAACCAATAATCTTAGTTGATTCAAACTCATCATTCATAAGAGTAACTAGAAATTCTTAGGTACATAGAACTATTCACAAGTTCCAAAAATAAATGCATAAATAAAATATCAAATCCAGAAAAGTAGAAAATCAAAAACAGTGCAGTTTCAGATAAAATAGTAGGCAAAGCTAAAGACTATCTAACCACAAGAGATATTGCACGAAGCATATAATAACTACCTGATCATCAGGAGGACAAAATGTCCCATTTGTGAATTTTCTACAACAAGCAAAAGCCTCCGGAGATATCCAAACAAGAAAGTCATCAAGCCAGGAAGCAGCAGGTTTAGCAATGTAACTTTTTTCTGGTACCAAAGATGCTCTTGAGATCTACAAAGAAGAAAATTACATAAATACACATAAAGCTACATAAATCACAAAAGAAGATAGGAATAGGATCTATGCAGAGTAAAAGAGAAGGCTTCTAGTTATGTTTCGAGTTGAACAATAGATCCTGCAAGTTATGATGCATTCTGCAGGATGAATTAGCAATTTAGGAGGATGAAATGTAAAATCCAGAAGAAAACAAACATGAGATTAGTTTGTTTAAAGTAAAGAATCATGTGATTAAAAGGACATTTACCAGCTGTAATGAAAACATCAATGCACTCAAAAGAATTCAATTTAGTTGTATGAGATAAATTTAGCAAATTTATTGGAAATAGTGCTAAATATGAGAAAGAACCTATATCAGAGTAAATAAGGAGAATAATATCTTGAAACATGTTAAAATTATCAATACACAGAACCAGCTACTAACCTCAAAGTCAAAATCCTATACAATGATGCTGGCAAAAAATCAAAAAAATAAACCGTAGTGCTTGATTCACATGCATCCATATAATTTATAGATATGATGAGTATCCAAGAGAAATAATGATTTACCTCATTCACAAGAGAATTAGAATCACATTGACTGATGGAGCACAGCTTATTTGTTTGTACAGATTCTGAACTGAGGAAATCAGAGAACATAAGAATCATAAGTAGCACAACAAACTCAGAGAAACAAGTTTTCCATATAAAGTGTTTACTTGAACTAGAATTATTAGTATAATAAGTTTTTTATTAACAATACACATGTTCAGAGACATTAAACCTCGAAATCAAAGTAATGCTAAATCTACCAAAACCTAGCATGAATATTGTTTTCTGGAAGAATGGGTTAGAGGAGGAAGAAATTAGTTTAATTGAAATATGACACATGGTAAAGAGAAAGTTAGATGCACAAGTTTCGTGCAAACAAAGTACCAAAAAAATGCTGGTATATGAATTACTCAAGCCACTACTATCTTTTGTCTAGAAATATTTGGGGGTTAACTTCTTCAAATGTCAGCCAAAACAGTTCTGCTGATCTAACTCCTTATGCCCAAGTTTCAGAATCATAACTCCTGTTAGGACACTGTATGCTAAAGAAAATTGCAGCAATACATGATTTTTACTCCACAATGCCTCACCTCAACTCAATGGCTCAGATTTTATCGCACATTACAAAGTTTAAGGAGCTAGCAACTCACTGTACAAATCTCAGATCCACCATACACATTGAAGAGTAAATAAAAAAGTGGCTGCATTTTCTTTCATTCCACAAAGGAAAAGGTCAGAACAACACAGATTAAGAGATACCTATAATTGTAATTTTTCACAACAAAGTATAATGGTGGCCCAATTCTGAGGTACTCAGACATATCGTTGTAGTAATCCTGCCACAAAAGAAGTACGTTAGAGTACTTAAAACACCCGATATTTCATGGAAAAACACAATTATCTTGAAATTGGACCTGAAGATATGAATCTCGAGGAAGGACAATTTGCTGCTCTAAACCAGGTTCGATCCTCGTACATAATGCCTTTTAGTATTAAAAAAAAGGGAAAAAAAAAGGGGAAATTAAACACACTCCATTTTGAGAAAATATTGCCTCTTATTAAGGTGCAGAGAGCAAGTATTTAAAATAAACAACAATAGGGCAACTTACAATACATGCCAATGTAAAAGCAGCAAAAACAGCAACCACTACCATTTTCACTCCCCAGTTGTTAAGGATAGGTGCATGAATATTCTAGGAGGGAAAAAAACACTTATTAAATGAATCTACCTGAAAAAAAATTGAAAATAACCTTGTTTGTGAAGAAAGCGATACATACCTTTTCAAAGAATTTATGCTAAACTAAGTAAGAAGACAAAGTAAATATACAACATAATGAAAATACTTGGACCATATTACCTTCATATACCGAGCAATTAGTCCTGGTTTCTTTGGTTGAACACCTGAAACATTTGCAGAAAATCATCATCTATCTTCAAGCATTTCAGAAAAACGGAACTTCCTAAACAAAATTTCAACAACCTGGGTGTTTCTTATTTCTGTTTAAGTACCTTTGTCAGGATCAGCATTTGAATTGGGAAGTTTAATACACGGAAAACAGTCAATTCTACCATCCTCAGCTCTCAGAAAATCAAACACAATCAAGGCAACGAAAGCAGTAACTTGCAGAAGGAAGTCCAATAAAACAGCCAGAGCTGCAAAGAAATTGTCAATATATGTTAAACTTCTTTATCTAGAAGAATAAAGTTTAATGACAAAATTCTTAATCTATTTTTCAGGGGATGGGTATGTGCAAATTCAATAAGTTAGGAAGAAAGATCTATTACCTGCAAACATGGAAAAAACTTGACATGCTGGCATAGGAATAAAGCTTCCAACTGCAAAAGCTAAAACTTCAGAGATACTTGCTAGTGTTATAGATGGTCCAACTTCAACAAGTGCATTACTAATACGCCCTTCTAATGGCAACTCAGACGGTTGCCTCTTCACAGCATGCACCAATATACACATGTTATCAACCCCAACCTAGTAAAAGATGGAGACAGTCAGTGAGGCAACAAGCAAGATACCATTGCAAACTTAAAAAAAATGTAGGAAAACGGTTAGAAATCATCAAGTATGAGAAGCTATCTATCGTCAATTAGTCTTTGGAAATTAGATTAAAGTTAGATAAAATGACATCAATGGAAATTTGAAAATCTGTGGAGATGCACTCAATTATTTTTCCAAAAAAGAAAGGGAAGAAAGCATCAAACCAAATCTGAAATTTCTCTCATAATGCAACTGGAATAATAGGACATATTTCAGATATCTTTTTTCCTACAAGCAAACCATGTGGAAAGGCCTGCAAAGCAAGATGGATCAAGTTCACATGTATTGTTCCCAAGAGTTACTTGGCTCAAGTAAACTCAATTACTCTTTAGTTTTGCTCAGGCATCCAGTCTGAGGTATAGATTACAATCTAGCAAAGGCTACCATAAACCAGAGATACTAAATGTTGCCAGTTTGATTTAGTTCCTAGCTAACATTCAGGTTGCTCAGATATCTCAGCCACTGAATGACAAGGTTGTGCATGCAATAAGTTAAGACGAATTTTGATAAAAATATATGAAACGTGAAACAGCCTACCACCTTAAACCAAGCAGAAATATTTGGTTTACAAATTGTAGCCCAAAGAAAGAGACAAGAACACCACATACAGGTGAAGGTTAACATAAACTTCTATTTAATTTATCATTGAATTTAACTACTTCATGTGAGTACGAGCATGAATTAATTCTATAACACATCATGCATCCAATCATGCTTGTATTTGCATTTTCTCTTTCAAAAAGAAAAAGGAATTGCAAAAAGAAGAGCCTTATTCTCCAGAATAATATGAAAATAGAACTGTGAGTATTTGCCCTTTATTACAAGGATAACAAGAATAGATCTTACAGCTAAAACAAGAAACGGGATGACTTCCACTATAATAAGTGTAGATTTAACTCCGATCGCACTAAAGAAACCAACAGATCCAAGAACAGAAAGCATGACGAGCACAACTCCTGAAAGGCCCAACAACACCTGAAGAAACAGAAATTCAGACTTTAAGAAGAAAATGAATTTCTGTAAGACCAAACTACTTATGCGGAAGTCATTAGTTCTTCATTATAGTTGGCATATTTTAACAAGAAAGCTAACGCAAAAAAAAAAAAAAAAAAAATCTGAAAGTATCTTTGCAGTAGCTTCTTTTAGGTTTCTCGTTTAGTATTGTTTTGTAGTGCAGAACAACTAAAATTTTTAGGCAGATCCATGGTAGAAGGTTTATTAACATCCAGAAATGAGGCAACAGGAAGAAAATAAGGCACAGAGAAAAAGAATTTCCATCAAATGAACTGAAATTTATGAGCATGAGGTTCTGGATTAATCTGTTAATTATAGTGGCAGCAATAGGAAAATCTTTCATTGTTTAATTAAAGAACAATTCTTCAAGGTGCAGCATATGAGTAATCAAATGGAAATATAGTAAAGGACATAAAGTTTAGAAACTGCCTGCCTACACGAGTACGTAAAGATTATATGAAAGGGAAATAGCTTCAAGAAGTAATTTCAAGTCACAAGAAACATGAAGGGAAATAAGTACCTTGGATGATATATAGCAAGAAGAGAAACGAGGAGTATCCCCCAGTGTCAAAGATATGTAGGCAAACATCACAAGATAGCTTATCTGGCGAAGAAAATTGTAATAGTAAAGAATTCAGTCTAAATCATACTTAAAAAGAAGGCAAACCATGCTGCAAAACATAGTTTTTACATTTTATCATACACATGTAGCTTTTTGAAATAGAAGGTGCCTCCATCTCACTCACTCTATCAAGGAGTTGTGAAGCCCAATATAAATGTTTACTAGGAAGAACAGAGGAGAGAAAATCTCTCATCTTACCAAGATAGTGATGATATCTGCCGTGCTCTCTCTTTTCAGTTCTTCCTCAATAGAGCTTTCTGACGAAAAAACAAGGGATAAGTTTTTGGATTGAACCAGTGGCAAGAGCTCTTCCTGCATGAAACGATCAGTTCAGGTTACTACAGAAAACCTTGGATTACTAAAATCTCTATTTGTGTGTATTGAACTATATGTATCTTTAAGTAGGTTATGGGGCCGATCTTGGTTGATGGAACTTTTGCTTTCCTTCAACCACTGAAAACATGTATGTTTTGGGAAATTTGATTTTTAATATTACTTTTTCTATGTTTTACAACATCAATAAACAAAATTTTTTTTAAAGAGCAGCTCCAGGTAGCTATTTCCAAAATTAATTTTTCAGATTTTTATTTTTTCAGCTAAAAGGAAAAGTATAAAGCATCCAAGAAAAAGCCAAGAAAAAACTCAAGTTAGTTTTAGCTTTAAAAAAAGAAAAATAGCTGAGAGCTTTTTTTTGTCAAACAACTAAGATGGGCCTATATGATGCATGGTTCTAAACAGTTTGTGCCATAGTAATAGAAGTGCCAATGAATGATAAAGAGACATGAATATTCAGTAAAACCTTTGCCATCTGAATAAAGGCCTTCTCCCAAGCAACTGCCTTCTTCAAATCATTGCCTTCTTTATCAATTGCATTGTTTACAGGATAGGTCACAACAAATGCGGAAGCCTGTCACAAAAACATAGTACACTGTAGCTATATCTTTAACCATTTTTAACACTTCACTACAAGAGAGAAATTTACCTGAGAAAAATTGCTACCAGAGAAACCACCAAGAGATGTGCTTGGATCAAGCGGAGCTTTAAATGCAGTCAGGCATGCATCTGATGATGTGTAATGCTGAAAGACAGGAAGTACACAAAATTGTGATAACTTCACGGAAGAGGTAGCATGCAAAATACAAGCTCACAAGTTCAGGACATAATAACTAAGAAAGTTGTTCTTGGTCTATTTCACCTCTTCTTTGTATAAATTCTGTGGCAGAACCAGAGGGGGATGGAAGATTGAAGAAAAGCGCCCACCAAACCCCACCAAGAAGGGGAAAATTATAAATACAGAAAACTGCTCTTAACCTTAGTACGCACATGAAATATAAAAATTACCTGAGTGTACAACTTCTGATTCATGTTCATTATAGCTGATCTCTACTATTTAAAGAGATGCTATTGTACAGAACAAGATGTACAAAGAATTATAAAAACCGTGTACTAAGATAACTGGAAAAGAATCACCAATCTTTTCGGAAGAGCATTGCCTAATAGGAAAAATTATTAGATAAAGACTTCTATCCAGTTAAAACATTCTTTCTTTCTTTCTTTCTTTTTCTTTTTTGGATGTGTGTGATGGTGGTAGGGTTCAAGTATACCATATTACAAATATGCAAATATAGAATCTACCTCGAAGCAATAAAGAAGATGGTCAATGCCCCCAAGATCATCATAATTTCCCGGATCCATCTTGAAATACTACAAGAAGAAGAAAGCTGCTAGGTTATAATATGTGAAAATTAGAAGCTGATTGATGAGTATGATGACAGATGTTGCTCCTCCTTCTACCCACAAAAATAGAATACCAACAAATCCCTAATGATATTTAGAAAAAAAAATCCAACCTATACTAACTAAAATAAAATGTAAAATGTTTTATCCACAATATTCAGGCCAGCAAGAAATGAGAACAGAATAGCAATTACATACAATTAATTCTTGAAGTTTGCCTTTCCCTTAAAAAAAAAAAACCCTAATGTACTCAGAGAGTATTGCCCAGAGCGCAAACGAAAATTCACCAAAAAAAATTGTCTAATTTGTTTCACCCTAAATTCTTAAAAACAAGCTACTGTATCTTTAGAATAAAATTGATTTCAGATTATTTATCTGGAAACTACAATGACATTGATCAATCAAAGAAAAGCTCCCTCTGATTTACAGATATCAGTGAAACAATCTTGAGCAATGCCTGAAATAAATTATTCAATGTTAAAGAGACCGTTAGCCAGACAGAATAGTGCTTCCAGATTCTTTATTTTCATACTCTAGATTCAAGATTTTAAATATCAAGATCAAAACTGCTCATCTAAAAATAGGCTTTAACAATTCCATTCTGCAAATTGGGACCACAATCTTCCGACTTCTAGAAGATTCAGATGAAAGAAATTACCTTCAATAGTTTAAATTTAAAAAAAGAAAAACAGAAGCACAAAGGATCAATCATACCTGAAGAACACTTTGTGTACCACAATCTTCACCAAGTGGCTTCATGCAAATATCCCTTAAAGATACCATTGAGCCAGAAAAATTAGCTTGAATTGCATCTACCTATCAAAATGGAGCACATTAAGTTTCTTAGGAAATATCAAATCACAGAGAAGAAGTAAAACAAATCAAAACTGTGCCCTGGAGATAATGAAGCTCATAAAAATGGAACATGTACCTTCTTTTGGATATCAAAAAGCAATTTGATATTAGGTTCTGTAACAACGCTTGGTGACTTTCCATCCAGTATGTTAGGAATCGTAGTAATAATGAGCTGCAAATTGGAAACATTAGTTGCTATGAGTCAAGGAACGTGGAAAATCTTATAACAATTGAAATTACAAAATGAAACAATGCAGAAAAAAGAGAAAGAAGAATAAACCAATTCCATCTTAAACATGCCAAGTAGGATTCAAGTTGAAAAGTGAACTAAATCATATGGACAAAATCTAACTTGTTAGCTATATTTTTAGGATCAACATCTATGCATATTCACTAATGCCTATATTATATTAAATTTTAACCTCATCTAAAAGCAATGAGCAGGGATTGGATTTATGTATTTAATCACGCCCCTTCGATGAGGGCTAGACACAAATTTCCAATCAAAGGCCAAACACATGGATACGAACCAATAAATGCTTGAACACAAGACCTTCTCTTCTAATACCATTTAAAATTTTATCACATAGAGAAGGGTTGAATTTATACTTATCAACAACCAATATCTACTTAATGTTGATTTTTCTGGTTATCATCTGCTGGCTAATTAGTATCCTGAGAAGCCATTCATATCCTTCAACTCTTGCTCTTTATGGTTTTGTTGAATCTAGTCTTCACTTGAAAGTAGAATGCATGAATTAAACTTGTTCCTCAAGATTAAGAAAAGATGAAAACAAGATAACACAAGCTTAAGTGGAAATAATTTCACAGCTTTTGCAGAAGCAAGTGATTTGCAAGAATCAAAGAATACAAGAAGAAAGAAGTTCAAATACAAAAACCAGTACCAAACCTGTTCAATTCTATAGAAGGGAGCTAAATGGTTGTCAAAAAACTGTTTCTCTTCAGCAGCTCTACTGTGAGGGCCTACCCAAAGCTGAAAAAGAAATGGAATCACAATTCAGTAGATATCAACAAATCCATTCAGCTTGATTAGGTAATCCGAATTACAAGCAGTAGAAGACATTTTAAGAATAGTGAGAATTAGAGAGGGTTCCAGAACAATCATATGTTCCTAATCACTCAGTAGTTTTACTGCTTTGATATCCGTTAAGAATCAGAAATTTCTCTCAGTATTTCTCAAGGACACTAATAAGAATATACATACTGCAATTGCTATTTATAGCTCCTTTAGAATAGAAACGAAAAGGAAAGTATCAAAGCTTTGTTTCTTATATCAAACAAAAAGACATTATAATTTCACCAATTACTCTAACAAAAGGACTACTAAATCACGATAGAATAGGAAAATATATCCCTCCTCAAATATAGGAAAATATACATAAAAATATTTTTAAAAAAACAAAAATGCGGCAAGTATCAAAGTTTTGGTAGGATTTTGGAGGCTAAAAGAAAGAAAAAAAAAAATCCAAACAGCTAAAATACATTAGGCATAGGAATGTAATCAATAAGAGACAGAAATATGGAATCAATGGGATCTATCAAGGGCCAATAGCAGGCACAATGACTACAATCTAGAAGTCCCAATAAAACACTTGATCTTAAGCAGTGAAGACTGACTTCTGAAAAGCAGCATTAAAGTGTCAAACACTAAATTATTCAGGCATACCTTCTCTGGCCTTGTTTCTACTTGAAAACGAATCAAGCCCAGACAAAGTATAAGAACAATAGCCAAAGATGAGCATAACACAAGAATTGGATTTCTGGCAACCCATGTTCCATATCTCCTGAAACACCATTGTGGATAATAATATCAAGAGTCAATCCTTAAAAATAGTATCCCAAAAAAATCTTGATGGCTACTAAGTTATATCTTGGCAATAACCTGTAAAATCTTGACATATATCCTTGCACAATTGAAAGTTGAACACCATTGGTAATTTGAGGGACATCCTCTAGCATCTGAACATCAAAATTAATACAAGGAATAGATACATTTTATGGGAAAGAGAAATCATAGATGCTGCGAATGTTCTAAGAAACTTGCCCACTAACATATTCAAATTGCTAATCAGAAGGAAAAGACTGGCACTCACCTGCATGGGAATGTTCTCATCTTTTAGACCAGTCAGGTGGCGGATGACACCAGCATCACTAACATTTACCACTGGTTTTGCTCCAGGTATGGAAGTTTTTTCCTTTTTCCTGTGGAGAAAACCCCAACCTAGAAACACAGAGACCAGCACTATGTACAATACTGCTACAGAAACTTCAATGCACTTTGCCTGCATCCCTCAAAACCAAAGCATGATTATCATTCCGCTCAAAGGAGAGTAATGCTTTTAGAAACAACCTACTTCTCGCCAACATTCAGAAACTATTACGTGGAAATGGTTAATAAGGAAATAGATTCCGGTAACAATTCAAAAAGTATCAGACTCCAAATCCTCTCACCTTGAAAGATCCAATTCTCACCGAACAGGAGCCTTTTTCATGAGGAACAGGAGCAGCTGAACTGGAGCAGACAGGAGATGCAGGGCAATCTCCACAGGAACAGCCGAAGGATGTATCACCACATGAATAGGTTGAAACGTTCATAGGTTCCATTCCAGATGAATCAGGAGCACTGGACCTAAAATTAATTGCACAAGGTGATCCAGGGGCACCAGCTGCTGCTCGTCTACCGATAAAACCATACCATTCTGCCCAGAAGCAATTAGTTTCATAAGATAACAATTATAGAAAAGCAAGCAGCAAGTTAAAACTATAAAAGTTCATACCAATATGAAGTCTTTTTATCCATTCATATCTTCTCAAAATTAAATGATTTTTATTAAAACAAATATGTTTAAACACTTGTTCATGCAGATACATCAGGTCGTAAACCACATGTACAAAGAGGAGTTCTAGAAGATATTTTTCTTCCAAAGACCTTTTTCCATAAGGAACCAATGCACATATGCAACAGCACAACCGAGCATATAGTGGCATCTGTGCATTTATTTGCATGTCTCAAAGGGAAAAAATTAAGTTTACCTCTAAAATTTTTAGCACCACCACCAATGAATTCTATAGCTCGAGTATTCATAGTACCAAACTTTACTTCCTTGCAGGATTCAAAGAGTCCCATACCAAAATTATCCGTTATAATAAAATCAATTGCATCTACAGTCTGATTATTCCCAACCTACAAAATGTGGAGTATTTATGAGATGGCAGCTTTATATATTCAGATAAACATTTCCTGATACAAAACCCCATGGAGAATAAAGCTGCATATGAAACCCAAAGACCGAGTACAAACAAAATCTAAAACAGATTAACAATGTTATTTGACCAGACTGTAAAAGATTTAAAATAACACATAAGTAAACAAAAAAAGGACACTGGGATACTTACCTTTGCCACAGAAGTAACATTTATAAACTGGCTTTGATTAGGAGAGCAGGAAAGCTCGCAGAATAAATTCAAAAAATTTCTCAAGCATGCTGGACAACCTACGAGAAAAGGAATGGCCTGCAAGAAAGATGTTAAAAAATACTGGGGATAATAGAAAAATAGATAAACATGAAATTCAAGCAGCATTAGATAACAATAAGGAATTAAACAAAAAGTCTCTGGTGAAATAATGAGCAGCATTACATCATTCATATCCATGAAGCAAACAAAATGAATGGTAAAGCGGAAACCAAAGAATAAGGAGATAAAATTCTATATTAGGTAGTAAAAATGAGCATATTCACAAGAATGTTAAGAAAATATTCCAAGAAAAGGGAGAACAGGAATTCCATAATGCTGACAGCAGAAACCAAGGGGAAAATTCAACTATACATTCAATCTTCAAACAGTCCTCAACTGTTTGACCACCTTGACCCTAAACCTAACTTCTCTGTAATTCTAGTAGCACTATTTTCCCCTGAAGTTATACGTTCATACTGTAAATGTTATACTGACACTAAGTTCTGAAAAAATATAAGCTACTGTAAGTGAAATTTTCTTAAGTTTCTTTCATTCAGTCTTTTCTTCTTCTTAGCCTTATGAAAGAATTTATCCAAGTTCTAATCTTATCTTTGAACAGCTTAACCATTCACACCAGGTGCAATGAAAGAATTCCGATGCAAGTGGACAACAGTATAACTGACAACCACAGCCAAGTGAAATGGGAAAGTTGAATATCATATCAAAGATTGACGAGAAAAATCTCACTTGCCGAACTTGTGATTGTAAAGTCTCAAATTGAGCCTCTGTACAACAGACATGTCCAGTAATCGTTGGGCACAAACTTTGTATCTTTGAGGAGAGCAAATCATCTGGCTGGAATGAGAAGAAAAAAACAGAAGCATTGATGGATAAATTCTTACAGCCGACTTCAATAATCCAGGTAGGTAAGCAGAAAACACAAAACTAATTCCACCAAATAACTTGTCAAACAATGTTAAAATATGGATTTTAGGTAAGACAATCATGAGATGATGGAAAGGGAGAGATTAGAAGCACCACAAAGAAGCATTTCTAGACTAATAATGTTCCTTGTACATAATTTACCTTGACAGATGGGGAATTGGAAGGACAGTTCAACATTTTCCCGTCACTACGTTTTCCACAGATGTCATACATAGCACAGTATCCCTCTGAATGTCTCTTCCTAATCATCATTAAGAAATAAAAGTAAAGTATCAACAGAGGAAAAGAGAATATCAGAAGACCTCATTACATGTTCTCTTCGAAAAAAAATAAAATAAGATGGGGTCGATTTGACAATTTTCCGACATTCGGGCTTTGGCTAACTTTTCGATCAATAAGGAAACAACAAGGGTGAGGAATCAATGAAATCCAAATAACTAATTTCATTTGCACTGTAGAGGCAAGTTTAGAACCAAAACCAAAATTTACAAGTCAAATATTTGGAAAATTGAACTGCTGAAATCGATCCATCTAATGCTTAAATATCAACTAGCATTTGAGTAGTTAAACAAAAGAATCCACCCGTATCAGCACTCACCCTTGGGTATCATTGCCAGTTAAAAGAAACCTTTTACCAGAGCTTTCTGCATCAGCAAGAAAAACCAGGGAAAAAACCTGCAAAACGTATTACACCGTTGAATTCAATAGACAAACCAACAAAACAAAACTATGAAAGCAAAATTTCCAAATATAAAATGACATCCTATGCTAACATATAAATCAACAGAAGATAAACAGTTTCTGACTCCCCCTCTAGCCGCTTCATTTCCACTCGGTACCAACAATACAACTCTCCTCAACAGCAAACACGTATTTCAATTTTCAAACAACCATCAGACATCAAAAACAATGGAAAATTCTCAAAAACTCGGTCACAAATCAAGCAAAAGCAGTAGTCGCTCAGAGAAAAAAAAAAAAAAAAAAACGTGTAAGAGTTCACTCTAACATGTAACCAACGTGAAACGGTGAAGAGCATAAACAAACAAAAATTCTCGCACTCTCACCAGAAACAAAGCAACCGCCATAACCAAACCAATCCTCATTCCTCTACAGCCTTTGCTTCTTCTTCCAGTCCAAAAAAAAATTCAACGGAACAAGTCCAATTGACTACTGATAAATCAATTTGTTCAATGTCATCAGCTACGGTTTCTGAAGGAAGAAAATGGAATGTGCAAGCTGCAGAGAGAATGTTAGAGAGAGAGAGAGAGAATGACCCAACCGAAGATGTGGAAAAACAGTGCGGGAATATTTATATATAGAGAGAGTGTGTGTGTTTTACTATAGTCTTTATTCTTTCACAATGAGGTCTTTTCTTTTAACCCGGTCTGTCTAAAGCTTTTTGGTTAATGCTAACTATTTAAGGATTGAAAATTTCGATCATCCGCCTTTGTAGGGTAGCATTAGAAGTTTTTTCACACTCTCTCCAAGCTACCGAGCGAGTTCACAATGAGGTCTTTTGGTTGGTTTTGGATTTTCGACTTAAAATAGCTAAAAATTAAATTTAAATATTCCTATTTTATGTACTTATTATACATTTTTATTCTTTTTTTTTTTTCTTTTGGTTGGGTCATTTTTATTCATTAATGAGTACTTTTGACAACTACTACTATCTTTCTGATTTTTACTTTAAATTTTTTATACTTTACCTTTTCTTAAAATGGTAAAAATTTTGCTTTTTTTTTTCTTATTTCTTCCTCACTGAATAAATTTTAAAGTTTAAACACATTAAATATAGCATTTGACTTTCACATTTTTGTATTATGGCAGGTTCCATATAGGGCAGCCTAAATTATACACATACATATTAATTTTTATTGAATCGCAAAACGACTACATACATAAATACAAGTTTAATTCTATAACTTCACTTTAGATAAAATAATACATTACCGACTCATTTGTGCCAGGAGGTTTTAAAAAGTTTTTAGTAATTAATATATTCATCAACTAATTTGAGAATCAAGTAAGTGTAACTCGGTTGGTAACAGTTTCACGTATGATCTCGGAATGTCATGAGTTCGAAATATGATATTTGAGAAAAATTCTTGAAATAGACCTCAAAGACTATTATATCACACGGCTAAAATATGGCACGAGATATAGGTAAACAAAACCACTTCATTCGAAAGTTAGATGATTATATATAAATAAAGAAAATCACGCCAATCAAACTATCATTTTCTATCTTTTTCGTCTCACCTTAATCTTTACCTTCAAACTATCACTTTATTTTGAAACTCTAAACTCCATGACTATTCATATTCATAAATAAAATTGCTATTAATTTAAAGTTGCACTTTCGTTTTCTTGAAAATTAGGGTAGATAAATTAGATTATACTATCAAATATATATATATATATATCAGGAAAGTAAGAAATATTTTTTTTTATATATAAAAAAGAATGATTAATACATATACATATATATATATATATAAACAAATAAATAAATAAGTTGTTGAAAATATGAAAATTATGAGTAAATTCACCCGATATTTAGGGAGAATTAAAATGGCGAGCGTGGGGGAATAATAAATTGAGGAACTTTATATATATATTATTGTTTATTTACGTAAATACCCCTAGCTTGCTTTCGGTTGTTTTGTCGGGTTTGAAGATGCTGATGAAAGGTAATGATGAGTAGCTGACCTATCCTCATTCCAAAGTCATTGAGAGCTCATGATGCCCTTGTGAGTTTAAACGCCCCGAACTAGGGGTATATTAGTAATTTTACAAATTTTAATGAGTTGTCTTCAAATTCGAATAAAATATTAGCATTTCTCTAACAATATCCCTTCACTCGTCTTTTCGATGTGGGACTAATGGAAGTCCGGGATTCTAAAGGTGCCTCACACCCCTTGGGTGTAGCACTTAGTTCTCATAGTTCGGGTTGACTACCCGTTCTGATGCCAACTGTCACGACCCGAATCCGCAAGCACGTGTCGCGACTATGGGCCTGGTAGCACCCACGGTCAACTACTTGGTGTTGTCCTCACTACACCAAAAGAGATACCTCGAGTTGACTATGAATACCTAGGCTCATTCTTGAATATCACTACACATTTACTTATCTTTTCGATGTGGCACGGATATCACAATTGCCCTCCCATAGTCCAACTTTTATTTAGGAAAATACTTTACACTGATTTTTATATGATACTCACAATTAATGTCAAACTTGTGTCTTCGTATACTATCTATAATAAATTTTTTTAGTTGTCATGTTAAGAGTTTTCCTTATATTAAAATTTTGTTGTAAATTAATACTCCCTCCCTTTTCTTTTCTTTTTTTTTTTTTTAAACTTATCACATTGAGAACAAAATTTAAATTATTATTATTATTATTATTATTATTTATCGCATTAGAAAATTAATGTGTATTTATTGATACATTTTTTCTTTCGTATCTCGATAATTAATATTTATGTGAGAATATATATATATATATATATAATAAGAGAGACTTATAGTAGGGGGTTTTCTTCCTTTTTTTTTTTTGTGGGGGGGGCCCCCCCCCCCCCGGGGGGCGGGATTTTTGGGGGGTCCCCCCTTTCCCCCTTTTCTCCTTTCTTTTTTTGTGCCTCTGTGTATTGTAGGACAAGGCCAATAACAGAATTTCTAACAAACACGGGTTCACATTTATTGAGCAGTTACTCTAGTTCATAGTTTTTTTTTTTTTTTTTGTAATATTTTAGTTTTTAAAATTTATTACTTCCACTGTATTTTTTTTTCTTCATAAACAAGAAAAAATTTATTATGATAAGAAGGCGTAAGTCAATTAATAGCAGTATCAATTTCGTTATTGAAGGTCATGAGTTTGAGATGCAATAGAATTTCTCAAAAAAATATATATATAATATTTATATGTATTTTTGTTTAAAAGACTATAATATATTTGATTTTATATTATTTAATAAGAATAATTAATGAGTATAAATTGTAAAATATTAATTATATGAAGTATTTGGGAAAATATATCAATAATATATCTAATTTCTTGATATGATAAATAATAAAAAAAAATTACATGTGACAAATAAAAGAAATTAGACTTGGGACTATATAAATATATATATATATATATATATATATGTATATTATCTATGTGTGTTTATGCCCAAACTAATCCCACCAAGGGTCCACCCAGGGCAGGGGCATACCCGCACTTGCGAATATATCTCGAACTGTGGAACCCGGGTGAAATTTAAACCCTTAACCTATTGACAAGTCGGGAGGTAATGAAGAAACTCTTAAACCAATGACCATAAGAGATATATATATAGAGCATTGCAAAATGAGAGATATATTTAAAATTATTTAATAGTTTTTTATTGATATATATATATATATATATATTACCTAATAGATTAAATGAAATAATGTTACTAGTACAACATAAAAATTCAATTTTTAGTATGTGAGTTGGTAAAGAATTTTAATAGCTTAAGTGAAGTTGGGAGTTCGAATCCCTATTTACGTATGCAACTATTTTAAATTAGAACCGAACTTCAACAGGAAAAAATTTAATGTATATATGAATTTAAATCAAAGGTGCTTCTCATCGAGAGAGAGTGTGTTTATGAGATGGAGACAACAAAATCTTTGGATGTCATGTCACATTGTGTTATAAAAGTTTTAGGAAGTAGTTGGCATTACTACATATTTTTGAACATTATTGTAGTAGTAAGGGATATTGATATTTGTTGCAAAGGCCAAATGGCATTAATTCATTTAATTTTGAGGGTAATGGAATTATCCATTTTGGCAACTATGAAAAAGAGCACTCGAAAATTCTCTCACCTACCAAAAATTAATGAGAGTGAAAACCACCATAACCCGGTAGCTTGGGAGAGTTGGTGCGCGGACTCCTAATGCTTCCTCCAGGGTGGATGATCGAAGTTTCGAATCTCCTTGGAGTGGTTAGCGTCATGTTAAAAAAGCTCTGGGTCAGACCCTTACCCTCGAGTAAAAGTTGAACTCTGTGAGCGCTCCGTAGGCCGAGTCCGGATTAATCTCACCGGCTCCCCAAGTGGGTATTAAAAAAAAAAAAAAAAAAAAAACCACCACCATGATAGAGAAGTCCGCGTTGAATTATGTAAAAACTAACATTAATTTCCGTATTCAACATTGATTTTATCAAAGCTTGGAAACAAATGTTTCCCACTTCTCCTTTTAAAGATGATTTTTTTTTTCTTGAAATAAAATTGTTATCAATTGAAATATATTTTACTGGCAGTATTTAAAGAAAAGGATAAGTTTATAGATGAAAATTGTATGTGAATTATTTGTTTGAGGGGCTAAATATATGAAAATATAAGTAATATAAATAAAAATTTTAATATAATTGGACAAAGAAAAAATTAAAGTAATAGTTATATTTGGTTAATTCTCGGTATTTGAAAGTCACTTTTGACATTAATTAATCTGAAGTCGAGTTGTGTGAGACTTCTATTATTATAAAAGTCTCTATACACCAATTTCTCTTTAGATAAAGTTTGAACTCGAGACTTTACGTAAGAGGAATCAAATTCTTTTTATTTGAACCAACATGTGTTGACAATAACAAACTATATTTGTTAAGAAAATATGTACTTAGAAAAACGTCAATTTCTTTCCGATATATAATAATAATTGTCACAATTCGGATCCGTAAGTCTATGCCATGACTACAGATCTGGTAACACTCACAATCAACTACTTGATGTTGTCATCACTGTATCAATATGATACCCCAAATTGACTATGAGTATCTAGATTTATTTTTATATATCATTACACATTCACTTATCATCTTGATGTATAACCGGGTATCACAATAATAATAATAAAAAAACATAATAAATATAAACCAAATTGGCAAGTAAGTGGGGGACTATTGGATATTTGTACGATGAATATCAATTTGAGCACAAAGTAATGACTTTATCTGTGGGCGACTTTAGTCTTACACATATCTTTTCACATAAACAATCAATAAATGTCTTTTGATAACATTTCAAAAATTAAATGTTATATGAATTAGTTTTTTCAATAATTTTCAAAATAATCATAAAAATTAAAAATATTTGTACAATTATTAATTTTTTTTTGTCTTTTCCATTCGAGTAATTTGTAAATTTAGTCTCAAACAAATTTATTTTTAGCAAGTTTAGTTCTAAAATATATATTTTTTTACTTTTTAAAGTCCCAAATTTTTTTTTATTAAAGACAACTAAGATCCTTTTTTCACAAATTTCATCAAAAGTTTTTAAAATTTAATGATTTACGTGATTTTAGTCGATTAAATAAATGATAATCAAGTCATTTTATATGAAATATTTACAAAATTAGAATAAATAGGTTGCAACGCTTATTCACAAAATATTTTTCAAAAAGGTAAAACGATATATAAACAAATATATTTCGTATAAAATGACTTGAATATCATTTTCTTTTATTCAATAAACCGCACAAACTATTAAATTTTAAAAAAATTTAACTAAATTTGTGAAAAAAGACATTAGTTTTCTTATGTAAAAAAATTTGGGACTTTAAAAGTCAAAAAAAAATTTTTACGATTCAACTTGCTAAACATAAATTTGTTTTGGACCAAATTCACCAATTACTTTTTCCATTTTAATATACATTTATTTTCATATCATTCTCGAATACTTTAAATTTAAAATTAATCCAAAAATAAAGAATTAGAAAATAGAATTTTTTTTTTTTTTTTTTTTAATTTAGAGACAAAAGATATACGACTAAATGGTGTAAATTGAAATTGGAGAAAGTCAAAGACTGAAAGGAAAGGGAAGTAAAGACTGACAGTTGACGGATTTATACAGCTTTATAATAATAAGTGGGATTAATGATGATAATGAGTTTTGATGGAAAGTGGGTAGGGTCCTTATCTCACTGTATTTATATCACACTCTTTCTCTTTTTTATTAATATTTATGATATTCGAGGTTATCACGATTTCGATTAATTTAGATTTGACTCGAATTATACTCGTAGAATTCAACTCTTATTCGGGAGAATGCCTCACTTTGTCTCTGCCCAAGATATCGTCATACCACCTTATGTAGAAATAGTTGATAATACACACAACATATAGTTAGCTTGACGGAACCGATCAATTTGTGTATTGTATTACAAATCGAGAGAAATCGCGGATATCTTATACAAACGCCACATAACGTTCAAGATGGAAGTTATCCTATCGATGATGTATTCATGCCTGTTCGAAATGCAAATCATAGTATTCATTCTTATGGGAATGGGGATGAAAAAAAAAAAATACTTTTTCTCGAAATATGGACAAACGGAAGTTTAACTCCAAAAGAAGCACTTCATGAAGCATCCCGGAATCTGATTGATTTGTTTATTCCTTTTTTACATATGGAAGAAGAAAACTCACATTTAGAGAACAATCAACACGCGGTTCCTTTATTCTCTTTTACTTTTCACGATAAACTGAATAAACATAAAAAAAGAAAAAGAAATAGCATTGAAATCGATTTTTATTGACCAATTAGAATTGCCTCCCAGGATCTATAATTGCCTCAAAAGGTCCAATATCTATACACTATTGGACCTTTTGAATAACAATCAAGAAGACCTTCACAACAAGTGTCAAACTTTCAAGATCATGTAACATTTATAATACGATTTTCTCATTATATCAAACTAATAACTCATTTTCTTTTATTTATTTATCATAGTTCGAAAAAATAATATTTTTTACTCATTATATTAAGATTCAAGATAACTTTTTATAATTTATACTTCTTTTTTTATTTTAAAAGATACGATTAACTTATATATATATATATATATATATTTTTTTTTGTTTTTGGACGACAAATAAAATAGCGGATGAAGTATGTTTCCAGTGATCAAGAAGGCCTCAACCCGGTAGATAGGATCACTTATGACGTCATGAGTTCGAGACATAATAGAAGCGAAAATGTCTCAATTTTTTTTTTTATTATTAAATCAAAAGAATGTTTCCATTGAATCTACCTTCTAGATGGATGGGATTGTGAAAGAGAGTTAAATTTGCTAGAGGAAGACAGCCAACTACCAGATTGATACAAATTCCAAACTGAAAAAAAAAAAAATATATATATATATATAAAAAAAAAATAATCCCTTCAATAATTTATTGATAATTTTATTAATTATTCTTTATAAATATTATAAAATTTAAAAATTCTAAACTTTTAAATTTTTTGAATATAATTATTTATAAATAATTCATTAATTACTATTTATTTAAAAAAAAAAAAAAAAAAAGTAAAGTAAATATCGCCCCCATAACTAGTCATTATTGTGATTCATCTGATGCTATCATTAAATAAGCGCCACGCCTCGATGATGCAGCCCTAATATATATATATAATATATATATATATATATATATATATATATATAAAATAAATTATTATTTTATCTATTTAATTTTATATTTAGTTTTTTTAATATAATTTTATAAATAACTTTTTTTTTTTTTTTTAAAATTGAGACAAAAATTATAATATTTTAAAATAAATTGTAATCTCTCCCCTATACCCTTATTATTACTTATTACATGAAAAATTGGTAAAGATTTAAAAGTTTAAATTGGGGTTTTCCATAATTGTATAAATGATAATTAATTACTTTTTCATTTTCTTAACTTCATATTTTTTTTTTTTTTTTTTTAAAAAAGAAATTGACTCGTTTTCACTTTTAACATGTTCTCGAACTCATGATCATAACCTATAAGTCAAATAATATGTATTTTAGTTTTATTATTATTATTATTTTTTTTGATAAGTGAAATTTCATTAAATAAAAATAAAAATATTACACAATTGAATGATTAAAATCATTAAGGGTAACAAAACAAAACACCAACCTAACAATAGGTGGAGATAAAAAACTCAACCTAAAAAAATTAGGTGAGTCAGAAAACACTAAACATAAAACTAAACAAAATAGAAACAAAACAACAAAAAACACAAAAGAGCTTCTATCTAGATCTTCAAAATTCCAACTTCCAAACACGAAACTCAGCTGCATTGAGGGTTCGATTTCACCTTCTTCCTTTAACAACAACCTAATCCATCCCGGGCGTATCAAAAATTTCATAAGATGCCTAAAAAGAAGATAAAAAATGAACAAAGGGCCCATATCTAAACGACTGAGTTTGACAAAATTTTCTTATAAAAGAAGAAAAAAGAGCGATATATCTAGATATCAATAAAGAACTATGCATTTGAGAGGTGAAAAGGAGCAAGAAAACTAAATAAAAAGAAAGAAAAAACACAAACAACAACAACAAAGAACCGAAAACACAAAGAAGAAGAAGAGGAATACAAGAAAAAAACAAAAAAAAAAACAAAAAAAAATAACGAAAAGACTGAAAATGGTGATCTCTGGCCAAGAGAGAGTTCTAGCCGGAGAGGGAAGGGAAGCTAAAGGGAGAGGCGGCTGGAGGTTTTGAGGAGGGAGGATTTTAGAGAGAGAGTTTAGTTTTATTATTATTATTATTAAATTATCTAATACCTAAAATTAATGTTTTAACAAATTAACCTCAAGGCGTAAGTGAGATGGTAAGAGCTCTCCTAGTTTAAGTGATGTTGGAGTTCAAACCCCTACTCATGTATGCAGCTGTTTAAAATTTGGGGGCAGAGTTTCCTCCCACAAGAAATCAACCCGCCTCGAATGAGGATTAGTCTAGATGTGGATTTGGCTTAAAGGTGTCCTCCCATAATTTGGGACACCCATGCCTAAGTGAAAAAAAAAAAAGTTTTAACAAATTTAAATAAGGATTACGGTCTATAAAGTCTAATTGTTCACAACTAGTATTGAACGTTCATAATATGTATTGAATATTAAAATTACATTTGTAGAATTTAACTCTTAACACTTATAACGAATATTAAACTCGAAATTTTCAATATTTATTTATATTGTCTTTTTTTCATAGTATGAAAGGAATGGCTTGTTTTGATTATAGTTGTTGTCTCACATCGTGTCATTGAAAGTCGTGCTAGCTTGACATGCTTTCTCTGCTAATCGCAGTCAAAAAAGGCAGTTGGTGTTTTGTACGCTTTTAGCATTTTCTTCTTTCGCTTTTCATCCATGCATCATGAAACCGCGCCACCCATCCAAGCTTCAATTCACATGAAATCCAGCCGGGCATAATACTATTATTATTATTATAATTATTAATATATTGATATAAATAGTCGAATGATATTGTTTGTTTTAGGTTCGGGTTTAAAGTGAAACATCTCCTAGACTTCAGTTTACAATATATATATATTATTATTCATTTCACACTCAATGGAAACTTTTTTGGAACTCTTTTCTTTCTTTTTTTTTTTTTACCCCCTTTGGAGCGCCTGGTGTCCCCACCTTATTTGGTGAGACTAATTCGGACTCACATGAGCGCTCCTCATTCAACTCTTACTCGAGGTGAGTGGCTCGACCCAAAACTTTTTTAACATGGCGCTAACCACCCGAGGGATTCAAAACCGATCATCCCGCTCTTTGAAGAAACATTAAGAGTCTACTCACCAACTTCCCTAAGTTACCTGTTTGGGAATTTTTTTCTTCTTCTTCGTCCAAAACTACCTCATAAATTTCTATATATATATTTTAGAAATATTAGCAAATTTAGTTTATTATTATTATTTTTTATTTAGTAGGTCATTAACGTATAACAAATAGATATATTTAATTTTTAATGCATAAAAATTGACATGTCTAAATAATGAATTTCATGATAAAATAGATTAAATGTACGTACTCGTTATATATTTATGATACATACTAAATAATAAAAAAAAAAAAAAAAAATAGAACAATTGTACTAATAATTCAAAAATTGGAAACTAAATCTACCCATTTTCCTTTTATTTATTAAAAATATCACAATAAATATTACAATAAGAGTTATTAAGCATCACAAATCAAGATAAATTTGATTTTTTTTTTTTTTTTTTTTGTGTAGATTTTTAATATTATTTTAAAATTTTAAAGGTTTGATATTTTAATAAGAAAATATAATTGATATTTTAATAAGCCCCGGAATCCTGTGTGACCGGGGTAGATGTACTTGATGTGGCTGATGATTCCGATGAAATATAATTCTCCATTTACCAAAAAAAAAATATGTCTCATTTGAAGAAATGTTCACCAAATTCACTATATGTGAATAGTTTTTTTTTTTCTTTTTGTTTCCTAAAATAGAAAGTTTGAATATTTAAATTTTTTGGTTTGGCAAACTTTAATTCAATTATAATTATAATCATTAATACTCATTCTCTCTCTTCTTGTCAACTCTTCAAATTGGTATAATATAAATTAAAAAGCTTTGAAGATTATATCCATTTATTGATGTGATATATATATATATATATTTATATTATATATAGAGTGAGAGAAAGGTGACAAATAAAAGAAAAGAAATAATTTTTTTATTTATTTTAAATTTGCAAATATTAAGTAAAGTAGTTATCACGTAAATTATGTCTATTATCAAGAATACGTGACTCAATTGATAACAGTTTTATTTATATCTTAAAATGTCATTAATTCAGAATACATGAAAATGTCTAAAAATTTTGAAAATAATGATAATAAATTACTTTGTTTCCAAAAAAAGAAGGAAAGAAATTCTGTTTTTGGACATTAATTAATTTGTTGGTTCTCTTCTTTCATCTTAGAAACGTAACCGACCATGTCCAAATACAAATTTGGAAATAACCACGAGGTTTGGCGTGAAAGACTTGATAGTTGTCACCTTGTTCTTTAATTACGAGGTTGAGAGTTTGAATTTTGTTCATGAAAATACAAATTTGGAAATAACCACGAGGTGTGGCGTGATAGACTTGATGGTTGTCACATTGTCCTTTAATTACGAGGTTGAGAGTTCGAATTTTGTTCATGAAAATACAAATTTGGAAATAACCACGAGGTTTGGCGTGAAAGACTTGATGGTTGTCACTTTGTCCTTTAATTACGAGGCTAAAAGTTCGAATTTTGTTCATGAAAATACAAATTTGGAAATAACCGCGAGGTTTTGAAAGGACCTCGTGGTTGTCACCTTTGTTCTTTAATTTTGAAGTTTGAATTTTGTTCATGAAAATATAAATTTGGAAATAACCATAAAACTTTGGAAATTGTGTTGATCACTTTCTTTAATTATACGAGGTTAAAAGTTTAAAATTTTGTTTATGAAAATACAAATTTGGAAATAAGCAGGGTTTGGCATGAAAGACTTTGTGGTTGTCATTGTCGTCCTTTAATTACGAGGTTGAGAGTTCGAATTTTGTTCATGAAAATATAAATTTGGAAATAACCACGAGGTGTGGCGTGATAGACTTGATTATTGTCACATTGTCCTTTAATTACGAGGTTGAGAATTTGAATTTTGTTTATGAAAATACAAATTTGGAAAATAACCACAGATTTGGCGTAAAAGACTTGGTGGTTGTCACATTAAAAAAAAAAATATATCTATAATCTTTTATAATTATAAACGAAACTTTATAATTAAGTTTTGATTGACTCGGTAGATGAAATAATGTGCATAATATTTTTTAAAAATAATAATAATACAATCATGTATGAGAGAGATTATGTATTTGTCCCATATATCTAATAATTATTTTGCTATAGAGTCCGTGAATCACAAGAATAACAGTTCAATAATTTTTGTATTTTTCCTTTAAATTGTGAGTTTGTTTATTTAATATATATATATATATATATATATATATATATATTTCAAAGTTTACGTGATTAATTGCTTCCTCAGGCAAATTCTTGCTTATTTTTGAGATATAAAATATATATAAATGGCTTGAGTATGAAAAAAAGGTTAAATCCTTTGCAGTGTGTGTCCACCCAAGGGGTGCCTAAAAATCAGGCGGCGGGATTAGTCGAGGCGTGAAATGGCTTGAAGGTGCCGCCTTTGTGTGTGCGACCCACCCACCTGGCGATAAACAAAATTATTATATATATAAATGAAATATAAGCTCGCCTCTCCTCTCTCTCTCTACATATATACTTTTTCCCATAATATTGTGAATTTGATATTCATGGTTGATGTAATAATGGATGTGACTTGAAAGAAACAGAGTGCACGCCTTAGGTTTGAAAAATTTTAACATAATACTCCTCTTGTATTTAAAAATTAGGTTAATATATAGTGTATATATATATATATATATATATAAGAAGAAGAATTGAAGTCTAGACAATCTTAACTAGTTTATTATTATCTATTTGACATGTAAAATAAATATCTCATGTGGTATTTTGACTGTCTAGTCATGTTATCGTCGAAGTATGAGACTCGAGAATATTTTGGTATTTGGAGATATCTGCATTAGTGTGGTCCCTCGCATGGTTATACCCGAGTAAAGTCTCTTACGCACATTTAATAATTTTGTACTTGGATCGCACTAGCTAATTATATTACTGATAGAGGTGTCTAACCGGAGTATAGTGCATGAGAGCTCGTTTACTAGAGGTCGAGACTCCTAACACTTTCACATTATTTAAATCATAACGGTCAAACTAACATTTCATATAATTAAGAAACATTGCTCTTAGATGAACAACAATGTGAAAACTATTATTCTCTTAGCACACAAACATATAATCTCTTTCTTTCAAATTCTCTTACTAAATTCCATAGTTGGAAATATTTAGAAACTTATTTGAATATTCTCTAAACCTTATTCATCCCCAAAGAAAGAAAGATTCACGACGTTCTTGCTATTTCACATTTCTATACTTACGTGTCACTCACGTTATTTTCAGCTACATTAATATATATATATATATATATATATATATATATATATATATATATATTTGATGTTATATATGATTTTAGTAAGAGAATAAGGTAATGGAAAAGTGGGGAAAAAAATTTCTAAAAGAATGGGGAAAAGAATAATGATCACTGTATGATTGACTAAGGCAAAAAGAACAGCTCCCCATCTTTGAGATTGAAAAATTTTATATATATATATATATATATATATATATATATTATGATGGCTTTATTTTCAAAATGGGTCCATGAAATTATTACTATTTATTATTATTATTTTAAAAATGATGCATATTTGTTTAAAATTAAGATTTTTAAAAATATTACATAAATTTAAGTGTATTTTCTACTCAATTATCAAAGTAACTATTAATCACTTTTTCAATTTTAGGATTACTTTGTCATATGATTAAATATTTTTATTATAAATAATAATATAATACTTAAGAAATATGATATTTAATTACAAAAATTTGAATTAAATTCGAACTTGACATAAATAATAAGTAACTTATAAATGCTATATAAGATATTTAATTTGATAGTTATTGAGACCTTTTCTAAACTGGAGTTAAATTTTAAGAACACAACTTGAACCAAATCTAAATTAGTCAATTAATCCAGATTTGGTCTAGATTGCACACGTAGAATTTAACTTTTACTCGAGAGAAGAACTCTTCTTGACTCTTTCATAGTACCTATATCGAATGTTGAACGTATGACCTCGTCAAATAATGTTAGGTCATCTTTTAAAGAAAGAGTCTTGATTAATTAAATTCTCAAATTCCATTATCTATGCTCTTATAACTAGAATCTCATCATAATGAGAAATATATATATATATTTTAAAATGTTTACTATTAATCCCATCCAAAAAAAAAAAAATTATGCTATCAAGTTACTTTGAATTTCGAGTAATTTGAAATCGAATTATATCAAATTCACTTTTTTTAATGTTTTGGAGTTCAAATTTGAGATTTTACTTAAAGACAACTAAATGCTTTTCAATTCGACTAACCGATTATTATTGATATAGAAAAAGATTATTATATATATTTTTTGGTAATTTATTCGTGTCCGATAGCTACTTTGTGCCTCAACTTAACCGAATTCGAGCCGTGTCGGACCCCTATTAGGGGAAGCTCTCCCTACACTTATCTTTCTGTAGGCAAGATTCGAACTTGAGACATTACGGATGGAGAACCAAACTCCTTCCGCTTGGGAAAAAGACTATATATATATATATATATATATATATATTTTTATTTGGTTGTGAATAATTAATAAATAATTTGTAATATATAGGCCCTATGGGTTGTAATTGGTGGCGTGGCCCCGGGTGAATCATAGAAAGCAAAAAAGGGAAAACCAAATATTAAATGGACTAATCTTTGGGCTTTGCATGCTGGATTAGTACTAAGACCATCTTTTTCCCTTTCTTTTTGTTATTTAATTATAATAAATATGAAAAAGGCAAAAAAAAAATGAACAAAATTATGTGAGAATGCTGCTGATCAACATATGCATGCAATTTTTCTATTTCATGTAATGATTTTGTTCCATTCCTTGCTTTTTCTTTCTTCTACGAAATATATATATATATATATATATATATATATAAATATTTTTGTTTCTTAGAAAGATTTTGTTTTCTCATTTGCAAGATCTTCTTAATTTGAGATCTTAACTATGAGAGAGACAGTTTAGAGAGAGCCGTGTTTGGGATCCGGCGTTGGCCCGAATTGGATCTGCCGATGTAGTTGGGCTCAAAATGACTATCAAACATAGATAAATGACCAAAAAGAAATAGAAAAGAAATATAATATATACATATGATATAACTCTAGAACGTAGTTGAGTTGGTAAGTAACTTAAGTGGGGGCGAAGTTCAAATCTCAACTCATATATATATTTATTAAAAAAAAAAACTCCCAGGAAAGAAAATTAGTCTGATTATAAAAAATTAAAAATACATCTCATATATATAATTCTATTTAAGATTATACATCAAGTTTTTTATATATATATATATAAATATATATATATAAACACATATGATAGACATAGGGAGAGAGGTTCTTGAAAGGTGAAAGTAGGATGCATGCGACTTTTAGGGTTTTGTGAGGGTAATGATTGATTGTTGATCCCACTTCATTTTGGGGATTTGAACTATCATGAATTTATGCTCTCTTTCCAGTTTGTTAACCTTTTTAGTATTTTAGCTTTTTTCTTTTGCAAATCAAGCAGGCATTAAGGAACTTTAAATTTGGCCCCAATTTTTTTTTGGTCAAACAAACCAATGATTTATTGACAAATTTTGAATCCGCTGGGACTAAAGCCTCACAATTTTCCAAAAGACCTCATACCAATAAGTATGTGGAACACTTATATTCTAAGAAACTTTTCTTCTTCCCTTGATGTGGGATTTGGTTGATATTCCAACCCCAACATATTTATGGTATAGATATTTTAGAATGGTCTAAATTTTAAACGATTACATTAAATGCGCAATTTCACTTTAAATTAAGAAAACTTCTTACCAACAACTTCTAGTTTGAAATAAATTAATCGGACTCAGAAGAAAAAAATGTTGAGGAAAGAAAACCATCATGCATGCATGCGAGCCATGGAATATTTATCTTAAAAAAAAAAAAAAAAAAAAAAAAAAAAAAATGAATAGCATGCTGATAAGGTATATCATAAACTGTTGGTTTGTAAACTGCAAAAACAGCCGCAGAAGAAGGAGAAGGCTCTCTGGGCCTCACAAATATAATTATGACTACAATCAAGTATTGTTAAATACTATATATATATATATATTATATAGATATCGATAATTCTCAAGTCTATCAAAATCAAGAATTCCTGTCACGCTTTTTTGCATGCTTATTTTCTTCTTCTTCTTTCTTTTTTTTTTTTTTTTTTTGGGATTTTGTATAGAGATAAAATATATATATATATATATATATATATATATATATATATTTGTTTATTTATGTTTAAGTAAAATATTTTTAAATAGTTCATGTTGCAACTATGGGTTAGTGATACTCATGGCTAACAATTTGAGATCGTAATAAAAGAGATATCTCAAATTGATAATAAATACTTACACTTATTTTTTATGAAAACACCTTTAAGTCAAATCCACATCGAGACTAATCTCCGTTTGAGACGGATTGGTTCATTGCGGCGGGGAAAACTCTAGCCCTAAATTTTAAACAATTGCATACATGAGTAGGAGTTTGAACCTCCAACTTCACTTAAGTTAGGAGAGCTCCTTACCATTACACATCCTTACATACTTATGATGTGAGACAATGATTACAAACATGTTCCGAGGATGTTAAAGACAAAAATGTCTAAAAAAAAAATTCTTTAAAAAAGAATATAGACTTAAATTTGAAAGAAATAACCTATTAAAGGTACTTGAGGTAAAATAACTTGACTATATACATAATTATACACGTTTGTATAACACGTAAACGATCTTCCTATAAAAATTTAAGCTAATAGAGAAAATTGAATCTATAATCATCTCTAGGGTTATGGTGCTTTTTTTTTTCCCTTTCAAGAACCAATTTCCACATTCTTTGGAAACCTCCCTTATACAAGAACATCTTCAATAAAAGCACGTGGGAGAGAGTCTAGACTTTGGTGCTCACTTATTTGGGCCTTTCTCAGCAAAATATTAGACCCAAAAATCTTCTTGGAGAGATTTCATGGGCTTGATTTTATTTTACTAATATGAATTGACGGGAAACTGTTGATGGGCTCGGGCTCCCTTCCCAGCACCGCTTGGCCCACTTGGATATTTTTGAAGAGGCGACCGGTTATAACGGTGGTGGTTGGGTGTCTGCTCCGCCTGGTTGTAGTTTGATTTGGAGTCCTTCTTTGGTTTAACTTTGAGCTTACCTACGGTTTCTAACGTGTCCAATATTTGTTCCATGTTGGGCCGTTTTTTCGGGTCGGGCTCGAGACATTTGAGAATTAGTTCAGCTATTTGGAATGCTCCTCTTGATGGGTATTGTCCTTCTAGTCTTGAATCCATTAATTTTCTGAGCTTTCTTTTTCTGGTAAAAGAGGCTTGGCCCAATCCACTAGATTGTGTTCGCCAGTGGGCCGATTTAGATCCAGTACTCGAAGCCCAGATAGTATTTCTAACAATACAACACCGAAGCCGTACACGTCACTTTTCACGTACAAATGACCTGTCCAAATCCACCAATGGATTGTTAATAAAAATATGAATTTCTACTCTCTCTCTCACACACACACACAAATATATATATATATATATATTATTAGTTTGGGACTATTTATGTTTAATACTATTATTGAAATTAATTGAAAATGTTGAATTAGAAAAAATAAAATAAAACAGAGAAAAGGAAGTCAAGGGGTCAAAAAGGGAAAATAAAAGAAAGTTTTTTGGCGGGAAAGTTCTGTGAAGGTGTTCACACGTTATAATTACTCTTCTCAAAGGCGTGTACCGTGTGGGGGAGTTTAAATTTGATTATTCACAAAGTCAACCGAAACGAAAAACAGACATGTGGTATTTATTTTTTTATATATTAAGGAATATATATATATATATATATACTAACCAGTAGCCATATATTCAGGAGCAGCATAGCCGTAGGTGCCGACTATTCTTGTCGTGACATGAGAGTTGCCATTATCAGGACCTAATTTAGCCAATCCGAAATCCGATAGTTTTGCATTATATTCCTGCAATTAAATAATAATAGTAATAAATGAGGTAGTCTTGAAAGTTATATTCGTGCTTTACATATTTTTCAAGTTAAAAATTCGTATCATACAAAAAAAATAAAAAAAAACCTCTAAAAATCAATAATATAAGAAACAAAAAGGACTAATATAGTCAATTTTCACATATATATATATAAATAAAATATATATAATAATGTTTCATAACTAAAAAGGGGAATAAAATTATATAGTAAGATATATATAGATATATAGTGAGAGAGAGGGACTTACCCCGTCCAGCAAAATATTAGCAGCCTTGAAATCTCTATAAATGACTTGCTTTTCCGTGGTATGCAAGAAAGCAAGTCCTCTTGCTGCTCCTATTGCTATCTGTATACGTATTTCCCACGCCAGTGTTTCTGCACCCTCTGCTTAATTTAATTTACACACACATTATTAATATTAATCAATTTTAATTTTCTCACACTAATACATATATATATATATATATATTTTGAGAGAGAGAGAGAGAGAGAGGGTGTGTGTATGTGTTTTGCTTACTTCTGAAAAGATGACTCTCTAAGCTTCCCTTTTGCATGTACTCATAGACAAGAAGAAATTCCTTGTCTTCCCAACAGTAGCCAAGCAGCTTTACAAGATTTGGATGACTGAATTTCCCCAAAAATTTTACCTCTGCCTGCACAAAACAAGTAATTAGTTATATACATGCATAATAATAACAATATATATCATGTATCTCTCTCGATATATATATATATATATATATACTCCGTTTTTTAATTAAAAATCAAGATGTATTTATCGATATTTTCCTCTATGCTTTTTGAAAAAAGGAAAAAAGTAAAACTTAAAAAATATTTTAATCTTTTTAACTAAAAGACACATATTAATTTTTTTTTTTTTTATCACGAACAAGTAAACAATAAATAAATAGAGGGAGTACAATTTAAGGTATAAGGACTTGAGAAAAATACTACTACTAAAAGATAAAACATATCCCAATGTCCCATTTGACCATTCACAACAATAAATACTCAATTCCGTCTTTTATGTACTATTATTTTGACACTCAAGAAATGAACAAGTCAATTTTGTTTTCACACAGTATACACACACAAATATATATATACATATACATACATATAATATATATATTGGGTAGTCAACAAATGTGCCGAACTGACTTTCCCTAAAGTCATCCAATTTTCAAACAAACTGTTTAGCAAGAAGATGGTGATTAAGGAATTCAAGTATGAACAGAAGTGAACATAATAAAAAAGTTAGACAATAAAAAAATTGTTGCATGTATGTGTTCAAGACATTCAGACTGCTAAAAAGACGAAGTTTAGTGGCTACAACAGTATTAATGTAATATACTATATATATTATATATATATATAATAAAATCAAGTTGCGGTGGCCAGCTATGTGCTGAAATGGATGAAGAAGTCAACTCCGTTATCTCTATCAATTTATTCAGCTATGGATTTAATTCTCTGACTAGTGAAAAGAAGTCAGCCCAAACAACCCCTTTTTGCCCAAATGTTTCATTTTTTTCTCTATGTTAGGCAAGCAAAGATATAGAAACATGGAACTG
Source organism: Cynanchum wilfordii (assembly GCA_025388415.1). Lineage (NCBI taxonomy): Eukaryota > Viridiplantae > Streptophyta > Magnoliopsida > Gentianales > Apocynaceae > Cynanchum > Cynanchum wilfordii. The sequence goes on along the minus strand of JAHSUH010000783.1, from coordinate 1,671 downwards.
CTCATGAATATATATATATATATATATATATATATATATATATATAATTTAATTTGCTTTTAATTAGATTTTATCTCGTTTCAATATTGTTCGAACTTATGACCCTATACGTATATAGATGAGATTATTGATGCCCGAACAATGTGTTAATGGAGAGAAATTCCAATTGATCTAATAAACTTCTTAATACCATATATATATATATATATGTAAATATAAACTGAAATTGAAGAAGTAATTAGAATGATTTGGGAATATTACCTGCCATTCTTTGAGTCCTTGTTCACTATCAGGATTAGATTTCTTAACGGCAACAGGAATTCCAACACCAACTCTGGAGGGAGCATAAGTTTTCTCATCAACCCAGCCTTTAAAAACCCTACCGAAACCGCCTTCACCTACCACCGTATCCGGCCTGAAATTTCTCGTCGCACTCCTCAGCTCTCCAAATGTAAACATCTTCAAATTCGGAGTTATAATTCTCCCATTATTATTATTATTATCAATTCCTTCATCATAATTAGCACTCGCCCCCACCGCCTCCCGTTGCTGCTGACCACCCCCGCCGCCTCCTCCTCCGCCGCGACCACCGGTGAAATCATTCTCATGACTAATTTTGTTGTTGTTGTTCCGATCCTTGATCGGCTTTGTCTCTGCAGTACGTATACAGAATCAACGAAAATTTCATCAATTCATACATACATATATATATATATATCACCAAATTGAATTGAATTTTCCAGCGGCAAAATCAAAATTTGAAAAATTCAGAACTTAATTTGGAAACTATATATATATATATATATATAGTAAGTTATTACCTGGACTGGGTGGTTTGTGGGTGATGGGAAGGCTATCTTCAGGTTTAGGCCAACAGTTTCCCATCTATCAGTGATCTCTTTGAATCTCTTTTTAGTTTTCAGCTGATATTCTCTCTGTGGATTGAGAAGTTCTAAGGAAGAAGAGAAGAAGGAGAGGGAAGGAAACAGAGGAGAACCAGCAGGGGAGATGAAGTAAGAAAGACAGACAGGATTCCATTTCTATATATATATATGTACATCATCTATAAATAGCTAATTAAAATATTTATTTTTAAATATATTATCATTTTTTTAAAAAAAATTGAAGCTTTTTATTTTTTATTTAAAATTTTAATATTTTATAGTCATCCACTTAAGAATCAAGTTCCTTCCGGTTGTACTATTAGATTATTGATTACTCGTGTTTTTTTTTAATTTTTAACACTACTCGAATATACGAAATTTGACAATTTACATTTCACTTATAACCGGTTTTAAATTTATAATTTTTTAATTATAAGCGAAATTATTATCAAATAATAATAATAATTATTACGTGGCAAGTTTGTTGTCTATTCTTTTTGTTTTTGCATAGAAATGATCATGAGGTGCCCGGTCTTTCTTTGTTGGACTTCTTCTCCAAGAAGTATATACACACACACGCATATAAATATATATATATATATATGATATGATATGATATAATCACCATTATTAAAAAATATGGACCCTTTGTATAACGACTTGAGAGTCATTTAATGAAAAACAAAACTATTATTTCAGCTGTCAAAATCTGGATCCGTCACCAAAACTAAAAGGATACTCGAGTTGACTATAAGTACTTAAGTCTATTTTTATATATTATTACATA